>AP025047.1:9707948-9980393 GCA_036186865.1 Eustoma russellianum | reverse complement strand
GACATCTCTTGCCAAATTCATTTAAGTCTACTGTAATACTCCGTTATAGAATTAGTTTCTTGTCTGATTGCATAAAATTCTTATTGTAAATCCGAAAGTCTAAATGAGCAACATTACCATATCTGAATTGT
Organism: Eustoma russellianum; assembly: GCA_036186865.1. Lineage (NCBI taxonomy): Eukaryota > Viridiplantae > Streptophyta > Magnoliopsida > Gentianales > Gentianaceae > Eustoma > Eustoma russellianum. The sequence continues at coordinate 9,980,262 of AP025047.1, read as the reverse complement.
AGATCATTCCAGATCTCTACAGCAGTGTCAACCCACATAACGCTCTGAGCTATGCTAGGTGTTAAAGAATTTACTAGCCATGATGCTACCATCTTATTGGCCTTCATCCAAGCGTTGAACCTCCTTGCTGTTTCAACAGGCTTCACAAGCACTCCATTGATGAATCCAATCTTGTTCTTGGATTCCAGCGCTCTTCTGACTGACCTACTCTAACCATGGTAGTTATTGACATCCAACAATTGTTGGACCAACACCATTGAAGGATTGTCACTCAAATGGATATAATACAGATCCTCAGTAGGATCAATCACCATATGAGTTGTATGTGAGGATGATGGATAGTCATTCGCAGCAGTAAAATTTTTGGACGACATGAAAGTACCAAAATTCTAACAAACTCTGATATTATGTGAAAAAACTACGGAATTCCTTGATCAATCAAACACCACACAATAATACACTAAATCGTGTAAGAATCAGGTTAACAAGGTCACGAAATCATAAATTGAAGAAGGAGAGAATTCTTGAATTTGACCCCAAGGGAAGAGCAGTTATTTTTCTCTGCTCTTCACCCGACTGCAGAGGTAGTTTTTTAACAAAGAAGAAGAATGCGAAATTGCAAGAAAGCCCTTAACTAAATTCCTATTCCAGCGTAATGTACAGCGGCATATTGGTCCATTCATCTCATTTTTAAACATTACGCGTGCAGACTGCTTCTTTCTTCTTCTTCCAACGAACTTCTTCCTTCTCCCAGCTGCAACTGTTTATCCAGCTGCCTTCCTCCACTGTTCCAAGATTCTCCTGTTTCTCCTCACCTACTAACCGTCCCATTCCATGATTACTTGATTCGCATTTTACATTGCTACTTTCCTTTTTTTTTTCTTTCTTGCACTCTGATCTTTCTTGTCTGCTTCTTTGTTCATCATTCAAATTGGCCAATTCTTCAACACAATGGACAAGATACAGTCGTCCTCATCATGAGGTTGGTGGATTATAATTTTTTGCTCATAGGAGTAAGATTGACTTTTTTAATTTTGTTGTTTTCAAATTGTCTGTTATTCTTTTATTGTTAGATACTATCTTAAGTTCGAGCCAATGGAGTTAACGTTGAAGCCGTACATAGAAATTCCTTTACCAAGTCAAGGCATTAATCTGAGACACGCTTCCAACCATCGTAAGACTGGTATATTTTATTTTCCTTATTTTCTTTACTTTTTTTTATTGTATTAAGATACATAAAATCTGAGATGATCAAATGAATTTTCCGTTTACAGTCTCTGCTCAAATTCTGAAACCGTACCTGGGCTTTTTGTTATCACAAGTCAAGGCACAAATATAATATAATATTACTACACACATAAGCGAGCCAACTGTCAACTCTATGAATTTATACACCAAGAATTAAAATCATATCCAGTGTGGTAACAGAAGTTAATGGTTCACTTTTGAAATAATTCTGGGTTGAGTTTAAAAAAGAAATAATTTAGTTCAAATAACAAAATAAAATTTGCTAATATACAACTTTTCAGGTACATACTGAAAATCGTCATAGAATTCAAGAAGTAAATAGTTAGTTTTACCTGAAAATAATATCTGTTGATGAGCCCATGAAGGACCAAATAAATAAGGTGAATTGCGTCTAACTATATTTTCTACGCACTGAAATTTATGTGCACTTTCATTATAATATTTTTCTGCTTTCTTATAAAAATACTTTGAACCACAGCGAAGACATAATATTTGTGGTACGTTTGCATCGTGATCGTAGTGTATTGTTGATTGGCTCATACACTGCGTTGCGAGCAAGCTATATCTTTAGTTCATAATGCTCACGGTGTATAAGATACCGTGTGATAGTGGTGACCCTTGGAAGCTTGTGTTTGAGCATTGTGATTAGTGTGTTTTCAAATTAGGTACAACGTGATCACGGTGTTTTTAAAGCCTAAGATGTTTGAAGACTGTTATATGAATAAGCTCGAAGGAAGTGTAGTTTAGGTGAAGTTCACTCAGTGATCAGAAAATACCTTTAGGGCCATGTTTTGAAACTCAGATAACAGACCTTAAGTTAGGACCATTCTAAGAAAAGTCAAAGAACATTATTGAGGATCATTCTTCGGACGTCAGAGATCGGCTTTGAAATAGGGTCATTCTATAGCAACTTTAGCCGTAGGACTATATCCTTGTACCATAAATTTTGTTGACATTTGTTGGAAAAGTACGTTAAAGCACTCTTCCTCAATGCTCCAAACTTATATAAAGCTTATATGAGGTTGTTTGAGAGTTTGAAGTGATGTAATGAACACTTTAATCTTGAAATAGGTCACTTGGATCGATCCATGTCTAGGCTGGATCGAACCAAGTGAATGCTGGAATAAAGTTAAGTGTTCTGGAGGACTTGGAACGATCAATGTAACAGACATCGATCGATCGATGTGGTATGTTGCAACTCTGGAAGCATTCTGTCCAACATAGATCGATCACATCAATCGATCTATGTGACATCGATCGATCGATGTGATTGATCGATGTAAGACAGAATGATAAGTGTAAGCCTCTATCTGACTTCGATCGATCGATGTGCCAACGGACAGAACTTTTCACTTGGAATTGCAGCTTGTGGTCCAAGGATCATCTCTCTTCGCCCGTGAACAGTAATCTACGGCTTTTGAAAGTTGAAATGAGGCTGAGACTGGTTTCAAAAGGGTTTTCTAACACACCCCAAGATCTATATATATGAGATCCTGGTATCTTCAACATATACAATTCATTCTTGCAAAAACTAAGTGAAAACTCTCAGCATTCTTCTTCATCTCCTTCTTCTCTATTATTTCCTTCAAAATCAAGTTCAATTTTCTTCTTCTAGAGCAAAGGAAAGGAGGATAGCCGTTATATCCTGGTAAGCATTTGCTTGAAGACTACCTTGCTCTTCGGTAGGAGCAAAATTGCTTTAAGGATAGTGACCAACTTGTCATGTCTCGGCTTTATTATTCACTTGGTTTCCATATTCCTACATATTTTCCTATAATCTTAAAGCAATTTTGAGAATATGGCAACCAGACACGCACTAGTTCCCGACATGTCAAAGATGGAGCCATTCGATGGCAAGTTCTTCAAATGATGGGCGGCCAAGGTGCTGTTTTTCTTGGAGATGATTTTTGTTTCATATGTGTTGGCACGAGACAAACCTTCAGTTGAAACAGAAAGAATCAAATATGAGGCTGATAACACAACGTGTAGAGGACATATTTTGCACTTCCTCTCCAATTCATTGTTTGACATATATGTCAAGTTTACTTCAGCGAAGGATATTTGGACAGCACTTCAGAACAAATATAGTTCTGAGGATGTTGGTAATAGAAAGTATGTGGTCAGTGAATTTCTTAAATTTCAAATGGTGGACCACATACCGATCAATGATCAGATTCACCAATACCAACAATTTGTGGATAATTTGGAGCAAGAATGCATCAAAATTGATGAGACTTTTCAAACAGCATCCTTGCTAGAGAAGCTTCCATCTTCTTGGAGCAAATACAAGAAGAGAGGGAAGCATGACGATGCTAGGTTGACTATGGATGGAGTCATCAAGCATATCCGGATTGAAGAGAACAACAGACTTGATGACAGGTCATGACGAAGGTCAATCTCAAGCCAATGTGGTGGAGCACAAACCCAAAAGACAAAAGATTCAGCACAATAGCAAAGGTAAGACTTTTGTGCAGGGACAAGGAAAGAAGAAACTAAAAGGAGGATGCTGGGTGTGCGGCAAGTTTGGTCACCGGATAGCCAAGTGCAATCAACGGAAAGGCCAAACTAGTAATCAAGCACATCTAGTGGAATCTTCAAAGACAGACGAATAAGTCATTGCTGTGGTCGTCTTATCCGAGGTAAGCCTGGTCAGTGGTGCTACGGAATGGGTGGTAGACACAGGAGCTACCAAGCACATTGCCACCAGTAAGGATCTATTTTTTGATTATCAAGAAATAGGTGATGGCGAACAAGTCTTCTTGGGAGATGCACATGGTATCCAAGTTCTTGGAAAGGGAAAGGTGCTTCTCAAATTGACTTTAGGCAAAAGATTGGAATTAAGCAATGTGCTACATGTTCCTGTCATGCGTAGGAACTTGATATCCGGAGTACTACTGAACAAGGCTAATATCAAACTTGTTCTTGAATCTGACAAACTTGTACTTTCCAAGAATGGTGAATTTGTCGGGAAGGGTTTTCGTTCGAGTGGTTTACTTGTCCTTGATGCAGTTTGTGTTATGAATAATAAGAATGCATCTAGTTCTGCTTATGTTGTGGATTCTCTTGATATTTGGCATGCAAGATTAGGTCATGTTAATAAGGACGCCTTAAAGAGATTAAAGTTCACTAACTTGATATCTTATACAAGTAATGATGACTTTAATAACTGTGAATTCTGTGTAGAAGCTAAGCACCATAAAAAGTCATTTGAGTCAGTTAAAAGGGTTACAGAAAAATTGGAACTCATTCACAGTGACTTAGGAGACTTTAAAGGTTATACAAGTAAAGGTGGCAAGAAGTACTACATTACTTTCATTGATGACTTTTTTAGATACACTAGAGTTTACTTGTTGGCACATAAAGATGAGTCTGAAAGCATGTTCATGATATATAAGAATGAAGTTGAAAATGAACTAGATAGAAATATTAAAAGGTTAAGGACAGATAGAGGTGGTGAGTATAATGCATCATCTTTACAAAAGTTTTGTGAAGATAATGGTATTATACATGAGTTCACACCTCCATACACCCCTCAATCTAACAGAGTTGCTGAAAGAAAAAATAGAACTCTTAAGGATATGATGAATGACATGCTAATTAGTTCCGGATTGCCTAATAATATGTGGGGAGAAGCAATTCTTTCGGCATGTCACATCTTAAATAGAATTCCACATAAGAAGACCAACAAAACTCCTTATGAACTTCGGAAAGGTTATGCACCTAACTTGAATTACTTCAAGGTGTGGGGGTGTTTAGCCAAGGTTGGATTTCCGAATTTCAAAAGGAGTAAAATAGGTCCTAAGACTAACGATTGTGTTTTCATAGGTTATGCTCAAAATAGTGCTGCATATACATTCTTGTCAATAGATAGTGGTTCCATTATTGAATCTAAGAATGCTGAGTTTTTTGAGCATATTTTTCCTATGAAGAAAGAAGAGTTGGTAAGTTCGGGCTATGAAAAAGGTGAGTCTAGTAAAGTTGCAAATGATAACAATTTCTCACCGAGGAAAAGTAAGAGGAAAAGAGTAGAAAAATCATTCGGAGATGATTTTGTTACTGCATTCATTATAGAAAATGATCCAACCATTTATCAAGAAGCAATAAAGTCTATAGACTCTAAGTTTTGGAAAGAAGTCATCAATAGCGAACTTGATTTTATACTTAGCAATAATACTTGGGAACTCGTAGACTTGCCTAGAGGTTGTAAGCCTATCAGTTGTAAGTGGGTATTTAGAAAGAAACTAAATGCAGATAGAACAATTGATAAGTTTAAAGCTAGGCTTGTTGCTAAGGGTTTCACTTAACAAGAAGGAATAGATTTCTTCGACACATATTCATCGGTTGCTAGGATAACATCTATTAGAGTTTTAGTAGCATTAGCCTCCATTTATAAATTTTTTATATATCAAATGGATGTTAAAACCGCATTTCTAAATGGAGATTTAGTAGAAGAAATTTATATGAAACAACCGGAAGGAATGATTCTAAGGGTCAAGAGCATAAGGTTTGTAGATTAAAGCAGTCATTGTATAGTTTAAAACAAGCACCTTTGAAATGACATGAAAATTTTGACAATGCCATGTTAGCTAATGGATATGTTGTAAATGAAAGTGATAGGTGCATTTATAGCAAATTCGAAAATCTTGATGGTGTGATTGTTTGCTTATACGTGGATGATTTGTTGATTTTTGGAACAAATATTGATGTGGTGAATGATACTAAATCCTTTTTGTCCTCTGTTTTTGAAATGAAAGATATGGGAAAAGCAGATTTAATACTTGGTCTCAGATTAGTAGAGAAATGTGGGGTTTATATGCTTTCTCAATCTCATTATGTTGAAAAGATTTTGAGGAAATTTAATCACTTTGATGTTAAGCCTGTTAACACTCCATATGATGCATCCTTGAGATTAGAAAAGAATAAAAATGATGGTATATCTCAATGTGAATATGCTAGGATCATTGGTAGTGTCATGTATCTAATGAATTGCACTAGACCAGATATTGCATTTCGGTAAACCGGTTAGCTAGATATACTCATAATCCTAGTAAAGAACATTAGGATGCTTTAAAACGATTATTGAGATATCTAAGAGGTACTATGGATTTGGGACTTATGTTTAGTGGTTGTCCATCAGTTTTAGAAGGTTATTGTGATGCTAACTGGGTCACAGATAATGATGAAATAAACTCCACTAGTGGATATGTTTTTACTTTGGGTGGTGGTGCTATTTCGTGTAAATCTTCTAAACAAACGTGTAAAGCTAAATCAACAATGGAGTCAGAATTTGTTGCTTTAGAACTTGCATGTACAGAAGCGGAATAGTTAAGGAATCTACTTGTTGATATTCTTTTATGGACTAAACCTATGCCTTCTGTGTTTATTCATTGGGATTCATAGGCAGTGATCGCTCGAGCAAAGAATAAAATATACAATGGGAAGAGCCGGCACATCCGTTTGAGGCACAACATTGTGCGTGATTTGATTAGTTCTGGGGTGGTTAACTTGGGGTACGTGAGGTACGTGAGAACCGAGTTAAACTTTGCAGACCCCTTAACTAAAGGACTGAACCGTAAGATGGTTCTTAAAACATCGAGAGGAATGGGACTTTTTCTATCGGGTGTGAATTCTCTATGACAGGAACCCAACTCGCTATTAGTAGAGATCCTACAAACTGAGTTCAATATGGTAAAAACACGTCATAGAAGAATTCTATAAAGTACTATCGTCTTTGTCCTTTCCTATGTTGTTGTACGTGGATAGTACTTACTGCACGTTTGAGGGTGAGATTTAAGTCTCTTAATGGATAATTCATAGCCATTGTAAATGGTGGTGTGTTACAGTACACATTTGATGAACATCACCTATATAAGTGTGGAAGTGGGGCTGCTTCCTATAAGATCCTGGAAAACTCTCTAGAGCACTTATGAATTCTTGGATTGGGTGCAGGGCCATTAATGCACCACACCACGAACTTATATGAAGTTAGATATTGGCATGTCGTTCGTATGTTCATATAAACAATAGTGAAGCAAGTGGTTCAAGACGATTGTCACCCTATTTCCGTGTATATAACCTCGAATTGTACTACCGGACAGTTCAAGATGTTTGTCACTGCTCCGCTATGTGTCATTATCTTCATTTGATAGTGAAGAAATTCGTTGACTATCGTATGGAAGTCTTGTGTATAAGTTTGGATCATGTGGGAGATTGTTGGAAAAGTACGTTAAAGTACTCTTTCATAATGCTCCAAAATTATATAAAGCTTATATGAGGTTGTTTGAGAGTTTGAAGTGATGTAATGAACACTTTAATCTTGAAATAGGTCACTTGGATCGATCCATGTCTAGGCTGGATCGAACCAAGTAAATGCTGCAATAAAGTTAAGTGTTCTGGAGGACTTGTAACGATCAATGTAAGAGACATCGATCGATCGATGTGGTATGTTGCAACTCTGGAAGCATTCTGTCCAACATAGATCGATCGATGTGATCGATCGATGTAAGACAGAATGATGAGTGTAAGTCTCTGTCCGACTTCGATCGATCGAAGTGACATCGATCGATCGATGTGATCGATCGATGTGCCAATGGACAAAACTTTTCACTTGGAATTGCAGCTTTTGGTCCAAGGATCATCTCTCTTCGCCTGTGAACGGTAATCAACGGCTTTTGAAAGTTGAAACGAGGCTGAGACTGGTTTCAAAAGGGTTTTCTAACACACCCCAATATCTATATATATGAGATCTTGGTATCTTCAACATATACAATTCATTCTTGCAAAAACTAAATGAAAACTCTCAGCATTCTTCTCCTTCTTCTCTATCATTTCCTTCAAAAGCAAGTTCAATTCTCTTCTTCTAGAGCAAAGGAAAGGAGGGTAGCCGTTATATCCTAGGAAGCATTTGCTTGATGAGTACCTTGCTCTTCGGTAGGAGCATAATTACTTTAAGGACAGTGACCAACTTGTCACGTCTCGGCTTTATTATTCACTTGGTTTCCATATTCCTACATATTTTTCTACAACATTGTCATCATGGTGAAGTGCACAGTGTTATCACGGTGTATGAGTGATATATCAATTTTGAATTTATGAGAAATTTACACTACACGATTATATAATCATCACTGTTATTATGGTGGGAATTGTTGTGTATGAGTGGTATCTTAACTTTAAATTTTTAAGGAATTTGACAGCACATGATGATAACCTCGTCACCATGCTGACAGTGTCGCACTCATTCATGATTATGTATAAATGAAATTTCAGTTTTGAATTTTTGAAAATTTAGTTGAAATTGTTTTTTCAATAGTAATCCTTATTTTTAAGTAACACAAATTCAAAGGAAACGTGCACATGAAAACTCAAACCCGCTTTGTTCTATAAGGGTATTACTCTCATTCTAAGTGGAGTGAGATGCAAAGCAATTTTAGTCGAGATAATAAACCATCATGTGTCCTCGTGCATAAACAAGGTCCTTTCATGTTTAACATTCACGGTGTAACGCACTGTCTGAAACTAGGGTTTCGGTCCAGTGCATCCGACGTACTCTATTACAAGAAGTACAAGACGTCGATACATACATGTGTTTGTCGACATGAAACATGAATTGATATAGCAGAAGCGGTATAAAGATAAACATACGATATGCATAAACATACAAATCGTCATAATCTATACAATGTTATAAGGTACAAATGCCGAATTAACATAAATACAACATGATCAAACGTCTAATATAAATCCCAAAAGATAAATCCTGGCACACTTCACACTCACGGGTAGTCTGCGTAGGGTTCGTAGAATCGCAAACCTGGTCCTCTACAAAGTGATTAAAGGCAAGTATGAGCGATAAACATAATCGTCCAGCATGCAGTCCTATTGATACGTCATGTGGATCATGTATGTGAAGACGGGGTGATAAAATATATACGCATAATAACAAACATAATATGACACATGTCCATATAAACAAGTAAAACGACGTAACATAGTACAAGCATCTAACATAAAATACATATGAAACTTAACGTCGTAACGTAGTGAACATTTCATTCTAAGTAGTCCATAACATCACACACATGTTCATGCTTAGTTTCTAAACCGTGACTTATTCTATGGTCTCGAGTCTTATACCCAGTATACTTTCATGCATAATCTCTACATTGTCAACTTAATAACATCATAGACTTAGGAATGCTCCAACACTAACTTAAGGGTATCAAGGACATAAAACAATTCATATTTCATGATAGTTTAAATCATGTTTTTTCATAAAATCATAACATGGCTTTTCCATAAACATGCATAACATGGCATTTTAATAACATGAAGACATAACATTTTCATAAACAACCATAGCACCTTCATAAGAATAATAGCGCATGACATACCGAATGATTTCCCATATAGTAACATGTACAACATAAAACATAAGTACATGCTCTAACGATGACGCGTTATGAAGGAGACCTAATACCCAGACCCGGTGCTACACTCAGTCATAGCGAGAACAGATGCTCCTGACACCTACCACTCCGATACCGATATCAGGACGACGCACCATCACATATCATAACATAACATGTGTCGTTGGAATCAACAGTCTCGTGTTTATTATTCGTACGCGTATGAACTTTTAAAACATGTGATGCGATAAAAATAATTTTTCAAACCTTTATTTTATGCAACATAAATCTCGGCCAAAAAGGGCAATTTGGTCACTCTACAGTTTAATCTCAAACATTCATCACTTATCTACATTCTACATGTATAACTTAAGAAAATACCAGTTTTACCCCTATAGGGTGCCCCTCAGCCACCATCACAAATTAGTCCCTTTTTGGTAATCTTTACATGACGCCACTTTCTTAAATTGTATATTTAATAATGGACAACCATAAACTATTTTTAGAAGTTAAAGTTTTACACAAGGTGAAAAACTAACTCTGCATTTAAAGAATCAAAACTTATATATCCTTGAAATATAAGTATTTTTATAAGAGACTTTTGTTAAAATCTCAAAAAAAAAATATTATTTTTTGGTAAGCTCGAGACTCGGAAAATTACAAGCTATTATAAAAATATAAATTTGTCTTTTAATAAACTAGTATATATATTTATATATTGATTTTCTTTTAATAAATTTGTCTTGCATTAGTGTTGGTTATACCTTTCCTGCTAATACTTTCTGGATCCGTCCTTTACTAAGATGTTTGATTAGGGCAGGACAACCTCAATTGAAAAGCCTGTACATATCAAATGTTATACAGTTTCATGGAATCAGATTTCCATAAACATCAATCGAAAATGAACACTGGAAAATAATTTTTTCCCTACCATCAAAAAAAAAAACAAATTGAGTTATGTGTTTCAATTTAAAATGTACATAGGCTTAAGATCGAACTCTGCTTAAACTATTCAAATACTCAATTTCAAATATTAATAATGAAAAATAAATATTAATTATTGTCACGTGTTTGATCAGTGAACTATGCTTTAATTAAGTACGTCAATTGTGTTTTTTTGGTTGCGTTGATGTCGCTGAGATCATGGAGGCTTCAAGTGATATAAAATATACTCGACGCTACGTATACAAAGTGGCCCGTGGTTTACTTTTTGTTTCAAAAAAAGAGTTACTTTGTACACGTGGCGTCGCGTGATTGAAGACCTCATATTTTGCTTCACTTGAAACCTCCTCAGATCTCAACCTTGCGTCGATGATGGGCTCTTGACGGGATTCAGTTCAGGAGAGGCAGAAAGTGAGATAAAATATGAGGCATCCAGTCACGCGCTGTCACGTGTACAAGCAACTCTTTTTTTTAAAAATTTTTTAAACCTCTGCACTTTTTGTACACGTGGCAGCGCGTGATTGGAGGTCTCATATTTTACCTCACTTTCTACCTCCCCTAATCTAAACCCCTCTTGACGAAGTCTTTTAAAGGTGTATGTATGGCTTTATAACTTTTCTTTATAGAAACGAAATTTATTCCTCATCATCCGCCATTGATTTTGTTCCATTTGTCCACTCTATCACGGAGCTCCAATTTTTAAATCATGAAGTCAACGAGCAAGACACGGTCGTTCTCATCGTACGGTCGGCAGATTATAATTTTTCTTCTCATTAGTGTAAGATTGACCTTTTTAATTTTGTTTGTTTTCAAATTGTCAGTTTTTCTTTATTGTAAAATACTTCGAGCCGATGGAGTTAACGTTGAAGCCATACATAGAAATTCCTTTACCAATTCAAGGCATTAAGCTGAGATGCGTTTACAATCATCGTAAAGGTGATATATTTTAATTTCCTTATTTGTGTCTTGACTTGTTATCACAAGGCACAAATATAATATAACATTACTATACACATAGGCGAGCTAACTGTCAACTCTATGAATTCATACACCAAGAATTAAGATCATATCCAGTGTGGTAGCCGAAGTTAATGGTTGAGTTTTGAAATAATTCTGGGTTGTGTTTAAAAAGGAATTAATTTAGTTCAAACAACAAAATAAAATTTGCTAATTCACAACGTTGCACGTACATACTGAAAATCGTTATAGAATTCAAGATGTAATTAGTTATTTTACCTAAAAATCTCTGTTGATGAGCCCATGAAGGATCAAATAAATAAGGTGAATTGTGCACAACTATATTTTGTTAGAGCGATTTTGCTTTGGATCTAGGCACTGAAATTTATGTGCACTTCGCTATGATATTTTACTGCTTTTTTCTAAAAATATTCTGTGATACGTTTGTATTGTGTTCACAGTGTACTCATACATCGCGTTGCAAGTGTGCTATATCTTGAGTTCATAATGATCACTGTATACAAGACACAGTGTGATATTGGTGAGTATATTGCGATTGCGGTGTTTGAACAATGTGATTAGTGTGTTTTCAAATTAGGTACAGCGAGATCACGGTTTTTTGGAGCCTAAAATATTTGGAGAATGTTCTATGAATAGCCTCGAAGGAAGTGTACTTTAGGAGAAGTTCACTCAGTGATTAGAAAATACTTTTAGGGCCATGCTTTGAAACTCAGATAAAAGACCTTAAGTTCGGACCATTCTAAGAAAAGTCAAAGATTACTATTGAGGACGTGAGGGATCGGCTTTGAAATAGGGTCATTCTATAGCAACTTTAGCCGTAGGACTATATCCTCGTACCATCAATTTTGTTGACATTGTCATCATGGTGAAGTACATACTCTTCTGGGGTTCAGATCTCCTCACCGCAACTCTCTTACCGCACGCTCACCGCGTGACACATAGCTGGGGAGTGGGGTGAGTCACCGTGCGATGAGGTGATCCCATCCGGTATGAGTGATGTACCAATTTTGAATTTGTTAGAAATTTACACTACACCATTATATCCTTATCACAGTTATTATGGTGGAAATTACGGTGTACGAGTGATATCGCAACTTTGTATTTTAAGAAATTTGACAGGGATATCTCAACTTTGTATTTTTAAGAAATTTGACAGCACATGATGATAGGCTTGTCACCATGTTGACAGTATCGCATGCACATTCATCATTATGTATAAATGAAATTTCAGTTTTGAATTTTTGAAAATTTTGTTGAAATTATTTTTTCAATAGTAATCCTTATTTTTAATTAAAACAAATTTAAAGGAACGCTTTGTTCTGTAAAAGTATTACTCTTGGATCAAAAGGTGATACCTGGGTCTTAAGAGTCCCACCGTTCTAACCCCAGGAAGCATTGTAGAGGTGTAAATCAGGAGTTCAGCAGCCTCTTATATTGGGTGAAGACTTACTCAGTGACCCACACAATGTGTCCTCCCCCCCCCCCCCCCGCAACTTGGGCGTTCGGCCTAGTAGCAGTGGAACACCCACACTGTACGTAACCATGGAATCGAACACTTGACCTTTTGAACCAAATCTCAATCCGAGTACCAACTGAGCTATGCCCATGAAGCGGTAAGGATAGTACTCTCATTGTCAGTGGAGTGAGATGCAAAGCAATTTTAGTCGAGATATGAACCATCCCGTGTCCTCGGACATAAACAAGGTCCTATCATATTTAACATTCACGGGCCCTTAATTTTATTTACTACTAATAAACTCAAGATCAAAATACAATACAACAATAGTTCAAATTGAATGGGAGTATGGTATTGTTAGAATATAGTCTTATATATTTAGCCAAAAGGAATAATTCTGTAGTTAATATGTATCCTTTTAGAATTAGGAAATAGAATATTCTTTCATTATGATTGATTGAAGATACCATGTATGCGAAGAGTGTAAACAGTATAAGTTAGGGCATATTGTACACACGAAAATCATCAATGAAAAACATATTTTTCAAGTTCCACTTTGATCATGGTATCAGAGCGGGTTTAATTCCCGTTTTCTGCTCTGATTGTGAGATCTCTTAGCATAGGCTCAGAGAAAGTCTCATCATAGCCTTATATACCTTTCCCGGACATTCTCCGGCCAATATCCGGCAGCTATACCATCTTCCAGCCGTTCGGCGTGAGCCACCTTTGAAAACTGCTCCCTGCAAAATTTCAGAATGTCAGAAACCGAATCAAACCTACATGAATCAAAACCAGAATCATCTACCATCCTTTCTCCGGGAGATTTGGCTATTCAAGTAGCCCAAATTCTTAAAGATAGCCTCAGTCCTCCACCACAACACTCAGTACCCTTACCTGAAAACTTGAACATCGCAGTAAAATTAACAGGTAGCAACTATTCCTTATGGTCACGGGTCATTTACAGGGCCATCCTTGGTCGGGGGAGGCAACATCACCTCACAGGAGTACCACCTCCACCTCCAGCAACGGATCCCAGGTATCCCCGGTGGGAGCAGGATGATAACTCAGTATTCACCTGGATACTGCAAAATGTGGATGCTAGCATGATTAATAATGTCTCACGCTACCCAACCGCTAAGGCGCTTTGGGACGGTTTGTCAATTACTTATGGATCTCGAGGAGATTCTTTACAGGTGTTTGATTTACACCGAAAAGCAAATAATATTCGGCAGGGAGACGGCAGTCTTGAAGACTGCTGTAACAGCCTTCAAGACCTATGGGTCTCCATTGATTCTTTGGATACCAACCCCATGACATGTCCTCAAGATATATCTGCCTATAATCAAAAACTGCAAGAGTTTAGATTATACCAATTTCTCACTGCAGTAAGCGACAGATTTGTGGCAGAAAAAAAGGAACTACTGAAGAGAACTCCACTGCCAAATGTAGAAGCCGTATTTTTTGAGTTCAAACGGGCAGAGACACAGGCAGGATTGATTAAGCATGGCCCCTCAGAATCAAGTTCATCATTGGGGATAGGCCAAGGGTTGGCCATCAAACAACCGAACTGGACGGGGACGGGGCCGAGGGACACCAACTGACCGAAACAGTTTTCTTCCACAAGGGCAATCATCCTCTCGTTCAGGCCAACCATCATCACGAGTGGACAAAAGCTCTCTTGTTTGTGAAAACTGTGGGAAAAAGGGACATCTTAAGGAGAAGTGCTTCCAAATCTATGGCTATCCAGAATGGTGGGAAGGGAAGAGAGTCACCACAGGACGGAAAGGACGGGCTGCTACAGCCAGGACCCCAGAAATTGGAGTCAACAATAGTGAACCCTCAAACGCAGAAGAACAGAGCGGGAAGAATGGAGACAGCGAAGGAGATGCCGCCGCCGCAGGAGGTAAAGGGCTAGGGCTAGGGCTCAACCCTAGCCCTAAATCCCTTTTTTAAACCCTTAATTACATATCAAGGCCTGGATTAATTACTGCTGACCCCTCTGCTTCTTCTGATTTTACACCCCGACCCCCAAAGTTTTTTGCCTCGGTTAATATGGTCCAGAATAGTTGTTATTGTGCACCTCAGTCCCCGAAGTCTCATATTTCGCCTAATTTAGTCCAGCACACTGATAATTGTGCACATAACCCCCTTAATGTTCCAGCTAGTCCATTTAGGTCTGAAATTCCTCAAAATTCTGGTTTGCACTCTACTTTATCACATGCCTTCACTAACACTACTAAGTGTCCCACCTCACAATGGATTTTTGATTGCGGTGCAATCGACACTATGACATTTGATCCAAATGACTTTGTGCATACCTCAACTCCTTTAAAATCACATGTTGAGACAGCCAGTGGCGAAATTGTACCAGTTCAGGGGAGTGGCTCTATTTCCATTACCCCCGATATTACCTTAAAGAATTGTTTGTTTGTTCCATCTCTATCCACTAAATTATTGTCTATTAACCAACTTACGAAAGAGCTTGACTGTGTTGTTCTCATGTATCTTACTTTTTGCGTTTTGCGGGACATTCATACTCAGGAGATCATTGGACGTGGTACTGAGAAAGGTGGTCTGTATTATGTGGATGTAGTGGAGCAACATGGCCAGTCTCATCTTGCCAATGGATCAGTTACTCGCCAGATCTGGTTGTGGCATCGTCAGTTAGGACATCCATCTTTTAGCTACTTACGAAAACTTTTCCCTCGTTTGTTTTCTAGTACCCTACCCCAGTTACTGTGTGATACTTGTCTTCGGGCAAAGCAACCTAGGGCTACTTATTATTTGAATAATACTCGTGTCGACAGGATTTTTTCTTTGATACATTCGGATGTTTGGGGACCATCCCCACATCCTACTTCTCTGGGTTTTAAGTATTTTGTTATCTTCGTTGATGATTTTTCCAGAATGACATGGCTGTATGTTCTCAAAAATAAATCAGAAGTTGCTACTAAATTTGTTGAATTCTATAAAATGGTCCAAACTCAATTTCATTAGACCATTCAAATTCTGCAATCTGATAATGGGGGGAGTACTTTGCTCAGGCACTTAAACAATTTTTTTGCGATCACAGTATTGCTCATCAGACATCCTGTCCCGACACACCTGAACAAAATGGCGTTGCAGAACGAAAAAATCGTACCCTTCTTGAAATGACCCGCGCCATAATGTTAGAATCCTGTGTCCCACGGGGGTTTTGGCCGGAGGCAGTATCCACCGCTACATATCTCACCAATCGACTACCCACTTCTACTCTACACCATAAAACTCCACTTGATACCTTAGCCACTCAAACCATTCTACCCTCCATCTTAACTCTACCGCCCAAAGTTTTTGGGTGTACAGTCTTTACACACATACCAAAGAAAAACCGTAATAAACTGGAACCTTGTGCTGACAAATGTGTCTTTGTTGGATATGGTACTACCCAAAAAGGCTATCGCTGTTACAACCCTCGCACCCAACAAATCCATATCACCATGAACTGCGTCTTCCTTGAGACCGAGTTCTTCTTTGCCACCCCATCTCGGTCTCAGAGGGAGCTAGCTAGTGATGGATCCCTCGACTGGGTGTCTAATCTGCCCTGGCCAGTAACTGATTCGACAAGGCAAGTGTGTGACCCCGATTGCTCTCTATTGATCAAGGGCCTGCCAATGATACTCCTGAGGTGAATACTCCGCAACAGGTAAACTGTAGCATGCATGATAACAATAATAGTCATGATCCTAGTAAGTCTGGCATTCATTTTTCACCACTTGACTCCCCTGATTCCCTGACACTTCTGACACACCTACCACTGAAAATACACCCATTCCTGACCATAATTTTACTGGACTGGATCATACTAACTTGTGTGCAGAAGAACAGGGGCGGGTACTCCCATCAAGAAGAAACATGGGAGTTCCACCAAACAGATACTCGTCCTCAAAGGTAGCTCGAGCTTCTAAGTATCCCATATTTGTACCGAGGAGAAATATGAGTGGTACAACAATGTCCTTCCTAACCAGAATATGTTCTGAAAGAATTTCCAAAACCGTTGAGGAAGCCTGTAGCCAACCACAGTGGAAGGAGGCAATGATGGCGGAAATGAGTGCCCTCAAAAAGAATGAAACGTGGGAACGCTGCCAACTACCCCCGGGTAAGAAACCAGTTGGGTGTCGATGGGTATTTACGATCAAATATAATGAAGATGGGGGTATTGAAAGACACAAAGCGAGGTTAGTTGTGAAAGGCTATACACAGACACGTGGCGTGGATTACTCTGAAACATTCTCGCCGGTAGCTCGGATTGATACCATCAGGATACTATTTTCTATTGCTGCCACAACAAATTGGCCCCTACACCAGTTCGATGTAAAGAATGCATTTCTACATGGGGGCCTTGAAAGAAGAAGGGTATATGGAACCTCCACCCGGCTTCTCAGACGAATTCTTGCCTGGACAAGTGTGCAAACTCACACGAGCTCTTTATGGCCTCAAACAGTCACCTCGAGCCTGGTTTGGGAGATTTACCTCGGCGATGAAACATGATGGATACCAGCAAAGTAATGCTGATCATACACTATTCATTAAACGAAAGGGAAGTCTTGTTACCTGTCTTATTATTTATGTTGATGATATGATTATTACTGGGGACGATACTAATGAAATCTTACATCTCAGGGTATATTTGTTCACACAGTTCGAGATGAAAGATCTTGGCAAACTCAAGTACTTTCTGGGAATTGAAGTTCTACGATCACAAGCAGGCATCTATATCTCTCAGCGAAAGTATGTCCTAGACCTCCTAGCTGAAGTTGGCCTGATGGATGCAAAACCAGCAGACACGCCAATGATTCCGAATCACCAGCTGGATTTTTTACATGAGGCCCCTCCAACAGACCGAGGACAATATCAACGCTTAGTGGGCAAACTCATATACCTATCTCACACGCGGCCAGATATTGCGTATGCTGTCGGTGTTGTAAGTCAGTTCATGCACAACCCTCAGAAACAACATTTTGAAGCTGTTTTGAGAATTATGAGGTACCTGAAAAGTACGCTTGGACGAGGTCTACTGTTTAAAAACAATGGACATCTAGATATTGCAGCTTATACAGATGCGGATTGGGCTGGTAATCAAGTTGATCGGCGTTCTACTTCTGGATACTTTGCACTGGTTGGTGGAAATGTTGTCACTTGGAAGAGTAAGAAATAAAAGGTGGTTGCATTGTCAAGTGTAGAGCAGAATTTCGAGGCATTGTGAAAGGTATTACTGAGATCTTGTGGATTCGTAAGCTACGAAGGAACTTGGGATTCCGATAACTGATCCGACGTGCTTAATGTGTGACAACAAAGCACCAATAAGTATTTCGGAAAACCCTGTTCAACACGACCGTACTAAACATGTGGAGGTTGACCGGCACTTTATTAAAGAAAAACTTGATGAAGGCATTATAAGTCTCCCATATGTTCGTACCGAGGACCAACTTGCAGATATCCTAACAAAGGTAGTCAACGGAAGGATATTTGATTCAATACTGTGCAAGTTGAATATTGGGGATCCCACTATTCAACTTGAGGGGGAGTGTTAGAATATAGTCTTACTATATTTAACCAAAAGGAATAATTCTGTAGTTAATATGTATCCTTTTAGAATTATGAAATAGAATATTCTTTCATTATGATTGATTGAAGATACCATGTATGAGAAGAGTGTAAACAGTATAAGTTAGGCCATATTGTACACACGAAAATCATCAATGAAAAACATATTTTTCAAGTTCCACTTTGATCAGGTATGGCATGATTCAACAGACAAACAGAAGATAATCCAAAAGAAAAGGTAAAACATTCATCCTATAAACTTTTCTACTGCTATTGTATTCATTGTAATAATTTTACGTTCGTCAATCAGTAAAGGAGAACTGATATGCTTGTGGTGAGGAGCGTACTAAAACATGAAAGCAATAACCATTAACTATTAATCATTAGTTATTGATTAGCCATACTAACATTTGCATTTTTTTGTTGGGGTTTTTTTTTTTTTTTTTTTTTGTGATAAACAAGAAGTAATCCTTATGCAACGACAAAAGGATAAACTAATTTTGGTAGTTGAATAAGCCCTTGTGAAACTGTCAGTGAAAGGGATAAGTTGATCTTTACCCTATTTCCTATTATATAAATGAACTCCATGATTGTGAAGAAATCATCCTTACCACAGGAGCAGATGGGCAAGCTTGCTTATTCCCTCATTTTCATATGGATCATGTTGCATGGTAGAATTTCCCCCTCATTGTCCCGTCAGTTTTTGGTACACTGGTCACTGGTCAACCAAGAGTATAGAAGCCTTAGAGTTAGCTGTTCGAATCTTATGTAGTTTGGAAATTTCGGCCCTTTTGGCTTTAGAATTTTGCTTCAAGCCTCTGTCCGCTTAAGTAGACCTTGCAATTTATATCCTGTAATTTAAGGCTTTTCTGTTACCAAAAATTTTGATAACCTGTGTTATTGTTTTACTAATAATGTATTTAATGATCCTTTTGACAGGAAATCTGACAGAACTGGAAGGAAGGAGAATGATAGGAAGTGAACTTGCATCTTCTGTCAGTTCAAGAAAACTACGTTTTGAATGTGAGATATTGACGTGCGAGAGCGATGATGATTGTGAGCCTAGTAATTGTTATTGTTCAGGTACAAGCTGTTCTTCTGATCCTTCTCTGCCTCCGGAGGCTACCAGTGGATTCCTCCGCCGCCTCCGGATCCAGTGATCATTGTGTGGGATTCAAGCGAAAGAGGATACAAGTGGGTACCCTGGTTTCCTCCTCCAAATAAATAAGCATATATACTCACCACAACCGGTGATTTTCCTTGTGATATTTGCGTTAACATCTCCTTGAAGAATTTACTTTACTTGTTTTACGCTCTACACTATGATCATTTACCAATTTTTATGCACTTCTTAGACTATGACGATAGTTTTTGGTGTCGTTGGAATATACCCATATTTACCAATTTCTCATGTACTTCCCAGACATTTGGCGATAGCTTTTGATGTCGTTGGAATATACTGGGTATGTTTTGTTATTGTGATGTACTTCTGCTTCGATGTAATCTTCTTTTAAGTTTGTTCAATTCAGTTCTGTTTTTTTTTTCTACAATTTGGACCTTCAAATACTATTACTTTTCATATATTACTATTGTTTTAGCTTTGTGTAATAATATTGTGATCAGTACTTTAGGTAACAAGTGAAGACTGAACAAAATTGTAAAATGAATTTAACATATTTGGTCATCGCTAACTTTCAAGCGATACTTGGCACTAGATGGTAAATTATGGAGTTCCATACGTACTAATCAATATTGCTTTATATCTTTGTATGTCCACAGGCAAGTCAGCCTTAAGGATATCATTAATAGCATGGTGAAAACTCAGGTCATCCTTCATGAATATATTTGTGTGTGCGTGTGTATATATATATCTCGAAAGAGCAGATAAAAGCGAAAGAGAAGAAAGAAAAGAGCTGCAAAAGTAACTTTTTTTGGGGTTAAAATTTGGTAGAGTAATTAAAAGGAATATTACTTATATGCTAGTGTATATGATTTTAAAGCTCTCTCAATTTTCTCGGGTGTCTCTACTACTTGGACAAGGGCCTTTTTAACTATGAATAGTAAAGAACCGGATGTTAGGTCCCTTAGAACACACTAGAGGGGGGTTGAATAGTGTGTTCACCAAGTATGGATATTTTATGGCTATTTTTCGTTTTGAAGTGCTACCAATACTTGGGTGTGTTCTTTAGAAGGAATAAAGACTTGCAAGAAAATAAAGAACACAAGTATGTATAGAGGTTCAAATCAAATGACTCTACTCCTCTACCTTCTTGATGTTTCACAAGAAGGATTTTGAAATGGGGATTATTATTTCTTTTGGGGGAAACAACAATCAAGAACAAAATCCAAAAAATAGAAAAACTAGGCACCTTGCCTAGACCACAACCAAGAAGTCTAACCCTTTGAAGTTTAGCATCCAAAGATTTTCTTTGCCCTCAAGGAAATCTTGTAGGGAGAATAGTGCACCACACACTATCAACTAACCCTTCAAAGTCTAGAAATCTCAAACAAGAAGCACCCTTGCTCCTTGACCAACAATCTACCCAATCTCTCACAATATGATCTCACCAAGAAGAAGACTCTTCTTCTCCTTACAATAAACACTCTCAACAATAAAGTAAAATGTACAAATATTACAAGTATTTTGAGAGCTTGAGCTTGAGAGAATTTGAGAGCTTGCAAAGTAGAAAGTTTGAGAAGAAAATGGAAGAAACCCTATTTTTATCATCTTCAAAGTTTCTTCCCGTTTGAAACCCTCTGCACTGACATTAATGGGTTTTGGCATCAAGTGTTGGTGAGTCCTCATCATTGGAGATCTCTCTTTGGCATGTAGCAACATTCTTGGAGAGATTTCAAAATGAATGCCAAGAAAGGAAACCTGAAATCTTCAACAGAGAGGAACCTGTAAAAAAGACACTAAAAGGGGAGGGTACAAAGAGTCAACTGATGTTAAAAAGTGAAGTTGAAGACCTTTGTAACGTTGGTCACATGAAGCGCCTAATGTGCTAAAAGCACAGGCGTTCGAAGTGACATCAAGCGCTTGATGTGAAAATGAACAGTCGTTCGAAGTCACATCAAGTGCCTAATGTGGGCTTCTTAAGTCGTTCGAAGTCACATGAAGCGCTTAATGTGGCACTTCATGCTTGTTCGAACTAACTCTGACTTTTACTCAGAGGAAGTACTTAGGAGTACGTGCCCAACCAGGGGAAAAGTACTTTTGGCATGGTGGACTGCATAAAGCGCCTAAAGAGGCGTTCAAAGTGTTCGCACTTTTCAACAGGTCACATAAAGCGCCTAATTAGGCGTTCAAAGTGTCCTGTTTTTCAAACACACACATGAAGCGCCTAATCTAGGCGTTCGAAGTGTTCGCAGATCCAGACACTTCACATAAAGCGCCTAATCTAGGCGTTCGAAGTGTACTGGACTCCACCAAGGTACATTAAGCGCCTAATGTAGGCGTTCGAAGTATACTGACTTCAAACAACACACATGAAGCGCCTAATCCCTTGTTCAATGTGCCAAAATGTGCAAATCATCAAAACTCAACATATTCTAACATTCTCCCTCTTTTTGATAATTTCACAACATGCATAGCATATCAAAGCTCCCCCTTAACATATGCTCCCCCTCACTAGGTGCAACGAAAAACATAACTTGAACAAAATAAGGTGATGAGACAATTTAATGAACATCAACAATAAAATCAAGTTATAAAATTTCATTAACCACTAGCATAAAAATTTTTTAACACCAACAATAAAAAACTAAGAAAAATTACATAGCACCACCACTTGGTGATGTAAATCCACTGAAGCCAAAACCTACACTAGCGGCAAAATCCGTGAATCCACCAGCACCACTAGCACCACCACAACCACCACCACCAGCATCACCATTTTCTCCCCCTAAATCATCAAAATTAGGAGGAATAGCCCATGGACAGACTTGCATGAGTGCATTGCGAAATGCAGTCATGCGCAGTTCATTCCGTACAATCACGAAGATGCACTTGTTGAACAGTCTGTTCAAGGGCGGTAATGCGTGATAGCAATTCCGAAGAATCACTACCACCAGCAGCATCTTGAAGTCTCTCTGCGACCTCATCTTCATCAGGAATGGTGGTGGCCTTCCTTTTCTGCGAGTCAACGGCTTGGGCGATGTTGTAATGATTATAGACTTCAGATTTAGCAACTTGGGTCAAATCTTCATCAGAAATGTCAACACCTTTTGACTTCAACAATATTGTGACAATATTGGCAAAAGGCAAAGCTTTTGACCCTTTTCGGAGAGCTGCAAACATGACTTCTATGATGATCCAGGCGAGATTCAGCTGGGTCAGATGTTTGAGACGGTAAGAGACATAGAAATCCATGTTGCTTGGATTTCTAGTGGCCTTACCATTTATACAGTAGGTGACCACCGCTAGCAGAATGCGATCCACCAATGGCATGTTCTGAGTCTTTTTGGAGGGGAAATACCCCAAATCAAATTTAACGTCCTGCTCACGGACGCCGTATTTGACACTCCAGTCAAACACGGAGAAATCAGTCAGTCCCTCGTTTCGGATTCTTAGGACTTCACAAATTTCAGGAATAGTGAAGCTGAGAGGAGTACCATCAATAACAGTGTTGAGGGAAAATGATTGAGACTCAGATTGTGGAGTGACCCACAAGTTTGAATAGAAGAGCCGGGTGTGCTCGCGGGAGTATTTTTGCATATCAGGCCTGGACCAAAGAGATGTCCAGCCCTGATGTTCCAACAGAGGAACAATTTCAAGAGCAGTGCTCATCTCAGGAAGATTGCTGAGATTGAGCAGTTTCAGAGGGATGATAAGACGGCTGGATGCTATCCATTCTCGGAACAGCATCCCGGAGTAGTAGGAGATGTGAGCACCTTTGTCAATGGTGCGAGGAGGCTTCTTGATATCGGGATCAAATTTCTTTAACCAAGGAAAGTTGTCCTTGGTGAACCCTTCACGAATGGCTGTGATTTCTGGAGGCTCGACAATTCCTTGTCCAGCCGTTTGTTTTCGCTTTTGAGTACGTGGGCGTTTAGAAGGACCAGCGGAAGCCATTGGTTAGAAAAGTTTTGAGAAGGAGAGGAGGTCTTAGGAGAAGAGGCTGATGAATAATATGATGTGAAGAAGAATGAGGAGATAGTTGGATTATAAAGGTGAGAAGGGAAGATGAAAGGATGATAGATTGATGGTGGATTAATGGGAGTGGAGGAATGGAGGAGTGGGAGAGAGAAGAAGATGAAGAGACTTAGGTTAATGGGAGGAAGAGAAAGCAAAACGTGGGGAAGTGGAGAGGTGGGAAAGAGAAGGAAATTGATGGTCCTTGAATGGCGCGAAAACTGAAGAGGCGGCGGAAATGACAGTGTAGTAGGGTTAAAGCGTCTAATGTGACTTCGAACAACTTAACAAAGAGGGGTGAAGTGCCTAAAGTCACATTGAACGGCTGTGAAGATGAGGATTGAGAGCTTTATGTTACATCGAACGAGTGAACAAATTCAGTTCAAGCGCTTAATCCTACATCAAACGCCTTTGTAAATGTACATAAAGCGCCTGATGTCACTTCGAACAGGTGACATCCTTAACATCAGGCGCTTGATGTGACATCGAACGCCTGAAACAAGTGTGATGAAGCGCTTTATGTGCACTGATCTTGAAAATTTGAAATTTTCATGCTCAAAACTCAAGATGGTTTTATCAACCCATATTGAGCAACCCCAACCTACTTCTTATGGATACAAAGACATCACTAGGTAAGGGTTTCGTGAAAATGTCTGCTAATTGATCTCGTGTGGGAACAAATTCCACACTTACCAAGTTCTTTTGTACACAATCACGGATGAAATGATACCTCACTTCAATGTGCTTGGTCCGACTATGTTGGACAGGATTTTGTGCAATATTAATGGCGGACGTGTTATCACACAAAATTGGCACCTTGGAGAAGTGAATGTTATAATCATTTAACGTGTTTGTCATCCATAATAATTGTGCACAACACGAGGCGGCCGACACATATTCGGATTCCGCCGTAGAAAGAGACACACTGTTTTGTTTCTTGGAGAACCAAGAAACGAGACAATCTCCGAAAAACTGGCAAGTTCCGGAGGTGCTCTTTCTATCAACTAGACTCCCCGCATAATCGGAGTCACAATAACCTCTTAAATCAAAACATGCATTCTTAGGATAAAATAAACCAAATTTCAAAGTACTTCTAAGGTATCTAAGGATGCGTTTTACCGCAATAAAATGCATCTCCCTATGATCACTTTGAAATCTAGCACATAAACATACTGCATGTAAAATATCGGGTCTACTAGCCGTTAAATAAAGTAGACTGCCTATAATGCCACGATACAAAGTTACCTCGACATGCTTTCCCTTTTCATCTTTGTCAAGCTTTGCACTTGTGCTCATAGGAGTGTTCACCTCTCTTCCTTCACCAAAATTGTACTTTTTGAGCAAGTCTCTTGTGTATTTGGATTGGGAAATGTACACGCCATCTTCGGTTTGCTTGATTTGCAATCCAAGGAAATAATTTAGTTCGCCCATCATGCTCATCTCGAACTCACCTTGCATAAGACTAGCAAATTGCTCACAAAGACAATTGTTAGTAGCACCAAAAATAATATCATCAACATATACTTGAACAATTAAATGATTTCTACCTTGTTTTTTTATGAACAAAGTAGTGTCAACTTTACCTCTTGAAAAACCATTATTAAGAAGAAAAGTACTTAACCTCTCGTACCAAGCTCTTGGAGCTTGTTTGAGGCCGTAAAGAGCCTTTTTAAGTTTGAAGACATGATGTGGTGAATCATGACATTCAAAACCGGGAGGTTGTGCAACATACACTTCCTCTTGAATAACACCATTCAAAAAAGCGGATTTAACATCCATTTGGTAAAGTATAAAATCCCTATAACAAGCATATGCTAATAACATCCTAATAGCTTCAAGCCGTGCTACGGGTGCAAATGTCTCATCAAAATCGATACCTTCTTCTTGACGGTATCCTTGAGCAACTAACCTAGCCTTGTTTCTAGTGACATTACCTTGATCATCCATCTTGTTACGAAAAACCCATTTCGTACCAATAATAGGATGATCGTGTGGTTTGGGAACTAACTCCCAAACATCACTTCTTTCAAATTGGTTTAATTCTTCTTGCATAGCCAAGATCCAATTTTCATCAAGAAGTGCATCTTTAATGTTTTTAGGCTCTATAAGAGAGACAAATGCATTCTCTCTATATTGCCTTCGTGTGGTGATACCTCTATTTAAATCACCTATGACTAACTCTTGAGGGTGAGAACTTTTGTGCTTAAATGATCTAGGAAGATTGGAGACATCACCTCCAACTTCCTCTTGATCATGTTCCGGAAGAGATGAACCTTCATTATCAACATGAACCTCATGTTCCGGAATGTGTGATGCATTTTCTACATTTTGTGTATCAACATGAGTATGAGAAATATTTCTATTTGACTCACTAAGTTCATTCACACAAGGTGGAGGAGTACCTTCAAGAGGTTCAACTCTCAAATCAATGAAGATGTTTCCATTTGGAGGATCATCAACGATCTCTCGTTGAGGAGCAACCATAGGAACATCCTCAAGAATCTCTTCTTGAGGAGTCACATCTTCATCCTCTTTACAATCCTCATTAAGTTTAGGTTCGTCACTAAGTGACTCATTAAACTTAACATGGATTGATTCTTTCACCTTTTGACTCCTTTTGTTGAAAACACGAAATGCTTTACTATTTGAGGCATAACCTAAAAAGATACCTTCATCCGCTTTGAGGTCAAATTTGTCCAAAGTATCTTTGGTATTAAGTATAAAACACTTGCAACCAAAGACTTTGAAATACCCAATGTTGGGAACTTTTCCATTCCAAAGCTCATAGGGTGTCACATTTAGGTATGGTCTCAAATAGACACGATTGATCACATGGCAAGCGGCATTTACCGCTTCGGCCCAAAAATACTTAGGCAAACCGAACTCATTCAACATTGCTCTACACATTTCTTGTAGAGTTCTATTCTTTCGTTCGGCCACACCATTTTGTTGAGGAGTTCTAGGTACCGAAAGGTCATGAGAGTATCCTTTGGATACACAAAACCTTTCGAAATCACCATCGAACTCACCACCACGATCACTACGGATGGTTTTAATGGTGTCACCCACATGATTTTCCAATCGTTTACTTAGACTTATAAACTCACTACATGCATCACTTTTCTTAGCTAGAAACATCACCCACGTATAACGAGTATAGTCATCTACTACCACGAAGGTATAATGTTTACCACCCAAGCTTCTTGTTCCAACATCCCCATACAAATCCATATGAAGCAATTGTAGGGGCTTGGAGGTGGAAATGTTTGTCTTGGGTTTGAAGCTTGTTTTCACAAGCTTCGCCTTTTGACAAGTGTCACATAAGTCATGGTTTTCGAAACTCATTTTTGGAAGGCCTCAGACTTTATCATTTTCGCAAATAAATTTAAATGTTTTGAAACATACATGTCCAAGACGTCTATGCCATAGTTGCGTCAAATCATTCTTAGCAACTAGACAAGATACATTTTGAGAAACCAAATCATTGATGCTAAGTTTGTAAATATTTTTGAAACGCAAAGCCTCAAATAAGATCTTTTCTTCCTTTTTCACAACACACTTTGTTTTCAAAAACGTTACCTCATAGTTAGCATCACAAAGTGGACTGACACTTATCAAGTTAAACTTAAGACCTACAACATATAAGACATCACTAAGAGAGAAGGAATCGTTACCCACAATACCATGTCCTTTGATTTGGCCTTTGCTACCGCCAAAGTGGACAACTTCTCCGTCTTGCATAGTGAGTCTATGGAAGAGACGTTTGTCTCCCGTCATATGGTTGGAACACCCACTGTCCACGACCCATTTGACCTTCTTGTCTTCGCTTTCTCCATTGTGTGCTAGGGCCTACAAAAGAACCATATGAAGTTGGTACCCTTTTTGTTTTCGGTCCTTGAAGGTTAGTCACTTTCATCTCGCCTTTCGGCACCCACACAAGATTCTTATTATTTTTAGCTCTACATACTCTTTCTACATGACCTTTCCTATTGCAATAAAAACATGTAGGAGTGTGCTTATGAGTTGGTGCATGCTTGTGCGAATGTTTGTGCATCGGCACATGTCGTGTTTCCTTTTTAGGAACCACCTTCTTTAGAATAGAAGAAGGTTTTTGTTTCACAACATGAACTTAAGGTTGTGATGCCTTTGCTGCATTAGCCTTTTGTTTATGCATGTGCCTTTGCTTCTTCAAGGAGGTTTTGGACTCCTTGATCACTTGTGCTTGTTCTTTCTTATTTCCCTTCTTAGATGCATACATGGCACTAGGTTTGATTTTAGCTTTCATGCTTGGCCTAGATGCATCTTTGATCTCTACCTTTTTAGCACTTACCCTTGAATCATTTTTCTTATCCTCAAGGGCTTGAGCACATGATTTCATCAAATCTTGTTTCTCTTCAAGTGCAATCACATGCATAGTCAAAAGTATATCATGCTCAAGTTGTAATGCAATGTGATCTTCTAACGTGTCATTATATTCATTTAAGCATGCTCTAAACTCTTTCTTGACACGTTTATATTTTAAATCTAGGAGATCATTTTCTTGCATTAAATCATCTCGTTCATCAATAATTCTATAGTGAGATGAAATGTTGCATACCTCCATGTCGTCGTCGATGGCCATGAGTGCAAAGAATTCCTTGTCAAGATCATCTTGCACCACCCCCGTGAGTGCAAGATCATCACGATCGCCATTGTCACTCTCGGACCCGGAAAGAATGCTCTCCCAATGGGCTACTTCCGCTTGCAAGGCCTTCTTCTTTTGGTAGATGGCCTTCTTGTCTTTGAGTTGTGGCTCCTTCACCCGACAATCTTTCATGAAATGACCAAGCTTCCCATACTTGTAGCATTTATTCTCTTGGTCCTTCACCTTGTCCTTGGAGTATTTTTCTTTGATGAATCTTTTGGCTTCATCACCATTCTTTCTCGCAAATCGTCGGAATCTTTTGACAAGAAGTCCGACTTCATCGTCCGAGTCCTCCGACTCAACTACTAGTGCCTTAGAAGATTGGTGAATAGGATCATTCTTTTCTTGTGCATCCAAGTGAATCTCATAAGTAATGAGATTCCTGTATAACTCATCGAAGGTGATTGTTTCAAGATCCTTGGACTCCTCAATGGCCGTCACTTTTGCGTTCCATTCTCTTCCTAAACTGTTTAGGAAGCAATGGTTTAGATCCTCTTGTTCTATTTTCTTGCCAACCACTTTGAGAAGGTTGACAAGCTTGGTGAATCTTTGGATGGACTCTTCAATCTTTTCACCTTTGGGACAGAGAAGTTGTAGAATTGTTTTATCAACTGTCTCCTCTTGGCCTTTCTTACTTGGGATGTTCCTTCGTGGATCATCTCAAGCTTTGTCCAAGCCTCATGAGCGGACTGGACACCTTGAATCTGAGCTCTCTCATTTGAAGAAAGAGAGCTATTTAAAATAGCAAGAGCCTTGCTATTTATGGCCAACTGGAACTCCTTCTCAGGAGTAGGATCATCAATATCAATGGGAATCATAGATCCTCTTGAGACCTCAACCCATATTCTGTGCCCACAAGAACGCAAGTAGGTTTCCATGTTTGACTTCCACAGTGGGTAGTTTAGAGGGTCAAACATCGGAACTTTGACATGAACATTTGAGATAGAAGGGAATAGGGTTTCCTGCCTCCTTCTTCTAGAGGCATCAGCACTAGGAGAACCCAAATCATCAAAAACAAAGGGATCCATACTAAAATGATCAAATCTTGTATTTGGACTGAAATAGGCAAGATGAGGCTCTGATACCAATTGTTAGGTCCCTTAGAACACACTAGAAGGGGGGGTTGAATAGTGTGTTCACCAAGTATGGATATTTTATGGCTATTTTTCGTTTTGAAGTGCTACCAATACTTGGGTGTGTTCTTTAGAAGGAATAAAGACTTGCAAGAAAATAAAGAACACAAGTATGTATAGAGGTTCAAGTCAAATGACTCTACTCCTCTACCTTCTTGATGTTTCACAAGAAGGATTTTGAAATGGGGATTGTTATTTCTTTTGGGGGAAACAACAATCAAGAACAAAATCCAGAAAATAGAAAAACTAGGCACCTTGCCTAGACCACAACCAAGAAGTCTAACCCTTTGAAGTTTAGCATCCAAAGATCTTCTTTGCCCTCAAAGAAATCTTGTAGGGAGAATAGTGCACCACACACTATCAACTAACCCTTCAAAGTCTAGAAATCTCAAACAAGAAGCACCCTTGCTCCTTGACCAACAATCTACCCAATCTCTTACAATATGATCTCACCAAGAAGAAGACTCTTCTTCTCCTTACAATAAACACTCTCAACAATAAAGTAAAATGTACAAATATTACAAGTATTTTGAGAGCTTGAGCTTGAGAGAATTTGAGAGCTTGCAAAGTAGAAAGTTGGAGAAGAAAATGGAAGAAACCATATTTTTACCATCTTCAAAGTTTCTTCCCGTTTGAAACCCTCTGCACTGACATTAATGGGTTTTGGCATCAAGTGTTGGTGAGTCCTCATCATTGGAGATCTCCCTTTGGCATGTAGCAACATTCTTGGAGAGATTTCAAAATGAATGCCAAGAAAGGAAACCTGAAATCTTCAACAGAGAGGAACCTGTAAAAAAGACACTAAAGGGGGAGGGTACAAAGAGTCAACTGATGTTAAAAAGTGAAGTTGAAGACCTTTGCAACGTTGGTCACATGAAGCGCCTAATGTGCTAAAAGCACAGGCGTTCGAAGTGACATCGAGCGCTTGATGTGAAAATGAACAGTCGTTCGAAGTCACATCAAGCGCCTAATGTGGGCTTCTTAAGTCGTTCGAAGTCACATGAAGCGCTTAATGTGGCACTTCATGCTTGTTCGAACTAACTCTGACTTTTACTCAGAGGAAGTACTTAGGAGTACGTGCCCAACCAGGGGAAAAGTACTTTTGGCATGGTGGACTGCATAAAGCGCCTAAAGAGGCGTTCAAAGTGTTCGCACTTTTCAACAGGTCACATAAAGCGCCTAATTAGGCGTTCAAAGTGTCCTGTTTTTCAAACACACACATGAAGCGCCTAATCTAGGCGTTCGAAGTGTTCGCAGATCCAGACACTTCACATAAAGCGCCTAATCTAGGCGTTCGAAGTGTACTGGACTCCACCAAGGTACATTAAGCGCCTAATGTAGGCGTTCGAAGTATACTGACTTCAAACAACACACATGAAGCGCCTAATCCCTTGTTCAATGTGTCAAAATATGCAAATCATCAAAACTCAACATATTCTAACACCGGATATGAAATAAAACATGAGATACTTGGATGAATGTTTGCTTGATTATTTACTTGAGAAATATTTTCGTTGTAAAGTCGCGATTAAGAAAAGTAGAAATTTTTATATACACATAACAAGTTGTCGTGAGCAATTGTGTATTTTAAATGATTTGGTTTGAAATGGTATTCTTATATTATTAAATTTTGTGTGTGTGTGTGTCTATACATACATACATACATATATATATATATATATATATATATATATATATATATTTTGACAGAAAAGGATATTTATTATAAGATTGTTCCTCACTTAAGGTGGAGGGAAACCATTATACAACAATGTCTTCATAATTAACGAAATAATGCAGAAACGTAAGGATTGCCATTCTCCAATTATATATGATATGCCGCATTAAAACCTTGCCAAGTAAAACCACCCTTGTGGTATATATATATATATATATATATATATATATATATATATATATATATATATATATATATATATATATATTCCCAATAATAAATTAGTCGTACATCAATGTTGTTTGTATCTTTCCTGGTAATATTTTATGTATCCACCCTTGAATAGGAGGCTTCATTAGCGTAAGACAACCACAATCTAGTAAATTGAAAAAGTCTGTCCAAACAAATATTATACGTCTACAGAGCTTTATGTGAAAATGGAACAGCCTATCCAAACCCAATGTTCTTCCATTTCCAAGAGTTTTACGCATTTTAATCGTCCTAAGATGCTACTTGGGCCTTGTAATCCATATGTTGTATATTTCAAAAGAGTTTCATGCAATTAAAAATTCTTAAATATTAATCGAAGAACACATCAAGGAACATGAGAATCAAAGCAGTCTCTTGATGGATTAGTTTGTAAGGGATTTTTTTTTTTTTGGCATTCACTGGAAAACATTTGAATCGTGAGTCACTTTCAAACAGAATTCCATAATTTTTTTATTTAAACAAAAAGAAAATCGTGGACACCGCAAAATATTGGCGTATAATATATATATTAAGAAATATGTTGTGGGTTTGAAACCATAAGATTCTAATAAGTGTTAAAATTCAATGCTACTTGCGTTGATATAATGCAAGTATATAAAATAAAGATGACACACAAACTTTTAACGTGAATTGGTAAATCACATGCTTTTTCAATTTACTAGATAGAAGTTGTCCTACCCTAAAACATTCGTGAATTGATTAGCGTAGGATAACTTCTATCTAGTAAAAAGCATGTCTAAACCAAATATTATACGGTTATAGTGTTTTATGCCAAAATAAAACAGTCTGTTCAAACAAAATGTTTTATCAGTTCAAAGAGTTTTACCATTTTGATAATCCTAAAAAACAACTTCAACAGAGTAATCAAGATATATATTTTCAAAGAGTTTCATGCAATTAGAATTTCTTAAACATCAATCGAAGATTAGTTTGCAAGGGAAGTTGATTTTTCTTTTGCCATTCACTTGAAAACATTTAATTCGTGAGTCACCTTCAAACAGAAATCCATAATTTTTTATTTTGAAAAAGGAACTTGCATGTAATAGAAACTAAATGCGCACCTCAAAAAATTGGTGTATACTACATGTTAGAATATGAATTGTTTTGATGAAGTCAAAAAATATTTGAAAATGAGTTAAAATGTATTTCATACTTTGGAATTGAAACAAAATGAGAAAAACACACTGTCAGACATGATCACTCATATAGATTGATTTATGTAAACACCAGTCTCTAAAATGAGACATAGATTCATCCATGTAAGGACTGCTCAAAATTGAAACTTCACTGTCCAACATCGATTTCTTAGGTTGGAACACATCGATCAATTGATATGACATCAGTCTCGAAAGCTAGAGACGTCAATTGATCGAAGTAGTTAAGGTTCTTCACTTTCCAACATCAATCTCCCATGGTGAAGGCATTGATTGCTCGATATGTACATCAGTCTCTCAAATAAGAGACATTGATTGATCGATGTAGGTAAGGTAAAAAACTGAAACCACTCTGGAAGAGATCGATCTGTCAACCTAAAGACATCGATCGATCTATGCAGACATGAGTCTTTATAACATGAGACATGGATCGACCGATGTCATCCAGAATTCAAATTTTTATGACCGTTGGAACAAAATCTAAGGAAGATTTAAAGTAACTCAACAATTATCCAACAATCTCCCACTTGAAGGCGAGTTTGCGATACTTGTAACTCAACAATTATTATCTTCCTTGTTGCATTTTTATCTGCTCCAAGCGAACAAGACCGGCGACACTCGGTTAACACCGTCTGAGTCCAACCGAGGCTTTGCATAGCCTCAACTTCTACGTGGTGACGACTTTCATGAACATGTCCACAAAATTTATTTCACCCGCAATCTTCTTCAATGATAAATTTTCATCGTCCACTAACTCACTTATGTAGTGATACTTTAGTTGAATACACTTTGTTCTCGAGTGACATACTGGATTCTTCACGAGACATAACACACTTTGGCTATTGGTGTAAATCGGTCTGCTACTTTGATCTCTTTCAATTTCTTTCCGAAAATTAAGTAACTATACCATCTCTTTTTTGGCCTCTGAGATTGCAACATATTCGGCCTCCGCCGTAGAAAGTGTTATGGATTTTTTGCAATCTCGACATCCAACTTACCACTGTACCACCATATATAAATATATACCCAGATGTACTATTTCATCCGTTCTTATCACCACCAAGTTCTGTGTCAACGAAGCCTTCAAGTCATTCATTAAGTATTTGATCCATTTTGACTCACACGTAGCCATAGTCATAGCTCTATATTCAGCCTCAGCTGAAGACCTTGACACTGTTGTTTACTTCTTTGCCCTCCAAGATATCAATGCATTTCCAAGAAACACACAATATCCCGTAATGGATCTCTTGACTTCATTGCAGCCTCCCTAGTCAGCATCCACAAAAGCTTTCAGATGCAGGTCTCCTTCTCTTGGGAACAACAATCCTTGGCCTACAGTGCCTTTTATACACCTTAACACTCGGTGAGCAGCTCTCAGATGATTTTCAGTGGGACAGTCTAGGTTCTGACTCAATTGTTGCATAGGAAATGTTATATCTGGCCTAGTGATGGTCAGATATATGAGCTTTCCAACAAGTCTCCTGTAATGTGTGCTATCAGACAGTCTTGGTGAATCATCATAGGTCAATCTAAGATGTGTTTGCATAGGGCTTTTAGCTGGCTTAGCTTCTAAGAATCCAGTTTGTTGCAGTAATTCAGTGGTGTACTTTCTTTGGTTGATGCAGACCCCCCTCTAGCCTTGGCTACCTCGATGCCAAGGAAGAACTTCAAGTCTCCAATGTCTTTGATCTTAAATCTGGTATGAAGGGATGTCTTTACCTCCTGAATAGCTGCTTCATTGGCACAGGTGACAATGATGTCATCAACATAAATGAGAAGTATAAGGAGATCAGAGCCTACTGGTTTTGTGAAGAGAGTGGAATTCCATTCTCTACTGGTCTGTTTAAGACCATAGAGGGAATTCTGAAGCTTACACACTGCTTGAGGATTTGGTACTTTCAAGCTTGGAGGAGGTGTCATATAAATCTCCTCATGAAGATCCCTATGGAGAAATGCATTATTGACGTCCAATTGATGTATAGGCCATCTGTTTCTAGCAGCAATAGCAAGAACCAGTCTCACTGTAGTCATCTTGGCTACAGGAGAAAACGTGTCTTGATAATCAATCCCAAATTTTTGATTGTATCTTTGGCAACCAAGCTAGCTTTGTGACTTTCCACTATTTCATTTGATTTATGTTTGACCTTGTACACCCATTTGCAGCCAATAGGATGTTTGGCAGGAGGTAATTGCATAATGGTCCAGGTTTTGTTTGCTTCTAGAGCTGCTATTTCTGTTTCCATCACATCCTGCCATACAGCAGATCTAGCTACCTCCAAATAAGAATTAGGTTCTGTATTACTGCATAAACTTAATACATATGCTTTGTATTTTGGAGCTAGAGATGCAAATGAATGATACTTGTGCAGGGGATGGGGTGACGTATAGTGAGGAGTTGAGGTAGAAGATGAGTGACTAGGTGTAAGGTTACAGTGGTAGTCTTGGAGATAGGAAGGAGCCTTTCGCGTATGTTGAGATCTCCTTTCATCATTACAGTCAGCATTGCAGTGCTCAGCAGTCAAACATTGGGCAGAAATTGGAAGTTCAATGACAATGTTTCCTGGCAGGGAGATATGCTGTGACTCTGAATAAGGATTATTTAAGTTGGCAGAAGCATGGGGAGAAATAGTTGAGGGAAGTTGTGATTGACCCGAGGCATGTTCCAAGTTACTGGGTGATGTGGTTGATGACAAGGGTACTGTGGCTTGACCATGAGCAATAGTATCATGGATGGTTGATTGAGGGTTAGTTGAGTCTGAAGAGCATGAGTTGGGGAGAAAGGACATGTATGAAGGCTGATTAGGTGGTTTGTCGCTAGAAAGAGAAGGAGTATCACAGAAATGGAATGTGTGCTCATGGAATATCACATCTCTAGATATGTAAATTGATTTGGTATTGAGATATTGAAGTATTTAGCCCTTTGTAATGTATGACAGTCCAAGAAAAATAATCTTCCTGGACCTAGGAGCAAATTTTTCTTTTGTAGTTGGGTACAAGCACCAAATGCAATGCAGCCAAAAAATCTTAAGTGTTGATATGAGGGTTTTTTTTTGGTGGAGTATTTAAAATGGATTTTGATTGTTTAGGATGGGAGAAGGTGTAATGTTGATTAAGTAAACTGAGTGTTGGACGCAGAATCCCTAGTAAGAGGATGGGACTTGGGACTGAAATTTGAGGGCTCTTGCAACTGATAGAATATGTTGGTGCTTCCTTTCAACTACTCCATTCTGTTGAGGAGTGTAAGCCCAGCTAGTCTGATGGATTATTCTTTTGGATGCATGAAAGGATTCCATGTTGAACTCATGGCCATTGTCAGTCCTGATTATTTTGATATGAGCACTAAACTGAATTGAAACATACTCACAGAAGCTATGTACAATGGGTCTTGTTTCTGATTTTGACCTCATCGAATATACCCAACAAAATCTACTATGATCGTAAACAATAGTAATGAAGTAATGTTGTTTACACATGGTGGGGTATTTATATGATCCCTAGATGTCAATATGTACAAGATTAAAAGGGCTAGAGGTTACTGAAGAAGAGATGGGGAATGTGTTTCTTTTTTGTTTAGCTAGGAGGCAGATATTACATTTATTCAAACCATCATGGGGTATCTGTACTAGGGGATCTGTCTTCTGCACTTCCTTCATCCTTGTAGAAGACATATGTCCCAGCCTTGTATGCCACAACATTGGTGTTGACAGACTTACAGAACATGTCTTTGAAATGGAGTAGGCAGACTTCACCATGATAGGTTCTCCCTGCAGATAATAGAGCTCCCGATCCACTCTAGCTGAACTAATCGTCTTCCTGTTCTTGTGGTACTGAATGTGACACATATCGTTTGCAAATGATAGAGCTATATTTGGAGATTGGGTTAATATGCTTAAGGATAACAAGTTAAAGGCAAAATCTGGAACATGGAAAACATATGTGAGGAATAGGTCAGGGGAGATCATAATGGTTCCAACATGAGTGACTTGGGCCAGTGATTTGTCTGGGAGCTTAACAAACAGTGAGGAAACAGAATGATAGGACTCAAAGAGATCAAGATAAGCACAAACATGATCACTAGCTCGAGAATGCAAAATCCACATGTTTAAGTTTTGCATCAATAAATTACCTGAAGTCTTACCTGGCTCAGCAGCCTATTGTGCTGACATGATTGAATGGTGAGTTACTGCTGCACTTGAGGAATCAACATTCATCTTTCCTCCCTTTATTTGATGTCCCTGCAAAAGACTGATCAACTGATTAAATTGATCTACTGTCAAAGTAGGAGATGCTACTACTTCATTCTGAGCACTCCCATCATTACTTTCAAATACTTCATACACTTCATTAGTCATTGTACTTCCATCCTGCTGAGACATCTGGTCTCCACATACCAAGTTTACATGGCCCTTCTGCTTGAAGCCGGGGGGAATAACCGTGCTTCCTGTAACATCTATCTACAGTATGTCCTGAATTGTTACAATAAGTGCAGTTAGGAACTTTAGATCTGGTCTGATTTGGCCTGAAATTGCCCCTACCATCATCCCTGCCAGCAGTTTTCTGTGACAGTCCATCTCTACTTTGATAAGATCTACGGGAAATCGAACCAAACCTGGGCTGATTGTTACCAAAACTCACATTTAACACAGATGAAGGATTGTTAACAAACTGATTATGGCTATTAGAGTATATTAATTTCCTCTCCAACTTGACAGCCATTGCAAAGGCTGTTTTAAGATCAGGAAGTGGGGTACACAACAGTATTTGAGATTTCACTGCTTCAAACTCATCATTAAGGCATTTGAGAAACTTAATGACACAATCATTCTCCACAAATCTACTTATCTGCGTAGACAAGTTACATGTGTATCTATTACAAGTACATGTTGGATAGTTCTCAAAATGGACAGCTCTTGCCAAATTCCTTTAAGTCTACTGTAATACTCCGTTACAGAATTAGTTTCTTGTCTGATTGCATAA
Organism: Eustoma russellianum; assembly: GCA_036186865.1. NCBI lineage: Eukaryota > Viridiplantae > Streptophyta > Magnoliopsida > Gentianales > Gentianaceae > Eustoma > Eustoma russellianum. Next base: position 9,942,614 of record AP025047.1, on the reverse strand, counting down.
AATTCTTATTGTAAATCCGAAAGTCTAAATGAGTCAACATTACCATATCTGAATTGTAGATCATTCCAGATCTCTACAGCAGTGTCAACCCACATAACGCTCTGAGCTATGCTAGGTGTTAAAGAATTTACTAGCCATGATGCTACCATGTTATTGGCCTTCATCCAAGCGTTGAACCTCCTTGCTTTTTCAACAGGCTTCACAAGCACTCCATTGATGAATCCAATCTTGTTCTTGGATTCTAGCGCTCTTCTGACTGACCTACTCCAACCATGGTAGTTATTGCCATCCAACAATTGATGGACCAACACCATTGAAGGATTGTCACTCAGATGGATATAATACAGATCCTCAGTAGGATCAATCACCATATGAGTTGTATGTGAGGATGACGGATAGTCATTCGCAGCAGTAAAATTTTGGACGACATGAAAGTACCAAAATTCTTCTACCAAATTCTCATACCATGTGAAAAAACTATGGAATTCCTTGATCAATCAAACACCACACAATAATACACTAAATCGTGTAAGAATAAGGTTAACAAGGTCACGAAATCATAAATTGAAGAAGGAGAGAATTCTTGAATTTGATCCCAAAGGAAGAGCAGTTATTTTTCTCTGCTCTTCACCCGACTGCAGAGGTAGTTATTTAACAAAGAAGAAGAATGCGAAATTGCAAGAAAGCCCTTAACTAAATTCTATTCCAGCGTAATATACAGCGGCATATTGGTCCATTCATCTCATTTTTAAACATTACGCATGCAGATTGCTTCTTCCTTCTTCTACCAACGAACTTCTTCCTTTTCCCAGCTGCAACCGTTTATCCAGTTGCCTTCCTCCACTATTCCAAGATTCTCCTGTTTCTCCTCACCAACTAACTGTCCCATTCCATGATTACTTGATTCGCATTTTACATTGCTATTTTCCTTTTTTTCATTCTTGCACTCTGATCTTTCTTGTCTGCTTCTTTGTTCATCATTCAAATTGGCCAATTCTTCAACACAACAGGCAAGATACAGTCGTCCTCATCGTGAGGTCGGTGGATTATAATTTTTTGCTCATAAGAGTAAGATTGACTTTTTTAATTTTGTTGTTTTCAGATTGTCTGTTATTCTTTTATTGTTAGATACTATCTTAAGTTCGAGCCAATGGAGTTAACGTTGAAGCCGTACATAGAAATTCCTTTACCAAGTCAGGGCATTAATCTGGGACACGCTTCCAACCATTGTAAGACTGGTATATTTTATTTTCCTTATTTTCTTTACTTTTTTTATTGTATTAAGATACATAAAATCTGAGATGATCAAATGAATTTTCCGTTTACAGTCTCTGCTCAAATTCTGAAACCGTACCTGGGCTTTTTGTTATCACAAGTCAAGGCACAAATATAATATAATATTACCACACACATAAGCGAGCCAACTGTCAACTCTATTAATTTATACACCAAGAATTAAATCATATCCAGTGTGGAAACCGAAGTTAATGGTTCACTTTTGAAATAATTCTGGGTTGAGTTTAAAAAAGAAATAATTTAGTTCAAATAACAAAATAAAATTTGCTAATATACAACTTTGCAGGTACATACTGAAAATCGTCATAGAATTCAAGAAGTAAATAGTTAGTTTTACCTAAAAATAATCTCTGTTGATGAGCCCATGAAGGACCAAATAAATAAGGTGAATTGCATCTAACTATATTTTCTAGGCACTGAAATTTATGTGCACTTTCGCTATAATATTTTTCTGCTTTCTTATACAAATACTTTGAACCACAGCAAAGACATAATATCTGTGGTACGTTTGCATCGTGATCGTAGTGTATTGTTGATTGGCTCATAAACTGCGTTGCGAGCGTGTTATATCTTGAGTTTATAATGCTCACGGTGTATAAGATACCGTGTGATAGTGGTGACCCTTGGATGCTTGTGTTTGAGCATTGTGATTAGTGTGTTTTCAAATTAGGTACAACATGATCACGGTGTTTTTAAAGCCTAAGATGTTTGAAGACTGTTATATGAATAAGCTCGAAGGAAGTGTAATTTAGGTGAAGTTCACTCAGTGATCAGAAAATACCTTTAGGACCATGTTTTGAAACTCAGATAACAGACCTTAAGTTAGGACCATTCTAAGAAAAGTCAAAGAACATTATTGAGGATCATTCTTCGGACGTCAGAGATCGGCTTTGAAATAGGGTCATTCTATAGCAACTTTAGCCGTAGGACTATATCCTTGTACCATAAATTTTGTTGACATTTGTTGGAAAAGTACGTTAAAGTACCCTTTCTTAATGCTCCAAACTTATATAAAGCTTATATGAGGTTGTTTGAGAGTTTGAAGTGATGTAATGAACAATTTAATCTTGAAATAGGTCACTTAGATCGATCCATGTCTAGGCTGGATCGAACCAAGTGAATGCTGGAATAAAGTTAAGAGTTCTGGAGGACTTGGAACGATCAATGTAAGAGACATCGATCGATTGATGTGGTATGTTGCAACTCTGGAAGCATTCTGTCCAACATAGATCGATCACATCGATCGATCTATGTGACATCGATAGATCAATGTGATCGATCGATGTAAGACAGAATGATAAGTGTAAGTCTCTGTTCGACTTCGATCGATCGATGTGCCAACGGACAGAACTTTTCACTTGGAATTGCAGCTTTTGGTCCAAGGATCATCTCTCTTCGATTGTGAACGGGAATCAACGGCTTTTGAAAGTTGAAATGAGGCTGAGACTAGTTTCAAAAGGGTTTTCTAAAACACCCCAAGATCTATATATATGAGATCTTGGTATCTTCAACATATGCAATTCATTCTTGCAAAAACTAAATGAAAACTCTCAGCATTCTTCTTCATCTCCTTCTTCTCTATCATTTCCTTCAATAGCAAGTTCAATTCTCTTCTTCTAGAGCAAAGGAAAGGAGGATAGCCGTTATATCCTAGGAAGCATTTGCTTGAAGACTACCTTGCTCTTCGGTAGGAGCAAAATTGCTTTAAGGATAGTGACCAACTTGTCACGTCTCGGCTTTATTATTCACTTGGTTTCCATATTCCTACATATTTTCCTACAATCTTAAAGCAATTTTGAGAATATGGCAACCAGACACGCACTAGTTCCCGACATGTCAAAGATGGAGCCATTCGATGGCAAGTTCTTCAAATGATGGGTGGCCAAGGTGCTGTTTTTCTTGGAGATGATTTATGTTTCATATATGTTGACACGAGACAAACCTTCAAAAGAAACAGAAAGAATCAAATATGAGGCTGATAACACAACGTGTAGAGGACATATTTTGCACTTCCTCTCCAATTCGTTGTTTGACATATATGTCAAGTTTACTTCAGCGAAGAATATCTGGACAGCACTTCAGAACAAATATGGTTCTGAGGATGTTTGTAATAGAAAGTATGTGGTCAGTGAATTTCTTAAATTTCAAATGGTGGACCACATACCGATCAATGATCAGATTCACCAATACCAACAATTGATGGATAATTTGGAGCAAGAAGGCATCAAAATTGATGAGACTTTTCAAACAGCATCCTTGCTAGAGAAGCTTCCATCTTCTTGGAGCAAATACAAGAAGAGAGGGAAGCATGACGATGCTAGGTTGACTATGGATAGAGTCATCAAGCATATCCGGATTGAAGAGAACAACAGAATTGATGACAAAGGTCATGACGAAGGTCAATCTCAAGCCAATGTGGTCGAGCACAAACCCAAAAGACAAAAGATTCAGCACAATAGCAAAGGTAAGACTTTTGTGTAGGGACAAGGAAAGAAGAGACTAAAAGGAACATGCTGGGTGTGCGGCAAGTTTGGTCACCAGGTAGCCAAGTGCAATCAGCGGAAAGGCCAAACTAATAATCAAGCACATCTAGTGGAATCTTCAAAGACGGATGAAGAAGTCATTGCTGTGGTCGTCTTATCCGAGGTAAGCCTTGTCAGTGGTGCTACGGAATGGGTGGTAGACACAGGAGCTACCAAGCACATTGCCACCAGTAAGGATCTATTTTTTGATTATCAAGAAATTGGTGATGGCGAACAAGTCTTCTTGGGAGATGCACATGGTATCCAAGTTCTTGGAAAAGGAAAGGTGCTTCTCAAGTTGACTTCAGGCAAAAGACTGGAATTAAGCAATGTGCTACATGTTCCTGCCATGCGTAGGAACTTGATCTCCGGAGTACTACTGAACAAGGCTAATATCAAACTTGTTCTTGAATCTGACAAACTTGTACTTTCCAAGAATGGTGAATTTGTCGGGAAGGATTTTCGTTCGAGCAGTTTACTTGTCCTTGATGCAGTTTGTGTTATGAATAATAAGAATGCATCTAGTTCTGCTTATGTTGTGGATTCTCTTGATATTTGGCATGAAAGATTAGATCATGTTAATAAAGACGCCTTAAAGAGATTAAAGTTCACTAACTTGATATCTTATACAAGTAATGATGACTTTAATAAATGTGAATTCTGTGTTGAAGCTAAGCACCATAAAAAGTCGTTTAAGTCAGTTAAAAGGGTTACAGACAAATTGGAACTCATTCACAGTGACTTAGGAGACTTTAAAGGTTATACAAGTAAAGGTGGCAAGAAGTACTACATTACTTTCATTGATGAGTTTTCTAGATACACTAGAGTTTACTTGTTGGCACATAAAGATGAGTCTGAAAGCATGTTCATCAGGTATAAGAATGAAGTTGAAAATGAACTAGATAGAAAGATTAAAAGGTTAATGACAGATAGAGGTGGTGAGTATAATGTATCATCTTTACAAAAGTTTTGTGAAGATAATGGTATTATACATGAGTTCACACCTCTATACACCCATCAATCTAACGGAGTTGCTGAAAGAAAAAATGGAACTCTTAAGGATATGATGAATGCCATGCTAATTAGTTCCGGATTGCCTAATAATATGTGGGGAGAAGCAATTCTTTCGGCATGTCACATCTTAAATAGAATTCCACATAAGAAGACCAATAAAACTCCTTATGAACTTTGGAAAGGTTATGCACCTAACTTGAATTACTTCAAGGTGTGGGGGTGTTTAGCCAAGGTTGGATTTCCGAATTTCAAAAGGAGTAAAATAGGTCCTAAGACTAACGATTGTGTTTTCATAGGTTATGCTCAAAATAGTGCTGCATATAGATTCTTGCCAATAGATAGTGGTTCCATTATTGAATCTAAGAATGCTGAGTTTTTTGAGCATATTTTTCCTATGAAGAAAGAAGAGTTGATAAGTTCGGGCTATGAAAAAGGTGAGTCTAGTAAAGTTGCAAATGATAACAATATCTCACCTAGGAAAAGTAAGAGAAAAAGAGTAGAAAAATCATTCGGAGATGATTTTGTTACTGCATTCATTATAGAAAATGATCCAACCACTTATCAAGAAGCAATAAAGTCTATAGACTCTAAGTTTTCGAAAGAAGTCATCAATAGCGAACTTGATTTTATACTTAGCAATAATACTTGGTAACTCGTAGACTTGCCTAGTGGTTGTAAGCCTATCAGTTGTAAGTGAGTCTTTAGAAAGAAACTAAATGCAGATAGAATAATTGATAAGTTTAAAGCTAGGCTTGTTGCTAAGGGTTTCACTCAACAAGAAGGAATAGATTTCTTCGACACATATTCACCGGTTGCTAGGATAACATCTATTAGAGTTTTAGTAGCATTAGTCTCTATTTATAAATTTTTTATACATCAAATGGATGTTAAAACCGCATTTCTAAATGGAGATTTAGTAGAAGAAATTTATATGAAACAACCGGAAGGAATGATTGCTAAGGGTCAAGAGCATAAGGTTTGTAGATTAAAGAAGTCATTGTATCATGTTAGCTAATGGATATGTTATAAATGAAAGTGATAGGTGCATTTATAGAAAATTCGAAAATCTTGATGGTGTGATTGTTTGCATATACGTGGATGATTTGTTGATTTTTGGAACAAATATTGATGTGGTGAATGATACTAAATCCTTTTTGTCCTCTGTTTTTGAAATGAAAGATATGGAAAAAGCAGATTTAATACTTGGTCTCAGATTAGTAGAGAAATGTGGGGGTTATATGCTTTCTCAATCTCATTATGTTGAAAAGATTTTGAGGAAATTTAATCACTTTGATGTTAAGCCTGTTAACACTCCATATGATGCATCTTTGAGATTAGAAAAGAATAAAAATGATGGTGTATCTCAATGTGAATATGCTAGGATCATTGGTAGTGTCATGTATCTAATGAATTGCACTAGACCAGATATTGCATATTCGGTAAACCGGTTAGCTAGATATACTCATAATCCTAGTAAAGAACATTGGGATGCTTTAAAACGATTATTGAGATATCTAAGAGGTACTATGGATTTGGGACTTATGTTTAGTGGTTGTCCAGCAGTTTTAGAAGGTTATTGTGATACTAACTGGGTCACAGATAATGATGAAATAAACTCCACTAGTGGATATGTTTTTACTTTGGGTGGTGGTGCTATTTCGTGTAAATCTTCTAAACAAACGTGTAAAGCTAAATCAACAATAGAGTCAGAATTTGTTGCTTTAGAACTTGCATGTACAGAAGCGGAATAGTTAAGGAATCTACTTGTTGATATTCTTTTATGGACTAAACCTATGCCTTCTGTGTTTATTCATTGTGATTCACAGGCAGCGATCGCTCGAGCAAAGAATAAAATATACAATGGGAAGAGCCGGCACATCTGTTTGAGGCACAACATTGTGCGTGATTTGATTAGTTCTGGGGTGGTTAACTTGGGGTACGTAAGGTACGTGAGAACCGAGTTAAACCTTACAGACCCCTTAACTAAAGGACTGAACTGTAATATGGTTCTTAAAACATCGAGAGGAATGGGACTTTTTCTATCGGGTGTGAATTCTCTATGACAGGAACCCAACTCGCTATTAGTAGAGATCCTACAAACTGAGTTCAATATGGTAAAAACATGTCATAGAAGAATTCTATAAAGTACTATCGTATTTGTCCTTTCCTATGTTGTTGTATGTGGATAGTACTTACTGCACGTTTGAGGGTGAGATTTAAGTCTCTTAATGGATAATTCATAGCCATTGTAAATGGTGGTGTGTTGCAGTACACAATTGATGAACATCACCTATATAAGTGTGGAAGTGGGGCTGCTTCCTATAAGAGCCTGGAAAACTCTCTAGAGCACTTATGAATTCTTGGAATGGGTGCACAGCCATTAATACACCACACCGGGAACTTGTATGAAGTTAGATATTGGCATGTTCATATAAACAATAGTGAAGTAAGTGGTTCATGACGATTTTCACCCTATTTCCGTGTATATAACCTTGAATTGTACTACCGGACAGTTCAAGATGTTTGTCACTGCTCCGCTATGTGTCATTATCTTCATTTGATAGAGAAGAAATTCGTTGACTATCGTATGGAAGGCTTGTGTATAAGTTTGGATCATGTGGAGATTGTTGGAAAAGTACGTTAAAGTACTCTTTCTTAATGCTCCAAACTTATATAAAGCTTATATGAGGTTGTTTGAGAGTTTGAAGTGATGTAATAAACACTTTAATCTTGAAATAGGTCACTTTAGTCGATCCATGTCTAGGCTGAATCGAACCAAGTGAATGCTGGAATAAAGTTAAGTGTTCTGGAGGATTTGGAACGATCAATGTAAGAGACATCGATCGATCGATGTGGTATGTTGCAACTCTGGAAGCATTTTGTCCAACATAGATCGATCACATCGATCGATCTATGTGACATCGATCGATCGATGTGATCGATCGATGTAAGACAGAATGATAAGTGTAAGTCTCTGTCCGACTTCGATCGATCGAAGTGACATCGATCGATCGATGTGCCAACGGACAAAACTTTTCACTTGGAATTGCAGCTTTTGGTCCAAGGATCATCTCTCTTCGCCTGTGAACGGTAATCAACGGCTTTTGGAAGTTGAAATGAGGCTGAGACTGGTTTCAAAAGGGTTTTCTAACACACCCCAAGATCTATATATATGAGATCTTGGTATCTTCAACATATACAATTCATTCTTGCAAAAACTAAGTGAAAACTCTCAGTATTCTTCTTCATCTCCTTCTTCTCTATCATTTCCTTCAAAAGCAAGTTCAATTCTCTTCTTCTAGAGCAAAGGAAAGGAGGATAGCCGTTATATCCTAGGAAGCATTTGCTTGAAGACTACCTTGCTCTTCGGTAAGAGCAAAATTGCTTTAAGGACAATGACCAACTTGTCACGTCTCGGCTTTATTATTCACTTGGTTTTCATATTCCTACATATTTTTCTACAACATTGTCATCATGGTGAAGTGCACAGTGTTATCACGGTGTATGAGTGATATATCGATTTTGAATTTATGAGAAATTTACGTTACACGATTATATCATCATCAATGTTATTATGGTGGGAATTGATGTGTATGAGTGGTATCTCAACTTTAAATTTTTAAGGAATTTGACAGCACATGATGATAACCTCGTCACCATACTGACAGTGTCGCATTCATTCATGATTATGTATAATTTCAGTTTTGAATTTTTGAAAATTTAGTTGAAATTGTTTTTTCAATAGTAATCCTTATTTTTAAGTAACACAAATTCAAAGGAAACGTGCACATGAAAACTCAACCCCGCTTTGTTCTATAAGGGTATTACTCTCATTCTAAGTGGAGTGAGATGCAAAGCAATTTTAGTCGAGATAATAAACCATCATGTGTCCTCGTGCATAAACAAGGTCCTTTCATGTTTAACATTCACACTGTAGCGCACTGTCTGAAACTAAGGTTTCGGTCCAGTGCATCCGACGTACTCTACTACAAGAAGTACAAGACGTCGATACATACATGTGTTTGTCGACATGAAACATGAATTGATATAGCAGAAGCGATATAAAGATAAACATACGACATGCATAAACATACAAATCGTCATAATATGTACAATGTTATAAGGTACAAATGCCGAATTAACATAAATACAACATGATCAAACGTCTAATATAAATCCCAAAAGCTAAATCCTGGCATACTTCACGCTCACGGGTAGTCTGCGTAGGGTTCGTAGAATCGCAAACCCGGTCCTCTACAAAGTGATTAAAGGCAAGTATGAGCGATAAACATAATTGTCCTGCATGCAGTCCTATTGATACGTCATGTGGATCATGTATGTGGAGACGGGGTGATAAAATAAATACGCATAATAATGATCATAATATGACACATCTCCATATAAACAAGTAAAACGACGTAACATAGTACAAGCATCTAACATAAAATACATATGAAACTTAACGTCGTAACATAGTGAACATTTCATTATACGTAGTCCATAACATCACACACATGTTCATGCTTAGTTTCTAAACCGTGACTTATTCTATGGTCTCGAGTCTTATACCCACTATACTTTCATGCATAATCTCTACATTGTCAACTTAATAACATCATAGACTTAAGAATGCTCCAACACTAACTTAAGGGTATCATGGACATAAAACAATTCATATTTCATGATAGTTTAAATCATGTTTTTTCATAAAATCATAACATGGCTTTTCCATAAACATGCATAACATGGCATTTTAATAACATGAAGACATAACATTTTCATAAACAGCCATAGCACTTTCATAAGAATAATAGCGCATGACATACCGAATGATTTCCCATATAGTAACATGTACAACATAAAACATAAGTACATGCTCTAACGATGAAGCCTTATGATGGAGACCTAATACCCAGACCCGGTGCTACACTCAGTCATAATGAGAACAGATGCTCCTAATACCTACCACTCCGATCTCGATATCAGGACGACGCACCATCACATATCATAACATAACATGTGTCGTTGGAATCAACAGTCTCGTGTTTATTATTCGTACGCGTATGACCTTTTAAAACATGTGATGCGATAAAAATAAATTTTCAAACCTTTATTTTATGCAACATAAATCTCGGCCAAAAAGGGCAATTTGGTCACTCTACAGTTTAATCTCAAACATTCATCACTTATCTTTCGGAGATAGGGAGCTTTATTTATTTCAAATCTATGTATACAAGCAATTGTCTTATCGACTACGAATGTAAAATGCTACTACTACTTGCTCTAGTGATGCACATAAGATTATTTACAAAGCTTTGATTTTGTATGCGAATGCATGACTCCCTATACACTTGGATCGTTGGCTGTATGCTCGCAATACTCTCATGTACCAACTGATTTCTCTAGTACCATATGCTTGACACCGTTTCTTGAAATACATATCTCCAATCCCAGGTTGTTTCATCTCGTCCCCATTGGCATTTCAAGTTCTGCATAACCCACTCCATTGGACTGCATGGCTGTAAAAACAGTTCCCAAGCCGAGGGTCGTAGGTGATATCGCCATATCTGTTTGGCTCAGTTACAATCACGGAGTATATGTAAGATATCTTCATCATGCTGTCTGCAGAACTCACACAGGCTGTGTGCCACGATATGTCGCTGGTGCAAGAAGGAATTTGTGAGTAGGCCGTTATGGCAGATCTGCCACAATAACATATGGTATCTTCCAGGTCCTCGCATGGCCCATATGTTCTCCCATGGTGAGTGTGCTGGTCTGTCTATCTCCATACTCAACCGGTATGCACTTTGAACATCAAACTTCCCAGATGTGGTGGTTGTCCATCGATGTTGTGGTGCACGCTCCGCTTCTTGTTCAGCCGACCCCCCAATCCTTCCAGAATTATTGGAATAGAGCCTTGGATATGCTTCCACAGTGTTGAGGTGTTACGTATTGCTTGCCTACTTAAAAGATCTCCATACTTGCTACGTAATACCTTCACCCATAAAACATCGTGCCGAGTAATTAGATTCCACGCCAATTTGGAAAGCATAGCAAGATTCATATTGCGCATCTTCCGTATGCCTAAGCCACCGTGTGATTTAGGACTACATATTGTCTCCCACGAGCACCAATGTATGTGCCGGATATTGCCTCGTTCGCCCCAAAAAAATTTGCGCATCAATTTATCAATTTTGTCTAGTAGCCCCGATGGTAACCGGACTGTCTGCATGGCATACGTAGGAATTGACGTCAACACACTCCGGATGAGGATGTATCGCGATGCTTGTGATAGTAACCTCAGTTGCCATGCCCCAAGTCTGGCACGTACTTTATCAATCAGAAAGTTATACATCTTATTTCCGCTGCGTCCATGGATGATCGGCATACCAAGGTAGTTGCCAAAATCTAGAGTGCGCTGTATGCCCAGTCTCGTGAGGATTCCCGGATCGAATGTGCTGTGGATGTTCTTCGATAGTAAGAGTTGGGATTTTCGTATGCTGACACTCTGCCCGGAGATGCGACAAAAGTCCGTGATAATGTTCTCCACTACTCGCGCCTGGCTCGTCGTGGCTTTTGCAATAAGTAGGAGATCGTCAGTGAAGAATAGGTGAGATATACGTGGTCCGTTTTTCGATGTAGGTATTGGCCGCCACTCTTGCGTCTCAACAGCATGTTCAATTCTTTTGCTAAGCACTTCCATGCACATCAAAAATAGGTATGGGGCAAGGGGGTCTCCCTGCCGAATGCCTCGTTGTGGCTGGAAAGGTTCTAGTGTGCGTCCGTTCCATATAAGTGAGAGGGAGGCTGAGGATATACTGAACATGATGAGCTGTACTATGTCATTGCTGAAGGCGATCTTGTGGAGAATGCGTTTGAGGAATGGCCATTGGACCTTATCATAGGCTTTTTCGAGGTCCAGTTTAAGTGACATATATCCTTTTCGCCCCTTTTTTGTCCGCATAAGATGCATAAGTTCCTGTGCAATAATAATATTATCTGCAGCTTGTCGTTCCGGTATAAATGCACCCTGTGTAGGAGATATAATTTTCCCAATAATAGGTTTCAATCTGTTGGCGAGAATTTTGCTGATCACTTTTACTACCACATTTGTCAATTCGATTGGTCTGAATTGCAAGCTTCGTTCCGGTGGTGAGACCTTAGGAATGAGCATAATCAATGTACTGTTGAGTTTGGTTGGGAAGTGTCCAGTTCGAAATGCATCCAACACAAGGGAGATTACAGAAGGTCCCACAATATGCCAGTTTTTTTGATAGAACACTGGTGATAAGCCATCCGGTCCCGGGGCTTTATACGCCCCCATTTGGAATATGGCAGTTTCAACTTCATGTTCAGAGACCGGGCGGTTTAGCCATCGTTGGTCGTCTTCGTTGAATGCGTCAATATGGATGTCATCATCTGTAATACAAATATTTTGGGGGGGGGCAGGAAAATGGCTCTTTATAGTGTTCCAGGATCATTGTTTCTAACCTTGCTGGGCATGTAATGCGTTCATCCGCATCATTTTTGAGGGAAGAAACTTGTTGGGTTCGTCGTTTTGCTGCTAAGGATAGATGGAAGTAGCGGCTGTTTTGCTCTCCACTATTTAGCCAGTCCAAATTATTTTTTTGTTTCCAGTATATTTCCTCTTGCTTCAAGATGTCATTGTATTCTGCTATTAGCTCCGCGTTCAGCTTGGATAGAAAGGAGGATCGCTGGTATGTAAGTGTCCGTTGGATGCCAGCCAAACGGGCTAGGCTCTTCTCCGTCGTTGCTCAAGGTTTCCAAACACCTCAGTCCGCCATTTCTCCATCCGGGCCGTGAATTCTTTAACTGTTTTGGTATACTCGCCTTTGTAGTCCTGCCAAGCTGTTTTCATAAAGGATGGGAAAGATTTATGTTCCATCCAGCATGCTTGAAATTTAAATGGTGGCTTTGTTCTTAGTCTTGGTCTATCCTCCTCTTCGATAGTAAGGAGCAAAGGGTTGTGGTCTGAATGAGTGCGTGGTAAGTGGATGAGAGAGGCTGTAGCAAAACGCATGGTCCAGTCATCATTCATCCATACTTGATCTAAGCGCTGTTCGATTAAGGAGTGACCCACTTGTCCGTTGGACCATGTATATTTTGGTCCAGAGAATGGCAGATCCAGCAATTCGCAAGTATCAATCATTTGCTGCATTCGTTCTACATTTGGTCCCCCAACAGGTCGTCCACCCCTTTTATCCTCTTGGCGCACTACTTGATTAAAGTCACCAATCAGCATCTATGGTACAGAGATATATCTACTCATATTTTCTACGTAAGTATACAGTGCTTCTCTAAGCCCTTTCGCCGGCGATGCATATACGAGTGATGCCACCCAAGATACTGCTGCATTCGCCATTATTCCTATGTTAATGATTTGAGCCGTGTATGATAGTACTTCAATAGTAATATTGGACTTATCCCATAGGCACCATAAACCCCCCACGAAACCTCGTGCCTCTACAGCAGCGATGTTAGTGAAATATGTATGCTTGATGATATTTCTCGCTCTAGAGATGGGTACCCTTGTCTCCATCAAAAATAGAATATTCGGTGAGTGATCTCGAACGAGTCTGATAATTGTCCGGGACGTGTCGGCTGAGCCCGGCCCACGGCAGTTCCATGCGATTATTCGCATGGTTAACATAGTTGTGTTGTGTCCGCCTGATCATTGAAGGGGTCAGGCGGAATTGGGTTTTCCAGTACCATGCGGTGCTCATCTTCCTCATCAGCGATCATTTCTATGCAGTCTGGTAGGTCTGCATCATCTTTCTCAGGGGGTGGGTTTTAGGGTTGTCTTCTACATTGTTGGTCATCCCCTTGGCCTGGTGGATAAATGGTTGAGATGTTCTTGGTGGTGGTTGATTGTCCGTGGACATGAAGTTCCCATTTGTGATGTCTGCCAACGGTTGCCAAGGAGTGGTTAATATCTCAGGGGCCCGTTGGAGGATGCTGTATTGCTTAGGGGTTGTGTTTCAGCGTGTGTTGCTGGGGGCTGATCCTGTGGTGTGCATCCGGGTGGTTTGTATCTTAAGACGATTTGCGTCACGCACTTGTATTCCTTTACCTTTTCGTTCTCTTGCTTTGATTAGTTGATCTTTAGTCACTGCTCGAAAGGTTGCCAAGGGTCCATCATCCGGGATGGTTTGAAGGTTAGTCGCGAGTGGAGTATTATCAGTATGGGGTTGGATTTCTTCGTTCTCCACAGCTAGGGGAGCGAACCTGGTACCACCAATGGATGGCTCTTGTCCTCTATTTCCTTTGTCTTTCCGCATTGTCCCCCTCATTTTGTCCAACTCCTCCTTGCTTCCTGGGGGAGATCATTTTGTACATGGTTTGGTGTTCTTGTTCGTCGCACAGTATTGCGCACCAACATCCATGGGCCGAAGGGATCGTTTGGGACATCTGTCGTCTGCCCCTAGGTAGGTTTAGGGTGGGATGTTCCTTCCTCATTTTCCTGGCGCTCTGGACATTCCTCTGATCGATGACCGTATTTTCCACATGTAAAACATATTTGGTGTAAGCTTTCATATTCAACCTTGATATGAGTCCCATTTAAGATCACGCCTGAGATTAGTGGTTGCTGAAGGTCCATTTCAACACATATGCGCGCGTATTTGCCTCTGGATACTGTCATCGTATGGATGTCAATCTTTATCGCCTTGCTTATTTTGTTTCCAATTCGCATCAGGAGTGATTCATTGAAGAATTCTAGGGGAAGGCTTGGAAGCCTTACCCAGACTAGTGTCGTCGAGATACATCCATGTGTAGGTAGGAATCCTGGGCGGAATTTTGAGACGGTGAGGTAATGCCCTTGAATCGTCTATGGGCCGTTTTCAAGGACGTGTGCATAGTCAGCCGCAGTAGAGAATCTGATAACATAATAGCCATTCTCCATATCAATGATATCAATCCGATGGTTGAGAGTCCACATATCCGATAGCCGTTGGGATAGAACCCGATATGATATATTCCGTCCTAGCAATTTCACAATGATCGCTCTTCTCCATGGCCTCCACAATTTTTTGCACTCTTCTGGCGATACCTCAATCACGATCCGTCCTGGTGGTAGGGTTTGCATGGTGTGATCGTCATGATGGTGGTATAAAACAAATGTTATACAGTTTCATGGAATCAGATTTCCATAAACATCAATCGAAAATGAACACCGGAAAATAATTTTTTCCCTACCATCAAAAAAAACAAATTGAGTTATGTGTTTCAATTTAAAATGTACGTAGGCTTAAGATCGAACTCTGCTTAAACTATTCAAATACTCAATTTCAAATCTTTATAATAAAAAATAAATATTAATTATTGTCACGTGTTTGATCAGTGAACTATGCTTTAATTAAGTACGTCAATTGTGTTTTTTTGGTTGCGTTGATGTCGCTTAGATAAGGGAGGCTTCAAGTGAGATAAAATATACTCGACGCTACGTGTACAAAGTGGCCCGTGATTTACTTTTTGTTTAAAAAAAAGAGTCACTTTGTACACGTGGCGTCGCGTGATTGAAGACCTCATATTTTGCTTCAGTTGAAACCTCCTCAGATCTCAACCCTGCGTCGATGATGGGCTCTTGACGGGATTCAGTTCAGGAGAGGCAGAAAGTGAGACAAAATATGAGACATCTAGTCACGCGCTGTCACGTGTACAAGCAACTCTTTTTTAAATTTTTTTTAAACCTTTGCACTTTTTGTACACGTAACATCGCGTGATTGAAAGTCTCATATTTTACCCCACTTTCTGTCTTCCCTTATCTAAACCCCTCTTGACGAAGTCTTTTAAAGGGATTGAGATCCTCTAACCCCCCCAACTCCTCACCCCCTTTGGGACCGCCCGCCACGTGGCACACAAGGGGAGTGGTGAGGCTGGGTGCGGGTGACCCCCACCCAGCCTCACCACCCCCCATGTATGCCACGTGTCGGAGGGTCATTTAATACCCCTTAAAGGGGGTCAGGAGATCCTCTCCCCTTTTAAAGGTGTATGGCTTTATAACTTCTCTTTATAGAAACGAAATTTATTCCCCATCATCCGCCATTGATTTTGTTCCATTTGTCCACTCTATCACGGAGCTCCTTTTTTAAATCATGATGGCCCCTTTTTCTCAAAAGAGCTTTCTTTGACTTAGCCATTTTGAACCTTACCAAGTGAAGTCAACGAGCAAGACACGGTCGTTCTCATCGTACGGTCGGCAGATTATAATTTTTCTTCTCATTAGTGTAAGATTGACCTTTTTAATTTTGTTGTTTTCAAATTGTCAGTTTTTCTTTATTGTAAAATACTTCAAGCCGATGGAGTTAACGTTGAAGCCATACATAAAAATTCCTTTACCAATTCAAGACATTAAGCTGAGATGCGTTTCCAATCATCGTAAAGCTGATATATTTTAATTTCCTTATTTGTGTCTTGACTTGTTATCACAAGGCACAAATATAATATAATATTACTACACACATTGGCGAGCTAACTGTCAACTCTATGAATTCATACACCAAGAATTAAGATCATATCCAGTGTGGTAGCCGAAGTTAATGGTTGAGTTTTGAAATAATTCTGGATTGTGTTTAAAAAGGAATTAATTTAGTTCAAACAACAAAATAAAATTTGCTAATTCACAACGTTGCACGTACATACTAAAAATCGTTATAGAATTCAAGATGTAATTAGTTGTTTTACCTAAAAATCTCTGTTGATGAGCCCATGAAGGACCAAATAAATAAGGTGAATTGTGCACAACTATATTTTGTTAGAGCGATTTTGCTTTGGATCTAGGCACTGAAATTTATGTGCACTTCGCTATGATATTTTACTGCTTTTTTCTAAAAATATTCTGTGATACGTTTGTATTGTGTTCACAGTGTACTCATACATCGCGTTGCAAGTGTGCTATATCTTGAGTTCATAATGATCACTGTATACAAGACACAGTGTGATAGTGGTGAGTATATTGCGATTGCGGTGTTTGAACAATGTGATTAGTGTGTTTTCAAATTAGGTACAGCGAGATCACGATTTTTTGGAGCCTAAAATATTTGGAGAATGTTCTATGAATAGCCTGGAAGGAAGTGTACTTTAGGAGAAGTTCACTCAGTGATTAGAAAATACTTTTAGGGCCATGCTTTGAAACTCAGATAAAAGACCTTAAGTTAGGACCATTCTAAGAAAAGTCAAAGATTACTATTGAGGACGTGAGGGATCGGCTTTGAAATAGGGTCATTCTATAGCAACTTTAGCCGTAGGACTATATCCTCGTACCATCAATTTTGTTGACATTGTCATCATGGTGAAGTACATACTCTTCTCGGGTTCAGATCTCCTCACCGCAACTCCCTCATCGCACGCTCACCGCGTGACACGTAACTGGGGAGTGGGGTGAGTCACCGTGCGGTGAGGTGATCCTATCCGGTATGAGTGATGTACCAATTTTGAATTTGTTAGAAATTTACACTACACCATTATATCCTTATCACAGTTATTATGGTGGAAATTACGGTGTACGAGTGATATCTTAACTTTGTAAATTTGACAGCGAGTGATATCTCAACTTTGTATTTTTAAGAAATTTGACAGCACATGATGATAGGCTTGTCACCATGTTGACAGTATCGCATGCACATTCATCATTATGTATAAATGAAATTTCAGTTTTGAATTTTTGAAAATTTAGTTGAAATTATTTTTTCAATAGTAATCCTTATTTTTAATTAAAACAAATTTAAAGGAACGCTTTGTTCTGTAAAAGTATTACTCTTGGATCAAAAGGTGATACCTAGGTCTTAAGAGCCCCACCGTTCTAACCCCAAGGAGCATTGTAGAGGTGCAAATCAGGAGTTCAGCAGCCTCTTATATTGTGTGAAGACTTACTCAGTGACCCACACAAGGTGCTCCCCCGCAACCTAGGCGTTCGGCCTATCAGCAGTGGAACACCCACACTGTACGTAACCATGGAATCGAACACTTGACCTTTTGAACCAAATCTCAATCCGAGTACCAACTGAGCTATGCCCGTGAAGCGGAAAGGATAGTACTCTCATTGTCAGTGGAGTGAGATGCAAAGCAATTTTAGTCGAGATATGAACCATCCCGTGTCCTCGGACACATATAAACTCTGTGCTTGTGCATTGGCAGGCCCTTGATCACCTCAGGAGTATCATTGGCAGGAGTATTGTACACACGAAAATCATCAATGAAAAACATATTTTTCAAGTTCCACTTTGATCATGGTATCAGAGCGGGTTTAATTCCCGTTTTCTGCTCTGATTGTGAGATCTCTTAGCATAGGCTCAGACAAAGTCTCATCATAGCCTTATATACCTTTCCCAGCCATTCTCCGGCCAATATCCGGCAGCTATACCATCTTCCAGCCGTTCGGCATGAGCCACCTTTGAAAACTAGTCCCCGCAAAATTTCAGAATATCAGAAACCGAATCAAACCTATATGAATCAAAACCAGAATCATCTACCCTCCTTTCTCCAGGAGATTTGGCTATTCAAGTAGCCCAAATTCTTAAAGATAGCCTCAGTCCTCCACCACAACACTCAGTACCCTTACCTGAAAACTTGAATATCGCAGTAAAATTAACAGGTAGCAACTATTCCTTATGGTCACGGGTCATTTACAGGGCCATCCTTGGTCGGGGGAGGCAACATCACCTCACAGGAGTACCACCTCCACCTCAGCAATGGATCCCAGGTATCCCCGGTGGGAGCATGATGATAACTCAGTATTTACCTGGATACTGCAAAATGTGGATGCTAGCATGATTAATAACGTCTCACGCTACCCAACCGCTAAGGCGCTTTGGGACGGTTTGTCAATTACTTATGGATCTCGAGGAGATTCTTTACAGGTGTTTTATTTACACCGAAAAGCAAATAATATTCGGCAGGGAGACGGCAGTCTTGAAGACTGCTGGAACAGCCTTCAAGACCTATGGGTCTCCATTGATTCATTGGATACCAACCCCATGACATGTCCTCAAGATATATCTGCCTATAATCAAAAACTGCAAGAGTTTAGATTATACCAATTTCTCACTGCAGTAAGCGACAGATTTGAGGCAGAAAAAAAGGAACTACTGAAGAGAACTCCACTGCCAAATATAGAAGCCGTATTTTTTGAGTTCAAACAGGCAGAGACACAGGCAGGATTGATTAAGCATGGCCCCTCAGAATCAAGTTCATCATTGGGGATAGGCCAAGGGTTGGCCGTCAAACTACCGACTGGACGGGGACGGGGCCGAGGGACACCAACTGACCGAAACAGTTTCCCTCCACAAGGGCAATCATCCTCTCGTTCAGGCCAACCATCACCACGAGTGGACAAAAGCTCTCTTGTTTGTGAAAACTATGGAAAAAAGGGACATCTTAAGGAGAAGTGCTTCCAAATCTATGGCTATTCAGAATGGTGGGAAGGGAAGAGAGTCACCACAGGACGGAAAGGACGGGCTACTACCGCCAGGACCCCAGAAATTGGAGTCAGCAATAGTGAACCCTCAAACGCAGAAGAACAGAGCGGGAAGAATGGAGACAGCGAAAGAGATGTCGCCGCCGCAGGAGGTAAATGGCTGGGGTTCAACCCTAGCCCTAAATCCCTTTTTAAACCCTTAATTACATATCAAGGCCTGGATTAATTACTGTTGACCCCTCTGCTTCTTCTGATTTTACACCCCGACCCCCAAAGTTTTTTGCCTCGGTTAATATGGTCCAGAATAGTTGTAATTGTGCACCTCAGTCCCTGAAGTCTCATATTTCGCCTAATTTAGTCCAGCACACTGATAATTGTGCACATAACCCCCTTAATGTTCCAGCTAGTCCATTTAGGTCTGAAATTCCTCAAAATTCTGGTTTGCACTCTACTTTATCACATGCCTTCACTAACACTACTAAGTGTCCCACCTCACAATGGATTTTTGATTGCGGTGCAATCGACACTATGACATTTGATCCAAATGACTTTGTGCATACCTCAACTCCTTTAAAATCACATGTTGAGACAGCCAGTGGCGAAATTGTACCAGTTCAGGGGAGTGGCTCTATTTCCATTACCCCTGATATTACCCTAAAGAATTGTTTGTTTGTTCCATCTCTATCCACTAAATTATTGTCTATTAGCCAACTTACGAAAGAGATTGACTGTGTTGTTCTCATGTATCCTACTTTTTGCATTTTGCGGGACATTCATACTCAGGAGATCATTGGACGTGGTACTGAGAAAGGTGGTCTGTATCATGTGGATGTAGTTGAGCAACATGGCCAGTCTCATCTTGCCAATGGATCAGTTACTCGCCAGATCTGGTTGTGGCATCGTCAGTTAGGACATCCATCTTTTAGCTACTTACGAAAACTTTTCCTTCGTTTGTTTTCTAGTACCCTACCCCAGTTCCAGTGTGATACTTGTCTCCGGGCAAAGCAACCTAGGGCTACTTATTATTTGAATAATACTCGTGTCGACAGGATTTTTTCTTTGATACATTCGGATGTTTGGGGATCATCCCCACATCCTACTTCTCTGGGTTTTAAGTATTTTGTTATCTTCGTTGATGATTTTTCCAGAATGACATGGCTGTATGTTCTCAAAAATAAATCAGAAGTTGCTACTAAATTTGTTGAATTCTATAAAATGGTCCAAACTCAATTTCATTCGACCATTCAAATTCTGCAATCTGATAATGGGGGGGAGTACTTTGCTCGGGCACTTAAACAATTTTTTTGCGATCACAGTATTGCTCATCAGACATCCTGTCCCGACACACCTGAATAAAATGGCGTTGCAGAACGAAAAAATCGTACCCTTCTTGAAATGACCCGCGCCATAATGTTAGAATCCTGTGTCCCACGGGGGTTTTGGCCGGAGGCAGTATCCACCGCTACATATCTCACCAATCGACTACCCACTTCTACTCTACACCATAAAACTCCACTTGATACCTTAGCCACTCAAACCATTCTACCCTCCATCTTAACTCTACCGCCCAAAGTTTTTGGGTGTACAGTCTTTACACACATACCAAAGAAAAACCGTAATAAACTGGAACCTTGTGCTCACAAATGTGTCTTTGTTGGATATGGTACTACCCAAAAAGGCTACCGCTGTTACAGCCCTCGCACCCAACAAATCTATATCACCATGAACTGCGTCTTCCTTGAGACCGAGTTCTTCTTTGCCACCCTATCTCGGTCTCAGAGGGAGCTAGCTAGTGATGGATCCCTTGACTGGGTGTCTAATCTGCCCTGGCCAGTAACTGATTCGACAAGGCAAGTGTGTGACCCCGATTGCTCTTCGACTCCCCACGATAATATGGCTATTGATCAAGGGCCTGCCAATGATACTCCTGAGGTGAACAATCCGCAACAGGTAAACTGTAGAATGCATGATAACAATAATAGTCATGATCCTAGTAAGTCTGGCATTCATTTTTCACCACTTGACTCCCCTGATTCCCTGACACTTCTGACACACCTACCACTGAAAATACACCCATTCCTGACCATAATTTTACTGGAATGGATCATACTAACTTGTGTGCAGAAGAACAGGGGCGGGTACTCCCATCAAGAAGAAACAGGGGAGTTCCACCAAACAGATACTCGCCCTCAAAGGTAGCTCGGTCTTCTAAGTATCCTATATTTGTACCGAGGAGAAATATGAGTGGTACAGCAATGTCCTTCCTAACCAGAATATGTTCTGAAAGAATTCCCAAAACCGTTGAGGAAGCCTGTAGCCAACCACAGTGGAAAGAGGCAATGATGGCGGAAATGAGTGCCCTAAAAAAGAATGAAACGTGGGAACGCTGCCAACTACCCCCGGGTAAGAAACCAGTTGGGTGTCGATGGGTATTTACGATCAAATATAATGAAGATGGGGGTATTGAAAGACACAAAGCGAGGTTAGTTGCGAAAGGCTATACACAGACACATAGCGTGGATTACTCTGAAACATTCTCGCCGGTAGCTCGGATTGATATCATCAGGATACTATTTTCTATTGCTGCCACAACAAATTGGCCCCTACACCAGTTCGATGTAAAGAATGCATTTCTACATGGGGCCTTGAAAGAAGAAGTGTACATGGAACCTCCACCCGGCTTCTCAGACGAATTCTTGCCTGGACAAGTGTGCAAACTCACACGAGCGCTTTATGGCCTCAAACAGTCACCTCAAGCCTGGTTTGGGAGATTTACCTCGGCGATGAAACATGATGGATACCAGCAAAGTAATGCTGATCATACACTATTCATTAAACGAAAGGGAAGTCTTGTTACCTGTCTTATTATTTATGTTGATGATATGATTATTACTGGGGACGATACTAATGAAATCTTACATCTCAGGGAATATTTGTTCACACAGTTCGAGATGAAAGATCTTGGCAAACTCAAGTACTTTCTGGGAATTGAAGTTCTACGATTACAAGCAGGCATCTATATCTCTCAGCGAAAGTATGTCCTAGACCTCCTAGCTGAAGTCGGCCTGATGGATGAAAACCAGCAGACACGCCAATGATTCCGAATCACAAGCTGGATTTTTTACATGAGGGCTCTCCAACAGATCGGGGACAATATCAACGCTTAGTGGGCAAACTCATATACCTATCTCACACGCGGTCAGATATTGCGTATGCTGTCGATGTTGTAAGTCAGTTCATGCACAACCCTCAGAAACAACATTTTGAAGCTGTTTTGAGAATTATGAGGTACCTGAAAGGTACGCTTGGACGAGGTCTACTGTTTAAAAAAAATGGACATCTAGATATTGCAGCTTATACAGATGCAGATTGGGCTGGTAATCAAGTTGATCGGCGTTCTACTTCTGGATACCTTGCACTGGTTGGTGGAAATGTTGTCACTTGGAAGAGTAAGAAACAAAAGGTGGTTGCATTGTCAAGTGTAGAGCAGAATTTCGAGGCATTATGAAAGGTATTACTGAGAACTTGTGGATTCGTAAGCTACTGAAGGAACTTGGGATTCCGATAACTGATCCGACGTGCTTAATGTGTGACAACAAAGCACCAATAAGTATTTCGGAAAACCCTGTTCAACACGACCGTACTAAACATGTGGAGGTTGACCGGCACTTTATTAAAGAAAAACTTGATGAAGGCATTATAAGTCTCCCATATGTTCGCCCCGAGGATCAGCTTGCAGATATCCTAACAAAGACAGTCAACGGAAGGATATTTGATTCAATACTGTGCAAGTTGAATATTGGGGATCCCACTATTCAACTTGAGGGGAGTGTTAGAATATAGTCTTACTATATTTAGCCAAAAGGAATAATTCTGTAGTTAATATGTATCCTTTTAGAATTATGAAATAGAATATTCTTTCATTATGATTGATTGAAGATACCATGTATGAGAAGAGTGTAAACAGTATAAGTTAGGCCATATTGTACACACGAAAATCATCAATGAAAAACATATTTTTCAAGTTCCACTTTGATCAGGTATGGCATGATTCAACAGACAAACAGAAGATAATCCAAAAGAAACGGTAAAACATTCATCCTATAAACTTTTCTACTGCTATTGTATTCATTGTAATAATTTTACGTTCGTCAATCAGTAAAGGAGAACTGATATGCTTGTGGTGAGGAGCGTACTAAAACATGAAAGCAATAACCATTAACTATTAATCATTAGTTATTGATTAGCCATACTAACATTTGCATTTTTTTGTCGAGTTTTTTTTTTTTGTTGTGATAAACAAGAAGTAATCCTTATGCAACGACAAAAGGATAAACTAATTTTGGTAGTTGAATAAGCCCTTGTGAAACTGTCAGTGAAAGGGATAAGTTGATCTTTACCCAATTTCCTATTATATAAATGAACTCCATGATTGTGAAGAAATCATCCTTACCACAGGAGCAGATGGGCAAGCTTGCTTATTCCCTTATTTTCATATGGATCATGTTGCATGGTAGAATTTCCCCCTCATTGTCCCGTCAGTTTTTGGTACACTGGTCACTGGTCAAGCAAGAGTATAGAAGCCTTAGAGTTAGCTGTTCGAATCTTATGTAGTTTGGAAATTTCGGCCCTTTTGGCTTTAGAATTTTGCTTCAAGCCTCTGTCCGCTTAAGTAGACCTTGCAATTTATATCCTGTAATTTAAGGCTTTTCTGTTACCAAAAATTTTGATAACCTGTGTTATTGTTTTACTAATAATGTATTTAATGATCCTTTTGACAGGAAATCTGACAGAACTGGAAGGAAGGAGAATGATAGGAAGTGAACTTGCATCTTCTGTCAGTTCAAGAA
Organism: Eustoma russellianum; assembly: GCA_036186865.1. Classification (NCBI taxonomy): domain Eukaryota; kingdom Viridiplantae; phylum Streptophyta; class Magnoliopsida; order Gentianales; family Gentianaceae; genus Eustoma; species Eustoma russellianum. The sequence goes on along the minus strand of AP025047.1, from coordinate 9,918,498 downwards.
AACTACGTTTTGACTGTGAGATATTGACGTGCGAGAGCGATGATGATTGTGAGCCTAGTAATTGTTATTGTTCAGGTACAAGCTGTTCTTCTGATCCTTCTCTGCCTCCGGAGGCTACTAATCAATATTGCTTTATATCTTTGTATGTCCACAGGCAAGTCAGCCTTAAGGATATTATTAATAGCATGGTGAAAACTCAGGTCATCCTTCATGAATATATATGTGTGTGCGTGTGTATATATATATCTCGAAAGTGTTGAAAGTGTAGAGAATCCAGATGAAGAAGGGAAAGCAGAAGGTGCAGTTGGGATGTTGGATGATCACAGTCCTGGCCGTGACAATTGATGAAACAGTCCATCCCAATCGTTGAATGAGAGGTTTAATCCATGGTATTCGCTAGTTGCGTGATGAAGTGAAGGACCTTGAAGTGTGATCACAAGGTGAGCTGAAGGAGTGGTGTACGGGAAGCAAGAGGTTCAAGGAAGAAGAAGGAGTCGAAGGCAGGAGAATCAAAATAGGGCGAAGTTACCAATTGGCCCCTGGCTGAGTTTCTATTGATAGTTTTGTAGTAAGGGTATTTTTGTAATCTCAGGCGGGATTCTGTTATAACCGCCTCTTTCCTCTGTATTTGTTTCGAGGGGTGTAGCATTGCAGAATTCAGAGAAATCAATCGAGCAGTTATCCAATTCTCTCTCTAGCTTTGTTTCCTCTCTTCTCTCTCTAGCTCATTCTACTTAGTCTAGATTGATTTGATTCCATACACTTGTTTTAGTTTATGATTGGATGATGTTCATGGCATAATTGAAGCCTTGAACGCTTGAACCGTTTGATTCTTGGTATTTTCACATGGTATCAGAGAGATTGATGAATTTTGGTACGTTTATGGCTTCGAATCAAGCATCCCCAAGCAGTTCTACTCAATCTCCAGTGAATGTGTCGCAAGGAGCAGCTACGACTGATCCATCCGAGGATCCACTGTATATTCACCTTGGAGACAGCCCTTCGTTAGTGCTTGTTCAGCCATTGTTAGATGGCAACAACTATCACGGATGGAGTAGGACCTTTCGTAGAGCTCTTGAGTCGAAGAATAAAATTGGCTTCATTACAGGTACTATTCTTAAACCTACGGAGACTAGTCGTAGATTCGCTGCTTGGACGAAAGCGAATAACATGGTTGCATCTTGGATTGTAAATTCTGTCATTCCGTCCATTGGACAAAGCGTAATGTGGTTTGATAATGCTTTAGACATTTGGAATGATTTGAAGCATAGGTACGGTAATGCTGATGTTTTTCGTTTATCTGACCTGCAAGAGCAGTTCTATGCCACTAAGCAAGGAGATAGCTTGGTAACTGAATATTATACGAAGCTTAAGGTCCTTTGGGAGGAATTAATGGTGCTGAGAGCCATCCCTAATTGTGTGTGCAATAGGTGTACATGTAATGTATCTAGTCAAATAAATAAGTTTGTAGAGGATGATCATGTTATAAGGTTCATTAAAGGTCTCAATGATGAGTATGAACCGGTGAAGTCACAGGTGCTGCTGTCTACTCCATTACCAGACCTGAAAACAACCTTTGCTATGGCAGCGAAGTTGGAGAGGAAGCTACACTATGCTGGTGGTCAAAACCAGTTCGTTAATAATCAATCACTTGTCCTTAATGCTGGTGGTGTGCCTAGGCAGGGAAGTTTTGGTTATAGGCCAATGAATCCTAGTGGTGCTGGCTATGGTAATAATTGGCAGAAGTCTGGAGGTAAAGGTGGTAGGAAAGAGTTCATGAGCCAGAAGTCTAGCTATAGCTCTAAGGCCCCCGTGTGCACTCACTGCAATATGGTTGGCCACACCGTGGATAGATGCTATAGGAAGCATGGTTTTTCCTCCGGATATAAAGGCAAGGGACAAGTGAATTGTGTAAGTAATGAAACTGATATGGTGCAGAACAATGTGGAGTATGCACAGTCTGGTGTTGAGTTTAGTCAAGCCAATGATGTGATGAATGATCCTGTGATGCAAATGGCTCCTGCTTTAACACATGAGCAGTATATGCAACTTATGGGGTTATTGCAAGAGCATAAGGACAGAGGAACAGTGATGAGTCCGAATGCTGCAGAGTCATCACATAACCATCACACGGTGCTGTCAGCTCAACAGGTCAATGGTTCAGGTAAGTGGAAAGGTAATGTGCAGTCTAATATTTCTAGCATATGGATATTGGATTCAGGTGCCACAGATCACATCTCTTGTTCCCTTTCTTTCTTCGATTCCTATAAACCTGTGACTGGAATGTCAGTTAAGTTGCCTAATAATCAAACAGTCAGTGTTGAAAATGTTGGCACGGTGAGTGTTTTTCCAAGTCTAACGCTGCATCATGTGCTTCATATCCCAGCTTTTTCCTTTAACCTCATATCCCTTAGTAAGCTCACCATGAATGGTGATATTGATCTGTCATTTCATTCAAATATGTGCTGCATTCAGGAACATCTGAGCAGGAAGACGATTGGTTCAGCTGAAGTCCGTCATGGCCTGTACCATCTAGCTGACCAGCCTTTGTGTAGAGCACCTGTTTCTAGTCCGTGCCAGACATTTACAGTCTCCAAGTCTTCTTCTTCTTTCCTTTGGCATTCCAGACTTGGGCATCAAGCCTTATCCAGAATGAAGGAGATCAACAAGATTGACTCCTCAGTTGATATTTCTTCTTTTACTGAACCTTGTACTATATGCCCCCTAGCTAAACAGAAAAGACTCCCTTTTCCTATCTCAAATTCTGTAACTCATTCATCTTTTTCTCTTATTCACATGGATATTTGGGGTCCCTATAAACATCCTACTATGTTTAGCCAAAGATATTTTCTCACCATTGTGGATGATCATAGTAGATATTGCTGGATTTTTTTGATGAAAGCAAAATCAGAAACTAGACATATCATTGAGAGTTTTTGGAACTTTGTACGTGTTCAGTTCAATACCAATATAAAAGTTGTTCGTACTGACAATGGTCTTGAATTTAATATGCCTGCTTTCTTTTCTTCTAAAGGCATTATACATCAAACAAACTGTACTTATACGCCTCAACAAAATGGCACAGTTGAGAGAAAACAACAGCACATATTGAACGTAGCCAGAGCACTTAAAATCCAATCACATGTCCCTGCTTCTTACTGGGGGTTCTGCGTTCAGCACGCTGTATACCTCATCAACCTCACTCCTTCTCCTATTCTTCATCATCAAACTCCTCATGAAATCCTCCACAACAGTCCTCCCTCCTATGCCAATCTCAAAGTCTTTGGTTGCTTGTGCTATGCTACGATTACTTCCCCGTCTAGAGACAAGTTCAGCCCAAAGTCAAAAAAGTGCATTTTTCTGGGCCTATCTCACACCACAAAAGGGTATATCCTCCAAGATCTTGAGTCCAGAGATATATTCATCTCCAGGGACGTTGTTTTTTATGAGACAGTTTTCCCTTTCTTGAAAAATTCTATTGCTTCCCTACCACATCCATCTGACCATTCTCCTTCTGGCACTGAATCCCATTTCTCTAGTTCTAGATGTGACACTGAGCCTTCTGTACCACTACCAGTTGCCACATCTAGGGGGGCCCAACATGACAACCATCATGCCACACCACAGCCTAATCAGCTTAACCATCATCATGCCACACCACAGTCTCATCACCCTAACCAGCCTAATCACCATTATACCACACCACAGTCTCATCAGCCTAATCAGCCTAATCACCATTATACCACACCTCAACATCACCAGTCTTCTCCACAATCCACACTTCAACATATTCATCCCAGCCAATATTCTTCCCTGCCTGTACTCAACCACCACTCAAATGACCAACAAACAACAATCCAAGGTTCATATGATGATCTTGACCTCTCTCATAATGCCAATAAGTCGAGATCAATACCTATCAACTCCATTAATATAGAACTTCCCATCACAAGACCTCACAGGAACAGACATCCCCCCTCTTACTTGCAACAGTACCACTGTAGTCAAGTCTCAAATCAAGCTATAAAGCCACAGAATTCAACCAAAACGTCTCCACATCCTGTGTCTAAATATCTAACCTTTGATCTGTTGACACCTAAGTTCAAAGCATATGTTTTAAATATTAGTCCATGCACAGAACCCAAAACTTATGCTGAAGCAGCAGCCTCAGTTGAGTGGCAAAGAGCCATGGAAGCCGAGATAACTGCTCTGGAAGAGAATAAGACCTGGGTACTAACAGAGTTGCCACCAGGGAAGAAAGCCGTAGGCTGTAAGTGGGTGTATAAGGTAAAGCATAAGGCTGACGGGACAGTAGAGAGGTTCAAGGCAAGGTTGGTTGCAAAGGGGTATATGCAGCAACTGGGAATAGATTACCAAGATACGTTTTCACCCGTAGCAAAGATGAGTACAGTGAGAATGTTGTTAGCCATGGTTGCCAGACAAAAATGGCATGTGCATCAGCTAGACGTAAACAATGCATTTTTACATGGTGAGTTGCACGAAGAAATTTATATGGTGCCACCTCCAGGACTGGCTTTGCCACGAGAGGGAATGGTGTGCAAATTGCAGAGATCTCTATACGGACTGAAGCAAGCGAGTAGAGAATGGAATGCAAGGCTTACTGCATTTCTGATATTAAATGGCTTCATACAATCTAAGAATGACTACACCTTGTTTACAAAGAGAACGAAGGGCTCGTTATTGGTGCTTTTGGTATATGTGGATGATTTGATTTTGGCTTGTAATGACTTGAGGGAAATTGATTGGATTAAAGAGGCATTGCACAGGGAGTTCAAGATTAAAAATCTTGGTGATCTAAAATTTTTCCTAGGCATAGAAGTTGCACGATCAAAGAAGGGGATGCTAATTAACCAAAGGAAGTATGTGTTGGAGTTGTTAGAAGAGTTTGGTTTTTCAGATTGCAAACCTGCTGTCAGTCCAATGGAGATGCATCTAAAACTGACTCATAATGATTCACAATTGTTCGAGGACATTGTCATTTACAGAAGACTCATAGGAAAGTTGATCTATCTCACTATCACTAGACCGGATATTTTATTTGTTGTGCAGCAACTGAGCCAGTTTCTTGACTGTCCCACGCTTAATCATGTACGAACAGCCCACAGAGTACTGAGGTATCTAAAAGGGACCATTGGGCAAGGGCTGTTGCTACCCAGTATTGGAGACTTGAGATTGAGGGCCTTTGTTGATTCGGACTGGGCTGGATGTAAGGAGACAAGAAAATCCGTTTCTGGGTATTGTGTATTCCTTGGTGAAGCATTGATTTCTTGGAAGGCCAAGAAACAAACTACGGTGTCACGGTCTTCAGCAGAAGCGGAGTACAGGGCTATGGCATCTGCTGTGTGTGAAGTGCAATGGTTGCTGTACCTAGGTGGTGACTTGGGACTGAAGGATCAGGAGCCTGTGGAGATGTTCTGTGACAGCAAGAGTGCACTGTATATAGCTGAAAATCCAGTCTTTCACGAGCGTACAAGGCACATTGTGATAGATTGCCACATTGTAAGAAACAAAGTTCAAGACAAGGTGATTAAATTGATGCCGATAAGAACACAATTTCAGCTTGCAGATTTGTTTACTAAAGCGTTGGACAGCAAGCGTTTGGGTGAGCTTTTGGGAAAGCTTGGGGTGTGCAACATTTATGGCAAGCATGGCTTGAGGGGGGGTGTTGAAAGTGTAGAGAATCCAGATGAAGAAGGGAAAGCAGAAGGTGCAGTTGGGATGTTGGATGATCACAGTCCTGGCCGTGACAATTGATGAAACAGTCCATCCCAATCGTTGAATGAGAGGTTTAATCCATGGTATTCGCTAGTTGCGTGATGAAGTGAAGGACCTTGAAGTGTGATCACAAGGTGAGCTGAAGGAGTGGTGTACGGGAAGCAAGAGGTTCAAGGAAGAAGAAGGAGTCGAAGGCGGGAGAATCAAAATAGGGCGAAGTTACCAATTTGCCCATGGCTGAGTTTCTATTGATAGTTTTGTAGTAAGGGTATTTTTGTAATCTCAGGCGGGATTCTGTTATAACCGCCTCTTTCCTCTGTATTTGTTTCGAGGGGTGTAGCATTGCAGAATTCAGAGAAATCAATCGAGCAGTTATCCAATTCTCTCTCTAGCTTTGTTTCCTCTCTTCTCTCTCTAGCTCATTCTACTTAGTCTAGATTGATTTGATTCCATACACTTGTTTTGGTTTATGATTGGATGATGTTCATGGCATAATCGAAGCCTTGAACGCTTGAACCGTTTGATTCTTGGTATTTTCACAGAAAGAGCAGATAAAAGCGAAAGAGAAGAAAGAAAAGAGCTGCAAAAGTAACTTTTTTTGGGCTTAAAATTTGGTAGAGTAAAAGGAATATTACTTATATGCTAGTGTATATGATTTTAAAGCTCTCTCAATTTTCTTGGGTGTCTCTGCTACTTGGACAAGGGCCTTTTTAACTATGAATAGTAAAGAACCGGATATGAAATAAAACATGAGATACTTGGATGAATGTTTGCTTGATTATTTACTCAAGAAATATTTTTTGTAAAGTCGCGATTAATAAAAGTAGAAATTTTTATATAAACATAACAAGTTGTCGTGAGCAATTGTGTATTTTAAATGATTTGGTTTGAAATGGTATTCTTATATTATTAATTTTTTTTTGTGTGTGTGTGTCTATATATATATATACATATATATATATATATAACATATATATATATAGACATATATATATATACACATATATATATATACACACATATATATACACACACATAGATATATACACACATATATATATATATATCTATACACATATACACACACACACATACATATATATATATATATATATATATACATACTAATAAATTAGTCGTATATCAATGTTGATTGTATCTTTCCTGCTAATATTTTATGTATCCACCCTTATATAGGAGGCTTCATTAGCGTAAGACAACCATAATCTAGTAAATTGAAAAAGTCTGTCCAAACAAATATTATACGTCTACAGAGCTTTATGTGAAAATGGAACAACCTATCCAAACCCAATGTTCTTCCATTTCAAAGCGTTTTACGCATTTTAATCGTCCTAGGATATTACTTGGGCCTTGTAATCCATATGTTGTATATTTCAAAAGAGTTTCATGCAATTAAAAATTCTTAAATATTAATCGAAGAACACATCAAGGAACATGAGAATCAAAGCAGTCTCTTGATGGATTAGTTTGTAAGGGATTTTTTTTTTGGCATTCACTTGAAAACATTTGAATCGTGAGTCACTTTCAAACAGAATTCCATAATTTTTTTATTTCAACAAAAAGAAAATCGTGGACACCGCAAAATATTGGTGTATAATATATTAAGAAATATGTTGTGGGTTTGAAACCATACGATTCTAATAAGTGTTAAAATTCAATGCTACTTGCGTTGATATAATGCAAGTATATAAAATAAAGATGACACACAAACTTTTAGCGTGAATTGGTAAATCACATGCTTTTTCAATTTTCTAGATAGAAGTTGTCCTACCCTAATCCATTCGTGAATTGATTAGTGTAGGATAACTTCTATCTAGTAAAAAGCATGTCTAAACCAAATATTATACGGTTATAGTGTTTTATGCCAAAATAAAACAGCCTGTTCAAACAAAATGTTTTATCAGTTCAAAAAGTTTTACTATTTTGATTAACCTAAAAAACAACTTCGACCGAGTAATCAAGATATATATTTTCAAAGGGTTTCATGCAATTAGAATTTCTTAAACATCAATCGAAGATGGACGGCTTCTGTCGCCCTTTACACATCAAGGAACATGAGTATGAAGGCAATCTCTTGATGGATTAGTTTGCAAGGGAAGTTGATTTTTCTTTTGCCATTCACTTGAAAACATTTAATTCGTGAGTCACCTTCAAACAGAAATCCATAATTTTTTATTTTGAAAAAGGAACTTGCATGTAATAGAAAATAAATGCGCACCTCAAAAAATTGGTGTATACTACATGTTAGAATATGAATTGTTTTAATGAAGTCAAAAAATATTTGAAAATGAGTTAAAAATGTATTTCATACTTTGGAATTGAAACAAAATGAGAAAAACACACTGTCAGGCATGATCACTCATATAGATTGATTTATGTAAACAACAGTCTCTAAAATGAGACATAGATTCATCTATGTACGGACTGCTCAAAATTGAAACTTCACCGTCCAACATCGATTTCTTAGGTTGGAACACATCGATCAATTGATGTGACATCAGTCTCGAAAGGTAGAGACATCGATCGATCGAAGTAGTTAAGGTTCTTCACTGTCCAATATCAATCTCCCATGGTGAAGGCATTGATTGCTCGATATGTACATCAGTCTCTCAAATAAGAGACATTGATTGATCGATGTAGGTAAGGTACAAAATTGAAACCACTCTGGAAGAGATCGATCTGTCAAACTAAAGACATCGATCGATCTATGCAGACATCAGTCTCTATAACATGAGACATGGATCGACCGATGTCATCCAGAATTCAAATTTTTATGACAGTTGAAACAAAATCTAAGGAAGATTTAAAGTAACTCAACAATTATACAACAATCTCCCACTTGAAGGCGAGTTTGCGACACTTGTAACTCAACAATTATTATCTTCCTTGTTGCATTTTTATCTGCTCCAAGCGAACAAGACCGGCGACACTTGGTTAACACCGTCTGAGTCCAACCGAACCTTTGCATAGCCTCAACTTCTACGTGGTGACGACTTTCATGAACATGTCCACAAAATTTATTTCACCCGCAATCTTCTTCAATGATAAAGTTTCATCGTCCACTAACTCACTTATGTAGTGATACTTTAGTTGAATACACTTCGTTCTCGAGTGATATACTGTATTCTTCACGAGACATAACACACTTTGGCTATTGGTGTAAATCGGTCTGCTACTTTGATCCCTTTCAATTTCTTTCCGAAAATTAAGTAACCATACCATCTCTTTTTTTTGGCCTCTGAGATTGCAACATATTCGGCCTCCGCCGTAGAAAGTGTTATGGATTTTTTGCAATCTCGACATCCAACTTACCACTGTACCACCATACATAAAAATATTCCCAGATGTACTATTTCATCCGTTCGTGTCACCACCAAGTTCTGTGTCAACGAAGCCTTCAAGTCATTCATTAAGTATTTTATCCATTGTACCTCACACGTAGCCATAGTCATAGCTCTATATTCAGCCTCAGCTGAAGACCTTGACACCGTTGTTTGCTTCTTTTCCCTCCAAGATATCAATATATTTCCAAGAAACACACATTATCCCGTAATGGATCTCTTGACTTCATTGCAGCCTCCCTAGTCAGCATCCACAAAAGCTTTAAGATGCAGGTCTCCATCTCTTGGGAACAACAATCCTTGGCCTACAGTTCCTTTTATATACCTTAACACTATGTGAGCAGCTCTCAGATGATTCTCAGTGGGACAGTCTAGGAACTGACTCAATTGTTGCATAGGAAATGTTATATCTGGCCTAGTGATGGTCAGATATATGAGATTTCCAACAAGTCTCCTGTAATGTGTGCTATCAGACAGTCTTGGTGAATCATCATGGGTCAATCTAAGATGTGTTTCCATAGGGCTTTTAGCTGGCTTAGCTTCTAAGAATCCAGTTTGTTGCAGTAATTCAATGGTGTACTTTTTTTGGTTGATGCAGACCGCCCTCTAGCCTTGGCTACCTCGATGCCAAGGAAGACCTTCAAGTCTATAATGTCTTTGATCTTAAATCTGGTATGAAGGGATGTCTTTACCTTCTGAATAGCTGCTTCATTGGCACAGGTGACAATGATATCATCAACATAAACGAGAAGTATAAGGAGAACAGAGCCTACTGGTTTTGTGAACAGAGTTCAATCTGACTTGGACTGAGTGAATCCTTGACTAGTGAGATGAGAAGTGAGGGTGGAATTCCATTCTCTACCGGCCTGTTTAAGACCATAGAAGGATTTCTGAAGTTTACACACGGCTTGAGGATTTGGTACTTTCAAGCTTGGAGGAGGTGTCATATAAATCTCCTCATGAAGATCCCTATGGAGAAATGCATTATTGACGTCCAATTGGTGTAAAGGCCATCTGTTCCTAGCAGCAAGAGCAAGAACCAGTCTCACTGTAGTCATCTTGGCTACAGGAGAAAACGTGTCTTGATAATCAATCCCAAATTGTTGATTATATCCTTTGGCAACCAACCTAGCTTTGTGTCTTTCCACTGTTTCATCTGATTTAAGTTTGACTTTTTATACCCATTTGCAGCCAATAGGATGTTTGGCAGGAGGTAATTGCACAATGGTCCAGGTTTTGTTTTCTTCTAGAGCTGCTATTTCTGCTTCCATCACATCCTGCCACACAGCAGATCTAGCTACCTCCAAATAAGAATTAGGTTCTGTATTACTGCATAAACTTAATACATATGCTTTGTATTTTGGAGCTAGAGATGCAAATGAATGATACTTGTGCAGGGATTGGGTGACGTATAGTGAGGAGTTGAGGTAGAAGATGACTGACTAGGATAAGGTTACAGTGGTAATCTTGGAGATAGAAGGAGCCTTTCGCGTACATTGAGATCTCCTTTCATCATTACGTTCAGCATTGCAATGCTCAGCAGTTAAATCTTGGGCAGAAATTGGAAGTTCAATGACAATGTTTCCTGGCAGGGAGATATGCTGTGACTCTAAAGAAGGATTATTTAAGTTGGCAGAAGCATGGGGAGAACTAGTTAAGGGAAGTTGTGATTGACCCGAGGCATGTTCCAAGTTACTGGGTGATGTGGTTGATGACAAGGGTACTGTGGCTTGACCATGAGCAATAGTATAATGGATGGTTGATTGAGGGTTAGTTGAGTCTGAAGAGCATGAGTTAGGGAGAAAGGACATGTATGAAGGCTGGTTAGGTGGTTTGTCGCTAGAAAGAGAAGGAGTATCACAGAAAGGGAATGTGTGCTTATGGAACATTACATCTCTAGATATGTAAATTGATTTGGTATTGAGATATTGAAGTATGTAGCCCTTTGTAGTGTATGACAGTCTAAGAAAAATAATCTTCCTGGACCTAGGAGCAAATTTTTCGTTTGTAGTTGAGTACAAGCACCAAATGCAAGGCAGCCAAAAAATCTTAAGTGTTGATATGAGGGTTGTTTTTGGTGGAGTATCTGAAATGGAGTTTGATTGTTTAGGATGGGAGAAGGTGCAATGTTGATTAAGTAAACTGAGTGTTGGACGCAGAATCCCTAGTAAGAGGATGGAACTTGGGACTGGAATTTGAGGGCTCTTGCAACAGATAGAATATGTTGGTGCTTCCTTTCAACCACTCCATTTTGTTGAGGAATGTAAGCGCAGCTAGTCTGATGGAATATTCTTTTGGATGCATGAAAGGATTCCATGTTGAACTCATGGCCATTGTCAATCCTGATTATTTTGATATGAGCACTAAACTGAACTGAAACATACTCACAGAAGCTATGTACAATGGGTCTTGTTTCTGATTTTGACCTCATCGAATATACCCAACAAAATCTACTATGATCATAAACAATAGTAATGAAGTAGTGTTGTTTACACATGGTGGGGTATTTATATGATCCCCAGATGTCAATATGTACAAGATTAAAAGGGCTAGAGGTTACTGAAGAAGAGATGGGGAATGTGTTTCTTTTTTGTTTAGCTAGGGGGCAGATATTTCATTTATTCAAACCATTATGGGGTATCTGTACTAGGGGATCTGTCTTCTGCACTTCCTTCATCCTTGCAGAAGACATATGTCCCAGCCTAGTATGCCACAACATTGGTGTTGACAGACTTACAGAATATGTCTTTGAAATAGAGTAGGCAGACTTCACCATGATAGGTTCTCCCTACAGATAATAGAGCTCATGATCAATCTAGCTGAACTAATCGTCTTCCTGTTCTTGAGGTAGTGAATGTGACACATATCGTTTACAAATGATAGAGCTATATTTGGAGATTGTGTTAATATGCTTAAGGATAACAAGTTAAAGGCAAAAACTGGAACATGGAAAACATATGTGAGGAATAGGTCAGGGGTTCATAATGGTTCCAACATGAGTGACTTGGGCCAGTGATTTGTCTGGGAGCTTAACAAACAGTAAGGAAACAGAATGATAGGACTCAAAGAGATCAAGATAAGCACAAACATGATCACTAGCTCCAGAATCTAAAATCCACATGTTTAAGTTTTGCATCAATAAATTACATGAAGTCTTACCTGGCTCAGCAGCCTATTGTGCTGACATGATTGAATGGTGAGTTACTGCTGCACTTGTGGAATCAACAGTCATCTTTCCTCCCTTTATTTGATGTCCCTGCAAAAGACCGATCAATTGATTATATTGATCTGCTGTCAAAGTAGGAGATGCTACTACTTCATTCTGAGCACTCCCATCATTACTTTCAAATACTTCATACACTTCATTAGTCATTGTACTTCCATCCTGCTGAGACATCTGGTCTCCACATACCAAGTTTACATGGCCCTTCTGCTTGAAGCCAGGGGGAATAACCGTGCTTACTGTAACATCTATCTACAGTATGTCCTGAATTGTTACAATAAGTGCAGTAAGGAACTTTAGATCTGGTCTGATTAGGCCTGAAATTGACCCTACCATGACCCCTGCCAGCAGTTTTCTGTGACAGTCCATCTCTACTTTGATAAGATCTAGGGGAAAACGAACCAAACCTGGACTGATTGTTACCAAAACTCACATTTAACACAGATGAAGGATTGTTAACAAACTGATTATGGCTATTAGAGTATATTAATTTCCTCTCCAACTTGACAGCCATTACAAAGGTTGTTTTAAGATCAGGAAGTGGGGTAGACAACAGTATTTGAGATTTCACTACTTCAAACTCATCATTAAGGCCTTTGAGAAACTTAATGACACAATCATTCTCCACAAATCTACTTATCTGCGTAGACAAGTTACATGTGCATCTATTACAAGTGCATGTTGGATAGTTCTCAAAATGGACAGCTCTTGCCAAATTCCTTTAAGTCTAGTGTAATACTCCGTTACAGAATTAGTTTCTTGTCTGATTGCATAAAATTCTTATTGTAAATCCGAAAGCCTAAATGAGTCAACATTACCATATCTGAATTGTAGATCATTCTAGATCTCTACAGCAGTGTCAACCCATATAATGCTCTGAGCTATGCTAGGTGTTAAAGAATTTACTAGCCATGATGCTACCATGTTATTGGCCTTCATCCAAGCGTTGAACCTCCTTGCTGTTTCAACAGGCTTCACAAGCACTCCATTGATGAATCCAATCTTGTTCTTGGATTTCAGCGCTCTTCTGACTGACCTACTCCAACCATGGTAGTTATTGCCATCCAACAATTGCTGGACCAACACCATTGAAGGATTGTCACTCAGATGGATATAATACGAATCCTCAGTAGGATCAATCACCATATGAGTTGTATGTGAGGATGACGGATAGTCATTCGCAGCAGTAAAATTGTTGGACGACATGAAAGTACCAAAATTCTTCTACCAAACTCTGATACCATGTGAAAAAACTACAGAATTCCTTGATCAATCAAACACCACACAATAATACACTAAATCGTGTAAGAATCAGGTTAACAATGTCACGAAATCATAAATTGAAGAAGGAGAGAATTCTTGAATTTGATCCCAAGGGAAGAGCAGTTATTTTTCCCTTCTCTTCACCCGACTGCAGAGATAGTTATTTAACAAAGAAGAAGAATGCGAAATTGCAAGAAAGCCCTTAACTAAATTCCTATTCCAGCGTAATGTACAGTGGCATATTGGTCCATTCATCTCATTTTTAAACATTACGCGTGCAGACTGCTTCTTCCTTCTTCTACCAACGAACTTTTTCCTTCTCCCAGCTGCAACCGTTTATCCAGCTGCCTTCCTCCACTATTCCAAGATTCTCCTGTTTCTCCTCACCAACTAACCGTCCCATTCCATGATTACTTGATTCGCATTTTACATTGCTGCTTTCCTTTTTTATGTAGAGACATCGATCGATCGAAGTAGTTAAGGTTCTTCACTGTCCAACATCAATCTCCCATGGTGAAGGCATTGATTGCTCGATATGTACATCAGTCTCTCAAATAAGAGACATTGATTGATCGATGTAGGTAAGGTACGAAACTTAAACAACTCTAGAATAGATCGATCTGTCAACCTAAAGACATCGATCGATCTACGCAGACATCAGTCTCTATAACATGAGACATGGATCGACTGATGTCATCAAGAATTCAAATTTTTATGACCGTTGGAACAAAATCTAAGGAAAATTTAAAGTAACTCAACAATTATCCAACAATCTCCCACTTGAAGGCGAGTTTGCGACACTTGTAACTCAACAATTATTATCTTCCTTGTTGCATTTTTATCTGCTCCAAGCGAACAAGACCGGCGACACTCGGTTAACACCGTCTGAGTCCAACCGAACCTTTGCATAGCCTCAACTTCTACGTGGTGACGACTTTCATGAACATGTCCACAAAATTTATTTCACCCGCAATCTTCTTCAATGATAAAGTTTCATCGTCCACTAACTCACTTATGTAGTGATACTTTAGTTGAATACACTTCGTTCTCGAGTGATATACTGTATTCTTCACGAGACATAACACACTTTGGCTATTGGTGTAAATCGGTCTGCTACTTTGATCCCTTTTAATTTCTTTCCGAAAATTAAGTAACCATACCATCTCTTTTTTGGCCTCTGAGATTGCAACATATTCGGCCTCTGCCGTAGAAAGTGTTATGGATTTTTTGCAATCTCGACATCCAACTTACCACTGTACCACCATACATAAAAATATACCCAGATGTACTATTTCATCCGTTCGTGTCACCACCAAGTTTTGTGTCAACGAAGCCTTCAAGTCATTCATTAAGTATTTGATCCATTGTACCTCACACGTAGCCATAGTCATAGCTCTATATTCAGCCTCAGCTGAAGACCTTGACACCGTTGTTTGCTTCTTTGTCCTCCAAGATATCAATGTATTTCCAAGAAACCCACAATATCCCGTAATGGATCTCTTGACTTCATTGCAACCTCCCTAGTCAGCATCCACAAAAGCTTTCAGATGTAGGTCTCCTTCTCTTGGGAACAACAATCCTTGGCCTACAGTGCCTTTTATACACCTTAACACTCTGTGAGCAGCTCTCAGATGATTCTCAGTGGGACAGTCTAGGAACTGACTCAATTGTTGCGTAGGAAATGTTATACCTGGCCTAGTGATAGTCAGATATATGAGCTTTCCAACAAGTCTCCTGTAATGTGTGCTATCAAACAGTCTTGGTGAATCATCATGGGTCAATCTAAGATATGTTTCCATAGGGCTTTTAGCTGGCTTAGCTTCTAAGAATCCAGTTTATTGCAGTAATTCAATGGTGTACTTTCTTTGGTTGATGTAGACCCCCCTCTAGCCTTGGCTACCTCGATGCCAAGGAAGAACTTCAAGTCTCCAATGTCTTTGATCTTAAATCTGGAATGAAGGGATGTCTTTACCTAGCATAGGTGATAATGGTGTCATCAACATAAACGAGAAGTATAAGGAGATCAGAGCCTACTGGTTTTGTGAAGAGAGTGCAATCTGACTTGGACTGAGTGAATCCTTGACTAGTGAGATGAGAAGTGAGGGTGGAATTCCATTCTCTACTAGCCTGTTTAAGACAATAGAGGGATTTTTGAAGCTTACACACTGCTTGAGGATTTGGTACTTTCAAGCTTGGAGGAGGTGTCATATAAATCTCCTCATGAAGATCCCTATGGAGAAATGCATTATTGACGTCCAATTGGTGTATAGGCCATCTGTTCCTAGCAGCAAGAGCAAGAACCAGTCTCACTGTAGTCATCTTGGCTATAGGAGAAAACGTGTCTTTATAATCAATCCCAAATTGTTGATTGTATCCTATGGCAACCAACCTAGCTTTGTGTCTTTCCACTGTTTCATCTGATTTAAGTTTGACTTTGTATACCCATTAGCAGCCAATAGGATGTTTGGCAGGAGGAAATTGCATAATGGTCCAGGTTTTGTTTGCTTCTAGAGCTGCTATTTCAGTTTCCATCACATCCTGCCACACAGCAGATCTAGCTACCTCCAAATAAGAATTAGGTTCTGTATTACTGCATAAACTTAATACATATGCTTTGTATTTTGGAGCTAGAGATGCAAATGAATGATACTTGTGCAGGGATTGGGTGACGTATAGTGAGGAGTTGAGGTAGAAGATGAGTGACTAGGATAAGGTTACAGTGGTAGTCTTGGAGATAGGAAGGAGCCTTTCGCGTATGTTGAGATCTCCTTTCATCATTACGTTCAGCATTGTAGTGCTCAGCAGTTAAATCTTGGGCAGAAATTGGAAGTTCAATGACAATGTTTCCTAGCAGGGAGATATGTTGTGACTCTGAAGAAGGATTATTTAAGTTGGCAGAAGCATGGGGAGAACTAGTTGAGGGAAGTTGTGATTGACCCGAGGCATGTTCCAAGTTACTGGGTGATGTGGTTGATGACAAGGGTACTGTGGCTTGACCATGAGCAATAGTATCATGGATGGTTGATTGATGGTTAGTTGAGTCTGAAGAGCATGAGTTAGGGAGAAAGGACATGTATGAAGGCTGGTTAGATGGTTTGTCGCTAGAAAGAGAAGGAGTATCACAGAAAGGGAATGTGTGCTTATGGAACATTACATCTCTAGATATGTAAATTGATTTGGTATTGAGATATTGAAGTATGTAGCCCTTTATAGTGTATGACAGTCTAAGAAAAATAATCTTCCTGGACCTAGGAGCAAATTTTTCGTTTGTAGTTGGGTACAAGCACCAAATGCAAGGCAGCCAAAAAATCTTAAGTGTTGATATGAGGGTTGTTGTTGGTGGAGTATCTGAAATGAAGTTTGATTGTTTAGGATGGGAGAAGGTGTAATGTTGATTAAGTAAACTGAGTGTTGGACACAGAATCCCTAGTAAGAGGATGGGACTTGGGACTGGAATTTGAGGGCTCTTGCAACTGATAGAATATGTTGGTGCTTCCTCTCAACCACTCCATTCTGTTGAGGAGTGTAAGCACAGCTAGTCTGATGGATTATTCTTTTGGATGCATGAAAGGATTCCATGTTGAACTCATGGCCATTGTCAGTCCTGATTATTTTGATATGAGCAATAAACTGAACTGAAACATACTCACAGAAGCTATGTACAATGGGTCTTGTTTCTGATTTTGACCTCATCGAATATACCCAAAAAAATCTACTATGATCATAAACAATAGTAATGAAGTAGTGTTGTTTACACATGGTGGGGTATTTATATGATCCCCAGATGTCAATATGTACAAGATTAAAAGGGCTAGAGGTTACTGAAGAAGAGATGGGGAATGTGTTTCTTTTTTGTTTAGCTAGGGGGCAGATATTTCATTTATTCAAACTATCATGGGGTATCTGTACTAGGGGATCTGTCTTCTGCACTTCCTTCATCCTTGTAGAAGACATATGTCCCAGCCTTGTATGCCACAACATTGGTGTTGACAGACTTACAGAACATGTCTTTGAAATGTAGTAGGCAGACTTCACCATGATAGGTTCTCCCTGCAGATAATAGAGCTCATGATCCACTCTAGCTGAACTAATCGTCTTCCTGTTCTTGAGGTACTAAATGTGACACATATTGTTTACAAATGATAGAGCTATATTTGGAGATTGGGTTAATATGCTTAAGGATAACAAGTTAAAGGCAAAATCTGGAACATGGAAAACATATGTGAGGAATAGGTCAGGGGAGATCATAATGGTTCCAACATGAGTGACTTGGGCCAGTGATTTGTCTTGGAGCTTAACAAACAGTGAGGAAACAGAATGATGGGACTCAAAGAGATCAAGATAAGCACAAACATGATAACTAGCTCCAGAATCCAAAATCCACATGTTTAAGTTTTGCATCAATAAATTACCTGAAGTCTCACCTGGCTCAGCAGCCTATTGTGCTGACATGATTGAATGGTGAGTTACTGCTGCACTTGAGGAATCAACATTCATCTTTCCTCCCTTTATTTGATGTCCCTGCAAAAGACTGATCAACTGATTATATTGATCTGTTGTCAAAGTAGGAGATGCTACTACTTCATTCTGAGCACTCCCATCACTACTTTCAAATACTTCATACACTTCATTAGTCATTGTACTTCCATCCTGCTGAGACATATGGTCTCCACATACCAAGTTTACATGGCCAATCTGCTTGAAGCCAGGGGAATAACCGTGCTTCCTGTAACATCTATCTATAGTATGTCCTGAATTGTTACAATAAGTGCAATAAGGAACTTTGGATCTGGTCTGATTAGGCCTGAAATTGCCCCTACCATCACCCCTGCCAGCAGTTTTCTGTGACAGTCCATCTCTACTTTGATAAGTTCTAGGGGAAAATGAACCAAACCTGGACTGATTGTTACCAAAACTCACATTTAACACAGATGAAGGATTTTTAACAAACTGATTATGGCTATTAGAGTATATTAATTTCCTCTCCAACTTGACAGACATTGCAAAGGTTGTTTTAAGATCGGGAAGTGGGGTAGACAACAGTATTTGAGATTTCACTGCTTCAAACTCATCATTAAGGCCTTTGAGAAACTTAATGACACAATCATTCTCTACAAATCTACTTATCTGCATAGACAAGTTACATGCGCATCTATTACAAGTACATGTTGGATAGTTCTCAAAATGAACAGCTCTTGCCAAATTCCTTTAAGTCTACTGTAATACTCCGTTATAGAATTAGTTTCTTGTCTGATTGCATAAAATTCTTATTGTAAATCCGAAAGTCTAAATGAGTCAACATGACCATATCTGAATTGTAGATCATTCCAGATCTCTACAGCAGTGTCAACCCACATAACGCTCTGAGCTATGCTAGGTGTTAAAGAATTTACTAGCCATGGTGCTACCATCTTATTGGCCTTCATCCAAGCGTTGAACCTCCTTGCTGTTTCAATAGGCTTCACAAGCACTCCATTGATGAATCCAATCTTGTTCTTGGATTCCAGCGCTCTTCTGACTGACCTACTCTAACCATGGTAGTTATTGCCATCCAACAATTGTTGGACCAACACCATTGAAGGATTGTTACTCAAATGGATATAATACGGATCCTCAGTAGGATCAATCACCATATGAGTTGTATGTGAGGATGATGGATAGTCATTCGCAGCAGTAAAATTTTTGGACGACATGAAAGTACCAAAATTCTACCAAACTCTGATACCATGTGAAAAACTACGTAATTCCTTGATCAATCAAACACCACACAATAATACACTAAATCGTGTAAGAATCAGGTTAACAATGTCACGAAATCATAAATTGAAGAAGGAGAGAATTCTTGAATTTGACCCCAAGGGAAGAGTAGTTATTTTTCTCTTCTCTTCACCCGACTGCAGAGACAGTTATTTAACAAAGAAGAAGAATGCGAAGTTGCAAGAAAGCCCTTAACTAAATTCCTATTCCAGCGTAATGTACAGCGGCATATTGGTCCATTCATCTCATTTTCAAACATTACGCGTGCAGACTACTTCTTTCTTCTTCTACCAACGAACTTCTTCCTTCTCCCAGCTGCAATTGTTTATCCAGCTGCCTTCCTCCACTGTTCCAAGATTCTCCTGTTTCTCCTCACCTACTAACCATCCCATTCCATGATTACTTGATTCGCATTTTACATTGCTACTTTCCTTTTTTTTCTTTCTTGCACTCTGATCTTTCTTGTCTGCTTCTTTGTTCATCATTCAAATAGGCCAATTCTTCAACACAATGGACAAGATACAGTCGTCCTCATCGTGAGGTCGGCGGATTATAATTTTCTGCTCATAAGAGTAAGATTGACTTTTTTAATTTTGTTGTTTTCAAATTGTCTGTTATTCTTTTATTGTTAGATACTATCTTAAGTTCGAGCCAATAGAGTTAACGTTGAAGCCGTACATAGAAATTCCTTTACCAAGTCAAGGCATTAATCTGAGACACGCTTCCAACCATCGTAAGACTGGTATATTTTATTTTCCTTATTTTCTTTACTTTTTTTATTGTATTAAGATAAATAAAATCTGAGATGATCAAATGAATTTTCCGTTTACAGTCTCTGCTCAAATTCTGAAACCTTACCTGGGCTTTTTGTTATCACAAGTCAAGGCACAAATATACTATAATATTACTACACACATAAGCGAGCCAACTGTCTACTCTATTAATTTATACACCAAGAATTAAAATCATATCCAGTGTGGTAACAGAAGTTAATGGTTCACTTTTGAAATAATTCTGGGTTGAGTTTAAAAAAGAAATAATTTAGTTCAAATAACAAAATAAAATTTGCTAATGTACAACTTTGCATGTACATACTGAAAATCGTCATAGAATTCAAGAAGTAAATAGTTAGTTTTACCTAAAAATAATCTCTGTTGATGAGCCCATGAAGGACCAAATAAATAAGGTGAATTGCGTCTAACTATATTTTCTAGGCACTGAAATTTATGTGCACTTTCATTATAATATTTTTCTGCTTTCTTATGAAAATACTTTGAACCACAGCGAAGACATAATATCTGTGGTACGTTTTCATCGTGATCGTAGTGTATTGTTGATTGGCTCATACACTGCGTTGCGAGCGTGCTATATCTTGAGTTCATAATGCTCACGGTGTATAAGATACCGTGTGATAGTGGTGACCCTTGGATGCTTGTGTTTGAGCATTGTGATTAGTGTGTTTTCAAATTAGGTACAACATGATCACGGTGTTTTTAAAGCCTAAGATGTTTGAAGACTGTCATATGAATAAGCTCGAAGGAAGTGTAATTTAGGTGAAGTTCACTCAGTGATCAGAAAATACCCTTAGGGCCATGTTTTGAAACTCAGATAACAGACCTTAAGTTAGGACCATTCTAAGAAAAGTCAAAGAACATTATTGAGGATCATTCTTCGGACGTCAGAGATCGGCTTTGAAATAGGGTCATTCTATAGCAACTTTAGCCATAGGACTATATCCTTGTACCATAAATTTTGTTGACATTTGTTGGAAAAGTACGTTAAAGTACTCTTCCTTAATGCTCCAAACTTATATAAAGCTTATATGAGGTTGTTTGAGAGTTTGAAGTGATGTAATGAACACTTTAATCTTGAAATAGGTCACTTGGATCGATCCATGTCTAGGCTGGATCGAACCAAGTGAATGCTGGAATAAAGTTAAGTGTTCTGGAGGACTTGGAACGATCAATGTAAGAGACATCGATCGATCGATGTGGTGTGTTGCAACTCTAGAAGCATTCTGTCCAACATAGATCGATCACATCAATCGATCTATGTGACATCAATCGATCGATGTGATTGATCGATGTAAGACAGAATGATAAGTGTAAGTCTCTGTCTGACTTCGATCGATCGATGTGCCAACGGACAGAACTTTTCACTTGGAATTGCAGCTTTTGGTCCAAGGATCATCTCTCTTCGCCTGTGAACGGTAATCTACGGCTTTTGGAAGTTGAAATGAGGCTGAGACTGGTTTCAAAAGGGTTTTCTAACACGCCCCAAGATCTATATATATGAGATCTTGGTATCTTCAACATATACAATTCATTCTTGCAAAAACTAAGTGAAAACTCTCAGCATTCTTCTTCATCTCCTTCTTCTCTATTATTTCCTTCAAAATCAAGTTCAATTCTCTTCTTCTAGAGCAAAGGAAAGGAGGATAGCCGTTATATCCTGGGAAGCATTTGCTTGAAGACTACCTTGCTCTTCGGTAGGAGCAAAATTGCTTTAAGGATAGTGACCAACTTGTCATGTCTCGACTTTATTATTCACTTGGTTTCCATATTCCTACATATTTTCCTACAATCTTAAAGCAATTTTGAGAATATGGCAACCAGACACGAACTAGTTCCCGACATGTCAAAGATGGAGCCATTCGATGGCAAGTTCTTCAAATGATGGGCGGCCAAGGTGCTGTTTTTCTTGGAGATGATTTTTGTTTCATATGTGTTGGCACGAGACAAACCTTCAGATGAAACAGAAAGAATCAAATATGAGGCTGATAACACAACGTGTAGAGGACATATTTTGCACTTCCTCTCCAATTCGTTGTTTGACATATATGTCAAGTTTACTTCAGCGAAGGATATTTGGACAGCACTTCAGAACAAATATGGTTCTGAGGATGTTGTTAATAGAAAGTATGTGGTCAGTGAATTTCTTAAATTTCAAATGGTGGACCACATACCGATCAATGAACAGATTCACCAATACCAACAATTTGTGGATAATTTGGAGCAAGAAGGCATCAAAATTGATGAGACTTTTCAAACAGCATCCTTGCTAGAGAAGCTTCCATCTTCTTGGAGCAAATACAAGAAGAGAGGGAAGCATGACGATGCTAAGTTGACTATGGATGGAGTCATCAAGCATATCCGGATTGAAGAGAACAACAGACTTGATGACAGGTCAATCTCAAGCCAATGTGGTGGAGCACAAACCCAAAAGACAAAAGATTCAGCATAATAGCAAAGGTAAGACTTTTGTGCAGGGACAAGGAAAGAAGAAACTAAAAGGAGCATGCTGGGTGTGCGGCAAGTTTGGTCACCGGGCAGCCAAGTGCAATCAACGAAAAGGCCAAACTAGTAATCAAGCACATCTAGTGGAATCTTCAAAGACAGACGAATAAGTCATTGCTGTGGTCGTCTTATCCGAGGTAAGCCTTGTCAGTGGTGCTACGGAATGGGTGGTAGACACAGGAGCTACCAAGCACATTGCCACCAGTAAGGATCTATTTTTTGATTATCAAGAAATAGGTGATGGCGAACAAGTCTTCTTGGGAGATGCACATGGTATCCAAGTTCTTGGAAAAGGAAAGGTGCTTCTCAAATTGACTTCAGGCAAAAGACTGGAATTAAGAAATGTGCTACATGTTCCTACCATGCGTAGGAACTTGATCTCCGGAGTACTACTGAACAAGGCTAATATCAAACTTGTTCTTGAATCTGACAAACTTGTACTTTCCAAGAATGGTGAATTTGTCGGGAAGGGTTTTCGTTCGAGTGGTTTACTTGTCCTTGATGCAGTTTGTGTTATGAATAATAAGAATGCATCTAGTTCTGCTTATGTTGTGGATTCTCTTGATATTTGGCATGCAAGATTAGGTCATTTTAATAAGGACGCCTTAAAGAGATTAAAGTTCACTAACTTGATATCTTATACAAGCAATGATGACTTTAATAAATGTGAATTCTGTGTAGAAGCTAAGCACCATAAAAAGTCGTTTGAGTCAGTTAAAAGGGTTACCGAAAAATTGGAACTCATTCACAGTGACTTAGGAGACTTTAAAGGTTATACAAGTAAAGGTGGCAAAAAGTACTACATTACTTTCATTGATGACTTTTTTAGATACAATAGAGTTTACTTGTTGGCACATAAAGATGAGTCTGAAAGCATGTTCATCAGGTATAAGAATGAAGTTGAAAATGAACTAGATAGAAATATTACAAGGTTAAGGACAGATAGAGGTGGTGAGTATAATGCATCATCTTTACAAAAGTTTTGTGAAGATAATGGTATTATACATGAGTTCACACCTCCATACACCCCTCAATCTAACGGAGTTGCTGAAAGAAAAAATAGAACTCTTAAGGATATGATGAATGACATTCTAATTAGTTCCGGATTGCCTAATAATATGTGGGGAGAAGCAATTCTTTCGGCATGTCACATCTTAAATAGAATTCCACATAAGAAGACCAACAAAACTCCTTATGAACTTTGGAAAGGTTATGCACCTAACTTGAATTACTTCAAGGTGTGGGGGGTGTTTAGCCAAGGTTGGATTTCCGAATTTCAAAAGGAGTAAAATAGGTCCTAAGACTAACGATTGTGTTTTCATAGGTTATGCTCAAAATAGTGCTGCATATACATTCTTGTCAATAGATAGTGGTTCCATTATTGAATCTAAGAATGCTGAGTTTTTTGAGCATATTTTTCCTATGAAGAAAGAAGAGTTGATAAGTTCGGGCTATGAAAAAGGTGAGTCTAGTAAAGTTGCAAATGATAACAATATCTCACCGAGGAAAAGTAAGAGGAGAAGAGTAGAAAAATCATTCGGAGATGATTTTGTTACTGCATTCATTATAGAAAATGATCCAACCAATTATCAAGAAGCAATAAAGTCTATAGACTCTAAGTTTTGGAAAGAAGTCATCAATAGCGAACTTGATTTTATACTTAGCAATAATACTTGGGAACTCGTAGACTTGCCTAGAGGTTGTAAGCCTATCAGTTGTAAGTAGGTATTTAGAAAGAAACTAAATGCAGATAGAACAGTTGATAAGTTTAAATAGGCTTGTTGCTAAGGGTTTCACTCAACAAGAAGGAATAGATTTCTTCGACACATATTCATCGGTTGCTAGGATAACATCTATTAGAGTTTTAGTAGCATTAGCCTCCATTTATAAATTTTTTATATATCAAATGGATGTTAAAACCGCATTTCTAAATGGAGATTTAGTAGAAGAAATTTATATGAAACAACCGGAAGGAATGATTCTAAGGGTCAAGAGCATAAGGTTTGTAGATTAAAGAAGTCATTGTATGGTTTAAAACAAGCACCTATGAAATGACATGAAAATTTTGACAATGCCATGTTAGCTAATGGATATGTTGTAAATGAATGTGGTAGGTGCATTTATAGCAAATTCAAAAATCTTGATGGTGTGATTGTTTGCTTATACGTGGATGATTTGTTGATTTTTGGAACAAATATTGATTTGGTGAATGATACTAAATCCTTTTTGTCCTCTGTTTTTGAAATGAAAGATATGGGAAAAGCAGATTTAATACTTGGTCTCAGATTAGTAGAGAAATGTGAGGTTTATATGCTTTCTTAATCTCATTATGTTGAAAAGATTTTGAGAAAATTTAATCACTTTGATGTTAAGCCTGTTAACACTCCATATGATGCATCTTTGAGATTAGAAAAGAATAAAAATGATGGTGTATCTCAATGTGAATGCTAGGATCATTGGTAGTGTCATGTATCTAATGAATTGCACTAGACCAGATATTGCATATTCGGTAAACCGGTTAGCTAGATATACTCATAATCCTAGTAAAGAACATTAGGATGCTTTAAAACGATTATTGAGATATCTAAGAGGTACTATGGATTTGGGACTTATGTTTAGTGGTTGTCCATCAGTTTTAGAAGGTTATTGTGATGCTAACTGGGTCACAGATAATGATGAAATAAACTCCACTAGTGGATATGTTTTTACTTTGGGTGGTGGTGCTATTTCGTGTAAATCTTCTAAAAAACGTGTAAAGCTAAATCAACAATGGAGTCAGAATTTGTTGCTTTAGAACTTGCATGTACAGAAGCGGAATAGTTAAGGAATCTACTTGTTGATATTCCTTTATGGACTAAACCTATGCCTTCTGTGTTTATTCATTGTGATTCATAGGCAGCGATCGCTCGAGCAAAGAATAAAATATACAATGGGAAGAGCCGGCACATCCGTTTGAGGCACAACATTGTGCATGATTTGATTAGTTCTGGGGTGGTTAACTTGGGGTACGTGAGGTACGTGAGAACCGAGTTAAACCTTGCAGACCCCTTAACTAAAGGACTAAACCGTAAGATGGTTCTTAAAACATCGAGAGGAATGGGACTTTTTCTATCGGGTGTGAATTCTCTATGACAGGAACCCAACTCGCTATTAGTAGAGATCCTACAAACTGAGTTCAATATGGTAAAAACACGTCATAGAAGAATTCTATAAAGTACTATCGTATTTGTCCTTTCCTATGTTGTTGTATGTGGATAGTACTTACTGCACGTTTGAGGGTGAGATTTAAGTCTCTTAATGGATAATTCATAGCCATTGTAAATGGTGGTGTGTTGCAGTACACATTTGATGAACATCACCTATATAAGTGTGGAAGTGGGGCTGCTTCCTATAAGAGCCTGGAAATCTCTCTAGAGCACTTATGAATTCTTGGATTGGGTGCAGGGCCATTAATGCACCACACCGCGAACTTGTATGAAGTTAGATATTGGCATGTCGTTCGTATGTTCATATAAACAATAGTGAAGCAAGTGGTTCAAGACGATTGTCACCCTATTTCCGTGTATATAACCTCGAATTGCACTACCGGATAGTTCAAAATGTTTGTCACTGCTCCGCTATGTGTCATTATCTTCATTTGATAGTGAAGAAACTCGTTGACTATCGTATGGAAGGCTTGTGTATAAGTTTGGATCATGTGGGAGATTGTTGGAAAAGTACGTTAAAGTACTCTTTCTTAATGCTCCAAACTTATATAAAGCTTATATGAGGTTGTTTGAGAATTTGAAGTGATGTAATGAACACTTTAATCTTGAAATAGGTCACTTGGATCGATCCATGTCTAGGCTGGATCGAACCAAGTGAATGCTGCAAAAAAATTAAGTGTTCTGGAGGACTTGTAACGATCAATGTAAGAGACATCGATCGATCGATGTGGTATGTTACAACTCTGGAAGCATTCTGTCCAACATAGATCGATCTATGTGACATCGATCGATCGATGTGATCGATCGATGTAAGACAGAATGATGAGTGTAAGTCTCTGTCTGACTTCGATCGATCGAAGTGTTATCGATCGATCGATGTGCCAATGGACAAAGCTTTTCACTTGGAATTGCAGCTTTTGGTCCAAGGATCATCTCTCTTCGCCTGTGAACGGTAATCAACGGCTTTTGAAAGTTGAAATGAGGCTGAGACTGGTTTCAAAAGGGTTTTCTAACACACCCCAAGATCTATATATATGAGATCTTGGTATCTTCAACATATACAATTCATTCTTGCAAAAACTAAGTGAAAACTCTCAGCATTCTTCTCCTTCTTCTCTATCATTTCCTTCAAAAGCAAGTTCAATTCTCTTCTTCTAGAGCAAAGGAAAGGAGGGTAGCCGTTATATCCTAGGAAGCATTTGTTTGAAGACTACCTTGCTCTTCGGTAGGAGCAAAATTACTTTAAGGACAGTGACCAACTTGTCACGTCTCGGCTTTATTATTCACTTGGTTTCCATATTCCTACATATTTTCCTACAACATCGTCATCATGGTGAAGTGCACAGTGTTATCACGGTGTATGAGTGATATATCAATTTTGAATTTATGAGAAATTTACACTACACGATTATATAATCATCACTGTTATTATGGTGGGAATTGTTGTGTATGAATGGTATCTCAACTTTAAATTTTTAAGGAATTTGACAGCACATGATGATAACCTCGTCACCATGCTGACAGTGTCGCACTCATTCATGATTATGTATAAATGAAATTTCAGTTTTGAATTTTTGAAAATTTAGTTGAAATTGTTTTTTCAATAGTAATCCTTATTTTTAAGTAACACAAATTCAAAGGAAACGTGCACATGAAAACTCAAACCCGCTTTGTTCTATAAGGGTATTACTCTCATTCTAAGTGGAGTGAGATGCAAAGCAATTTTAGTCGAGATAATAAACCATCATGTGTCCTCATGCATAAACAAGGTCCTTTCATGTTTAACATTCACGGTGTAACGCACTGTCTGAAACTAGGGTTTCGGTCCAGTGCATCCGACATACTCTAGTACAAGAAGTACAAGACGTCGATACATACATGTGTTTGTCGACATGAAACATGAATTGATATAGCAGAAGCGGTATAAAGATAAACATACGACATGCATAAACATACAAATCGTCATAATCTGTACAATGTTATAAGGTACAAATGCCGAATTAACATAAATACAACATGATCAAACGTCTAATATAAATCCCAAAAGCTAAATCCTGGCACACTTCACGCTCACGGGTAGTCTGCGTAGGGTTCGTAGAATCACAAACCCGGTCCTCTACAAAGTGATTAAAGGCAAGTATGAGCGATAAACATAATCGTCCAGCATGCAGTCCTATTGATACGTCATGTGGATCATGTATGTGGAGACGGGGTGATAAAATATATACGCATAATAACGAACATAATATGACACATCTCCATATAAACAAGTAAAACGACGTAACATAGTACAAGCATCTAACATAAAATACATATGAAACTTAACGTCGTAACGTAGTGAACATTTCATTCTAAGTAGTCCATAACA
The DNA here is from genome assembly GCA_036186865.1 of Eustoma russellianum. Lineage (NCBI taxonomy): Eukaryota > Viridiplantae > Streptophyta > Magnoliopsida > Gentianales > Gentianaceae > Eustoma > Eustoma russellianum. Next base: position 9,890,287 of record AP025047.1, on the reverse strand, counting down.
TCACACACATGTTCATGCTTAGTTTCTAAACCGTGACTTATTCTATGGTATCGAGTCTTATACCCAGTATACTTTCATGCATAATCTCTACATTGTCAACTTAATAACATCATAGACTTAGGAATGCTCCAACACTAACTTAAGGGTATCAAGGACATAAAACAATTCATATTTCATGATAGTTTAAATCATGTTTTTTCATAAAATCATAACATGGCTTTTCCATAAACATGCATAACATGGCATTTTAATAACATGAAGACATAACATTTTCATAAACAGCCATAGCACCTTCATAAGAATAATAGCGCATGACATACCGAATGATTTCCCATATAGTAACATGTACAACATAAAACATAAGTACATGCTCTAACGATGACGCGTTATGATGGAGACCTAATACCCAGACCCGGTGCTACACTCAGTCATAGCGAGAAAAGATGCTCCTGACACCTACCACTCCGATCCCGATATCAGGACGACGCACCATCACATATCATAACATAACATGTGTCGTTGGAATCAACAGTCTCGTGTTTATTATTCGTACGCGTATGAACTTTTAAAACATGTGATGCGATAAAAATAATTTTTCAAACCTTTATTTTATGCAACATAAATCTCGGCCAAAAAGGGCAATTTGGTCACTCTACAGTTTAATCTCAAACATTCATCACTTATCTACATTCTACATGTATAACTTAAGAAAATACCAGTTTTACCCCTATAGGGTGCCCCTCAGCCACCATCACAAATTAGTCCCTTTTTGGTAATCTTTACATGACGCCACTTTCTTAAATTGTATATTTAATAATGGACAACCATAAACTATTTTTAGAAGTTAAAGTTTTACACAAGGTGAAAAACTAACTCTGCATTTAAAGAATCAAAACTTATATATCCTTGAAATATAAGTATTTTTATAAGAGACTTTTGTTAAAATCTCAAAAAAAAAAATATTATTTTTTGGTAAGCTCGAGACTCGGAAAATTACAAGCTATTATAAAAATATAAAAACTCATCGTGAACAACTGTATATTTTATAAGATTTGGTTTTTCTTATACAGCAATGATATTCTTATATCTTTAATCTGATATAACTAGTATATATATTTATATATTGATTTTCTTTTAATAAATTTGTCTTGCATTAGTGTTGGTTATACCTTTCCTGCTAATACTTTCTGGATCCGTCCTTTACTAAGATGTTTGATTAGGGCAGGACAACCTCAATTGAAAAGCCTGTACATATCAAATGTTATACAGTTTCATGGAATCAGATTTCCATAAACATCAATCGAAAATGAACACTGGAAAATAATTTTTTCCCTACCATCAAAAAAAAAACAAATTGAGTTATGTGTTTCAATTTAAAATGTACATAGGCTTAAGATCGAACTCTGCTTAAACTATTCAAATACTCAATTTCAAATATTAATAATGAAAAATAAATATTAATTATTGTCACGTGTTTGATCAGTGAACTATGCTTTAATTAAGTACGTCAATTGTGTTTTTTTGGTTGCGTTGATGTCGCTGAGATCATGGAGGCTTCAAGTGATATAAAATATACTCGACGCTACGTATACAAAGTGGCCCGTGGTTTACTTTTTGTTTCAAAAAAAGAGTTACTTTGTACACGTGGCGTCGCGTGATTGAAGACCTCATATTTTGCTTCACTTGAAACCTCCTCAGATCTCAACCCTGCGTCGATGATGGGCTCTTGACGGGATTCAGTTCAGGAGAGGCAGAAAGTGAGATAAAATATGAGGCATCCAGTCACGCGCTGTCACGTGTACAAGCAACTCTTTTTTTAAAAAATTTTTTAAACCTCTGCACTTTTTGTACACGTGGCAGCGCGTGATTGGAGGTCTCATATTTTACCTCACTTTCTATCTCCCCTAATCTAAACCCCTCTTGACGAAGTCTTTTAAAGGTGTATGTATGGCTTTATAACTTTTCTTTATAGAAACGAAATTTATTCCTCATCATCCGCCATTGATTTTGTTCCATTTGTCCACTCTATCACGGAGCTCCTTTTTTTAAATCATGAAGTCAACGAGCAAGACACGGTCGTTCTCATCGTACGGTCGGCAGATTATAATTTTTCTTCTCATTAGTGTAAGATTGACCTTTTTAATTTTGTTTGTTTTCAAATTGTCAGTTTTTCTTTATTGTAAAATACTTCGAGCCGATGGAGTTAACGTTGAAGCCATACATAGAAATTCCTTTACCAATTCAAGGCATTAAGCTGAGATGCGTTTCCAATCATCGTAAAGCTGATATATTTTAATTTCCTTATTTGTGTCTTGACTTGTTATCACAAGGCACAAATATAATATAACATTACTATACACATAGGCGAGCTAACTGTCAACTCTATGAATTCATACACCAAGAATTAAGATCATATCCAGTGTGGTAGCCGAAGTTAATGGTTGAGTTTTGAAATAATTCTGGGTTGTGTTTAAAAAGGAATTAATTTAGTTCAAACAACAAAATAAAATTTGCTAATTCACAACGTTGCACGTACATACTGAAAATCGTTATAGAATTCAAGATGTAATTAGTTATTTTACCTAAAAATCTCTGTTGATGAGCCCATGAAGGATCAAATAAATAAGGTGAATTGTGCACAACTATATTTTGTTAGAGCGATTTTGCTTTGGATCTAGGCACTGAAATTTATGTGCACTTCGCTATGATATTTTACTGCTTTTTTCTAAAAATATTCTGTGATACGTTTGTATTGTGTTCACAGTGTACTCATACATCGCGTTGCAAGTGTGCTATATCTTGAGTTCATAATGATCACTGTATACAAGACACAGTGTGATATTGGTGAGTATATTGCGATTGCGGTGTTTGAACAATGTGATTAGTGTGTTTTCAAATTAGGTACAGCGAGATCACGGTTTTTTGGAGCCTAAAATATTTGGAGAATGTTCTATGAATAGCCTCGAAGGAAGTGTACTTTAGGAGAAGTTCACTCAGTGATTAGAAAATACTTTTAGGGCCATGCTTTGAAACTCAGATAAAAGACCTTAAGTTCGGACCATTCTAAGAAAAGTCAAAGATTACTATTGAGGACGTGAGGGATCGGCTTTGAAATAGGGTCATTCTATAGCAACTTTAGCCGTAGGACTATATCCTCGTACCATCAATTTTGTTGACATTGTCATCATGGTGAAGTACATACTCTTCTGGGGTTCAGATCTCCTCACCGCAACTCTCTTACCGCACGCTCACCGCGTGACACATAGCTGGGGAGTGGGGTGAGTCACCGTGCGGTGAGGTGATCCCATCCGGTATGAGTGATGTACCAATTTTGAATTTGTTAGAAATTTACACTACACCATTATATCCTTATCACAGTTATTATGGTGGAAATTACGGTGTACGAGTGATATCGCAACTTTGTATTTTAAGAAATTTGACAGCGAGTGATATCTCAACTTTGTATTTTTAAGAAATTTGACAGCACATGATGATAGGCTTGTCACCATGTTGACAGTATCGCATGCACATTCATCATTATGTATAAATGAAATTTCAGTTTTGAATTTTTGAAAATTTAGTTGAAATTATTTTTTCAATAGTAATCCTTATTTTTAATTAAAACAAATTTAAAGGAACGCTTTGTTCTGTAAAAGTATTACTCTTGGATCAAAAGGTGATACCTGGGTCTTAAGAGTCCCACCGTTCTAACCCCAGGAAGCATTGTAGAGGTGTAAATCAGGAGTTCAGCAGCCTCTTATATTGGGTGAAGACTTACTCAGTGACCCACACAATGTGTCCCCCCCCCCGCAACTTGGGCGTTCGGCCTAGTAGCAGTGGAACACCCACACTGTACGTAACCATGGAATCGAACACTTGACCTTTTGAACCAAATCTCAATCCGAGTACCAACTGAGCTATGCCCATGAAGCGGTAAGGATAGTACTCTCATTGTCAGTGGAGTGAGATGCAAAGCAATTTTAGTCGAGATATGAACCATCCCGTGTCCTCGGACATAAACAAGGTCCTATCATATTTAACATTCACGGGCCCTTAATTTTATTTACTACTAATAAACTCAAGATCAAAATACAATACAACAATAGTTCAAATTGAATGGGAGTATGGTATTGTTAGAATATAGTCTTATATATTTAGCCAAAAGGAATAATTCTGTAGTTAATATGTATCCTTTTAGAATTAGGAAATAGAATATTCTTTCATTATGATTGATTGAAGATACCATGTATGAGAAGAGTGTAAACAGTATAAGTTAGGCCATATTGTACACACGAAAATCATCAATGAAAAACATATTTTTCAAGTTCCACTTTGATCATGGTATCAGAGCGGGTTTAATTCCCGTTTTCTGCTCTGATTGTGAGATCTCTTAGCATAGGCTCAGAGAAAGTCTCATCATAGCCTTATATACCTTTCCCGGACATTCTCCGGCCAATATCCGGCAGCTATACCATCTTCCAGCCGTTCGGCGTGAGCCACCTTTGAAAACTGCTCCCTGCAAAATTTCAGAATGTCAGAAACCGAATCAAACCTACATGAATCAAAACCAGAATCATCTACCATCCTTTCTCCGGGAGATTTGGCTATTCAAGTAGCCCAAATTCTTAAAGATAGCCTCAGTCCTCCACCACAACACTCAGTACCCTTACCTGAAAACTTGAACATCGCAGTAAAATTAACAGGTAGCAACTATTCCTTATGGTCACGGGTCATTTACAGGGCCATCCTTGGTCGGGGGAGGCAACATCACCTCACAGGAGTACCACCTCCACCTCCAGCAACGGATCCCAGGTATCCCCGGTGGGAGCAGGATGATAACTCAGTATTCACCTGGATACTGCAAAATGTGGATGCTAGCATGATTAATAATGTCTCACGCTACCCAACCGCTAAGGCGCTTTGGGACGGTTTGTCAATTACTTATGGATCTCGAGGAGATTCTTTACAGGTGTTTGATTTACACCGAAAAGCAAATAATATTCGGCAGGGAGACGGCAGTCTTGAAGACTGCTGTAACAGCCTTCAAGACCTATGGGTCTCCATTGATTCTTTGGATACCAACCCCATGACATGTCCTCAAGATATATCTGCCTATAATCAAAAACTGCAAGAGTTTAGATTATACCAATTTCTCACTGCAGTAAGCGACAGATTTGTGGCAGAAAAAAAGGAACTACTGAAGAGAACTCCACTGCCAAATGTAGAAGCCGTATTTTTGAGTTCAAACGGGCAGAGACACAGGCAGGATTGATTAAGCATGGCCCCTCAGAATCAAGTTCATCATTGGGGATAGGCCAAGGGTTGGCCATCAAACAACCGACTGGACGGGGACGGGGCCGAGGGACACCAACTGACCGAAACAGTTTTCTTCCACAAGGGCAATCATCCTCTCGTTCAGGCCAACCATCATCACGAGTGGACAAAAGCTCTCTTGTTTGTGAAAACTGTGGGAAAAAGGGACATCTTAAGGAGAAGTGCTTCCAAATCTATGGCTATCCAGAATGGTGGGAAGGGAAGAGAGTCACCACAGGACGGAAAGGACGGGCTGCTACAGCCAGGACCCCAGAAATTGGAGTCAACAATAGTGAACCCTCAAACGCAGAAGAACAGAGCGGGAAGAATGGAGACAGCGAAGGAGATGCCGCCGCCGCAGGAGGTAAAGGGCTAGGGTTCAACCCTAGCCCTAAATCCCTTTTTTAAACCCTTAATTACATATCAAGGCCTGGATTAATTACTGCTGACCCCTCTGCTTCTTCTGATTTTACACCCCGACCCCCAAAGTTTTTTGCCTCGGTTAATATGGTCCAGAATAGTTGTTATTGTGCACCTCAGTCCCCGAAGTCTCATATTTTGCCTAATTTAGTCCAGCACACTGATAATTGTGCACATAACCCCCTTAATGTTCCAGCTAGTCCATTTAGGTCTGAAATTCCTCAAAATTCTGGTTTGCACTCTACTTTATCACATGCCTTCACTAACACTACTAAGTGTCCCACCTCACAATGGATTTTTGATTGCGGTGCAATCGACACTATGACATTTGATCCAAATGACTTTGTGCATACCTCAACTCCTTTAAAATCACATGTTGAGACAGCCAGTGGCGAAATTGTACCAGTTCAGGGGAGTGGCTCTATTTCCATTACCCCCGATATTACCTTAAAGAATTGTTTGTTTGTTCCATCTCTATCCACTAAATTATTGTCTATTAGCCAACTTACGAAAGAGCTTGACTGTGTTGTTCTCATGTATCTTACTTTTTGCGTATTGCAGGGACATTCATACTCAGGAGATCATTGGACGTGGTACTGAGAAAGGTGGTCTGTATTATGTGGATGTAGTGGAGCAACATGGCCAGTCTCATCTTGCCAATGGATCAGTTACTCGCCAGATCTGGTTGTGGCATCGTCAGTTAGGACATCCATCTTTTAGCTACTTACGAAAACTTTTCCCTCGTTTGTTTTCTAGTACCCTACCCCAGTTACTGTGTGATACTTGTCTTCCGGGCAAAGCAACCTAGGGCTACTTATTATTTGAATAATACTCGTGTCGACAGGATTTTTTCTTTGATACATTCGGATGTTTGGGGACCATCCCCACATCCTACTTCTCTGGGTTTTAAGTATTTTGTTATCTTCGTTGATGATTTTTCCAGAATGACCTGGCTGTATGTTCTCAAAAATAAATCAGAAGTTGCTAGTAAATTTGTTGAATTCTATAAAATGGTCCAAACTCAATTTCATTAGACCATTCAAATTCTGCAATCTGATAATGGGGGGAGTACTTTGCTCGGGCACTTAAACAATTTTTTTGCGATCACAGTATTGCTCATCAGACATCCTGTCCCGACACACCTGAACAAAATGGCGTTGCAGAACGAAAAAATCGTACCCTTCTTGAAATGACCCGCGCCATAATGTTAGAATCCTGTGTCCCACGGGGGTTTTGGCCGGAGGCAGTATCCACCGCTACATATCTCACCAATCGACTACCCACCTTCTACTCTACACCATAAAACTCCACTTGATACCTTAGCCACTCAAACCATTCTACCCTCCATCTTAACTCTACCGCCCAAAGTTTTTGGGTGTACAGTCTTTACACACATACCAAAGAAAAACCGTAATAAACTGGAACCTTGTGCTGACAAATGTGTCTTTGTTGGATATGGTACTACCCAAAAAGGCTATCGCTGTTACAACCCTCGCACCCAACAAATCCATATCACCATGAACTGCGTCTTCCTTGAGACCGAGTTCTTCTTTGCCACCCCATCTCGGTCTCAGAGGGAGCTAGCTAGTGATGGATCCCTCGACTGGGTGTCTAATCTGCCCTGGCCAGTAACTGATTCGACAAGGCAAGTGTGTGACCCCGATTGCTCTTCGACTCCCCATGATAATATGGCTATTGATCAAGGGCCTGCCAATGATACTCCTGAGGTGAATACTCCGCAACAGGTAAACTGTAGCATGCATGATAACAATAATAGTCATGATCCTAGTAAGTCTGGCATTCATTTTTCACCACTTGACTCCCCTGATTCCCTGACACTTCTGACACACCTACCACTGAAAATACACCCATTCCTGACCATAATTTTACTGGACTGGATCATACTAACTTGTGTGCAGAAGAACAGGGGCGGGTACTCCCATCAAGAAGAAACATGGGAGTTCCACCAAACAGATACTCGCCCTCAAAGGTAGCTCGAGCTTCTAAGTATCCCATATTTGTACCGAGGAGAAATATGAGTGGTACAAGCAATGTCCTTCCTAACCAGAATATGTTCTGAAAGAATTTCCAAAACCGTTGAGGAAGCCTGTAGCCAACCACAGTGGAAGGAGGCAATGATGGCGGAAATGAGTGCCCTCAAAAAGAATGAAACGTGGGAACGCTGCCAACTACCCCCAGGTAAGAAACCAGTTGGGTGTCGATGGGTATTTACGATCAAATATAATGAAGATGGGGGTATTGAAAGACACAAAGCGAGGTTAGTTGTGAAAGGCTATACACAGACACGTGGCGTGGATTACTCTGAAACATTCTCGCCGGTAGCTCGGATTGATACCATCAGGATACTATTTTCTATTGCTGCCACAACAAATTGGCCCCTACACCAGTTCGATGTAAAGAATGCATTTCTACATGGGGGCCTTGAAAGAAGAAGGGTATATGAGACCTCCACCCGGCTTCTCAGACGAATTCTTGCCTGGACAAGTGTGCAAACTCACACGAGCTCTTTATGGCCTCAAACAGTCACCTCGAGCCTGGTTTGGGAGATTTACCTCGGCTATGAAACATGATGGATACCAGCAAAGTAATGCTGATCATACACTATTCATTAAACGAAAGGGAAGTCTTGTTACCTGTCTTATTATTTATGTTGATGATATGATTATTACTGGGGACGATACTAATGAAATCTTACATCTCAGGGAATATTTGTTCACACAGTTCGAGATGAAAGATCTTGGCAAACTCAAGTACTTTCTGGGAATTGAAGTTCTACGATCACAAGCAGGCATCTATATCTCTCAGCGAAAGTATGTCCTAGACCTCCTAGCTGAAGTTGGCCTGATGGATGCAAAACCAGCAGACACGCCAATGATTCCGAATCACAAGCTGGATTTTTTACATGAGGCCCCTCCAACAGACCGAGGACAATATCAACGCTTAGTGGGCAAACTCATATACCTATCTCACACGCGGCCAGATATTGCGTATGCTGTCGGTGTTGTAAGTCAGTTCATGCACAACCCTCAGAAACAACATTTTGAAGCTGTTTTGAGAATTATGAGGTACCTGAAAAGTACGCTTGGACGAGGTCTACTGTTTAAAAACAATGGACATCTAGATATTGCAGCTTATACAGATGCGGATTGGGCTGGTAATCAAGTTGATCGGCGTTCTACTTCTGGATACTTTGCACTGGTTGGTGGAAATGTTGTCACTTGGAAGAGTAAGAAATAAAAGGTGGTTGCATTGTCAAGTGTAGAGCAGAATTTCGAGGCATTGTGAAAGGTATTACTGAGATCTTGTGGATTCGTAAGCTACGAAGGAACTTGGGATTCCGATAACTGATCCGACGTGCTTAATGTGTGACAACAAAGCACCAATAAGTATTTCGGAAAACCCTGTTCAACACGACCGTACTAAACATGTGGAGGTTGACCGGCACTTTATTAAAGAAAAACTTGATGAAGGCATTATAAGTCTCCCATATGTTCGTACCGAGGACCAACTTGCAGATATCCTAACAAAGGTAGTCAACGGAAGGATATTTGATTCAATACTGTGCAAGTTGAATATTGGGGATCCCACTATTCAACTTGAGGGGGAGTGTTAGAATATAGTCTTACTATATTTAACCAAAAGGAATAATTCTGTAGTTAATATGTATCCTTTTAGAATTATGAAATAGAATATTCTTTCATTATGATTGATTGAAGATACCATGTATGAGAAGAGTGTAAACAGTATAAGTTAGGCCATATTGTACACACGAAAATCATCAATGAAAAACATATTTTTCAAGTTCCACTTTGATCAGGTATGGCATGATTCAACAGACAAACAGAAGATAATCCAAAACAAAAGGTAAAACATTCATCCTATAAACTTTTCTACTGCTATTGTATTCATTGTAATAATTTTACGTTCGTCAATCAGTAAAGGAGAACTGATATGCTTGTGGTGAGGAGCGTACTAAAACATGAAAGCAATAACCATTAACTATTAATCATTAGTTATTGATTAGCCATACTAACATTTGCATTTTTTTGTTGGGGTTTTTTTTTTTTTTTTGTGATAAACAAGAAGTAATCCTTATGCAACGACAAAAGGATAAACTAATTTTGGTAGTTGAATAAGCCCTTGTGAAACTGTCAGTGAAAGGGATAAGTTGATCTTTACCCAATTTCCTATTATATAAATGAACTCCATGATTGTGAAGAAATCATCCTTACCACAGGAGCAGATGGGCAAGCTTGCTTATTCCCTCATTTTCATATGGATCATGTTGCATGGTAGAATTTCCCCCTCATTGTCCCGTCAGTTTTTGGTACACTGGTCACTGGTCAACCAAGAGTATAGAAGCCTTAGAGTTAGCTGTTCGAATCTTATGTAGTTTGGAAATTTCGGCCCTTTTGGCTTTAGAATTTTGCTTCAAGCCTCTGTCCGCTTAAGTAGACCTTGCAATTTATATCCTGTAATTTAAGGCTTTTCTGTTACCAAAAATTTTGATAACCTGTGTTATTGTTTTACTAATAATGTATTTAATGATCCTTTTGACAGGAAATCTGACAGAACTGGAAGGAAGGAGAATGATAGGAAGTGAACTTGCATCTTCTGTCAGTTCAAGAAAACTACGTTTTGAATGTGAGATATTGACGTGCGAGAGCGATGATGATTGTGAGCCTAGTAATTGTTATTGTTCAGGTACAAGCTGTTCTTCTGATCCTTCTCTGCCTCCGGAGGCTACCAGTGGATTCCTCCGCCGCCTCCGGATCCAGTGATCATTGTGTGGGATTCAAGCGAAAGAGGATACAAGTGGGTACCCTGGTTTCCTCCTCCAAATAAATAAGCATATATACTCACCACAACCGGTGATTTTCCTTGTGATATTTGCGTTAACATCTCCTTGAAGAATTTACTTTACTTGTTTTACGCTCTACAATATGATCATTTACCAATTTTTATGCACTTCTTAGACTATGACGATAATTTTTGGTGTCGTTGGAATATACCCATATTTACCAATTTCTCATGTACTTCCCAGACATTTGGCGATAGCTTTTGATGTCGTTGGAATATACTGGGTATGTTTTGTTATTGTGATGTAGTTCTGCTTCGATGTAATCTTCTTTTAAGTTTGTTCAATTCAGTTCTGTTTTTTTTTTCTACAATTTGGACCTTCAAATACTATTACTTTTCATATATTACTATTGTTTTAGCTTTGTGTAATAATATTGTGATCAGTACTTTAGGTAACAAGTGAAGACTGAACAAAATTGTAAAATGAATTTAACATATTTGGTCATCGCTAACTTTCAAGCGATACTTGGCACTAGATGGTAAATTATGGAGTTCCATACGTACTAATCAATATTGCTTTATATCTTTGTATGTCCACAGGCAAGTCAGCCTTAAGGATATCATTAATAGCATGGTGAAAACTCAGGTCATCCTTCATGAATATATTTGTGTGTGCGTGTGTATATATATATCTCGAAAGAGCAGATAAAAGCGAAAGAGAAGAAAGAAAAGAGCTGCAAAAGTAACTTTTTTTGGGGTTAAAATTTGGTAGAGTAATTAAAAGGAATATTACTTATATGCTAGTGTATATGATTTTAAAGCTCTCTCAATTTTCTCGGGTGTCTCTACTACTTGGACAAGGGCCTTTTTAACTATGAATAGTAAAGAACCGGATGTTAGGTCCCTTAGAACACACTAGGGGGGGGGGTTGAATAGTGTGTTCACCAAGTATGGATATTTTATGGCTATTTTTCGTTTTGAAGTGCTACCAATACTTGGGTGTGTTCTTTAGAAGGAATAAAGACTTGCAAGAAAATAAAGAACACAAGTATGTATAGAGGTTCAAATCAAATGACTCTACTCCTCTACCTTCTTGATGTTTCACAAGAAGGATTTTGAAATGGGGATTGTTATTTCTTTTGGGGGAAACAACAATCAAGAACAAAATCCAGAAAATAGAAAAACTAGGCACCTTGCCTAGACCACAACCAAGAAGTCTAACCCTTTGAAGTTTAGCATCCAAAGATCTTCTTTGCCCTCAAGGAAATCTTGTAGGGAGAATAGTGCACCACACACTATCAACTAACCCTTCAAAGTCTAGAAATCTCAAACAAGAAGCACCCTTGCTCCTTGACCAACAATCTACCCAATCTCTCACAATATGATCTCACCAAGAAGAAGACTCTTCTTCTCCTTACAATAAACACTCTCAACAATAAAGTAAAATGTACAAATATTACAAGTATTTTGAGAGCTTGAGCTTGAGAGAATTTGAGAGCTTGCAAAGTAGAAAGTTGGAGAAGAAAATGGAAGAAACCCTATTTTTATCATCTTCAAAGTTTCTTCCCGTTTGAAACCCTCTGCACTGACATTAATGGGTTTTGGCATCAAATGTTGGTGAGTCCTCATCATTGGAGATCTCCCTTTGGCATGTAGCAACATTCTTGGAGAGATTTCAAAATGAATGCCAAGAAAGAAAACCTGAAATCTTCAACAGAGAGGAACCTGTAAAAAAGACACTAAAAGGGGAGGGTACAAAGAGTCAACTGATGTTAAAAAGTGAAGTTGAAGACCTTTGTAACGTTGGTCACATGAAGCGCCTAATGTGCTAAAAGCACAGGCGTTCGAAGTGACATCAAGCGCTTGATGTGAAAATGAACAGTCGTTCGAAGTCACATCAAGCGCCTAATGTGGGCTTCTTAAGTCGTTCGAAGTCACATGAAGCGCTTAATGTGGCACTTCATGCTTGTTCGAACTAACTCTGACTTTTACTCAGAGGAAGTACTTAGGAGTACGTGCCCAACCAGGGGAAAAGTACTTTTGGCATGGTGGACTGCATAAAGCGCCTAAAGAGGCGTTCAAAGTGTTCGCACTTTTCAACAGGTCACATAAAGCGCCTAATTAGGCGTTCAAAGTGTCCTGTTTTTCAAACACACACATGAAGCGCCTAATCTAGGCGTTCGAAGTGTTCGCAGATCCAGACACTTCACATAAAGCGCCTAATCTAGGCGTTCGAAGTGTACTGGACTCCACCAAGGTACATTAAGCGCCTAATGTAGGCGTTCGAAGTATACTGACTTCAAACAACACACATGAAGCGCCTAATCCCTTGTTCAATGTGCCAAAATGTGCAAATCATCAAAACTCAACATATTCTAACATTCTCCCTCTTTTTGATGATTTTACAACATGCATAGCATATCAAAGCTCCCCCTTAACATATGCTCCCCCTCACTAGGTGCAACGAAAAACATAACTTGAACAAAATAAGGTGATGAGACAATTTAATGAACATCAACAATAAAATCAAGTTATAAAATTTCATTAACCACTAGCATAAAAATTTTTTAACACCAACAATAAAAAACTAAGAAAAATTACATAGCACCACCACTTGGTGATGTAAATCCACTGAAGCCAAAACCTACACTAGCGGCAAAATCCGTGAATCCACCAGCACCACTAGCACCACCACCACCACCACCACCAGCATCACCATTTTCTCCCCCTAAATCATCAAAATTAGGAGGAATAGCCCATGGACAGACTTGCATGAGTGCATTGCGAAATGCAGTCATGCGCAGTTCATTCCGTACATGCCGAGCTTCATGCTCGGCATCACGAAGATGCACTTGTTGAACAGTCTGTTCAAGGGCGGTAATGCGTGATAGCAATTCCGAAGAATCACTACCACCAGCAGCATCTTGAAGTCTCTCTGCGACCTCATCTTCATCAGGAATGGTGGTGGCCTTCCTTTTCTGCGAGTCAACGGCTTGGGCGATGTTGTAATGATTATAGACTTCAGATTTAGCAACTTGGGTCAAATCTTCATCAGAAATGTCAACACCTTTTGACTTCAACAATATTGTGACAATATTGGCAAAAGGCAAAGCTTTTGACCCTTTTCGGAGAGCTGCAAACATGACTTCTATGATGATCCAGGCGAGATTCAGCTGGGTCAGATGTTTGAGACGGTAAGAGACATAGAAATCCATGTTGCTTGGATTTCTAGTGGCCTTACCATTTATACAGTAGGTGACCACCGCTAGCAGAATGCGATCCACCAATGGCATGTTCTGAGTCTTTTTGGAGGGGAAATACCCCAAATCAAATTTAACGTCCTGCTCACGGACGCCGTATTTGACACTCCAGTCAAACACGGAGAAATCAGTCAGTCCCTCGTTTTGGATTCTTAGGACTTCACAAATTTCAGGAATAGTGAAGCTGAGAGGAGTACCATCAATAACAGTGTTGAGGGAAAATGATTGAGACTCAGATTGTGGAGTGACCCACAAGTTTGAATAGAAGAGCCGGGTGTGCTCGCGGGAGTATTTTTGCATATCAGGCCTGGACCAAAGAGATGTCCAGCCCTGATGTTCCAACAGAGGAACAATTTCAAGAGCAGTGCTCATCTCAGGAAGATTGCTGAGATTGAGCAGTTTCAGAGGGATGATAAGACGGCTGGATGCTATCCATTCTCGGAACAGCATCCCGGAGTAGTAGGAGATGTGAGCACCTTTGTCAATGGTGCGAGGAGGCTTCTTGATATCGGGATCAAATTTCTTTAACCAAGGAAAGTTGTCCTTGGTGAACCCTTCACGAATGGCTGTGATTTCTGGAGGCTCGACAATTCCTTGTCCAGCCGTTTGTTTTCGCTTTTGAGTACGTGGGCGTTTAGAAGGACCAGCGGAAGCCATTGGTTAGAAAAGTTTTGAGAAGGAGAGGAGGTCTTAGGAGAAGAGGCTGATGAATAATAAATAATTTAGTTCGTCCATCATGCTCATCTCGAACTCACCTTGCATAAGACTAGCAAATTGCTCACAAAGACAATTGTTAGTAGCACCAAAAATAATATCATCAACATATACTTGAACAATTAAATGATTTCTACCTTGTTCTTTTATGAACAAAGTAGTGTCCACTTTACCTCTTGAAAAACCATTATTTAGAAGAAAAGTACTTAACCTCTCGTACCAAGCTCTTGGAGCTTGTTTGAGGCCGTAAAGAGCCTTTTTAAGTTTGAAGACATGATGTGGTGAATCATGACATTCAAAACCGGGAGGTTGTGCAACATACACTTCCTCTTGAATAACACCATTCAAAAAAGCGGATTTAACATCCATTTGGTAAAGTATAAAATCCCTATAACAAGCATATGCTAATAACATCCTAATAGCTTCAAGCCGTGCTACGGGTGCAAATGTCTCATCAAAATCGATACCTTCTTCTTGACGGTATCCTTGAGCAACTAACCTAGCCTTGTTTCTAGTGACATTACCTTGATCATCCATCTTGTTACGAAAAACCCATTTCATACCAATAATAGGATGATCGTGTGGTTTGGGAACTAACTCCCAAACATCACTTCTTTCAAATTGGTTTAATTCTTCTTGCATAGCCAAGATCCAATTTTCATCAAGAAGTGCATCTTTAATGTTTTTAGGCTCTATAAGAGAGACAAATGCATTCTCTCTATATTGCCTTCGTGTGGTGATACCTCTATTTAAATCACCTATGACTAACTCTTGAGGGTGAGAACTTTTGTGCTTAAATGATCTAGGAAGATTGGAGACATCACCTCCAACTTCCTCTTGATCATGTTCCGGAAGAGATGAACCTTCATTATCAACATGAACCTCATGTTCCGGAATGTGTGATGCATTTTCTACATTTTGTGTATCAACATGAGTATGAGAAATATTTCTATTTGACTCACTAAGTTCATTCACACAAGGTGGAGGAGTACCTTCAAGAGGTTCAACTCTCAAATCAATGAAGATGTTTCCATTTGGAGGATCATCAACGATCTCTCGTTGAGGAGCAACCATAGGAACATCCTCAAGAATCTCTTCTTGAGGAGTCACATCTTCATCCTCTTTACAATCCTCATTAAGTTTAGGTTCGTCACTAAGTGACTCATTAAACTTAACATGGATTGATTCTTCCACCTTTTGACTCCTTTTGTTGAAAACACGAAATGCTTTACTATTTGAGGCATAACCTAAAAAGATACCTTCATCCGCTTTGAGGTCAAATTTGTCCAAAGTATCTTTGGCATTAAGTATAAAACACTTGCAACCAAAGACTTTGAAATACCCAATGTTGGGAACTTTTCCATTCCAAAGCTCATAGGGTGTCACATTTAGGTATGGTCTCAAATAGACACGATTGATCACATGGCAAGCGGCATTTACCGCTTCGGCCCAAAAATACTTAGGCAAACCGAACTCATTCAACATTGCTCTACACATTTCTTGTAGAGTTCTATTCTTTCGTTCGGCCACACCATTTTGTTGAGGAGTTCTAGGTGCCGAAAGGTCATGAGAGTATCCTTTGGATACACAAAACCTTTCGAAATCACCATCGAACTCACCACCACGATCACTACGGATGGTTTTAATGGTGTCACCCACATGATTTTCCAATCGTTTACTTAGACTTATAAACTCACTACATGCATCACTTTTCTTAGCTAGAAACATCACCCACGTATAACGAGTATAGTCATCTACTACCACGAAGGTATAATGTTTACCACCCAAGCTTCTTGTTCCAACATCCCCATACAAATCCATATGAAGCAATTGTAGGGGCTTGGAGGTGGAAATGTTTGTCTTGGGTTTGAAGCTTGTTTTCACAAGCTTCGCCTTTTGACAAGTGTCACATAAGTCATGGTTTTCGAAACTCATTTTTGGAAGGCCTCAGACTTTATCATTTTCGCAAATAAATTTAAATGTTTTGAAACATACATGTCCAAGACGTCTATGCCATAGTTGCGTCAAATCATTCTTAGCAACTAGACAAGATACATTTTGAGAAACCAAATCATTGATGCTAAGTTTGTAAATATTTTTGAAACGCAAAGCCTCAAATAAGATCTTTTCTTCCTTTTTCACAACACACTTTGTTTTCAAAAACGTTACCTCATAGTTAGCATCACAAAGTGGACTGACACTTATCAAGTTAAACTTAAGACCTACAACATATAAGACATCACTAAGAGAGAAGGAATCGTTACCCACAATACCATGTCCTTTGATTTGGCCTTTGCTACCGCCAAAGTGGACAACTTCTCCGTCTTGCATAGTGAGTCTATGGAAGAGACGTTTGTCTCCCGTCATATGGTTGGAACACCCACTGTCCACGACCCATTTGACCTTCTTGTCTTCGCTTTCTCCATTGTGTGCTAGGGCCTACAAAAGAACCATATGAAGTTGGTACCCTTTTTGTTTTGGGTCCTTGAAGGTTAGTCACTTTCATCTCGCCTTTCGGCACCCACACAAGATTCTTATTATTTTTAGCTCTACATACTCTTTCTACATGACCTTTCCTATTGCAATAAAAACATGTAGGAGTGTGCTTATGAGTTGGTGCATGCTTGTGCGAATGTTTGTGCATCGGCACATGTCGTGTTTCCTTTTTAGGAACCACCTTCTTTAGAATAGAAGAAGGTTTTTGTTTCACAACATGAACCAAAGGTTGTGATGCCTTTGCTGCATTAGCCTTTTGTTTATGCATGTGCCTTTGCTTCTTCAAGGAGGTTTTGGACTCCTTGATCACTTGTGCTTGTTCTTTCTTATTTCCCTTCTTAGATGCATACATGGCACTAGGTTTGATTTTAGCTTTCATGCTTGGCCTAGATGCATCTTTGATCTCTACCTTTTTAGCACTTACCCTTGAATCATTTTTCTTATCCTCAAGGGCTTGAGCACATGATTTCATCAAATCTTGTTTCTCTTCAAGTGCAATCACATGCATAGTCAAAAGTATATCATGCTCAAGTTGTAATGCAATGTGATCTTTTAACGTGTCATTATATTCATTTAAGCATGCTCTAAACTCTTTCTTGACACGTTTATATTTTAAATCTAGGAGATCATTTTCTTGCATTAAATCATCTCGTTCATCAATAATTCTATAGTGAGATGAAATGTTGCATACCTCTATGTCGTCGTCGATGGCCATGAGTGCAAAGAATTCCTTGTCAAGATCATCTTGCACCACCCCCGTGAGTGCAAGATCATCACGATCGCCATTGTCACTCTCGGACCCGGAAAGAATGCTCTCCCAATGGGCTACTTCCGCTTGCAAGGCCTTCTTCTTTTGGTAGATGGCCTTCTTGTCTTTGAGTTGTGGCTCCTTCACCCGACAATCTTTCATGAAATAACCAAGCTTCCCACACTTGTAGCATTTATTCTCTTGGTCCTTCACCTTGTCCTTGGAGTATTTTTCTTTGATGAATCTTTTGGCCTCATCACCATTCTTTCTCGCAAATCGTCGGAATCTTTTGACAAGAAGTCCGACTTCATCGTCCGAGTCCTCCGACTCAACTACTAGCGCCTTAGAAGATTGGTGAATAGGATCATTCTTTTCTTGTGCATCCAAGTGAATCTCATAAGTAATGAAATTCCTGTATAACTCATCGAAGGTGATTGTTTCAAGATCCTTGGACTCCTCAATGGCCGTCACTTTTGCGTTCCATTCTCTTCCTAAACTGTTTAGGAAGCAATGGTTTAGATCCTCTTGTTCTATTTTCTTGCCAACCACTTTGAGAAGGTTGACAAGCTTGGTGAATCTTTGGATGGACTCTTCAATCTTTTCACCTTTGGGACAGAGAAGTTGTAGAATTGTTTTATCAACTGTCTCCTCTTGGCCTTTCTTACTTGGGATGTTCCTTCGTGGATCATCTCAAGCTTTGTCCAAGCCTCATGAGCGGACTGGACACCTTGAATCTGAGCTCTCTCATTTGAAGAAAGAGAGCTATTTAAAATAGCAAGAGCCTTGCTATTTATGGCCAACTGGAACTCCTTCTCAGGAGTAGGATCATCAATATCAATGGGAATCATAGATCCTCTTGAGACCTCAACCCATATTCTGTGCCCACAAGAACGCAAGTAGGTTTCCATGTTTGACTTCCACAGTGGGTAGTTTAGAGGGTCAAACATCGGAACTTTGACATGAACATTTGAGATAGAAGGGAATAGGGTTTCCTGCCTCCTTCTTCTAGAGGCATCAGCACTAGGAGAACCCAAATCATCAAAAACAAAGGGATCCATACTAAAATGATCAAATCTTGTATTTGGACTCAAATAGGCAAGATGAGGCTCTGATACCAATTGTTAGGTCCCTTAGAACACACTAGAAGGAGGGGTTGAATAGTGTGTTCACCAAGTATGGATATTTTATGGCTATTTTTCGTTTTGAAGTGCTACCAATACTTGGGTGTGTTCTTTAGAAGGAATAAAGACTTGCAAGAAAATAAAGAACACAAGTATGTATAGAGGTTCAAGTCAAATGACTCTACTCCTCTACCTTCTTGATGTTTCACAAGAAGGATTTTGAAATGGGGATTGTTATTTCTTTTGGGGGAAACAACAATCAAGAACAAAATCCAGAAAATAGAAAAACTAGGCACCTTGCCTAGACCACAACCAAGAAGTCTAACCCTTTGAAGTTTAGCATCCAAAGATCTTCTTTGCCCTCAAAGAAATCTTGTAGGGAGAATAGTGCACCACACACTATCAACTAACCCTTCAAAGTCTAGAAATCTCAAACAAGAAGCACCCTTGCTCCTTGACCAACAATCTACCCAATCTCTCACAATATGATCTCACCAAGAAGAAGACTCTTCTTCTCCTTACAATAAACACTCTCAACAATAAAGTAAAATGTACAAATATTACAAGTATTTTGAGAGCTTGAGCTTGAGAGAATTTGAGAGCTTGCAAAGTAGAAAGTTGGAGAAGAAAATGGAAGAAACCCTATTTTTACCATCTTCAAAGTTTCTTCCCGTTTGAAACCCTCTGCACTGACATTAATGGGTTTTGGCATCAAGTGTTGGTGAGTCCTCATCATTGGAGATCTCCCTTTGGCATGTAGCAACATTCTTGGAGAGATTTCAAAATGAATGCCAAGAAAGGAAACCTGAAATCTTCAACAGAGAGGAACCTGTAAAAAAGACACTAAAGGGGGAGGGTACAAAGAGTCAACTGATGTTAAAAAGTGAAGTTGAAGACCTTTGTAACGTTGGTCACATGAAGCGCCTAATGTGCTAAAAGCACAGGCGTTCGAAGTGACATCGAGCGCTTGATGTGAAAATGAACAGTCGTTCGAAGTCACATCAAGCGCCTAATGTGGGCTTCTTAAGTCGTTCGAAGTCACATGAAGCGCTTAATGTGGCACTTCATGCTTGTTCGAACTAACTCTGACTTTTACTCAGAGGAAGTACTTAGGAGTACGTGCCCAACCAGGGGAAAAGTACATTTGGCATGGTGGACTGCATAAAGCGCCTAAAGAGGCGTTCAAAGTGTTCGCACTTTTCAACAGGTCACATAAAGCGCCTAATTAGGCGTTCAAAGTGTCCTGTTTTTCAAACACACACATGAAGCGCCTAATCTAGGCGTTCGAAGTGTTCGCAGATCCAGACACTTCACATAAAGCGCCTAATCTAGGCGTTCGAAGTGTACTGGACTCCACCAAGGTACATTAAGCGCCTAATGTAGGCGTTCGAAGTATACTGACTTCAAACAACACACATGAAGCGCCTAATCCCTTGTTCAATGTGTCAAAATGTGCAAATCATCAAAACTCAACATATTCTAACACCGGATATGAAATAAAACATGAGATACTTGGATGAATGTTTGCTTGATTATTTACTTGAGAAATATTTTCGTTGTAAAGTCGCGATTAAGAAAAGTAGAAATTTTTATATACACATAACAAGTTGTCGTGAGCAATTGTGTATTTTAAATGATTTGGTTTGAAATGGTATTCTTATATTATTAAATTTTGTGTGTGTGTGTGTCTATACATACATGCATACATACATACATACATACATACATACATATATATATATATATATATATATATATATATATATATATATATATATATATATATTCCCAATAATAAATTAGTCGTATATCAATGTTGTTTGTATCTTTCCTGGTAATATTTTATGTATCCACCCTTGAATAGGAGGCTTCATTAGCGTAAGACAACCACAATCTAGTAAATTGAAAAAGTCTGTCCAAACAAATATTATACGTCTACAGAGCTTTATGTGAAAATGGAACAGCCTATCCAAACCCAATGTTCTTCCATTTCCAAGAGTTTTACGCATTTTAATCGTCCTAAGATGCTACTTGGGCCTTGTAATCCATATGTTGTATATTTCAAAAGAGTTTCATGCAATTAAAAATTCTTAAATATTAATCGAAGAACACATCAAGGAACATGAGAATCAAAGCAGTCTCTTGATGGATTAGTTTGTAAGGGATTTTTTTTTTTTTGGCATTCACTGGAAAACATTTGAATCGTGAGTCACTTTCAAACAGAATTCCATAATTTTTTTATTTAAACAAAAAGAAAATCGTGGACACCGCAAAATATTTGCGTATAATATATATATTAAGAAATATGTTGTGGGTTTGAAACCATAAGATTCTAATAAGTGTTAAAATTCAATGCTACTTGCGTTGATATAATGCAAGTATATAAAATAAAGATGACACACAAACTTTTAACGTGAATTGGTAAATCACATGCTTTTTCAATTTACTAGATAGAAGTTGTCCTACCCTAAACCATTCGTGAATTGATTAGCGTAGGATAACTTCTATCTAGTAAAAAGCATGTCTAAACCAAATATTATACGGTTATAGTGTTTTATGCCAAAATAAAACAGTCTGTTCAAACAAAAAGTTTTATCAGTTCAAAGAGTTTTACCATTTTGATAATCCTAAAAAACAACTTCAACAGAGTAATCAAGATATATATTTTCAAAGAGTTTCATGCAATTAGAATTTCTTAAACATCAATCGAAGATTAGTTTGCAAGGGAAGTTGATTTTTCTTTTGCCATTCACTTGAAAACATTTAATTCGTGAGTCACCTTCAAACAGAAATCCATAATTTTTTATTTTGAAAAAGGAACTTGCATGTAATAGAAACTAAATGCGCACCTCAAAAAATTGGTGTATACTACATGTTAGAATATGAATTGTTTTGATGAAGTCAAAAAATATTTGAAAATGAGTTAAAAATGTATTTCATACTTTGGAATTGAAACAAAATGAGAAAAACACACTGTCAGACATGATCACTCATATAGATTGATTTATGTAAACACCAGTCTCTAAAATGAGACATAGATTCATCCATGTAAGGACTGCTCAAAATTGAAACTTCACTGTCCAACATCGATTTCTTAGGTTGGAACACATCGATCAATTGATATGACATCAGTCTCGAAAGCTAGAGACGTCAATTGATCGAAGTAGTTAAGGTTCTTCACTTTCCAACATCAATCTCCCATGGTGAAGGCATTGATTGCTCGATATGTACATCAGTCTCTCAAATAAGAGACATTGATTGATCGATGTAGGTAAGGTAAAAAACTGAAACCACTCTGGAAGAGATCGATCTGTCAACCTAAAGACATCGATCGATCTATGCAGACATGAGTCTTTATAACATGAGACATGGATCGACCGATGTCATCCAGAATTCAAATTTTTATGACCGTTGGAACAAAATCTAAGGAAGATTTAAAGTAACTCAACAATTATCCAACAATCTCCCACTTGAAGGCGAGTTTGTGATACTTGTAACTCAACAATTATTATCTTCCTTGTTGCATTTTTATCTGCTCCAAGCGAACAAGACCGGCGACACTCGGTTAACACCGTCTGAGTCCAACCGAGGCTTTGCATAGCCTCAACTTCTACGTGGTGACGACTTTCATGAACAGGTCCACAAAATTTATTTCACCCGCAATCTTCTTTAATGATAAATTTTCATCGTCCACTAACTCACTTATGTAGTGATACTTTAGTTGAATACACTTTGTTCTCGAGTGACATACTGGATTCTTCACGAGACATAACACACTTTGGCTATTGGTGTAAATCGGTCTGCTACTTTGATCTCTTTCAATTTCTTTCCGAAAATTAAGTAACTATACCATCTCTTTTTTGGCCTCTGAGATTGCAACATATTCGGCCTCCGCCGTAGAAAGTGTTATGGATTTTTTGCAATCTCGACATCCAACTTACCACTGTACCACCATATATAAATATATACCCAGATGTACTATTTCATCCGTTCTTGTCACCTCCAAGTTCTGTGTCAACGAAGCCTTCAAGTCATTCATTAAGTATTTGATCCATTTTGCCTCACACGTAGGCATAGTCATAGCTCTATATTCAGCCTCAGCTGAAGACCTTGACACTGTTGTTTACTTCTTTGCCCTCCAAGATATCAATGCATTTCCAAGAAACACACAATATCCCGTAATGGATCTCTTGACTTCATTGCAGCCTCCCTAGTCAGCATCCACAAAAGCTTTCAGATGCAGGTCTCCTTCTCTTGGGAACAATAATCCTTGGCCTACAGTGCCTTTTATACACCTTAACACTCGGTGAGCAGCTCTCAGATGATTTTCAGTGGGACAGTCTAGGTTCTGACTCAATTGTTGCATAGGAAATGTTATATCTGGCCTAGTGATGGTCAGATATATGAGCTTTCCAACAAGTCTCCTGTAATGTGTGCTATCAGACAGTCTTGGTGAATCATCATAGGTCAATCTAAGATGTGTTTGCATAGGGCTTTTAGCTGGCTTAGCTTCTAAGAATCCAGTTTGTTGCAGTAATTCAGTGGTGTACTTTCTTTGGTTGATGCAGACCCCCCTCTAGCCTTGGCTACCTCGATGCCAAGGAAGAACTTCAAGTCTCCAATGTCTTTGATCTTAAATCTGGTATGAAGGGATGTCTTTACCTCCTGAATAGCTGCTTCATTGGCACAGGTGACAATGATGTCATCAACATAAATGAGAAGCATAAGGAGATCAGAGCCTACTGGTTTTGTGAAGAGAGTGGAATTCCATTCTCTACTGGTCTGTTTAAGACCATAGAGGGATTTCTGAAGCTTACACACTGCTTGAGGATTTGGTACTTTCAAGCTTGGAGGAGGTGTCATATAAATCTCCTCATGAAGATCCCTATGGAGAAATGCATTATTGACGTCCAATTGATGTATAGGCCATCTGTTTCTAGCAGCAATAGCAAGAACCAGTCTCACTGTAGTCATCTTGGCTACAGGAGAAAACGTGTCTTGATAATCAATCCCAAATTTTTGATTGTATCTTTGGCAACCAAGCTAGCTTTGTGACTTTCCACTGTTTCATTTGATTTATGTTTGACCTTGTACACCCATTTGCAGCCAATAGGATGTTTGGCAGGAGGTAATTGCACAATGGTCCAGGTTTTGTTTGCTTCTAGAGCTGCTATTTCTGTTTCCATCACATCCTGCCATACAGCAGATCTAGCTACCTCCAAATAAGAATTAGGTTCTGTATTACTGCATAAACTTAATACATATGCTTTGTATTTTGGAGCTAGAGATGCAAATGAATGATACTTGTGCAGGGGATGGGGTGACGTATAGTGAGGAGTTGAGGTAGAAGATGAGTGACTAGGTGTAAGGTTACAGTGGTAGTCTTGGAGATAGGAAGGAGCCTTTCGCGTATGTTGAGATCTCCTTTCATCATTACAGTCAGCATTGCAGTGCTCAGCAGTCAAACATTGGGCAGAAATTGGAAGTTCAATGACAATGTTTCCTGGCAGGGAGATATGTTGTGACTCTGAATAAGGATTATTTAAGTTGGCAGAAGCATGGGGAGAAATAGTTGAGGGAAGTTGTGATTGACCCGAGGCATGTTCCAAGTTACTGGGTGATGTGGTTGATGACAAGGGTACTGTGGCTTGACCATGAGCAATAGTATCATGGATGGTTGATTGAGGGTTAGTTGAGTCTGAAGAGCATGAGTTGGGGAGAAAGGACATGTATGAAGGCTGATTAGGTGGTTTGTCGCTAGAAAGAGAAGGAGTATCACAGAAATGGAATGTGTGCTCATGGAATATCACATCTCTAGATATGTAAATTGATTTGGTATTGAGATATTGAAGTATTTAGCCCTTTGTAATGTATGACAGTCCAAGAAAAATAATCTTCCTGGACCTAGGAGCAAATTTTTCTTTTGTAGTTGGGTACAAGCACCAAATGCAATGCAGCCAAAAAATCTTAAGTGTTGATATGAGGGTTTTTTTTTGGTGGAGTATTTAAAATGGATTTTGATTGTTTAGGATGGGAGAAGGTGTAATGTTGATTAAGTAAACTGAGTGTTGGACGCAGAATCCCCAGTAAGAGGATGGGACTTGGGACTGAAATTTGAGGGCTCTTGCAACTGATAGAATATGTTGGTGCTTCCTTTCAACCACTCCATTCTGTTGAGGAGTGTAAGCCCAGCTAGTCTGATGGATTATTCTTTTGGATGCATGAAAGGATTCCATGTTGAACTCATGGCCATTGTCAGTCCTGATTATTTTGATATGAGCACTAAACTGAATTGAAACATACTCACAGAAGCTATGTACAATGGGTCTTGTTTCTGATTTTGACCTCATCGAATATACCCAACAAAATCTACTATGATCGTAAACAATAGTAATGAAGTAATGTTGTTTACACATGGTGGGGTATTTATATGATCCCTAGATGTCAATATGTACAAGATTAAAAGGGCTAGAGGTTACTGAAGAAGAGATGGGGAATGTGTTTCTTTTTTGTTTAGCTAGGAGGCAGATATTACATTTATTCAAACCATCATGGGGTATCTGTACTAGGGGATCTGTCTTCTGCACTTCCTTCATCCTTGTAGAAGACATATGTCCCAGCCTTGTATGCCACAACATTGGTGTTGACAGACTTACAGAACATGTCTTTGAAATGGAGTAGGCAGACTTCACCATGATAGGTTCTCCCTGCAGATAATAGAGCTCCCGATCCACTCTAGCTGAACTAATCGTCTTCCTGTTCTTGTGGTACTGAATGTGACACATATCGTTTGCAAATGATAGAGCTATATTTGGAGATTGGGTTAATATGCTTAAGGATAACAAGTTAAAGGCAAAATCTGGAACATGGAAAACATATGTGAGGAATAGGTCAGGGGAGATCATAATGGTTCCAACATGAGTGACTTGGGCCAGTGATTTGTCTGGGAGCTTAACAAACAGTGAGGAAACAGAATGATAGGACTCAAAGAGATCAAGATAAGCACAAACATGATCACTAGCTCCAGAATGCAAAATCCACATGTTTAAGTTTTGCATCAATAAATTACCTGAAGTCTTACCTGGCTCAGCAGCCTATTGTGCTGACATGATTGAATGGTGAGTTACTGCTGCACTTGAGGAATCAACATTCATCTTTCCTCCCTTTATTTGATGTCCCTGCAAAAGACTGATCAACTGATTAAATTGATCTACTGTCAAAGTAGGAGATCCTAGTACTTCATTCTGAGCACTCCCATCATTACTTTCAAATACTTCATACACTTCATTAGTCATTGTACTTCCATGCTGCTGAGACATCTGGTCTCCACATACCAAGTTTACATGGCTCTTCTGCTTGAAGCCGGGGGGAATAACCGTGCTTCCTGTAACATCTATCTACAGTATGTCCTGAATTGTTACAATAAGTGCAGTAAGGAACTTTAGATCTGGTCTGATTTGGCCTGAAATTGCCCCTACCATCATCCCTGCCAGTAGTTTTCTGTGACAGTCCATCTCTACTTTGATAAGATCTACGGGAAATCGAACCAAACCTGGACTGATTGTTACCAAAACTCACATTTAACACAGATGAAGGATTGTTAACAAACTGATTATGGCTATTAGAGTATATTAATTTCCTCTCCAACTTGACAGCCATTGCAAAGGCTGTTTTAAGATCAGGAAGTGGGGTACACAACAGTATTTGAGATTTCACTGCTTCAAACTCATCATTAAGGCATTTGAGAAACTTAATGACACAATCATTCTCCACAAATCTACTTATCTGCGTAGACAAGTTACATGTGTATCTATTACAAGTACATGTTGGATAGTTCTCAAAATGGACAGCTCTTGCCAAATTCCTTTAAGTCTACTGTAATACTCCGTTACAGAATTAGTTTCTTGTCTGATTGCATAAAATTCTTATTGTAAATCCGAAAGTCTAAATAAGTCAACATTACCATATCTGAATTGTAGATCATTCCAGATCTCTACAGCAGTGTCAACCCACATAACGCTCTGAGCTATGCTAGGTGTTAAAGAATTTACTAGCCATGATGCTACCATGTTATTGGCCTTCATCCAAGCGTTGAACCTCCTTGCTTTTTCAACAGGCTTCACAAGCACTCCATTGATGAATCCAATCTTGTTCTTGGATTCTAGCGCTCTTCTGACTGACCTACTCCAACCATGGTAGTTATTGCCATCCAACAATTGATGGACCAACACCATTGAAGGATTGTCACTCAGATGGATATAATACAGATCCTCAGTAGGATCAATCACCATATGAGTTGTATGTGAGGATGACGGATAGTCATTCGCAGCAGTAAAATTTTGGACGACATGAAAGTACCAAAATTCTTCTACCAAATTCTCATACCATGTGAAAAAACTATGGAATTCCTTGATCAATCAAACACCACACAATAATACACTAAATCGTGTAAGAATAAGGTTAACAAGGTCACGAAATCATAAATTGAAGAAGGAGAGAATTCTTGAATTTGATCCCAAAGGAAGAGCAGTTATTTTTCTCTGCTCTTCACCCGACTGCAGAGGTAGTTATTTAACAAAGAAGAAGAATGCGAAATTGCAAGAAAGCCCTTAACTAAATTCTATTCCAGCGTAATATACAGCGGCATATTGGTCCATTCATCTCATTTTTAAACATTACGCATGCAGATTGCTTCTTCCTTCTTCTACCAACGAACTTCTTCCTTCTCCCAGCTGCAACCGTTTATCCAGTTGCCTTCCTCCACTATTCCAAGATTCTCCTGTTTCTCCTCACCAACTAACTGTCCCATTCCATGATTACTTGATTCGCATTTTACATTGCTATTTTCCTTTTTTTTCATTCTTGCACTCTGATCTTTCTTGTCTGCTTCTTTGTTCATCATTCAAATTGGCCAATTCTTCAACACAACAGGCAAGATACAGTCGTCCTCATCGTGAGGTCGGTGGATTATAATTTTTTGCTCATAAGAGTAAGATTGACTTTTTTAATTTTGTTGTTTTCAGATTGTATGTTATTCTTTTATTGTTAGATACTATCTTAAGTTCGAGCCAATGGAGTTAACGTTGAAGCCGTACATAGAAATTCCTTTACCAAGTCAGGGCATTAATCTGGGACACGCTTCCAACCATTGTAAGACTGGTATATTTTATTTTCCTTATTTTCTTTACTTTTTTTATTGTATTAAGATACATAAAATCTGAGATGATCAAATGAATTTTCCGTTTACAGTCTCTGCTCAAATTCTGAAACCGTACTTGGGCTTTTTGTTATCACAAGTCAAGGCACAAATATAATATAATATTACCACACACATAAGCGAGCCAACTGTCACCTCTATGAATTTATACACCAAGAATTAAATCATATCCAGTGTGGAAACCGAAGTTAATGGTTCACTTTTGAAATAATTCTGGGTTGAGTTTAAAAAAGAAATAATTTAGTTCAAATAACAAAATAAAATTTGCTAATATACAACTTTGCAGGTACATACTGAAAATCGTCATAGAATTCAAGAAGTAAATAGTTAGTTTTACCTAAAAATAATCTCTGTTGATGAGCCCATGAAGGACCAAATAAATAAGGTGAATTGCGTCTAACTATATTTTCTAGGCACTGAAATTTATGTGCACTTTCGCTATAATATTTTTCTGCTTTCTTATAAAAATACTTTGAACCACAGCAAAGACATAATATCTGTGGTATGTTTGCATCGTGATCGTAGTGTATTGTTGATTGGCTCATACACTGCGTTGCGAGCGTGTTATATCTTGAGTTCATAATGCTCACGGTGTATAAGATACCGTGTGATAGTGGTGACCCTTGGATGCTTGTGTTTGAGCATTGTGATTAGTGTGTTTTCAAATTAGGTACAACATGATCACGGTGTTTTTAAAGCCTAAGATGTTTGAAGACTGTTATATGAATAAGCTCGAAGGAAGTGTAATTTAGGTGAAGTTCACTCAGTGATCAGAAAATACCTTTAGGACCATGTTTTGAAACTCAGATAACAGACCTTAAGTTAGGACCATTCTAAGAAAAGTCAAAGAACATTATTGAGGATCATTCTTCGGACGTCAGAGATCGGCTTTGAAATAGGGTCATTCTATAGCAACTTTAGCCGTAGGACTATATCTTTGTACCATAAATTTTGTTGACATTTGTTGGAAAAGTACGTTAAAGTACCCTTTCTTAATGCTCCAAACTTATATAAAGCTTATATGAGGTTGTTTGAGAGTTTGAAGTGATGTAATGAACAATTTAATCTTGAAATAGGTCACTTAGATCGATCCATGTCTAGGCTGGATCGAACCAAGTGAATGCTGGAATAAAGTTAAGAGTTCTGGAGGACTTGGAACGATCAATGTAAGAGACATCGATCGATTGATGTGGTATGTTGCAACTCTGGAAGCATTCTGTCCAACATAGATCGATCACATCGATCGATCTATGTGACATCGATAGATCAATGTGATCGATCGATGTAAGACAGAATGATAAGTGTAAGTCTCTGTTCGACTTCGATCGATCGATGTGCCAACGGACAGAACTTTTCACTTGGAATTGCAGCTTTTGGTCCAAGAATCATCTCTCTTCGATTGTGAACGGTAATCAACGGCTTTTGAAAGTTGAAATGAGGCTGAGACTAGTTTCAAAAGGGTTTTCTAAAACACCCCAAGATCTATATATATGAGATCTTGGTATCTTCAACATATGCAATTCATTCTTGCAAAAACTAAATGAAAACTCTCAGCATTCTTCTTCATCTCCTTCTTCTCTATCATTTCCTTCAATAGCAAGTTCAATTCTCTTCTTCTAGAGCAAAGGAAAGGAGGATAGCCGTTATATCCTAGGAAGCATTTGCTTGAAGACTACCTTGCTCTTCGGTAGGAGCAAAATTGCTTTAAGGATAGTGACCAACTTGTCACGTCTCGGCTTTATTATTCACTTGGTTTCCATATTCCTACATATTTTCCTACAATCTTAAAGCAATTTTGAGAATATGGCAACCAGACACGCACTAGTTCCCGACATGTGAAAGATGGAGCCATTCGATGGCAAGTTCTTCAAATGATGGGTGGCCAAGGTGCTGTTTTTCTTGGAGATGATTTATGTTTCATATATGTTGACACGAGACAAACCTTCAAAAGAAACAGAAAGAATCAAATATGAGGCTGATAACACAACGTGTAGAGGACATATTTTGCACTTCCTCTCCAATTCGTTGTTTGACATATATGTCAAGTTTACTTCAGCGAAGAATATCTGGACAGCACTTCAGAACAAATATGGTTCTGAGGATGTTGGTAATAGAAAGTATGTGGTCAGTGAATTTCTTAAATTTCAAATGGTGGACCACATACCGATCAATGATCAGATTCACCAATACCAACAATTGATGGATAATTTGGAGCAAGAAGGCATCAAAATTGATGAGACTTTTCAAACAGCATCCTTGCTAGAGAAGCTTCCATCTTCTTGGAGCAAATACAAGAAGAGAGGGAAGCATGACGATGCTAGGTTGACTATGGATGGAGTCATCAAGCATATCCGGATTGAACAGAACAACAGAATTGATGACAAAGGTCATGACGAAGGTCAATCTCAAGCCAATGTGGTGGAGCACAAACCCAAAAGACAAAAGATTCAGCACAATAGCAAAGGTAAGACTTTTGTGTAGGGACAAGGAAAGAAGAGACTAAAAGGAGCATGCTGGGTGTGCGGCAAGTTTGGTCACCAGGTAGCCAAGTGCAATCAGCGGAAAGGCCAAACTAATAATCAAGCACATCTAGTGGAATCTTCAAAGACGGATGAAGAAGTCATTGCTGTGGTCGTCTTATCCGAGGTAAGCCTTGTCAGTGGTGCTACGGAATGGGTGGTAGACATAGGAGCTACCAAGCACATTGCCACCAGTAAGGATCTATTTTTTGATTATCAAGAAATTGGTGATGGCGAACAAGTCTTCTTGGGAGATGCACATGGTATCCAAGTTCTTGGAAAAGGAAAGGTGCTTCTCAAGTTGACTTCAGGCAAAAGACTGGAATTAAGCAATGTGCTACATGTTCCTGCCATGCGTAGGAACTTGATCTCCGGAGTACTACTGAACAAGGCTAATATCAAACTTGTTCTTGAATCTGACAAACTTGTACTTTCCAAGAATGGTGAATTTGTCGGGAAGGGTTTTCGTTCGAGCAGTTTACTTGTCCTTGATGCAGTTTGTGTTATGAATAACAAGAATGCATTTAGTTCTGCTTATGTTGTGGATTCTCTTGATATTTGGCATGCAAGATTAGATCATGTTAATAAAGACGCCTTAAAGAGATTAAAGTTCACTAACTTGATATCTTATACAAGTAATGATGACTTTAATAAATGTGAATTCTGTGTAGAAGCTAAGCACCATAAAAAGTCGTTTAAGTCAGTTAAAAGGGTTACAGACAAATTGGAACTCATTCACAGTGACTTAGGAGACTTTAAAGGTTATACAAGTAAAGGTGGCAAGAAGTACTACATTACTTTCATTGATGAGTTTTCTAGATACACTAGAGTTTACTTGTTGGCACATAAAGATGAGTCTGAAAGCATGTTCATCAGGTATAAGAATGAAGTTGAAAATGAACTAGATAGAAAGATTAAAAGGTTAATGACAGATAGAGGTGGTGAGTATAATGTATCATCTTTACAAAAGTTTTGTGAAGATAATGGTATTATACATGAGTTCACACCTCTATACACCCCTCAATCTAACGGAGTTGCTGAAAGAAAAAATGGAACTCTTAAGGATATGATGAATGCCATGCTAATTAGTTCCGGATTGCCTAATAATATGTGGGGAGAAGCAATTCTTTCGGCATGTCACATCTTAAATAGAATTCCACATAAGAAGACCAATAAAACTCCTTATGAACTTTGGAAAGGTTATGCACCTAACTTGAATTACTTCAAGGTGTGGGGGTGTTTAGCCAAGGTTGGATTTCCGAATTTCAAAAGGAGTAAAATAGGTCCTAAGACTAACGATTGTGTTTTCATAGGTTATGCTCAAAATAGTGCTGCATATAGATTCTTGCCAATAGATAGTGGTTCCATTATTGAATCTAAGAATGCTGAGTTTTTTGAGCATATTTTTCCTATGAAGAAAGAAGAGTTGATAAGTTCGGGCTATGAAAAAGGTGAGTCTAGTAAAGTTGCAAATGATAACAATATCTCACCTAGGAAAAGTAAGAGGAAAAGAGTAGAAAAATCATTCGGAGATGATTTTGTTACTGCATTCATTATAGAAAATGATCCAACCACTTATCAAGAAGCAATAAAGTCTATAGACTCTAAGTTTTCGAAAGAAGTCATCAATAGCGAACTTGATTTTATACTTAGCAGTAATACTTGGTAACTCGTAGACTTGCCTAGTGGTTGTAAGCCTATCAGTTGTAAGTGAGTCTTTAGAAAGAAACTAAATGCAGATAGAATAATTGATAAGTTTAAAGCTAGGCTTGTTGCTAAGGGTTTCACTCAACAAGAAGGAATAGATTTCTTCGACACATATTCACCGGTTGCTAGGATAACATCGATTAGAGTTTTAGTAGCATTAGCCTCTATTTATAAATTTTTTATACATCAAATGGATGTTAAAACCGCATTTCTAAATGGAGATTTAGTAGAAGAAATTTATATGAAACAACCGGAAGGAATGATTGCTAAGGGTCAAGAGCATAAGGTTTGTAGATTAAAGAAGTCATTGTATCATGTTAGCTAATGGATATGTTATAAATGAAAGTGATAGGTGCATTTATAGCAAATTCGAAAATCTTGATGGTGTGATTGTTTGCATATACGTGGATGATTTGTTGATTTTTGGAACAAATATTGATGTGGTGAATGATACTAAATCCTTTTTGTCCTCTGTTTTTGAAATGAAAGATATGGAAAAAGCAGATTTAATACTTGGTCTCAGATTAGTAGAGAAATGTGGGGGTTATATGCTTTCTCAATCTCATTATGTTGAAAAGATTTTGAGGAAATTTAATCACTTTGATGTTAAGCCTGTTAACACTCCATATGATGCATCTTTGAGATTAGAAAAGAATAAAAATGATGGTGTATCTCAATGTGAATATGCTAGGATCATTTGTAGTGTTATGTATCTAATGAATTGCACTAGACCAGATATTGCATATTCGGTAAACCGGTTAGCTAGATATACTCATAATCCTAGTAAAGAACATTGGGATGCTTTAAAACGATTATTGAGATATCTAAGAGGTACTATGGATTTGGGACTTATGTTTAGTGGTTGTCCAGCAGTTTTAGAAGGTTATTGTGATACTAACTGGGTCACAGATAATGATGAAATAAACTCCACTAGTGGATATGTTTTTACTTTGGGTGGTGGTGCTATTTCGTGTAAATCTTCTAAACAAACGTGTAAAGCTAAATCAACAATGGAGTCAGAATTTGTTGCTTTAGAACTTGCATGTACAGAAGCGGAATAGTTAAGGAATCTACTTGTTGATATTCTTTTATGGACTAAACCTATGCCTTCTGTGTTTATTCATTGTGATTCACAGGCAGCGATCGCTCGAGCAAAGAATAAAATATACAATGGGAAGAGCCGGCACATCTGTTTGAGGCACAACATTGTGCGTGATTTGATTAGTTCTGAGGTGGTTAACTTGGGGTACGTAAGGTACGTGAGAACCGAGTTAAACCTTACAGACCCCTTAACTAAAGGACTGAACTGTAATATGGTTCTTAAAACATCGAGAGGAATGAGACTTTTTCTATCGGGTGTGAATTCTCTATGACAGGAACCCAACTCGCTATTAGTAGAGATCCTACAAACTGAGTTCAATATGGTAAAAACATGTCATAGAAGAATTCTATAAAGTACTATCGTATTTGTCCTTTCCTATGTTGTTGTATGTGGATAGTACTTACTGCACGTTTGAGGGTGAGATTTAAGTCTCTTAATGGATAATTCATAGCCATTGTAAATGGTGGTGTGTTGCAGTACACAATTGATGAACATCACCTATATAAGTGTGGAAGTGGGGCTGCTTCCTATAAGAGCCTGGAAAACTCTCTAGAGCACTTATGAATTCTTGGAATGGGTGCACAGCCATTAATACACCACACCGCGAACTTGTATGAAGTTAGATATTGGCATGTTCATATAAACAATAGTGAAGTAAGTGGTTCATGACGATTTTCACCCTATTTCCGTGTATATAACCTTGAATTGTACTACCGGACAGTTCAAGATGTTTGTCACTGCTCCGCTATGTGTCATTATCTTCATTTGATAGAGAAGAAATTCGTTGACTATCGTATGGAAGGCTTGTGTATAAGTTTGGATCATGTGGAGATTGTTGGAAAAGTACGTTAAAGTACTCTTTCTTAATGCTCCAAACTTATATAAAGCTTATATGAGGTTGTTTGAGAGTTTGAAGTGATGTAATAAACACTTTAATCTTGAAATAGGTCACTTGGATCGATCCATGTCTAGGCTGAATCGAACCAAGTGAATGCTGGAATAAAGTTAAGTGTTCTGGAGGATTTGGAACGATCAATGTAAGAGACATCGATCGATCGATATGGTATGTTGCAACTCTGGAAGCATTTTGTCCAACATAGATCGATCACATCGATCGATCTATGTGACATCGATCGATCGATGTGATCGATCGATGTAAGACAGAATGATAAGTGTAAGTCTCTGTCCGACTTCGATCGATCGAAGTGACATCGATCGATCGATGTGCCAACGGACAAAACTTTTCACTTGGAATTGCAGCTTTTGGTCCAAGGATCATCTCTCTTCGCCTGTGAACGGTAATCAACGGCTTTTGGAAGTTGAAATGAGGCTGAGACTGGTTTCAAAAGGGTTTTCTAACACACCCCAAGATCTATATATATATATGAGATCTTGGTATCTTCAACATATACAATTCATTCTTGCAAAAACTAAGTGAAAACTCTCAGTATTCTTCTTCATCTCCTTCTTCTCTATCATTTCCTTCAAAAGCAAGTTCAATTCTCTTCTTCTAGAGCAAAGGAAAGGAGGATAGCCGTTATATCCTAGGAAGCATTTGCTTGAAGACTACCTTGCTCTTCGGTAAGAGCAAAATTGCTTTAAGGACAATGACCAACTTGTCACGTCTCGGCTTTATTATTCACTTGGTTTTCATATTCCTACATATTTTCCTACAACATTGTCATCATGGTGAAGTGCACAGTGTTATCACGGTGTATGAGTGATATATCGATTTTGAATTTATGAGAAATTTACGTTACACGATTATATCATCATCAATGTTATTATGGTGGGAATTGATGTGTATGAGTGGTATCTCAACTTTAAATTTTTAAGGAATTTGACAGCACATGATGATAACCTCGTCACCATACTGACAGTGTCGCACTCATTCATGATTATGTATAATTTCAGTTTTGAATTTTTGAAAATTTAGTTGAAATTGTTTTTTCAATAGTAATCCTTATTTTTAAGTAACACAAATTCAAAGGAAACGTGCACATGAAAACTCAACCCCGCTTTGTTCTATAAGGGTATTACTCTCATTCTAAGTGGAGTGAGATGCAAAGCAATTTTAGTCGAGATAATAAACCATCATGTGTCCTCGTGCATAAACAAGGTCCTTTCATGTTTAACATTCACGCTGTAGCGCACTGTCTGAAACTAAGGTTTCGGTCCAGTGCATCCGACGTACTCTACTACAAGAAGTACAAGACGTCGATACATACATGTGTTTGTCGACATGAAACATGAATTGATATAGCAGAAGCGATATAAAGATAAACATACGACATGCATAAACATACAAATCGTCATAATATGTACAATGTTATAAGGTACAAATGCCGAATTAACATAAATACAACATGATCAAACGTCTAATATAAATCCCAAAAGCTAAATCCTGGCATACTTCACGCTCACGGGTAGTCTGCGTAGGGTTCGTAGAATCGCAAACCCGGTCCTCTACAAAGTGATTAAAGGCAAGTATGAGCGATAAACATAATCGTCCTGCATGCAGTCCTATTGATACGTCATGTGGATCATGTATGTGGAGACGGGGTGATAAAATAAATACGCATAATAATGAACATAATATGACACATCTCCATATAAACAAGTAAAACGACGTAACATAGTACAAGCATCTAACATAAAATACATATGAAACTTAACGTCGTAACATAGTGAACATTTCATTATACGTAGTCCATAACATCACACACATGTTCATGCTTAGTTTCTAAACCGTGACTTATTCTATGGTCTCGAGTCTTATACCCACTATACTTTCATGCATAATCTCTACATTGTCAACTTAATAACATCATAGACTTAAGAATGCTCCAACACTAACTTAAGGGTATCATGGACATAAAACAATTCATATTTCATGATAGTTTAAATCATGTTTTTTCATAAAATCATAACATGGCTTTTCCATAAACATGCATAACATGGCATTTTAATAACATGAAGACATAACATTTTCATAAACAGCCATAGCACTTTCATAAGAATAATAGCGCATGACATACCGAATGATTTCCCATATAGTAACATGTACAACATAAAACATAAGTACATGCTCTAACGATGAAGCCTTATGATGGAGACCTAATACCCAGACCCGGTGCTACACTCAGTCATAATGAGAACAGATGCTCCTAATACCTACCACTCCGATCTCGATATCAGGA
The DNA here is from genome assembly GCA_036186865.1 of Eustoma russellianum. Classification (NCBI taxonomy): domain Eukaryota; kingdom Viridiplantae; phylum Streptophyta; class Magnoliopsida; order Gentianales; family Gentianaceae; genus Eustoma; species Eustoma russellianum. The sequence goes on along the minus strand of AP025047.1, from coordinate 9,853,649 downwards.
CGACGCACCATCACATATCATAACATAACATGTGTCGTTGGAATCAACAGTCTCGTGTTTATTATTCGTACGCGTATGACCTTTTAAAACATGTGATGCGATAAAAATAAATTTTCAAACCTTTATTTTATGCAACATAAATCTCGGCCAAAAAGGGCAATTTGGTCACTCTACAGTTTAATCTCAAACATTCATCACTTATCTTTTGGAGATAGGGAGCTTTATTTATTTCAAATCTATGTATACAAGCAATTGTCTTATCGACTACGAATGTAAAATGCTACTACTACTTGCTCTAGTGATGCACATAAGATTATTTACAAAGCTTTGATTTTGTATGCGAATGCATGACTCCCTATACACTTGGATCGTTGGCTGTATGCTCGCAATACTCTCATGTACCAACTGATTTCTCTAGTACCATATGCTTGACACCGTTTCTTGAAATACATATCTCCAATCCCAGGTTGTTTCATCTCGTCCCCATTGGCATTTCAAGTTCTGCATAACCCACTCCATTGGACTGCATGGCTGTAAAAACAGTTCCCAAGCCGAGGGTCGTAGGTGATATCGCCATATCTGTTTGGCTCAGTTACAATCACGGAGTATATGTAAGATATCTTCATCATGCTGTCTGCAGAACCCACACAGGCTGTGTGCCACGATATGTCGCTGGTGCAGGAAGGAATTTGTGAGTAGGCCGTTATGGCAGATCTGCCACAATAACATATGGTATCTTCCAGGTCCTCGCATGGCCCATATGTTCTCCCATGGTGAGTGTGTTGGTCTGTCTATCTCCATGCTCAACCGGTATGCACTTTGAACATCAAACTTCCCAGATGTGGTGGTTGTCCATCGATGTTGTGGTGCACGCTCCGCTTCTTGTTCAGCCGACCCCCCAATCCTTCCAGAATTATTGGAATAGAGCCTTGGATATGCTTCCACAGTGTTGAGGTGTTACGTATTGGTTGCCTACTTAAAAGATCTCCATACTTGCTACGTAATACCTTCACCCATAAAACATCGTGCCGAGTAATTAGATTCCACGCCAATTTGGAAAGCATAGCAAGATTCATATTGCGCATCTTCCGTATGCCTAAGCCACCGTGTGATTTAGGACTACATATTGTCTCCCACGAGCACCAATGTATGTGCCGGATATTGCCTCGTTCGCCCCAAAAAAATTTGCGCATCAATTTATCAATTTTGTCTAGTAGCCCCGATGGTAACCGGACTGTCTGCATGGCATACGTAGGAATTGACGTCAACACACTCCGGATGAGGATGTATCGCGATGCTTGTGATAGTAACCTCAGTTGCCATGCCCCAAGTCTGGCACGTACTTTATCAATCAGAAAGTTATACATCTTATTTCCGCTGCGTCCATGGATGATCGGCATACCAAGGTAGTTGCCAAAATCTAGAGTGCGCTGTATGCCCAGTCTCGTGAGGATTCCCGGATCGAATGTGCTGTGGATGTTCTTCGATAGTAAGAGTTGGGATTTTCGTATGCTGACACTCTGCCCGGAGATGCGACAAAAGTCCGTGATAATGTTCTCCACTACTCGCGCCTGGCTCGTCGTGGCTTTTGCAATAAGTAGGAGATCGTCAGTGAAGAATAGGTGAGATATACGTGGTCCGTTTTTCGATGTAGGTATTGGCCGCCACTCTTGCGTCTCAATAGCATGTTCAATTCTTTTGCTAAGCACTTCCATGCACATCAAAAATAGGTATGGGGCAAGGGGGTCTCCCTGCCGAATGCCTCGTTGTGGCTGGAAAGGTTCTAGTGTGCGTCCGTTCCATATAAGTGAGAGGGAGGCTGAGGATATACTGAACATGATGAGCTGTACTATGTCATTGCTGAAGGCGATCTTGTGGAGAATGCGTTTGAGGAATGGCCATTGGACCTTATCATAGGCTTTTTCGAGGTCCAGTTTAAGTGACATATATCCTTTTCGCCCCTTTTTTGTCCGCATAAGATGCATAAGTTCCTGTGCAATAATAACATTATCTGCAGCTTGTCGTTCCGGTATAAATGCACCCTGTGTAGGAGATATAATTTTCCCAATAATAGGTTTCAATCTGTTGGCGAGAATTTTGCTGATCACTTTTACTACCACATTTGTCAATTCGATTGGTCTGAATTGCAAGCTTCGTTCCGGTGGTGAGACCTTAAGAATGAGCATAATCAATGTACTGTTGAGTTTGGTTGGGAAGTGTCCAGTTCGAAATGCATCCAACACAAGGGAGATTACAGAAGGTCCCACAATATGCCAGTTTTTTTGATAGAACACTGGTGATAAGCCATCCGGTCCCGGGGCTTTATACGCCCCCATTTGGAATATGGCAGTTTCAACTTCATGTTCAGAGACCGGGCGGTTTAGCCATCGTTGGTCGTCTTCGTTGAATGCGTCAATATGGATGTCATCATCTGTAATACAAATATTTTTGGGGGGGGGGGGCAGGAAAATGGCTCTTTATAGTGTTCCAGGATCATTGTTTCTAACCTTGCTGGGCATGTAATGCGTTCATCCGCATCATTTTTGAGGGAAGAAACTTGTTGGGTTCGTCGTTTTGCTGCTAAGGATAGATGGAAGTAGCGGCTGTTTTGCTCTCCACTATTTAGCCAGTCCAAATTATTTTTTTGTTTCCAGTATATTTCCTCTTGCTTCAAGATGTCATTGTATTCTGCTATTAGCTCCGCGTTCAGCTTGGATAGAAAGGAGGATCGCTGGTATGTAAGTGTCCGTTGGATGCCAGCCAAACGGGCTAGGCTCTTCTCCGTCGTTGCTCAAGGTTTCCAAACACCTCAGTCCGCCATTTCTCCATCCGGGCCGTGAATTCTTTAACTGTTTTGGTATACTCGCCTTTGTAGTCCTGCCAAGCTGTTTTCATAAAGGATGGGAAAGATTTATGTTCCATCCAGCATGCTTGAAATTTAAATGGTGGCTTTGTTCTTAGTCTTGGTCTATCCTCCTCTTCGATAGTAAGGAGCAAAGGGTTGTGGTCTGAATGAGTGCGTGGTAAGTGGATGAGAGAGGCTGTAGCAAAACGCATGGTCCAGTCACCATTCATCCATACTTGATCTAAGCGATGTTCGATTAAGGAGTGACCCACTTGTCCGTTGGACCATGTATATTTTGGTCCAGAGAATGGCAGATCCAGCAATTCGCAAGTATCAATCATTTGCTGCATTCGTTCTACATTTGGTCCCCCAACAGGTCGTCCACCCCTTTTATCCTCTTGGCGCACTACTTGATTAAAGTCACCAATCAGCATCTATGGTACAGAGATATATCTACTCATATTTTCTACGTAAGTATACAGTGCTTCTCTAAGCCCTTTCGCCGGCGATGCATATACGAGTGATGCCACCCAAGATACTGCTGCATTCGCCATTATTCCTATGTTAATGATTTGAGCCGTGTATGATAGTACTTCAATAGTAATATTGGACTTATCCCATAGGCACCATAAACCCCCCGCGAAACCTCGTGCCTCTACAGCAGCGATGTTAGTGAAATATGTATGCTTGATGATATTTCTCGCTCTAGAGCTGGGTACCCTTGTCTCCATCAAAAATAGAATATTCGGTGAGTGATCTCGAACGAGTCTGATAATTGCCCGGGACGTGTCGGCTGAGCCCGGCCCACGGCAGTTCCATGCGATTATTCGCATGGTTAACATAGTTGTGTTGTGTCCGCCTGATCATTGAAGGGGTCAGGCGGAATTGGGTTTTCCAGTACCATGCGGTGCTCATCTTCCTCATCAGCGATCATTTCTATGCAGTCTGGTAGGTCTGCATCATCTTTGTCAGAGGGTGGGTTTTAGGGTTGTCTTCTACATTGTTGGTCATCCCCTTGGCCTGGTGGATAAATGGTTGAGATGTTCTTGGTGGTGGTTGATTGTCCGTGGACATGAAGTTCCCATTTGTGATGTCTGCCAACGGTTGCCAAGGAGTGGTTAATATCTCAGGGGCCCGTTGGAGGATGCTGTATTGCTTAGGGGTTGTGTTTCAGCGTGTGTTGCTGGGGGCTGATCCTGTGGTGTGCATCCGGGTGGTTTGTATCTTAAGACGATTTGCGTCACGCACTTGTATTCCTTTACCTTTTCGTTCTCTTGCTTTGATTAGTTGATCTTTAGTCACTGCTCGAAAGGTTGCCAAGGGTCCATCATCCGGGATGGTTTGAAGGTTAGTCGCGAGTGGAGTATTATCAGTATGGGGTTGGATTTCTTCGTTCTCCACAGCTAGGGGAGCGAACCTGGTACCACCAATGGATGGCTCTTGTCCTCTATTTCCTTTGTCTTTCCGCATTGTCCCCCTCATTTTGTCCAACTCCTCCTTGCTTCCTGGGGGGAGATCATTTTGTACATGGTTTGGTGTTCTTGTTCGTCGCACAGTATTGCGCACCAACATCCATGGGCCGAAGGGATCGTTTGGGACATCTGTCGTCTGCCCCTGGGTAGGTTTAGGGTGGGATGTTCCTTCCTCATTTTCCTGGCGCTCTGGACATTCCTCTGATCGATGACCGTATTTTTCACATGTAAAACATATTTGGTGTAAGCTTTCATATTCAACCTTGATATGAGTCCCATTTAAGATCACGCCTGAGATTAGTGGTTGCTGAAGGTCCATTTCAACACATATGCGCGCGTATTTGCCTCTGGATACTGTCATCGTATGGATGTCAATCTTTATCGCCTTGCTTATTTTGTTTCCAATTCGCATCAGGAGTGATTCATTGAAGAATTCTAGGGGAAGGCTTGGAAGCCTTACCCAGACTAGTGTCGTCGAGATACATCCATGTGTAGGTAGGAATCCTGGGCGGAATTTTGAGACGGTGAGGTAATGCCCTTGAATCGTCTATGGGCCGTTTTCAAGGACGTGTGCATAGTCAGCCGCAGTAGAGAATCTGATAACATAATAGCCATTCTCCATATCAATGATATCAATCCGACGGTTGAGAGTCCACATATCCGATAGCCGTTGGGATAGAACCCGATATGATATATTCCGTCCTAGCAATTTCACAATGATCGCTCTTCTCCATGGCCTCCACAATTTTTTGCACTCTTCTGGCGATACCTCAATCACGATCCGTCCTGGTGGTAGGGTTTGCATGGTGTGATCGTCATGATGGTGGTATAAAATAAATGTTATACAGTTTCATGGAATCAGATTTCCATAAACATCAATCGAAAATGAACACCGGAAAATAATTTTTTCCCTACCATCAAAAAAAAACAAATTGAGTTATGTGTTTCAATTTAAAATGTACGTAGGCTTAAGATCGAACTCTGCTTAAACTATTCAAATACTCAATTTCAAATCTTTATAATAAAAAATAAATATTAATTATTGTCACGTGTTTGATCAGTGAACTATGCTTTAATTAAGTACGTCAATTGTGTTTTTTTGGTTGCGTTGATGTCGCTTAGATAAGGGAGGCTTCAAGTGAGATAAAATATACTCGACGCTACGTGTACAAAGTGGTCCGTGATTTACTTTTTGTTTAAAAAAAAGAGTCACTTTGTACACGTTTGTATTGTGTTCACAGTGTACACGTTTGTATTGTGTTCACAGTGTACTCATACATCGCGTTGCAAGTGTGCTATATCTTGAGTTCATAATGATCACTGTATACAAGACACAGTGTGATAGTGGTGAGTATATTGCGATTGCGGTGTTTGAACAATGTGATTAGTGTGTTTTCAAATTAGGTACAGCGAGATCACGATTTTTTGGAGCCTAAAATATTTGGAGAATGTTCTATGAATAGCCTGGAAGGAAGTGTACTTTAGGAGAAGTTCACTCAGTGATTAGAAAATACTTTTAGGGCCATGCTTTGAAACTCAGATAAAAGACCTTAAGTTAGGACCATTCTAAGAAAAGTCAAAGATTACTATTGAGGACGTGAGGGATAGGCTTTGAAATAGGGTCATTCTATAGCAACTTTAGCCGTAGGACTATATCCTCGTACCATCAATTTTGTTGACATTGTCATCATGGTGAAGTACATACTCTTCTCGGGTTCAGATCTCCTCACCGCAACTCCCTCATCGCACGCTCACCGCGTGACACGTAACTGGGGAGTGGGGTGAGTCACCGTGCGGTGAGGTGATCCTATCCGGTATGAGTGATGTACCAATTTTGAATTTGTTAGAAATTTACACTACACCATTATATCCTTATCACAGTTATTATGGTGGAAATTACGGTGTACGAGTGATATCTCAACTTTGTAAATTTGACAGCGAGTGATATCTCAACTTTGTATTTTTAAGAAATTTGACAGCACATGATGATAGGCTTGTCACCATGTTGACAGTATCGCATGCACATTCATCATTATGTATAAATGAAATTTCAGTTTTGAATTTTTGAAAATTTAGTTGAAATTATTTTTTCAATAGTAATCCTTATTTTTAATTAAAACAAATTTAAAGGAACGCTTTGTTCTGTAAAAGTATTACTCTTGGATCAAAAGGTGATACCTAGGTCTTAAGAGCCCCACCGTTCTAACCCCAAGGAGCATTGTAGAGGTGCAAATCAGGAGTTCAGCAGCCTCTTATATTGTGTGAAGACTTACTCAGTGACCCACACAAGGTGCTCCCCCGCAACCTAGGCGTTCGGCCTATCAGCAGTGGAACACCCACACTGTACGTAACCATGGAATCGAACACTTGACCTTTTGAACCAAATCTCAATCCGAGTACCAACTGAGCTATGCCCGTGAAGCGGAAAGGATAGTACTCTCATTGTCAGTGGAGTGAGATGCAAAGCAATTTTAGTCGAGATATGAACCATCCCGTGTCCTCGGACATATATAAACTCTGTACTTGTGCATTGGCAGGCCCTTGATCACCTCAGGAGTATCATTGGCAAGAGTATTGTACACACGAAAATCATCAATGAAAAACATATTTTTCAAGTTCCACTTTGATCATGGTATCAGAGCGGGTTTAATTCCCGTTTTCTGCTCTGATTGTGAGATCTCTTAGCATAGGCTCAGACAAAGTCTCATCATAGCCTTATATACCTTTCCCAGCCATTCTCCGGCCAATATCCGGCAGCTATACCATCTTCCAGCCGTTCGGCGTGAGCCACCTTTGAAAACTAGTCCCCGCAAAATTTCAGAATATCAGAAACCGAATCAAACCTATATGAATCAAAACCAGAATCATCTACCCTCCTTTCTCCAGGAGATTTGGCTATTCAAGTAGCCCAAATTCTTAAAGATAGCCTCAGTCCTCCACCACAACACTCAGTACCCTTACCTGAAAACTTGAATATCGCAGTAAAATTAACAGGTAGCAACTATTCCTTATGGTCACGGGTCATTTACAGGGCCATCCTTGGTCGGGGGAGGCAACATCACCTCACAGGAGTACCACCTCCACCTCAGCAACGGATCCCAGGTATCCCCGGTGGGAGCATGATGATAACTCAGTATTTACCTGGATACTGCAAAATGTGGATGCTAGCATGATTAATAACGTCTCACGCTACCCAACCGCTAAGGCGCTTTGGGACGGTTTGTCAATTACTTATGGATCTCGAGGAGATTCTTTACAGGTGTTTTATTTACACCGAAAAGCAAATAATATTCGGCAGGGAGACGGCAGTCTTGAAGATTGCTGGAACAGCCTTCAAGACTTATGGGTCTCCATTGATTCATTGGATACCAACCCCATGACATGTCCTCAAGATATATCTGCCTATAATCAAAAACTGCAAGAGTTTAGATTATACCAATTTCTCACTGCAGTAAGCGACAGATTTGAGGCAGAAAAAAAGGAACTACTGAAGAGAACTCCACTGCCAAATATAGAAGCCGTATTTTTTGAGTTCAAACAGGCAGAGACACAGGCAGGATTGATTAAGCATGGCCCCTCAGAATCAAGTTCATCATTGGGGATAGGCCAAGGGTTGGCCGTCAAACAACCGACTGGACGGGGACGGGGCCGAGGGACACCAACTGACCGAAACAGTTTCCCTCCACAAGGGCAATCATCCTCTCGTTCAGGCCAACCATCACCACGAGTGGACAAAAGCTCTCTTGTTTGTGAAAACTATGGAAAAAAGGGACATCTTAAGGAGAAGTGCTTCCAAATCTATGGCTATTCAGAATGGTGGGAAGGGAAGAGAGTCACCACAGGACGGAAAGGACGGGCTACTACCGCCAGGACCCCAGAAATTGGAGTCAGCAATAGTGAACCCTCAAACGCAGAAGAACAGAGCGGGAAGAATGGAGACAGCGAAAGAGATGTCGCCGCCGCAGGAGGTAAATGGCTGGGGTTCAACCCTAGCCCTAAATCCCTTTTTAAACCCTTAATTACATATCAAGGCCTGGATTAATTACTGTTGACCCCTCTGCTTCTTCTGATTTTACACCCCGACCCCCAAAGTTTTTTGCCTCGGTTAATATGGTCCAGAATAGTTGTAATTGTGCACCTCAGTCCCTGAAGTCTCATATTTCGCCTAATTTAGTCCAGCACACTGATAATTGTGCACATAACCCCCTTAATGTTCCAGCTAGTCCATTTAGGTCTGAAATTCCTCAAAATTCTGGTTTGCACTCTACTTTACCACATGCCTTCACTAACACTACTAAGTGTCCCACCTCACAATGGATTTTTGATTGCGGTGCAATCGACACTATGACATTTGATCCAAATGACTTTGTGCATACCTCAACTCCTTTAAAATCACATGTTGAGACAGCCAGTGGCGAAATTGTACCAGTTCAGGGGAGTGGCTCTATTTCCATTACCCCTGATATTACCCTAAAGAATTGTTTGTTTGTTCCATCTCTATCCACTAAATTATTGTCTATTAGCCAACTTACGAAAGAGCTTGACTGTGTTGTTCTCATGTATCCTACTTTTTGCATTTTGCCGGACATTCATACTCAGGAGATCATTGGACGTGGTACTGAGAAAGGTGGTATGTATCATGTGGATGTAGTGGAGCAACATGGCCAGTCTCATCTTGCCAATGGATCAGTTACTCGCCAGATCTGGTTGTGGCATCGTCAGTTAGGACATCCATCTTTTAGCTACTTACGAAAACTTTTCCTTCGTTTGTTTTCTAGTACCCTACCGCAGTTACAGTGTGATACTTGTCTCCGGGCAAAGCAACCTAGGGCTACTTATTATTTGAATAATACTGTGTCGACAGGATTTTTTCTTTGATACATTCGGATGTTTGGGGATCATCCCCACATCCTACTTCTCTGGGTTTTAAGTATTTTGTTATCTTCGTTGATGATTTTTCCAGAATGACATGGCTGTATGTTCTCAAAAATAAATCAGAAGTTGCTACTAAATTTGTTGAATTCTATAAAATGGTCCAAACTCAATTTCATTCGACCATTCAAATTCTGCAATCTGATAATGGGGGGGAGTACTTTGCTCGGGCACTTAAACAATTTTTTTGCGATCACAGTATTGCTCATCAGACATCATGTCCCGACACACCTGAATAAAATGGCGTTGCAGAACGAAAAAATCGTACCCTTCTTGAAATGACCCGCGCCATAATGTTAGAATCCTGTGTCCCACGGGGGTTTTGGCCGGAGGCAGTATCCACCACTACATATCTCACCAATCGACTACCCACTTCTACTCTACACCATAAAACTCCACTTGATACCTTAGCCACTCAAACCATTCTACCCTCCATCTTAACTCTACCGCCCAAAGTTTTTGGGTGTACAGTCTTTACACACATACCAAAGAAAAACCGTAATAATTTGGAACCTTGTGCTCACAAATGTGTCTTTGTTGGATATGGGACTACCCAAAAAGGCTACCGCTGTTACAGCCCTCGCACCCAACAAATCTATATCACCATGAACTGCGTCTTCCTTGAGACCGAGTTCTTCTTTGCCACCCTATCTCGGTCTCAGAGGGAGCTAGCTAGTGATGGATCCCTTGACTGGGTGTCTAATCTGCCCTGGCCAGTAACTGATTCGACAAGGCAAGTGTGTGACCCCGATTGCTCTTCGACTCCCCACGATAATATGGCTATTGATCAAGGGCCTGCCAATGATACTCCTGAGGTGAACACTCCGCAACAGGTAAACTGTAGAATGCATGATAACAATAATAGTCATGATCCTAGTAAGTCTGGCATTCATTTTTCACCACTTGACTCCCCTGATTCCCTGACACTTCTGACACACCTACCACTGAAAATACACCCATTCCTGACCATAATTTTACTGGAATGGATCATACTAACTTGTGTGCAGAAGAACAGGGGCGGGTACTCCCATCAAGAAGAAACAGGGGAGTTCCACCAAACAGATACTCGCCCTCAAAGGTAGCTCGGTCTTCTAAGTATCCTATATTTGTACCGAGGAGAAATATGAGTGGTACAGCAATGTCCTTCCTAACCAGAATATGTTCTGAAAGAATTCCCAAAACCGTTGAGGAAGCCTGTAGCCAACCACAGTGGAAAGAGGCAATGATGGCGGAAATGAGTGCCCTAAAAAAGAATGAAACGTGGGAACGCTGCCAACTACCCCCGGGTAAGAAACCAGTTGGGTGTCAATGGGTATTTACGATCAAATATAATGAAGATGGGGGTATTGAAAGACACAAAGCGAGGTTAGTTGCGAAAGGCTATACACAGACACATGGCGTGGATTACTCTGAAACATTCTCGCCGGTAGCTCGGATTGATACCATCAGGATACTATTTTCTATTGCTGCCACAACAAATTGGCCCCTACACCAGTTCGATGTAAAGAATGCATTTCTACATGGGGCCTTGAAAGAAGAAGTGTACATGGAACCTCCACCCGGCTTCTCAGACGAATTCTTGCCTGGACAAGTGTGCAAACTCACACGAGCTCTTTATGGCCTCAAACAGTCACCTCAAGCCTGGTTTGGGAGATTTACCTCGGCGATGAAACATGATGGATACCAGCAAAGTAATGCTGATCATACACTATTCATTAAACGAAAGGGAAGTCTTGTTACGTGTCTTATTATTTATGTTGATGATATGATTATTACTGGGGACGATACTAATGAAATCTTACATCTCAGGGAATATTTGTTCACACAGTTCGAGATGAAAGATCTTGGCAAACTCAAGTACTTTCTGGGAATTGAAGTTCTACGATTACAAGCAGGCATCTATATCTCTCAGCGAAAGTATGTCCTAGACCTCCTAGCTGAAGTCGGCCTGATAGATGAAAACCAGCAGACACGCCAATGATTCCGAATCACAAGCTGGATTTTTTACATGAGGGCTCTCCAACAGACCGGGGACAATATCAACGCTTAGTGGGCAAACTCATATACCTATCTCACACGCGGCCAGATATTGCGTATGCTGTCGATGTTGTAAGTCAGTTCATGCACAACCCTCAGAAACAACATTTTGAAGTTGTTTTGAGAATTATGAGGTACCTGAAAGGTACGCTTGGACGAGGTCTACTGTTTAAAAACAATGGACATCTAGATATTGCAGCTTATACAGATGCGGATTGGGCTGGTAATCAAGTTGATCGGCGTTCTACTTCTGGATACCTTGCACTGGTTGGTGGAAATGTTGTCACTTGGAAGAGTAAGAAACAAAAGGTGGTTGCATTGTCAAGTGTAGAGCAGAATTTCGAGGCATTGTGAAAGGTATTACTGAGATCTTGTAGATTCGTAAGCTACTAAAGGAACTTAGGATTCCGATAACTGATCCGACGTGCTTAATGTGTGACAACAAAGCACCAATAAGTATTTCGGAAAACCCTGTTCAACACGACCGTACTAAACATGTGGAGGTTGACCGGCACTTTATTAAAGAAAAACTTGATGAAGGCATTATAAGTCTCCCATATGTTCGCCCCGAGGATCAACTTGCAGATATCCTAACAAAGGCAGTCAACGGAAGGATATTTGATTCAATACTGTGCAAGTTGAATATTGGGGATCCCACTATTCAACTTGAGGGGAGTGTTAGAATATAGTCTTACTATATTTAGCCAAAAGGAATAATTCTGTAGTTAATATGTATCCTTTTAGAATTATGAAATAGAATATTCTTTCATTATGATTGATTGAAGATACCATGTATGAGAAGAGTGTAAACAGTATAAGTTAGGCCATATTGTACACACGAAAATCATCAATGAAAAACATATTTTTCAAGTTCCACTTTGATCAGGTATGGCATGATTCAACAGACAAACAGAAGATAATCCAAAAGAAACGGTAAAACATTCATCCTATAAACTTTTCTACTGCTATTGTATTCATTGTAATAATTTTACGTTCGTCAATCAGTAAAGGAGAACTGATATGCTTGTGGTGAGGAGCGTACTAAAACATGAAAGCAATAACCATTAACTATTAATCATTAGTTATTGATTAGCCATACTAACATTTGCATTTTTTTGTCGAGTTTTTTTTTTTTTGTTGTGATAAACAAGAAGTAATCCTTATGCAACGACAAAAGGATAAACTAATTTTGGTAGTTGAATAAGCCCTTGTGAAACTGTCAGTGAAAGGGATAAGTTGATCTTTACCCAATTTCCTATTATATAAATGAACTCCATGATTGTGAAGAAATCATCCTTACCACAGGAGCAGATGGGCAAGCTTGCTTATTCCCTTATTTTCATATGGATCATGTTGCATGGTAGAATTTCCCCCTCATTGTCCCGTCAGTTTTTGGTACACTGGTCACTGGTCAAGCAAGAGTATAGAAGCCTTAGAGTTAGCTGTTCGAATCTTATGTAGTTTGGAAATTTCGGCCCTTTTGGCTTTAGAATTTTGCTTCAAGCCTCTGTCCGCTTAAGTAGACCTTGCAATTTATATCCTGTAATTTAAGGCTTTTCTGTTACCAAAAATTTTGATAACCTGTGTTATTGTTTTACTAATAATGTATTTAATGATTCTTTTGACAGGAAATCTGACAGAACTGGAAGGAAGGAGAATGATAGGAAGTGAACTTGCATCTTCTGTCTGTTAAAGATATGGATACTGTGGAGCAAGAAATAGGAAGTGACAAGGAGGTCATGGTTGGTGGTTAGCCATGGCATGTGCTTGGCATGGCTGGTTGGCAAGGTGCTTGAGTCTTGGCACGGTTGGCAGTACAAGATTTAGACTTTGGCACGTGTGGCACGGTTGGCATGATTGGCACGCCGGAACGGAACTAAGTCGTGGCACGTATGGCACGGTTGGCACGTTAGGCACGCTGGGACCGCAAGACTTCATAAGGCTGGCACGGGTGACATGCGGGAGCTGCTTCTAGCCCGGTGTAACAGAGTTTGCTGGTGCGGTAGTAAACTAGCTTGTTTCTCACGTGTGTTTTTGTGTTTCTAGATGCTTCTTTAGATTAGTATAAATACTTGTATTAGCTGTACATTTGTGAGTTGAATAAAATTTTTCAGAATTTCCTTCTTCCTCAAGTCGAAATTCTCTTCTGGCGCCATAGCGCATTTTTCGTTTGCTCCGAGCTTCTTCGCAGTAAATTGTTTCTTGTTTGTTACGTCTTGATCAACTTGATCATTTGTTTTGATTTCCATCCGAATTTTGACATGGTATCAGAGCCATGACAATTAGATATTGATTCATCGTATGCTCATGATCAAACACTGCATCGCAACATTTATCTTACGAATCACTTAAATTGAGATATAAGCATGGCGAATACGAGTGCTGCTTCATCTAGCTCGCGAAGCAATCACGTAAACAATGAAAATCCGGCAAGTAGCCCGTACTACTTGCATCCAAATGATAGTCCAGCAATTGTCTTGGTTCAACCTCCACTCAATCCGCATAATTACCACTCTTGGAGCAGGACATTTCAAATGGCGTTGTTAGTGAAGAACAAAACCTGCTTCATAGACGGATTTATGCTTAAACCTGCACAAAATGATCCTCAGTTTCAGGCATGGAGGCAGGTAAACACAATGATCCAATCCTGGATCATGAACTGCGTCTCTCCTTCAATTGCACAAAGTGTGATGTGGTACGATAGTGCTCTAGATGTGTGGAATGATTTAGCTATGAGGTATGGAAGTGGTGATCCTTTCAGGTTGTCTAATTTGTTATGTGAATTTTATGCTGTGAAGCAAGAAAATCTTAGCGTAAATGATTACTTTACGAAGCTAAAGGTACTATGGGAAGAATTAGCTTCATTAAGATCTGTACCAAAATGTGATTGTCTTCGTTGTGTGTGTGATATAACTAAAAAGGTGAATCAGTTCATTGAGAGTGATTATGTTATAAAGTTTGTCAAAGGCTTGAATGAGGAGTTCGATCCAGTAAGATCACAAGTCTTCGTAATGACTCCTCTACCGGATATTAAAACTGTTTTTGCGATGGCGCTGAAGTTTGAGAGGAAGGTTACTAATAATTCTGTGTCAACTAGCTTTAATAATGCACCTACAGCTTTGATTTCAAATTGTGATGATCAAGAGAGCTTTGTAGCGAATACATATGTTAATAAGAAGCAAGGACAGACATACAGGAGAGGAAATGGAAGATTTTATCAGGAAGGAAATAAACGTTTGCAATGTAATCACTGTGGTATGATAGGGCATACAAGTGATAGATGCTACAGAAAGCATGGATTTCCTCCTGGATTTAAGTTTAAGAATCAAGTGAATGCAGCTGAGGTGGTTGAAGAGAAGGTTCAGAACTGTGATGCTGAGATGCCTTTGTCTGGTCTATTTCCACAGGCTACGCAGTCTCTCACTCAAAAACAGTTTACTAAGCTTTTAAAATTGTTGGATATTGATGATGCGGTTTCAGGAAGCAGTGGAAATAAGGAGGTGAAGGGAGTTGTCATGACAGCACAGACAGGTATGTCCACAGGTAAGCGTTCTGTAAGTACTGATTGCGTTTGGATCTTGGATTCAGGAGCCACTGACCATATTTCATGCTCCTTGGCTTTGTTTCAGTCTTATAATCCCATTGATCATGTTTCTATTAAGCTTCCTAACAATGTCACAGTTGAATCAACTCATAGAGGAGTGGTTATATTGCACAGTGGTCTGGTCTTGAAGGATGTCTTATATGTTCCTTCATTCTCTTTTAACCTTGTCTCTCTCAGCAAGCTTACTGACTCCCCTCATCTGCTTGTTTCATTTCATGATTCTGGTTGTTTGATTCAGGATCAGTTGTCCAGGAGGATGATTGGTTCAGCTAAGAAGCATCATGGGCTTTACTATATACATGATTCCAGTTTACCTCTGCAGTATGGAGACTCCAGTACATGTCTTTTGCCTTCTGCTTTGTCTTCTTCTAGTCTTAACTCTGATTCATATCTGTGGCATGCCAGACTTGGGCATGCCTTATCAACTAGAATACAAGAATTGCATAGGTTACATCCAGAAATACCTTCTTTTGATCAGAATAATGTCTGTACAGTCTGTCCTTTGGCAAAGTTGAAAAGATCACCGTTTCCTATATCTGCTACAGCCTCTAAGCGTCCTTTTGATGTTATTCATGTTGATATATGGGGCCCTTATAGGCACCCTACAATGTACAATCAGAGATATTTTTTGACTATAGTTGATGACTGTTCAAGGTATACCTGGATATATTTGCTTAAGGCAAAATCTGAAGTTAGACAGATTTTGCAAAGTTTCTTTCATTATGTGTTTACTCAATTCAATGTTCATATTAAGGTCATCAGAAGTGATAATGGACTTGAATTTAAAATGACTGAATTTTATATGCAACATGGGGTAGTCCATCAAACAACCTGTAGTCATACTCCTCAACAGAATGGAGTGGTTGAAAGGAAGCATCAACATCTTTTGGTTGTAGCTAGAGCACTTAGATTTCATGCTTCATTGCCCATTGATTATTGGGGATTCTGTCTTCAGCATGCTACGTATCTGATAAATTTGATGCCATCTCCTGTACTTCAGTGTAAAACTCCTTATGAGATTTTGCATAAAAATCAGCCTATATATTCTCATCTCAGAGTATTTGGGTGTTTAGCCTTTGCATGTGACAACACTCCTCATAAAGCCAAGTTTGCACCCAGAGCTTTTCCTTGTGTCTTTCTTGGATTTCCCATGAATACAAAGGGGTACATTGTTCAAAAACTTGAAGACAAGTCTGTTATTGTGTCTAGAGATGTCTTGTTTCATGAGAATTCTTTCCCATTTTCTAATGAATCTTCCTTGCCATCAGCATCAGTCTCAGTTCCTCATGCTGTGACTGATGCACCTCTGCCTCCGTGCCCATCACCTCCTCAAGAACATCCCTTGCATCAGTTGCCACCTTCTCCTGATGCTCTTCAGCCAGATGAAATTGAGTCGTCCTCAGTGTCACCAGTGCCTTCAATGTGTTCATCTCCTTCTTCGTCCTCAAAAGAGTCAGTATCCCCTCCAAATGATCAGATACCAATAACTCACCTGGAGGTCCATTTGCCTCCTGCCTCTGATTCTGATCATAGATGTGTTAGGCAGAGACATGCTCCATCTTATTTGCAGGATTATTATTGCAATCTCAGTCATTCCTCTATTGCTTTGGAACCATCTGAATCTGTGCCATATCCTATACAGTCATTTCATTCTCTTGAAACTTTGGCTCCTGAATACAAGTCCTATATCCTTAGCATCAGTACTGATCAGGAACCTGTGACTTATCAGCAGGCTGCTACATCAGCAGCCTGGCAGCAAGCTATGCAGGTTGAGTTGGCAGCTTTGGAGGCTACACGTACCTGGGACATTGTTCCCTTGCCACCTGGTAAACAACCCATTGGCTGTAAGTGGGTGTATAAGGTTAAGCGCAAGGCTGATGGGTCAATTGAACGATATAAAGCAAGGCTAGTGGCAAAGGGGTACACTCAGCAACCAGGTATAGATTATGTTGACACCTTCTCACCTGTGGCAAAAATGACTTCTGTGCGTCTTCTTTTGGCTTTGGCATCTGTGAATCATTGGCATGTGAATCAGTTAGATATAAATAATGCCTTTCTTCATGGTGATTTATACCAGGAGATTTATATGGAGTTGCCTCAAGGAGTTCAGTCTTCCATCCCTAATGCAGTTTGCAAGCTTCAGAAGTCTCTTTATGGGCTTAAACAAGCCAGTAGACAGTGGAATGAAAAGCTTACTATGTATTTACTGTCTCAGGGTTATAAACAGTCCAAAAATGATTATACCTTGTTTACTAAACGAACCTCAGAATCTTTTATTGCTTTGCTCATTTACGTTGATGACATTATTGTAGCTAGTGATTCATTGTCTCATATTCAGGCTCTGAAAGCTCATTTACATTCCACATTTCAAATAAAAGACTTAGGTGTTCTGAGGTACTTTCTGGGACTTGAGGTGGCAAGGTCTAAGGGGGGGATTATGATTTGTCAAAGAAAGTATGTACTGGAACTATTAGAAGAGACAGGTTTCTTGGCTGCTAAGCCTGCCTTGACACCCATGGAACAAAATTTAAAACTGGAACATAATGATTCACCTTTATTCTCAGATGTTTCTTGTTACAGGAGAATTATTGGAAAGTTATTGTATCTCACTATTACAAGACCTGACATTTCATATGTTGTGCAACAATTGAGTCAGTTCTTAGATTGCCCCACAGAAATGCACATGAAGGCTGTTCACAGGTTGCTTAGGTATTTGAAGGGTAATCCTGGTCAGGGTTTATTGTTTCCCAGCACAGGTTCAAAGTTGCTAAAGGCTTATTCAGATTCAGACTGGGCTGGGTGTACTGAAACCAGAAGGTCTATTACAGGATATTGTATGTTCTTTGGTAATGCTTTAGTATCCTGGAAAGCAAAGAAACAAACTACAGTCTCAAGGTCTTCCTCAGAGGCTGAATACAGGTCACTTGCTGCAGCCACTTGTGAAGTGCAGTGGTTGTTGTATTTGTTGAAAGACCTGGGTATAGAACAAAAAGAGCCTGTAGAATTGTTTTGTGATAATAAGAGTGCCATATATATTGTTGAAAATCCAGTTTTTCATGAGAGGACAAAGCATATAGAGGTGGATTGTCATGTTGTCAGAGATAAGTTTCAAGAGGGGGTGATTAAGCCAATGCCAGTCAAGACTGAGTTTCAGATGGCTGATCTGTTCACTAAGGCATTGAGTTCTCAAAGGTTGCAATTTCTGACTTTTGCATTAGGAGTCTGTAACATTTACAAGAAGTCAGAATTGAGGGGGGGGTGTTAAAGATATGGATACTGTGGAGCAAGAAATAGGAAGTGACAAGGAGGTCATGGTTGGTGGTTAGCCATGGCATGTGCTTGGCATGGCTGGTTGGCAAGGTGCTTGAGTCTTGGCACGGTTGGCAGTACAAGATTTAGACTTTGGCACGTGTGGCACGGTTGGCATGATTGGCACGCCGGAACGGAACTAAGTCTTGGCACGTATGGCACGGTTGGCACGTTAGGCACGCTGGGACCGCAAGACTTCATAAGGCTGGCACGGGTGACATGCGGGAGCTGCTTCTAGCCCGGTGTAACAGAGTTTGCTGGTGCGGTAGTAAACTAGCTTGTTTCTCACGTGTGTTTTTGTGTTTCTAGATGCTTCTTTAGATTAGTATAAATACTTGTATTAGCTGTACATTTGTGAGTTGAATAAAATTTTTCAGAATTTCCTTCTTCCTCAAGTCGAAATTCTCTTCTGGCGCCATAGCGCATTTTTCGTTTGCTCCGAGCTTCTTCCCAGTAAATTGTTTCTTGTTTGTTACGTCTTGATCAACTTGATCATTTGTTTTGATTTCCATCCGAATTTTGACACTGTCAGTTCAAGAAAACTACGTTTTGACTGTGAGATATTGACGTGCGAGAGCGATGATGATTGTGAGCCTAGTAATTGTTATTGTTCAGGTACAAGCTGTTCTTCTGATCCTTCTCTGCCTCCGGAGGCTACTAATCAATATTGCTTTATATCTTTGTATGTCCACAGGCAAGTCAGCCTTAAGGATATTATTAATAGCATGGTGAAAACTCAGGTCATCCTTCATGAATATATATGTGTGTGCGTGTGTATATATATATCTCGAAAGAGCAGATAAAAGCGAAAGAGAAGAAAGAAAAGAGCTGCAAAAGTAACTTTTTTTGGGCTTAAAATTTGGTAGAGTAAAAGGAATATTACTTATATGCTAGTGTATATGATTTTAAAGCTCTCTCAATTTTCTTGGGTGTCTCTGCTACTTGGACAAGGGCCTTTTTAACTATGAATAGTAAAGAACCGGATATGAAATAAAACATGAGATACTTGGATGAATGTTTGCTTGATTATTTACTCAAGAAATATTTTTTGTAAAGTCGCGATTAATAAAAGTAGAAATTTTTATATAAACATAACAAGTTGTCGTGAGCAATTGTGTATTTTAAATGATTTGGTTTGAAATGGTATTCTTATATTATTAATTTTTTTTTGTGTGTGTGTGTCTATATATATATATACATATATATATATATAACATATATATATATAGACATATATATACACACATATATATATAAACACATATATATACACACACATATATATATACACACACACATATATATATATATATATACACATACACACACACACACACACATACATATATATATATATATATACATACTAATAAATTAGTCGTATATCAATGTTGATTGTATCTTTCCTGCTAATATTTTATGTATCCACCCTTATATAGGAGGCTTCATTAGCGTAAGACAACCATAATCTAGTAAATTGAAAAAGTCTGTCCAAACAAATATTATACGTCTACAGAGCTTTATGTGAAAATGGAACAACCTATCCAAACCCAATGTTCTTCCATTTCAAAGCGTTTTACGCATTTTAATCGTCCTAGGATATTACTTGGGCCTTGTAATCCATATGTTGTATATTTCAAAAGAGTTTCATGCAATTAAAAATTCTTAAATATTAATCGAAGAACACATCAAGGAACATGAGAATCAAAGCAGTCTCTTGATGGATTAGTTTGTAAGGGATTTTTTTTTTTGGCATTCACTTGAAAACATTTGAATCGTGAGTCACTTTCAAACAGAATTCCATAATTTTTTTATTTCAACAAAAAGAAAATCGTGGACACCGCAAAATATTGGTGTATAATATATTAAGAAATATGTTGTGGGTTTGAAACCATACGATTCTAATAAGTGTTAAAATTCAATGCTACTTGCGTTGATATAATGCAAGTATATAAAATAAAGATGACACACAAACTTTTAGCGTGAATTGGTAAATCACATGCTTTTTCAATTTTCTAGATAGAAGTTGTCCTACCCTAATCCATTCGTGAATTGATTAGTGTAGGATAACTTCTATCTAGTAAAAAGCATGTCTAAACCAAATATTATACGGTTATAGTGTTTTATGCCAAAATAAAACAGCCTGTTCAAACAAAATGTTTTATCAGTTCAAAAAGTTTTACTATTTTGATTAACCTAAAAAACAACTTCGACCGAGTAATCAAGATATATATTTTCAAAGGGTTTCATGCAATTAGAATTTCTTAAACATCAATCGAAGATGGACGGCATCTGTCGCCCTTTACACATCAAGGAACATGAGTATGAAGGCAATCTCTTGATGGATTAGTTTGCAAGGGAAGTTGATTTTTCTTTTGCCATTCACTTGAAAACATTTAATTCGTGAGTCACCTTCAAACAGAAATCCATAATTTTTTATTTTGAAAAAGGAACTTGCATGTAATAGAAAATAAATGCGCACCTCAAAAAATTGGTGTATACTACATGTTAGAATATGAATTGTTTTAATGAAGTCAAAAAATATTTGAAAATGAGTTAAAAATGTATTTCATACTTTGGAATTGAAACAAAATGAGAAAAACACACTGTCAGGCATGATCACTCATATAGATTGATTTATGTAAACAACAGTCTCTAAAATGAGACATAGATTCATCTATGTAAGGACTGCTCAAAATTGAAACTTCACCGTCCAACATCGATTTCTTAGGTTGGAACACATCGATCAATTGATGTGACATCAGTCTCGAAAGGTAGAGACATCGATCGATCGAAGTAGTTAAGGTTCTTCACTGTCCAATATCAATCTCCCATGGTGAAGGCATTGATTGCTCGATATGTACATCAGTCTCTCAAATAAGAGACATTGATTGATCGATGTAGGTAAGGTACAAAATTGAAACCACTCTGGAAGAGATCGATCTGTCAAACTAAAGACATCGATCGATCTATGCAGACATCAGTCTCTATAACATGAGACATGGATCGACCGATGTCATCCAGAATTCAAATTTTTATGACAGTTGAAACAAAATCTAAGGAAGATTTAAAGTAACTCAACAATTATACAACAATCTCCCACTTGAAGGCGAGTTTGCGACACTTGTAACTCAACAATTATTATCTTCCTTGTTGCATTTTTATCTGCTCCAAGCGAACAAGACCGGCGACACTTGGTTAACACCGTCTGAGTCCAACCGAACCTTTGCATAGCCTCAACTTCTACGTGGTGACGACTTTCATGAACATGTCCACAAAATTTATTTCACCCGCAATCTTCTTCAATGATAAAGTTTCATCGTCCACTAACTCACTTATGTAGTGATACTTTAGTTGAATACACTTCGTTCTCGAGTGATATACTGTATTCTTCACGAGACATAACACACTTTGGCTATTGGTGTAAATCGGTCTGCTACTTTGATCCCTTTCAATTTCTTTCCGAAAATTAAGTAACCATACCATCTCTTTTTTTTGGCCTCTGAGATTGCAACATATTCGGCCTCCGCCGTAGAAAGTGTTATGGATTTTTTGCAATCTCGACATCCAACTTACCACTGTACCACCATACATAAAAATATTCCCAGATGTACTATTTCATCCGTTCGTGTCACCACCAAGTTCTGTGTCAACGAAGCCTTCAAGTCATTCATTAAGTATTTTATCCATTGTACCTCACACGTAGCCATAGTCATAGCTCTATATTCAGCCTCAGCTGAAGACCTTGACACCGTTGTTTGCTTCTTTTCCCTCCAAGATATCAATATATTTCCAAGAAACACACATTATCCCGTAATGGATCTCTTGACTTCATTGCAGCCTCCCTAGTCAGCATCCACAAAAGCTTTAAGATGCAGGTCTCCATCTCTTGGGAACAACAATCCTTGGCCTACAGTTCCTTTTATATACCTTAACACTATGTGAGCAGCTCTCAGATGATTCTCAGTGGGACAGTCTAGGAACTGACTCAATTGTTGCATAGGAAATGTTATACCTGGCCTAGTGATGGTCAGATATATGAGATTTCCAACAAGTCTCCTGTAATGTGTGCTATCAGACAGTCTTGGTGAATCATCATGGGTCAATCTAAGATGTGTTTCCATAGGGCTTTTAGCTGGCTTAGCTTCTAAGAATCCAGTTTGTTGCAGTAATTCAATGGTGTACTTTTTTTGGTTGATGCAGACCGCCCTCTAGCCTTGGCTACCTCGATGCCAAGGAAGACCTTCAAGTCTATAATGTCTTTGATCTTAAATCTGGTATGAAGGGATGTCTTTACCTTCTGAATAGCTGCTTCATTGGCACAGGTGACAATGATGTCATCAACATAAACGAGAAGTATAAGGAGAACAGAGCCTACTGGTTTTGTGAAGAGAGTTCAATCTGACTTGGACTGAGTGAATCCTTGACTAGTGAGATGAGAAGTGAGGGTGGAATTCCATTCTCTACCGGCCTGTTTAAGACCATAGAGGGATTTCTGAAGTTTACACACTGCTTGAGGATTTGGTACTTTCAAGCTTGGAGGAGGTGTCATATAAATCTCCTCATGAAGATCCCTATGGAGAAATGCATTATTGACGTCCAATTGGTGTAAAGGCCATCTGTTCCTAGCAGCAAGAGCAAGAACCAGTCTCACTGTAGTCATCTTGGCTACAGGAGAAAACGTGTCTTGATAATCAATCCCAAATTGTTGATTATATACTTTGGCAACCAACCTAGCTTTGTGTCTTTCCACTGTTTCATCTGATTTAAGTTTGACTTTTTATACCCATTTGCAGCCAATAGGATGTTTGGCAGGAGGTAATTGCACAATGGTCCAGGTTTTGTTTGCTTCTAGAGCTGCTATTTCTGCTTCCATCACATCCTGCCACACAGCAGATCTAGCTACCTCCAAATAAGAATTAGGTTCTGTATTACTGCATAAACTTAATACATATGCTTTGTATTTTGGAGCTAGAGATGCAAATGAATGATACTTGTGCAGGGATTGGGTGACGTATAGTGAGGAGTTGAGGTAGAAGATGAGTGACTAGGATAAGGTTACAGTGGTAATCTTGGAGATAGAAGGAGCCTTTCGCGTACATTGAGATCTCCTTTCATCATTACGTTCAGCATTGCAATGCTCAGCAGTTAAATCTTGGGCAGAAATTGGAAGTTCAATGACAATGTTTCCTGGCAGGGAGATATGCTGTGACTCTAAAGAAGGATTATTTAAGTTGGCAGAAGCATGGGGAGAACTAGTTAAGGGAAGTTGTGATTGACCCGAGGCATGTTCCAAGTTACTGGGTGATGTGGTTGATGACAAGGGTACTGTGGCTTGACCATGAGCAATAGTATAATGGATGGTTGATTGAGGGTTAGTTGAGTCTGAAGAGCATGAGTTAGGGAGAAAGGACATGTATGAAGGCTGGTTAGGTGGTTTGTCGCTAGAAAGAGAAGGAGTATCACAGAAAGGGAATGTGTGCTTATGGAACATTACATCTCTAGATATGTAAATTGATTTGGTATTGAGATATTGAAGTATGTAGCCCTTTGTAGTGTATGACAGTCTAAGAAAAATAATCTTCCTGGACCTAGGAGCAAATTTTTCGTTTGTAGTTGAGTACAAGCACCAAATGCAAGGCAGCCAAAAAATCTTAAGTGTTGATATGAGGGTTGTTTTTGGTGGAGTATCTGAAATGGAGTTTGATTGTTTAGGATGGGAGAAGATGTAATGTTGATTAAGTAAACTGAGTGTTGGACGCAGAATCCCTAGTAAGAGGATGGAACTTGGGACTGGAATTTGAGGGCTCTTGCAACAGATAGAATATGTTGGTGCTTCCTTTCAACCACTCCATTTTGTTGAGGAATGTAAGCGCAGCTAGTCTGATGGAATATTCTTTTGGATGCATGAAAGGATTCCATGTTGAACTCATGGCCATTGTCAATCCTGATTATTTTGATATGAGCACTAAACTGAACTGAAACATACTCACAGAAGCTATGTACAATGGGTCTTGTTTCTGATTTTGACCTCATCGAATATACCCAACAAAATCTACTATGATCATAAACAATAGTAATGAAGTAGTGTTGTTTACACATGGTGGGGTATTTATATGATCCCCAGATGTCAATATGTACAAGATTAAAAGGGCTAGAGGTTACTGAAGAAGAGATGGGGAATGTGTTTCTTTTTTGTTTAGCTAGGGGGCAGATATTTCATTTATTCAAACCATTATGGGGTATCTGTACTAGGGGATCTGTCTTCTGCACTTCCTTCATCCTTGCAGAAGACATATGTCCCAGCCTAGTATGCCACAACATTGGTGTTGACAGACTTACAGAATATGTCTTTGAAATAGAGTAGGCAGACTTCACCATGATAGGTTCTCCCTACAGATAATAGAGCTCATGATCAATCTAGCTGAACTAATCGTCTTCCTGTTCTTGAGGTAGTGAATGTGACACATATCGTTTACAAATGATAGAGCTATATTTGGAGATTGTGTTAATATGCTTAAGGATAACAAGTTAAAGGCAAAAACTGGAACATGGAAAACATATGTGAGGAATAGGTCAGGGGTTCATAATGGTTCCAACATGAGTGACTTGGGCCAGTGATTTGTCTGGGAGCTTAACAAACAGTAAGGAAACAGAATGATAGGACTCAAAGAGATCAAGATAAGCACAAACATGATCACTAGCTCCAGAATCTAAAATCCACATGTTTAAGTTTTGCATCAATAAATTACATGAAGTCTTACCTGGCTCAGCAGCCTATTGTGCTGACATGATTGAATGGTGAGTTACTGCTGCACTTGTGGAATCAACAGTCATCTTTCCTCCCTTTATTTGATGTCCCTGCAAAAGACTGATCAATTGATTATATTGATCTGCTGTCAAAGTAGGAGATGCTACTACTTCATTCTGAGCACTCCCATCATTACTTTCAAATACTTCATACACTTCATTAGTCATTGTACTTCCATCCTGCTGAGACATCTGGTCTCCACATACCAAGTTTACATGGCCCTTCTGCTTGAAGCCAGGGGGAATAACCGTGCTTACTGTAACATCTATCTACAGTATGTCCTGAATTGTTACAATAAGTGCAGTAAGGAACTTTAGATCTGGTCCGATTAGGCCTGAAATTGACCCTACCATGACCCCTGCCAGCAGTTTTCTGTGACAGTCCATCTCTACTTTGATAAGATCTAGGGGAAAACGAACCAAACCTGGACTGATTGTTACCAAAACTCACATTTAACACAGATGAAGGATTGTTAACAAACTGATTATGGCTATTAGAGTATATTAATTTCCTCTCCAACTTGACAGCCATTACAAAGGTTGTTTTAAGATCAGGAAGTGGGGTAGACAACAGTATTTGAGATTTCACTACTTCAAACTCATCATTAAGGCCTTTGAGAAACTTAATGACACAATCATTCTCCACAAATCTACTTATCTGTGTAGACAAGTTACATGTGCATCTATTACAAGTGCATGTTGGATAGTTCTCAAAATGGACAGCTCTTGCCAAATTCCTTTAAGTCTAGTGTAATACTCCGTTACAGAATTAGTTTCTTGTCTGATTGCATAAAATTCTTATTGTAAATCCGAAAGCCTAAATGAGTCAACATTACCATATCTGAATTGTAGATCATTCCAGATCTCTACAGCAGTGTCAACCCATATAATGCTCTGAGCTATGCTAGGTGTTAAAGAATTTACTAGCCATGATGCTACCATGTTATTGGCCTTCATCCAAGCGTTGAACCTCCTTGCTGTTTCAACAGGCTTCACAAGCACTCCATTGATGAATCCAATCTTGTTCTTGGATTTCAGCACTCTTCTGACTGACCTACTCCAACCATGGTAGTTATTGCCATCCAACAATTGCTGGACCAACACCATTGAAGGATTGTCACTCAGATGGATATAATACGAATCCTCAGTAGGATCAATCACCATATGAGTTGTATGTGAGGATGACGGATAGTCATTCGCAGCAGTAAAATTGTTGGACGACATGAAAGTACCAAAATTCTTCTACCAAACTCTGATACCATGTGAAAAAACTACAGAATTCCTTGATCAATCAAACACCACACAATAATACACTAAATCGTGTAAGAATCAGGTTAACAATGTCACGAAATCATAAATTGAAGAAGGAGAGAATTCTTGAATTTGATCCCAAGGGAAGAGCAGTTATTTTTCCCTTCTCTTCACCCGACTGCAGAGATAGTTATTTAACAAAGAAGAAGAATGCGAAATTGCAAGAAAGCCCTTAACTAAATTCCTATTCCAGCGTAATGTACAGTGGCATATTGGTCCATTCATCTCATTTTTAAACATTACGCGTGCAGACTGCTTCTTCCTTCTTCTACCAACGAACTTTTTCCTTCTCCCAGCTGCAACCGTTTATCCAGCTGCCTTCCTCCACTATTCCAAGATTCTCCTGTTTCTCCTCACCAACTAACCGTCCCATTCCATGATTACTTGATTCGCATTTTACAATGCTGCTTTCCTTTTTTATGCAGAGACATCGATCGATCGAAGTAGTTAAGGTTCTTCACTGTCCAACATCAATCTCCCATGGTGAAGGCATTGATTGCTCGATATGTACATCAGTCTCTCAAATAAGAGACATTGATTGATCGATGTAGGTAAGGTACGAAACTGAAACAACTCTAGAATAGATCGATCTGTCAACCTAAAGACATCGATCGATCTATGCAGACATCAGTCTCTATAACATGAGACATGGATCGACCGATGTCATCAAGAATTCAAATTTTTATGACCGTTGGAACAAAATCTAAGGAAAATTTAAAGTAACTCAACAATTATCCAACAATCTCCCACTTGAAGGCGAGTTTGCGACACTTGTAACTCAACAATTATTATCTTCCTTGTTGCATTTTTATCTGCTCCAAGCGAACAAGACCGGCGACACTCGGTTAACACCGTCTGAGTCCAACCGAACCTTTGCATAGCCTCAACTTCTACGTGGTGACGACTTTCATGAACATGTCCACAAAATTTATTTCACCCGCAATCTTCTTCAATGATAAAGTTTCATCGTCCACTAACTCACTTATGTAGTGATACTTTAGTTGAATACACTTCGTTCTCGAGTGATATACTGTATTCTTCACGAGACATAACACACTTTGGCTATTGGTGTAAATCGGTCTGCTACTTTGATCCCTTTTAATTTCTTTCCGAAAATTAAGTAACCATACCATCTCTTTTTTGGCCTCTGAGATTGCAACATATTCGGCCTCTGCCGTAGAAAGTGTTATGGATTTTTTGCAATCTCGACATCCAACTTACCACTGTACCACCATACATAAAAATATACCCAGATGTACTATTTCATCCGTTCGTGTCACCACCAAGTTCTGTGTCAACGTGGTTTCCATATTCCTACATATTTTCCTACAATCTTAAAGCAATTTTGAGAATATGGCAACCAGACACGAACTAGTTCCCGACATGTCAAAGATGGAGCCATTCGATGGCAAGTTCTTCAAATGATGGGCGGCCATGGTGCTGTTTTTCTTGGAGATGATTTTTGTTTCATATGTGTTGGCACGAGACAAACCTTCAGATGAAACAGAAAGAATCAAATATGAGGCTGATAACACAACGTGTAGAGGACATATTTTGCACTTCCTCTCCAATTCGTTGTTTGACATATATGTCAAGTTTACTTCAGCGAAGGATATTTGGACAGCACTTCAGAACAAATATGGTTCTGAGGATGTTGTTAATAGAAAGTATGTGGTCAGTGAATTTCTTAAATTTCAAATGGTGGACCACATACCGATCAATGAACAGATTCACCAATACCAACAATTTGTGGATAATTTGGAGCAAGAAGGCATCAAAATTGATGAGACTTTTCAAACAGCATCCTTGCTAGAGAAGCTTCCATCTTCTTGGAGCAAATACAAGAAGAGAGGGAAGCATGACGATGCTAAGTTGACTATGGATGGAGTCATCAAGCATATCCGGATTGAAGAGAACAACAGACTTGATGACAGGTCAATCTCAAGCCAATGTGGTGGAGCACAAACCCAAAAGACAAAAGATTCAGCACAATAGCAAAGGTAAGACTTTTGTGCAGGGACAAGGAAAGAAGAAACTAAAAGGAGCATGCTGGGTGTGCGGCAAGTTTGGTCACCGGGCAGCCAAGTGCAATCAACGAAAAGGCCAAACTAGTAATCAAGCACATCTAGTGGAATCTTCAAAGACAGACGAATAAGTCATTGCTGTGGTCGTCTTATCCGAGGTAAGCCTTGTCAGTGGTGCTACGGAATGGGTGGTAGACACAGGAGCTACCAAGCACATTGCCACCAGTAAGGATCTATTTTTTGATTATCAAGAAATAGGTGATGGCGAACAAGTCTTCTTGGGAGATGCACATGGTATCCAAGTTCTTGGAAAAGGAAAGGTGCTTCTCAAATTGACTTCAGGCAAAAGACTGGAATTAAGCAATGTGCTACATGTTCCTACCATGCGTAGGAACTTGATCTCCGGAGTACTACTGAACAAGGCTAATATCAAACTTGTTCTTGAATCTGACAAACTTGTACTTTCCAAGAATGGTGAATTTGTCGGGAAGGGTTTTCGTTCGAGTGGTTTACTTGTCCTTGATGCAGTTTGTGTTATGAATAATAAGAATGCATCTAGTTCTGCTTATGTTGTGGATTCTCTTGATATTTGGCATGCAAGATTAGGTCATTTTAATAAGGACGCCTTAAAGAGATTAAAGTTCACTAACTTGATATCTTATACAAGTAATGATGACTTTAATAAATGTGAATTCTGTGTAGAAGCTAACCACCATAAAAAGTCGTTTGAGTCAGTTAAAAGGGTTACAGAAAAATTGGAACTCATTCACAGTGACTTAGGAGACTTTAAAGGTTATACAAGTAAAGGTGGCAAGAAGTACTACATTACTTTCATTGATGACTTTTTTAGATACGCTAGAGTTTACTTGTTGGCACATAAAGATGAGTCTGAAAGCATGTTCATCAGGTATAAGAATGAAGTTGAAAATGAACTAGATAGAAATATTACAAGGTTAAGGACAGATAGAGGTGGTGAGTATAATGCATCATCTTTACAAAAGTTTTGTGAAGATAATGGTATTATACATGAGTTCACACCTCCATACACCCCTCAATCTAACGGAGTTGCTGAAAGAAAAAAT
The DNA here is from genome assembly GCA_036186865.1 of Eustoma russellianum. NCBI lineage: Eukaryota > Viridiplantae > Streptophyta > Magnoliopsida > Gentianales > Gentianaceae > Eustoma > Eustoma russellianum. Next base: position 9,824,223 of record AP025047.1, on the reverse strand, counting down.
AGAACTCTTAAGGATATGATGAATGACATGCTAATTAGTTCCGGATTGCCTAATAATATGTGGGGAGAAGCAATTCTTTTGGCATGTCACATCTTAAATAGAATTCCACATAAGAAGACCAACAAAACTCCTTATGAACTTTGGAAAGGTTATGCACCTAACTTGAATTACTTCAAGGTGTGGGGGTGTTTAGCCAAGGTTGGATTTCCGAATTTCAAAAGGAGTAAAATAGGTCCTAAGACTAACGATTGTGTTTTCATAGGTTATGCTCAAAATAGTGCTGCATATACATTCTTGTCAATAGATAGTGGTTCCATTATTGAATCTAAGAATGCTGAGTTTTTTGAGCATATTTTTCCTATGAAGAAAGAAGAGTTGATAAGTTCGGGCTATGAAAAAGGTGAGTCTAGTAAAGTTGCAAATGATAACAATATCTCACCGAGGAAAAGTAAGAGGAGAAGAGTAGAAAAATCATTCGGAGATGATTTTGTTACTGCATTCATTATAGAAAATGATCCAACCAATTATCAAGAAGCAATAAAGTCTATAGACTCTAAGTTTTGGAAAGAAGTCATCAATAGCGAACTTGATTTTATACTTAGCAATAATACTTGGGAACTCGTAGACTTGCCTAGAGGTTGTAAGCCTATCAGTTGTAAGTAGGTATTTAGAAAGAAACTAAATGCAGATAGAACAGTTGATAAGTTTAAATAGGCTTGTTGCTAAGGGTTTCACTCAACAAGAAGGAATAGATTTCTTCGACACATATTCATCGGTTGCTAGGATAACATCTATTAGAGTTTTAGTAGCATTAGCCTCCATTTATAAATTTTTTATATATCAAATGGATGTTAAAACCGCATTTCTAAATGGAGATTTAGTAGAAGAAATTTATATGAAACAACCGGAAGGAATGATTCTAAGGGTCAAGAGCATAAGGTTTGTAGATTAAAGAAGTCATTGTATGGTTTAAAACAAGCACCTATGAAATGACATGAAAATTTTGACAATGCCATGTTAGCTAATGGATATGTTGTAAATGAATGTGGTAGGTGCATTTATAGCAAATTCAAAAATCTTGATGGTGTGATTGTTTGCTTATACGTGGATGATTTGTTGATTTTTAGAACAAATATTGATGTGGTGAATGATACTAAATCCTTTTTGTCATCTGTTTTTGAAATGAAAGATATGGGAAAAGCAGATTTAATACTTGGTCTCAGATTAGTAGAGAAATGTGAGGTTTATATGCTTTCTCAATCTCATTATATTGAAAAGATTTTGAGAAAATTTAATCACTTTGATGTTAAGCCTGTTAACACTCCATATGATGCATCTTTGAGATTAGAAAAGAATAAAAATGATGGTGTATCTCAATGTGAATGCTAGGATCATTGGTAGTGTCATGTATCTAATGAATTGCACTAGACCAGATATTGCATATTCGGTAAACCGGTTAGCTAGATATACTCATAATCCTAGTAAAGAACATTAGGATGCTTTAAAACGATTATTGAGATATCTAAGAGGTACTATGGATTTGGGACTTATGTTTAGTGGTTGTCCATCAGTTTTAGAAGGTTATTGTGATGCTAACTGGGTCACAGATAATGATGAAATAAACTCCACTAGTGGATATGTTTTTACTTTGGGTGGTGGTGCTATTTCGTGTAAATCTTCTAAAAAAACGTGTAAAGCTAAATCAACAATGGAGTCAGAATTTGTTGCTTTAGAACTTGCATGTACAGAAGCGGAATAGTTAAGGAATCTACTTGGTTATATTCCTTTATGGACTAAACCTATGCCTTCTGTGTTTATTCATTGTGATTCATAGGCAGCGATCGCTCGAGCAAAGAATAAAATATACAATGGGAAGAGCCGGCACATCCGTTTGAGGCACAACATTGTGCATGATTTGATTAGTTCTGGGGTGGTTAACTTGGGGTACGTGAGGTACGTGAGAACCGAGTTAAACCTTGCAGACCCCTTAACTAAAGGACTAAACCGTAAGATGGTTCTTAAAACATCGAGAGGAATGAGACTTTTTCTATCGGGTGTGAATTCTCTATGACAGGAACCCAACTCGCTATTAGTAGAGATCCTACAAACTGAGTTCAATATGGTAAAAACACGTCATAGAAGAATTCTATAAAGTACTATCGTATTTGTCCTTTCCTATGTTGTTGTATGTGGATAGCACTTACTGCACGTTTGAGGGTGAGATTTAAGTCTCTTAATGGATAATTCATAGCCATTGTAAATGGTGGTGTGTTGCAGTACACATTTGATGAACATCACCTATATAAGTGTGGAAGTGGGGCTGCTTCCTATAAGAGCCTGGAAATCTCTCTAGAGCACTTATGAATTCTTGGATTGGGTGCAGGGCCATTAATGCACCACACCGCGAACTTGTATGAAGTTAGATATTGGCATGTCGTTCGTATGTTCATATAAACAATAGTGAAGCAAGTGGTTCAAGACGATTGTCACCCTATTTCCGTGTATATAACCTCGAATTGCACTACCGGATAGTTCAAAATGTTTGTCACTGCTCCGCTATGTGTCATTATCTTCATTTGATAGTGAAGAAACTCGTTGACTATCGTATGGAAGGCTTGTGTATAAGTTTGGATCATGTGGGAGATTGTTGGAAAAGTACGTTAAAGTACTCTTTCTTAATGCTCCAAACTTATATAAAGCTTATATGAGGTTGTTTGAGAATTTGAAGTGATGTAATGAACACTTTAATCTTGAAATAGGTCACTTGGATCGATCCATGTCTAGGCTGGATCGAACCAAGTGAATGCTGCAATAAAGTTAAGTGTTCTGGAGGACTTGTAACGATCAATGTAAGAGACATCGATCGATCGATGTGGTATGTTACAACTCTGGAAGCATTCTGTCCAACATAGATCGATCTATGTGACATCGATCGATCGATGTGATCGATCGATGTAAGACAGAATGATGAGTGTAAGTCTCTGTCTGACTTCGATCGATCGAAGTGTTATCGATCGATCGATGTGCCAATGGACAAAGCTTTTCACTTGGAATTGCAGCTTTTGGTCCAAGGATCATCTCTCTTCGCCTGTGAACGGTAATCAACGGCTTTTGAAAGTTGAAATGAGGCTGAGACTGGTTTCAAAAGGGTTTTCTAACACACCCCAAGATCTATATATATGAGATCTTGGTATCTTCAACATATACAATTCATTCTTGCAAAAACTAAGTGAAAACTCTCAGCATTCTTCTCCTTCTTCTCTATCATTTCCTTCAAAAGCAAGTTCAATTCTCTTCTTCTAGAGCAAAGGAAAGGAGGGTAGCCGTTATATCCTAGGAAGCATTTGTTTGAAGACTACCTTGCTCTTCGGTAGGAGCAAAATTACTTTAAGGACAGTGACCAACTTGTCACGTCTCGGCTTTATTATTCACTTTGTTTCCATATTCCTACATATTTTCCTACAACATCGTCATCATGGTGAAGTGCACAGTGTTATCACGGTGTATGAGTGATATATCAATTTTGAATTTATGAGAAATTTACACTACACGATTATATAATCATCACTGTTATTATGGTGGGAATTGTTGTGTATGAATGGTATCTCAACTTTAAATTTTTAAGGAATTTGACAGCACATGATGATAACCTCGTCACCATGCTGACAGTGTCGCACTCATTCATGATTATGTATAAATGAAATTTCAGTTTTGAATTTTTGAAAATTTAGTTGAAATTGTTTTTTCAATAGTAATCCTTATTTTTAAGTAACACAAATTCAAAGGAAACGTGCACATGAAAACTCAAACCCGCTTTGTTCTATAAGGGTATTACTCTCATTCTAAGTGGAGTGAGATGCAAAGCAATTTTAGTCGAGATAATAAACCATCATGTGTCCTCATGCATAAACAAGGTCCTTTCATGTTTAACATTCACGGTGTAACGCACTGTCTGAAACTAGGGTTTCGGTCCAGTGCATCCGACGTACTCTATTACAAGAAGTACAAGACGTCGATACATACATGTATTTGTCGACATGAAACATGAATTGATATAGCAGAAGCGGTATAAAGATAAACATACGACATGCATAAACATACAAATCGTCATAATCTGTACAATGTTATAAGGTACAAATGCCGAATTAACATAAATACAACATGATCAAACGTCTAATATAAATCCCAAAAGCTAAATCCTGGCACACTTCACGCTCACGGGTAGTCTGCGTAGGGTTCGTAGAATCGCAAACCCGGTCCTCTACAAAGTGATTAAAGGCAAGTATGAGCGATAAACATAATCGTCCAGCATGCAGTCCTATTGATACGTCATGTGGATCATGTATGTGGAGACGGGGTGATAAAATATATACGCATAATAACGAACATAATATGACACATCTCCATATAAACAAGTAAAACGACGTAACATAGTACAAGCATCTAACATAAAATACATATGAAACTTAACGTTGTAACGTAGTGAACATTTCATTCTAAGTAGTCCATAACATCACACACATGTTCATGCTTAGTTTCTAAACCGTGACTTATTCTATGGTCTCGAGTCTTATACCCAGTATACTTTCATGCATAATCTCTACATTGTCAACTTAATAACATCATAGACTTAGGAATGCTCCAACACTAACTTAAGGGTATCAAGGACATAAAACAATTCATATTTCATGATAGTTTAAATCATGTTTTTTCATAAAATCATAACATGGCTTTTCCATAAACATGCATAACATGGCATTTTAATAACATGAAGACATAACATTTTCATAAACAGCCATAGCACCTTCATAAGAATAATAGCGCATGACATACCGAATGATTTCCCATATAGTAACATGTACAACATAAAACATAAGTACATGCTCTAACGATGACGCGTTATGATGGAGACCTAATACCCAGACCCGGTGCTACACTCAGTCATAGCGAGAACAGATGCTCCTGACACCTACCACTCCGATCCCGATATCAGGACGACGCACCATCACATATCATAACATAACATGTGTCGTTGGAATCAACAGTCTCGTGTTTATTATTCGTACGCGTATGAACTTTTAAAACATGTGATGCGATAAAAATAATTTTTCAAACCTTTATTTTATGCAACATAAATCTCGGCCAAAAAGGGCAATTTGGTCACTCTACAGTTTAATCTCAAACATTCATCACTTATCTACATTCTACATGTATAACTTAAGAAAATACCAGTTTTACCCCTATAGGGTGCCCCTCAGCCACCATCACAAATTAGTCCCTTTTTGGTAATCTTTACATGACGCCACTTTCTTAAATTGTATATTTAATAATGGACAACCATAAACTATTTTTAGAAGTTAAAGTTTTACACAAGGTGAAAAACTAACTCTGCATTTAAAGAATCAAAACTTATATATCCTTGAAATATAAGTATTTTTATAAGAGACTTTTGTTAAAATCTCAAAAAAAAAATATTATTTTTTGGTAAGCTCGAGACTCGGAAAATTACAAGCTATTATAAAAATATAAAAACTCATCGTGAACAACTGTATATTTTATAAGATTTGGTTTTTCTTATACAGCAATGATATTCTTATATCTTTAATCATATATATTTATATATTGATTTTCTTTTAATAAATTTGTCTTGCATTAGTGTTGGTTATACCTTTCCTGCTAATACTTTCTGGATCCGTCCTTTACTAAGATGTTTGATTAGGGCAGGACAACCTCAATTGAAAAGCCTGTACATATCAAATAATATAGGTTTATAGGGTTTTATGTCAAAATGAAACATCCTGTCAAAACAAATGTTATACAGTTTCATGGAATCAGATTTCCATAAACATCAATCGAAAATGAACACTGGAAAATAATTTTTTCCCTACCATCAAAAAAAAAACAAATTGAGTTATGTGTTTCAATTTAAAATGTACATAGGCTTAAGATCGAACTCTGCTTAAACTATTCAAATACTCAATTTCAAATATTTATAATGAAAAATAAATATTAATTATTGTCACGTGTTTGATCAGTGAACTATGCTTTAATTAAGTACGTCAATTGTGTTTTTTCGGTTGCGTTGATGCCGCTGAGATCAGGGAGGCTTCAAGTGATATAAAATATACTCGACGCTACGTGTACAAAGTGGCCCGTGGTTTACTTTTTGTTTCAAAAAATGAGTTACTTTGTACACGTGGCGTCGCGTGATTGAAGAACTCATATTTTTCTTCACTTGAAACCTCCTCAGATCTCAACCCTGCGTCGATGATGGGCTCTTGACGGGATTCAGTTCAGGAGAGGCAGAAAGTGAGACAAAATATGAGGCATCCAGTCACGCGCTGTCACGTGTACAAGCAACTCTTTTTTTAAAAATTTTTTTAAACCTCTGCACTTTTTGTACACGTGGCAGCGCGTGAGTGGAGGTCTCATATTTTACCTCACTTTCTACCTCCCCTAATCTAAACCCCTCTTGACGAAGTCTTTTAAAGGTGTATGTATGGCTTTATAACTTTTCTTTATAGAAACGAAATTTATTCCTCATCATCCGCCATTGATTTTGTTCCATTTGTCCACTCTATCACGGAGCTCCAATTTTTAAATCATGAAGTCAACGAGCAAGACACGGTCGTTCTCATCGTACGATCGGCAGATTATAATTTTTCTTCTCATTAGTGTAAGATTGACCTTTTTAATTTTGTTTGTTTTCAAATTGTCAGTTTTTCTTTATTGTAAAATACTTCGAGCCGATGGAGTTAACGTTGAAGCCATACATAGAAATTCCTTTACCAATTCAAGGCATTAAGCTGAGATGCGTTTCCAATCATCGTAAAGCTGATATATTTTAATTTCCTTATTTGTGTCTTGACTTGTTATCACAAGGCACAAATATAATATAATATTACTACACACATAGGCGAGCTAACTGTCAACTCTATGAATTCATACACCAAGAATTAAGATCATATCCAGTGTGGTAGCCGAAGTTAATGGTTGAGTTTTGAAATAATTCTGGGTTGTGTTCAAAAAGGAATTAATTTAGTTCAAACAACAAAATAAAATTTGCTAATTCACAACGTTGCACGTACATACTGAAAATCGTTATAGAATTCAAGATGTAATTAGTTATTTTACCTAAAAATCTCTGTTGATGAGCCCATGAAGGACCAAATAAATAAGGTGAATTGTGCACAACTATATTTTGTTAGAGCGATTTTGCTTTGGATCTAGGCACTGAAATTTATGTGCACTTCGCTATGATATTTTACTGCTTTTTTCTAAAAATATTCTGTGATACGTTTGTATTGTGTTCACAGTGTACTCATACATCGCGTTGCAAGTGTGCTATATCTTGAGTTCATAATGATCACTGCATACAAGACACAGTGTGATAGTGGTGAGTATATTGCGATTGCGGTGTTTGAACAATGTGATTAGTGTGTTTTCAAATTAGGTACAGCGAGATCACGGTTTTTTGGAGCCTAAAATATTTGGAGAATGTTCTATGAATAGCCTGGAAGGAAGTGTACTTTAGGAGAAGTTCACTCAGTGATTAGAAAATACTTTTAGGGCCATGCTTTGAAACTCAGATAAAAGACCTTAAGTTCGGACCATTCTAAGAAAAGTCAAAGATTACTATTGAGGACGTGAGGGATCGGCTTTGAAATAGGGTCATTCTATAGGGATGGGATCTCCTCACCGCGCGGTGAGTTACCGCGCGGCCCAGGACGCGACACGTGGCAGCAGTAGGGGGTGGTGAGGCTGGATGAGGGTCACCTTCACCCAGCCTCACCACCCCCTTTTTGCCACGTGTCGCGCGGTCACGCACGCGGTGAGAGAGGTGCGGTGAGGGGATCCTATCCCCATTCTATAGCAACTTTAGCCGTAGGACTATATCCTCGTACCATCAATTTTGTTGACATTGTCATCATGGTGAAGTACATACTCTTCCGGCGTTCAGATCTCCTCACCGCAACTCCCTCATCGCACGCTCACCGCGTGACACGTAACTGGGGAGTGGGGTGAGTCACCGTGCGGTGAGGTGATCCTATCCGATATGAGTGATGTACCAATTTTGAATTTGTTAGAAATTTACACTACACCATTATATCCTTATCACAGTTATTATGGTGGAAATTACGGTGTACGAGTGATATCTCAACTTTGTATTTTAAGAAATTTGACAGCGAGTGATATCTCAACTTTGTATTTTTAAGAAATTTGACAGCACATGATGATAGGCTTGTCACCATGTTGACGGTATCGCATGCACATTCATCATTATGTATAAATGAAATTTCAGTTTTGAATTTTTGAAAATTTAGTTGAAATTATTTTTTCAATAGTAATCCTTATTTTTAATTAAAACAAATTTAAAGGAACGCTTTGTTCTGTAAAAGTATTACTCTTGGATCAAAAGGTGATACCTAGGTCTTAAGAGCCCCACCGTTCTAACCCAAGGAGCATTGTAGAGGTGCAAATCAGGAGTTCAGCAGCGTCTTATATTGGGTGAAGACTTACTCAGTGACCCACACAAGGTGTCCTCCCGCAACCTAGGCGTTCGGCTTAGCAGCAGTGGAACACCCACACTGTACGTAACCATGGAATCGAACACTTGACTTTTGAACCAAATCTCAATCCGAGTACCAACTGAGCTATGCCCATGAAGCGGTAAGGATAGTACTCTCATTGTCAGTGGAGTGAGATGCAAAGCAATTTTAGTCGAGATATGAACCATCCCGTGTCCTCGGACATAAACAAGGTCCTATCATATTTAACATTCACGGGCCCTTAATTTTATTTACTACTAATAAACTCAAGATCAAAATACAATAGAACAATAGTTCAAATTGAATGGGAGTATGGTATTGTTAGAATATAGTCTTACTATATTTAGCCAAAAGGAATAATTCTGTAGTTAATATGTATCCTTTTAGAATTAGGAAATAGAATATTCTTTCATTATGATTGATTGAAGATACCATGTATGAGAAGAGTGTAAACAGTATAAGTTAGGCCATATTGTACACACGAAAATCATTAATGAAAAACATATTTTTCAAGTTCCACTTTGATCATGGTATCAGAGCGGGTTTAATTCCCGTTTTCTGCTCTGATTGTGAGATCTCTTAGCATAGGCTCAGAGAAAGTCTCATCATAGCCTTATATACCTTTCCCGGCCATTCTCCGGCCAATATCCGGCAGCTATACCATCTTCCAGCCGTTCGGCGTGAGCCACCTTTGAAAACTGGTCCCTGCAAAATTTCAGAATGTCAGAAACCGAATCAAACCTATATGAATCAAAACCAGAATCATCTACCATCCTTTCTCCGGGAGATTTGGCTATTCAAGTAGCCCAAATTCTTAAAGATAGCCTCAGTCCTCCACCACAACACTCAGTACCTTTACCTGAAAACTTGAATATCGCAGTAAAATTAACAGGTAGCAACTATTCCTTATGGTCACGGGTCATTTACAGGGCCATCCTTGGTCGGGGGAGGCAACATCACCTCACAGGAGTACCACCTCCACCTCCAGCAACGGATCCCAGGTATCCCCGGTGGGAGCAGGATGATAACTCAGTATTCACCTGGATACTACAAAATGTGGATGCTAGCATGATTAATAACGTCTCACGCTACCCAACCGCTAAGGCGCTTTGAGACGTTTTGTCAATTACTTATGGATCTCGAGCAGATTCTTTACAGGTGTTTGATTTACACCGAAAAGCAAATAATATTCGGTAGGGAGATGGCAGTCTTGAAGACTGTTGGAACAGCCTTCAAGACCTATGGGTCTCCATTGATTCTTTGGATACCAACCCCATGACATGTCCTCAAGATATATCTGCCTATAATCAAAAACTGCAAGAGTTTAGATTATACCAATTTCTCACTGCAGTAAGCGATAGATTTGAGGTAGAAAAAAAGGAACTACTGAAGAGAACTCCGCTGCCAAATGTAGAAGCCGTATTTTTTGAGTTCAAACGGGCGGAGACACAGGCAGGATTGATTAAGCATGGCCCCTCAGAATCAAGTTCATCATTGGGGATAGGCCAAGGGTTGGCCATCAAACAACCGACTGGACGGGGACGGGGCCGAGGGACACCAACTGACCGAAACAGTTTCCCTCCACAAGGGCAATCATCCTCTCGTTCTGGCCAACCATCACCACGAGTGGACAAAAGCTCTCTTGTTTGTGAAAACTGTGGTAAAAAGGGACATCTTAAGGAGAAGTGCTTCCAAATCTATGGCTATCCAGAATGGTGGGAAGGGAAGAGAGTCACCACAGGACGGAAAGGATGGGCTGCTACCGCCAGGACCCCAGAAATTGGAGTCAGCAATAGTGAACCCTCAAACGCAGAAGAACGGAGCGGGAAGAATGGACACAGCGAAGGAGATGCCGCCACCGCAGGAGGTAAAGGGCTGGGGTTCAACCCTAGCCCTAAATCCCTTTTAAACCCTTAATTACATATCAAGGCCTGGATTAATTACTGCTGACCCCTCTGCTTCTTCTGATTTTACACCCCGACCCCCAAAGTTTTTTGCCTCGGTTAATATGGTCCAGAATAGTTGTAATTGTGCACCTCAGTCCCCGAAGTCTCATATTTCGCCTAATTTAGTCCAGCACACTGATAATTGTGCACATAACCCCCTTAATGTTCCAGCTAGTCCATTTAGGTCTGAAATTCCTCAAAATTCTGGTTTGCACTCTACTTTATCACATGCCTTCACTAACACTACTAAGTGTCCCACCTCACAATGGATTTTTGATTGCGGTGTAATCGACACTATGACATTTGATCCAAATGACTTTGTGCATACCTCAACTCCTTTAAAATCACATGTTGAGACAGCCAGTGGCGAAATTGTACCAGTTCAGGGGAGTGGCTCTATTTCCATTACCCCCGATATTACCCTAAAGAATTGTTTGTTTGTTCCATCTCTATCCACTAAATTATTGTCTATTAGCCAACTTACGAAAGAGCTTGACTGTGCTGTTCTCATGTATCCTACTTTTTGCGTTTTGCAGGACATTCATACTCAGGAGATCATTGGACGTGGTACTGAGAAAGGTGGTCTGTATTATGTGGATGTAGTGGAGCAACATGGCCAGTCTCATCTTGCCAATGGATCAGTTACACGCCAGATCTGGTTGTGGCATCGTTAGTTAGGACATCCATCTTTTAGCTACTTACGAAAACTTTTCCCTCGTTTGTTTTCTAGTACCCTACCCCAGTTACAGTGTGATACTTGTCTCCGGGCAAAGCAACCTAGAGCTACTTATTATTTGAATAATACTCGTGTCGACAGGATTTTTTCTTTGATACATTCGGATGTTTGGGGACCATCCCCACATCCTACTTCTCTGGGTTTTAAGTATTTTGTTATCTTCGTTGATGATTTTTCCAGAATGACATGGCTGTATGTTCTCAAAAATAAATCAGAAGTTGCTACTAAATTTGTTGAATTCTATAAAATGGTCCAAACTCAATTTCATTCGACCATTCAAATTCTGCAATCTGATAATGGGGGGAGTACTTTGCTCGGGCACTTAAACAATTTTTTTGCGATCACAGTATTGCTCATCAGACATCCTGTCCCGACACACCTGAACAAAATGGCGTTGCAGAACGAAAAAATCGTACCCTTCTTGAAATGACCCGCGCCATAATGTTAGAATCCTATGTCCCACGGGGGTTTTGGCCGGAGGCAGTATCCACCGCTACATATCTCACCAATCGACTACCCACTTCTACTCTACACCATAAAACTCCACTTGATACCTTAGCCACTCAAACCATTCTACCCTCCATCTTAACTCTACCGCCCAAAGTTTTTGGGTGTATAGTCTTTTCACACATACCAAAGAAAAACCGTAATAAACTGGAACCTTGTGCTCACAAATGTGTCTTTGTTGGATATGGTACTACCCAAAAAGGCTACCGCTGTTACAACCCTCGCACCCAACAAATCCATATCACCATGAACTGCGTCATCCTTGAGACCAAGTTCTTCTTTGCCACCCCATCTCGGTCTCAGAGGGAGCTAGCTAGTGATGGATCCCTCGACTGGGTGTCTAATCTGCCCTGGCCAGTAACTGATTCGACAAGGCAAGTGTGTGACCCCGATTGCTCTTCGACTCCCCACGATAATATGGCTATTGATCAAGGGCCTGCCAACGATACTCCTGAGGTGAACACTCCGCAACAGGTAAAATGTAGCATGCATGATAACAATAATAGTCATGATCCTAGTAAGTCTGGTATTCATTTTTCACCACTTGACTCCCCTGATTCCCTGACACTTCTGACACGCCTACCACTGAAAAGACACCCATTCCTGACCATAATTTTACTGGACTGGATCATACTAACTTGTGTGCAGAAGAATAGGGGCGGGTACTCCCATCAAGAAGAAACAGGGGAGTTCCACCAAACAGATACTCGCCCTCAAAGGTAGCTCAGGCTTCTAAGTATCCCATATTTGTACCGAGGAGAAATATGAGTGGTACAGCAATGTCCTTCCTAACCAGAATATGTTCTGAAAGAATTCCCAAAACCGTTGAGGAAGCCTGTAGCCAACCACAATGGAAGGAGGCAATGATGGCGGAAATGAGTGCCTTCAAAAAGAATGAAACGTGGGAACGCTGCCAACTACCCCCGGGTAAGAAACCAGTTGAGTGTCGATGGGTATTTACGATCAAATATAATGAAGATGGGGGTATTGAAAGACACAAAGCGAGGTTAGTTGCGAAAGGCTATACACAGACACATGGCGTGGATTACTCTGAAACATTCTCGCCGGTAGCTCGGATTGATACCATCAGGATACTATTTTCTATTGCTGCCACAACAAATTGGCCCCTACACCAATTCGATGTAAAGAATGCATTTCTACATGGGGCCTTGAAAGAAGAAGTGTATATGGAACCTCCACCCGGCTTCTCAGACGAATTCTTGCCTGGACAAGTGTGCAAACTCACACGAGCTCTTTATGGCCTTAAACAGTCACCTCGAGCCTGGTTTGGGAGATTTACCTCGGCGATGAAACATGATGGATACCAGCAAAGTAATGCTGATCATACACTATTCATTAAACGAAAGGGAAGTCTTGTTACCTGTCTTATTATTTATGTTGATGATATGATTATTACTGGGGACGATACTAATGAAATCTTACATCTTAGGGAATATTTGTTCACACAGTTCGAGATGAAAGATCTTGGCAAACTCAAGTACTTTCTGGAAATTGAAGTTCTACGATCACAAGCAGGCATCTATATCTCTCAGCGAAAGTATGTCCTAGACCTCCTAGCTGAAGTCGGCCTGATGGATGCGAAACCAGCAGACACGCCAATGATTCCGAATCACAAGCTAGACTTTTTACATGAGGCCCCTCCAACAGACCGAGGACAATATCAACGCTTAGTGGGCAAACTCATATACCTATCTCACACGCGGCCAGATATTGCGTATGCTGTCGGTGTTGTAAGTCAGTTCATGCACAACCCTCAGAAACAACATTTTGAAGCTGTTTTGAGAATTATGAGGTACCTGAAAGGTACGCTTGGACGAGGTCTACTGTTTAAAAACAATGGACATCTAGATATTGCAGCTTATACAGATGCGGATTGGGCTGGTAATCAAGTTGATCGGCGTTCTACTTCTGGACACTTTGCACTGGTTGGTGGAAATGTTGTCACTTGGAAGAGTAAGAAACAAAAGGTGGTTGCATTGTCAAGTGTAGAGCAGAATTTCGAGGCATTGTGAAAGGTATTACTGAGATCTGGTGGATTCGTAAGCTACTGAAGGAACTTGGGATTCCGATAACTGATCCGACATGCTTAATGTGTGACAAGAAAGCACCAATAAGTATTTCGGAAAACTCTGTTCAACACGACCGTACTAAATATGTGGAGGTTGACCGGCACTTTATTAAAGAAAAACTTGATGAAGGCATTATAAGTCTCCCATATGTTCGCCCCGAGGACCAACTTGCAGATATCCTAACAAAGACAGTCAACGGAAGGATATTTGATTCAATACTGTGAAAATTGAATATTGGGGATCCCACTATTCAACTTGAGGGAGAGTGTTAGAATATAGTCTTACTATATTTAGCCAAAAGGAATAATTCTGTAGTTAATATGTATCCTTTTAGAATTATGAAATGGAATATTCTTTCATTATGATTGATTGAAGATACCATGTATGAGAAGAGTGTAAACAGTATAAGTTAGGTCATATTGTACACGCGAAAATCATCAATGAAAAACATATTTTTCAAGTTCCACTTTGATCAGGTATGGCATGATTCAACAGACAAACAGAAGATAATCCAAAAGAAAAGGTAAAACACTCATCCTATAAACTTTTCTACTGCTATTGTATTCATTGTAATAATTTTACGTTCGTCAATCAGTAAAGGAGAACTGATATGCTTGTGGTGAGGAGCGTACTAAAACATGAAAGCAATAACCATTAACTATTAATCATTAGTTATTGATTAGCCATACTAACATTTGCATTTTTTTTTGTCGAGCTTTTTTTTTTTTTGTGATAAACAAGAAGTAATCCTTATGCAACGACAAAAGGATAAACTAATTTTGGTAGTTGAATAAGCCCTTGTGAAACTGTCAGTGAAAGGGATAAGTTGATCTTTACCCAATTTCCTATTATATAAATGAACTCCATGATTGTGAAGAAATCATCCTTACCGCAGGAGCAGATGGGCAAGCTTGCTTATTCCCTCATTTTCATATTGTATTTAATGATCCTTTTGACAGGAAATCTGACAGAACTGGAAGGAAGGAGAATGATAGGAAGTGAACTTGCATCTTCTGTCAGTTCAAGAAAACTACGTTTTGAATGTGAGATATTGACGTGCGAGAGCGATGATGATTGTGAGCCTAGTAATTGTTATTGTTCAGGTACAAGCTGTTCTTCTGATCCTTCTCTGCCTCCGGAGGCTACCAGTGGATTCCTCCGCCGCCTCCGGATCCAGTGATCATTGTGTGGGATTCAAGCGAAAGAGGATACAAGTGGGTACCCTGGTTTCCTCCTCCAAATAAATAAGCATATATACTCACCACGACTGGTGATTTTCCTTGTGATATTTGCGTTAACATCTCCTTGAAGAATTTACTTTACTTGTTTTACGCTCTACACTATGATCATTTACCAATTTTTATGCACTTCTTAGACTATGACGATAGTTTTTGGTGTCGTTGGAATATACCCATATTTACCAATTTCTCATGTACTTCCCAGACATTTGGCGATAGCTTTTGATGTCGTTGGAATATACTGGGTATGTATTGTTATTGTGATGTACTTCTGCTTCGATGTAATCTTCTTTTAAGTTTGTTCAATTCAGTTCTGTTTTTTTTTTCTACAATTTGGACCTTCAAATACTATTACTTTTCATATATTACTATTGTTTTAGCTTTGTGTAATAATATTGTGATCAGTACTTTAGGTAACAAGTGAAGACTGAACAAAATTGTAAAATGAATTTAACATATTTGGTCATCGCTAACTTTCAAGCGATACTTGGCACTAGATGGTAAATTATGGAGTTCCATACGTACTAATCAATATTGCTTTATATCTTTGTATGTCCACAGGCAAGTCAGCCTTAAGGATATCATTAATAGCATGGTGAAAACTCAGGTCATCCTTCATGAATATATATGTGTGTGCGTGTGTGTATATATATATCTCGAAAGAGCAGATAAAAGCGAAAGAGAAGAAAGAAAAGAGCAGATATATCATCGCTAACTTTCAAGCGATACTTGTGTTATGTCCGGAAGTTTTTGGTAAAAGGAAAAAGGAAAAATGACAAAATATAGTGATTATCCCAAATTGATTAATTTGAGATAGGAAGATAATATTTGATTTGGATTTGATTTAGGAAATTAAATCCTAACCAACTAGGAATATGCCTTTTATACCTATCCTAAAATTTCCTATTTAACTAACCTAACCAAACCCTACCTATCCCAAAATTCCCCATATTCTTCAGCCAACTTGTTCCCCCCCAAAAGCTCCAGCAATCACGGCAGCATGGAGGCTGCCCTCCCATAATTTTCACGCCAAGCAGCGAAGAACAAAAAGAAGGTTGCCATTCTTTTCTTACAAAAAACATATATACACATCACCTATTCCACACAAACCTTACACCTACCTCTATAGCACATTTCGATCAGCTCCTTATCTTTCCAAGAACATTCGGCCACCAGTTAGGTATGAGGAGAAACGGCCAAACCCCGTTCGTGTCAAACCGATTCTTCGTACGGCAGCGTATAATCGAGGCTAAAGGCAAGTATCTTTGCTATATTTACTATGTTTTTACAAATATTATGGTTTTGTATTCGTATCAAAATCTGATCGTACACGATGTATTTGTAGTTTCATAGATTGTGGATGTATATGTGTATATGTCTACTTGTATATATTGATTTGAAATATACATACATATGTACATATGATACAAATCCTTGGATTATTGTTACTGCCGCTCAAATGACTTTTATTTTCAAAATATATAGATATGTACGTATGAAGTTAATCCATAGGCAATAGTGGTTTTAAGATGGCAAAACTATAATCATTATTTTTAAAAAAAGATATATACATTTTTCTATAGAATGTTTCGAAAATGGCATATGAGGAAAGATTTAATATATGCGGTAGGTATTTGTGCACTTAGGAATTTTAATTGTTGATTTGAATGGTTGGGCAGTGACCGAAACAAAGAAACATGCTATGTAAATAGATGGGTGCCTGCTGCTTTGAAGATTTATATACATGATATTGATATATATGCTTTCTAATGTGTAAGTTCATAGCGATTGTTATAAAAGAATAAAAATAAAATTTGAAAACTGTGATTGCATAAGGGCCACTGGCCAAATGTGGGTTGCAAGTATATAAGTGGTACAAAAAAAAAAGAGAAGAAGAATTCAAGAATGGGGTGAGTTTAGATTCCTGGGGGTCCTTAAAAAAAACCTATTTGTGTTGTGTTTTTCAAATGTATCCAATATTTCCATATCATAAATATATATATGTGTATATGCGGGCTGAGAATGTTAATTTCAAGACGCTAGTGATAATTGGATATACGGTATAATATTTGAATCTGTAGATTGTCATTTATTGATAACTATTAAATAATAATATGCATTATTTGGAGGGTCAACAAAATATCCAACATGTTGCTATGACAAATAAGAATAAAATAGAAAGCTACGAACTAATTATTTTAAGTGAGTCAAATTAACATTTATTATTAGGCATTGATGCTTATACTACAATTGTTTAGATTCGAGCCTAGAAGAGAAGGAAGTTAATTCGTCAAAAAGGTAGGTGCCTCTTCCCCCCTCAAACGGGTATGATTCATGCATGCTTTGATGGTATACTAATGTGTTTCGTTGTTTTACTTGTTTAAGTTGTAAATTTTGTTTCGTTGTTTTTATTTGTTTAAGTTGTAAATTTTGTATATGTTGGGAAGCATGAGATATATTATTTATGGCTGCTATGTGCGTGTATGTGTGTGTGAAATTGGTGGTATGATTGAATCGCAAACAAAATATCCTTAAAAAAATGGGGAAAAAGGGGAACTTTTACATTAAGAGTCTTTAACGAGTTGTATTTTGGCCTTAGAATAGGTTCCTATAGACTGGAAATAGGAGGAAATGAGGGTTGGGATCGAAAAACAAATCACAGTGCGCGTTGCCACTGGTGGAACATCAAATTAGATAAATAAATAAATAATTAAATTAAAGCAGAGAACAGGCCGGCCAACGGACCAGGTCGACTGGCCAGCGGGTCGGGCCGAAGGCGGCCCATTAACCTCTTAAAAAAAATAATGTATTGGGTCTGGCGGATCAGGCCAGGAAAATATAATTGAATACCAATAAGAATTCAAATAAATTCCAGAAAATATAAAAGCTTAAGATTAAATTATTTTCACTTAATTTCTGAAGTTTGGTAAATTTAAGTAATTAAAAATTAATAGTAATAAATAGAATTAAGTAAGGGAAACATAGGGGAAATTAGTAGAACATTCTAGTAAATTAATACAAGCTAAGGAAAAATGAAAGTGGTGATAAATAACAACTTTCCAATATTCGAGAATTTACGAAACCAAATATTGAGTGCCGGAGACGGTGAGGATGGGCGTACGGGACCCAGACGATTGTGTTTTTGCATTCATGGCACGTGCATTGCATTGATGGCGGGTCGTGACGTACGGGCCACGGGCGCTCAGGATGGTGTACGGTGGCGGGGCCACGACACTCAGGATGTTGTGCGGTGGCGCGGCCACACACACTCAGTATGGTGACTGTGGGGTGTACGACCTGCAGCCACTCAGTAGGACCCGGGTTCATGCATTGCACGGTATGGATATTGGCATTATGTGTGACATGACTTTGTTGCGTGTGACACGTTGATTGAGCATGCATCACGTACTTGCGCATTTTTATGTGGAGTGCTTTACTTACCGCATTTACTTTATCTTATGCATGTTATCTTTTATTTATGTGCTATGTGGTTATATCATGTCTATGTGTTATGTGGCTATATCATTTCGGTATGTACGTTTTGTATTGGTTTGAGGCGGGCATCTACTGGGTGATTTTCTGTCACTCACCCATACTTCCCAGGTGAGCTGGATGAGGACTACGAGCACATCTTTGTTGAGGACGGGACGGACATAGCTGAATGGGCTGGTTGATAGCTGCAGCTAGGATACGAGGGCCCCGCTCCCGAACCCTAACATCGGGAATGGTGCACCCGCCGTATCTCATTAAGGAGAATACAAGGCGTCGAATCAACTTTCTACATGTCCGAAAATACGTAGAAATTTTTCTCGCGGAAACGAATTACCATAACCTTAAATTACCCAAATAAAGAAATCATCAATAAAACACTAAATCCATAATGACAATAAAGTCACTGTGTCAACCTCTGACTGCTATCGGTCTAAACAGGATAGTGTCCGATGAAACCCCAATAAAATAACGACAGACAGCCGCAAGGTCTCCTCGTATCCTAGGTGTGACCGTCAGTATGCCCATACTATCGTGTCAGCCCCATCCTCATCAAAGAGATAGCTATACGCTTTTTCGTTCTCACCTGGTGGGGGTGGGGGAGTAGGGGGTGAGTGACTGGGAAATCACTCAGTAGGCACCTGCCTCCAAGTAGTACAAGACAAACATACAATAATGATATAGCACATAGCACATAGGACATGATATCACATAAGCATACGAAATAACGCAGAAAAGTAATTTACTCCAGATAAAGAATGCGCAACATCGTGATGCATGTCCTACTATGCATGTCACACGCAACAAAGTCATATCACACAAAATGCCGATATCTCCACCGTGTAATGCATGAACCCGAGTCCTACTGAGTGGCTGCAGGTCGTACACCCCACAGTCACCATACTGAGTGTGCGTGGCCGCGCCACCGCACACCATCCTGAGTGTCGTGGCCCCGCCACCGTACACCATCCTGAGCGCCCGTGACCCGTACGTCACGACCCGCCATCATGCAATGCACGTGCCATGAATGCAAACAACACAATCGTCTGAGGCCCCTGGCCCATCCTCACCATCCTCCCACACTCAAATCTAGGTTCATTTAATGATCGTCTGAGGCCCTTGGCCCATCCTCACCATCCTCCTGCGCTCAATTTTAGGTTCATTTATTATCCGAGTAATGATTTAATGTTGTTTGACGTTACACTTATTTTTCCATGGCTTGTATATATTTATGGTGCATTTTCTATATTTTCCTCATTTTTCTCTAATTTATTTCTATTTATTACCCAATTATCCAATTTAAATGAATTATCACAATTAATGAACTTTAGTAAAAATAATTTAATCTCAGCATTTTATAATTTCTGGAATTTATATATAATTTTCCGATTTTATTTACATTTTTCCTATAATTATTACTATTTAAAAGTAATTAAATAACCTTTCTAGAATTTTCAGAAATTTCATAATTATATTATTATTATTATCATTTCGTTTAATTGGGCCAGCTAACTGGGCCTGGTCCGTTGGCTATTCGGCCCGGCCCGCGGTCGGCTCAGTAGATTATTTTATTTTATTTTATTTTATATAAATTAAGTAAGTGAGTCAGACCTGTGCACAATCAACCCGCTACACAGAAGTTTGATGAAAATAATTTAATTTCAGTATTTTATAATTTCTGAAATTTATTTATAATTTTTTGATATTTACTTATATTTTTCCTATATTGAATACTATTTTTTTTATCAATTAAATAACATTAATAAAATAAACCCTAGAAATTCTTTTGATATCAAATTCATCCCTAACACCAAATTACATAGACGCAGAACACGCCGCATAGCCTTTGCGCATTCCACTGTCTCAAAAACAAAATTTAGACTATTTTAATTATCAAATTTTTTCCTAAAATCAAAATGTTTTACTATTTTGATTATCAAATTTTTCCCTAAAATCAAAAATCCAATCCACGCAAAACCATAGAAATCACACGCATTCAACAGAAATCAAATACATTCCACAGTAATCAAAAACTCATGCTTTTCACATATTAAGCAACATAGTGTAGATTTCAACAATTAAAAACAACAAAACACGTAATATATCACCAAAGCATGCTTGAATTTGTACCAATTGAAGGGGGAAATGGAACCTACCTGAATGCAGACAGTTTACACAGGTATACGGCCTAGCGCGTAGATTGAGACACCCGGCTTCCCCTTTACTTCTCTTCTTCTTCTTTCTTTTCCTGTTCCCTATGTTTCTCTCTCTTCCCCCCTGTTGCCGCTTCAATCCCTCAGCGTCTCCCCTACTTATTCTTTTTTTATTTTTGGTTCTCTTTCCGCCGAAACCCCCTGGCCATTTGCTTTTGATTGCTGAAATTGGGGGAGGCAGTTTCTCCCCCATTTCATGTCCTTTTATTTTTTTTATTTTTATTTTTATTTTTTTATTTTTTATTTTTTTACTTTGTCCTTATCCATAGTTTTTTTTGATTTCCTATATATTTTATTTATGGTCATTATCTTGTTTTGTTTATCCATCCATCTTTATCCCTTACATATATATATTTAATACTCCATTTAAGGTCATAAATCACTTGAGTATACACAACTCGCTACGACTAATTTAATTTTTTTAAGGGTCGATACACTCAACGGATGCTCTAGTTTTAAGTTACTATATAACGGCTAACTCGAAAATTTTCAGGATATAACATCCTACCCACCTTACAAGAAGTTTCGTCCTCGAAACTTGTCGCACCTTATACGAAGAGGTAGGGATAGCGCTTTCGCGTTTGGTCCTCCAGCTCCTGATCTTTGCGGTCTATGATTTGGACCGGAGGTTCTTCATATGACGTATCCGGTCTGATTCTCAACGTTGTGCGTCCGGTACATGACTCGAATCAGAAACGCACCTTCTCAACTGAGAAGCACAGGATACGTTGTGCACTTGGGTCAATGCCGGCGGTAGTGCCAAACGGTAAGCTAATGAACTGATCCTTTCAAGCACCTCGTAGGGCTAACGTAACGAGGCCCTACTTACCCTTCAGACCAAACGTGCAACTCCCTTTGTAGGCGATACCATCACGTAACCCTCCTCTCTGATAGTAAAACCCAGGGGATGCCTCTTTGAATCCGCCCAACTTTTCTTTCTGTCTTGAACAACCTTGAGCCTATCACGGATCAACTTCTCCTTCTCTTTGGTCTGCTCAATCAACCCTGGTCCGGTGATAGCATGCTTCCCTACTTCATCCCAATAGACAGGGGACCTACAATCGTACCCAACCGTAGCTCTGTCCTCAACCTTCTCTATCAAGCTAAGCAGAATCGGGAGGTGAACCTCGGGTCACGGTCTGAGACGTTTCTGATAGGAACCCCATGAAGACTGACACTATCATCAATGTACAACGTCACCAATCTCTCCAAGGTCACATCACTAGGCACAGGTAGAAAGTGAGCAGACTTCATCAATTGATTGTCATTTATTAATAACTATTAAATAATAATATGCATTATTTGGAGGGTCAACAAAATATCCAATATGTTGGTATGACAAATAAGAATAAAATAGAAAGCTACGAACTAATTATTTTAAGTCAGTCAAATTAATATTTATTATTAGGCATTGATGCTTATACTACAATTGTTTAGATTCGAGCCTAGAAGAGAAGGAAGTTAATTCGTCAAAAAGGTAGGTGCCTCTTCCCCCTCAAACGGGTATGATTCATGCATGCTTTGATGGTATACTAATGTGTTTCGTTGTTTTACTTGTTTAAGTTGTAAATTTTGTTTCGTTGTTTTATTTTTTTAAGTTGTAAATTTTGTATATGTTGGAAAGCATGAGATATATTATTTATGGCTGCTATGTGCGTGTATGTGTGTGTGAAATTGGTGGTATGATTCAATCGCAAACAAAATATCCTTAAAAAAATAGGGAAAAAGGGGAACTTTTACATTAAGAGTCTTTAAGAAGTTGTTTTTTGGCCTTATAATAGGTTCCTATAGACTGGAAATAGGAGGAAATGGGGGTTGGGATCGAAAAACAAATCACAGTGCGCGTTGCCACTGGTGGAGCATCAAATTAGATAAATAAATAATTAATTAAATTAAAGAAGAGAACAGGCCGGCCAACGGACCAGGTCAACTGGCCAGCGGGTCGGGCCGAAGGCGGCCCATTAACCTCTTAAAAAAAATAATGTATTGGGTCTGGCGGATCAGGCCAGGAAAATATAATTGAATACCAATAAGAATTCAAATGAATTCCAGAAAATATAAAAGCTTAAGATTAAATTATTTTCACTTAATTTCTGAAGTTTGGTAAATTTAAGTAATTAAAAATTAATAGTAATAAATAAAATTAAGGGAAACATAGGGGAAATTAGTAGAACATTCTAGTAAATTAATACAAGCTAAGGAAAAATGAAAGTGGTGATAAATAACAACTTTCCAATATTCGAGAATTTACGAAACCAAATATTGAGTGCCGGAGACGGTGAGGATGGGCGTACGGGACCCAGGCGATTGTGTTTTTGCATTCATGGCACGTGCATTGCATTGATGGCGGGTCGTGACGTACGGGTCACGGGCGCTCAGGATGGTGTACGGTGGCGGGGCCACGACACTCAGGATGGTGTGCGGTGGCGCGGCCACACACACTCAGTATGGTGACTGTGGGGTGTACGACCTGCAGCCACTCAGTAGGACCCGGGTTCATGCATTGCACGGTATGGATATTGGCATTATGTGTGACATGACTTTGTTGCGTGTGACACGTTGATTGAGCATGCATCACGTACTTGCACATTTTTATGTAGAGTGCTTTACTTACCGCATTTACTTTATCTTATGCATGTTATCTTATATTTATGTGCTATGTGGTTATATCATGTCTATGTGCTATGTGGCTATATCATTTCGGTATGTACGTTTTGTATTGGTTTGAGGCGGGCATCTACTGGGTGATTTTCTGTCACTCACCCCTACTTCCCAGGTGAGCTGGATGAGGACTACGAGCACATCTTTGTTGAGGACGGGACGGACATAGCTGAATGGGCTGGTTGATAGCTGCAGCTAGGATACGAGGGGAACTCTGCAGCTGATTTTTCGTAGTTATCTTTTGGGGATTTTCAGAGACTTCTTTATTTCTTTTATTATCAGAATTTTTATTCAGTAATGTAATGACGATTATTGGAGTTTAATTTAAGTTACGGTTTACGTTTCCGCGAGAAAGAAAAATTCTATGTCATTTCTGACATGTAAAAGATTGATTTGACGCCTTGTATTCTCCTTAGTGAGATACAGCGGGTGCACTGTTCCCGATGTTAGAGCTCGGGAGCGGGGCGCTACAGGTGGTATCAGAGCCGAGGCTTCAGATCCGCCTCGGAAACGCAGGCTTAATTAGATCACTTAGACATAAGTTACGATCTTTTATAAAATTTCGATTTTACCCCTAACAAACAAAGTAGACTTAAGATATGATCTTAGACCTAGGTTATGATCGGGTTATGGAAGGTGTGTGCCGAGGGTGAGCTTTTCTTGTCTAAATACCGATTTATCGGCGTTCAACCTTTCAATTTATTATTGTTACAACCCGCGTTTCCGGGTCAGTGAAAAGTAAAATAAGATGATGAAAAATTGAACGCAAATGTGACGCCGATGAAACTTCGATAGAATTTAAACTTTTAGTTAAGAAAAATAAAGACATTGACATTATATATGGGGGTTAGAAACGGTCGGAAAAATAACCGAAGGATAAGTCATCGGATACAGCGAGACTCAACAGGACTAGATAACAAACATTTCGAACACACGTTACGAGTGATATAAGTTAGTCGGTAACAACCTAATTCGTTAGATATAAATTAAACCAAATAAGAATACCCGATACAATAATTTTAGTACACACTTTTATCACATTTTCTTTCACCTTACCCTACATGGTGACAAAAGGCAAAATTGTTTCCCCTCTCTCTACCCTTATACGACACCCCATCTTGAGACACACAATAGTCTTACTTTTTTTTATTGGGAAGACAACTTGTAAGCCTTTAGACTATTTTCCCATCACTTCCTAGCTTACACCATCATTTCCCCCCCCCCCCCCCACTCTCTCTCATTCACGTTTACACACCACAAAAGAGAGAAGACTCCTCACATCTTCATTCTTGCTTCTCTTATTAGCTTTTCCATCATTTTTACTTCATAATTTTCGGCTAAGTTCAAGAAGGAAGAAGGTAAAATCCATTCTTCAACACTCTCAAAACAACTAACCTTTCTTCCTATATCAACCTTCTTACATTCAAAACAAAGCAAAACTTCTCTCCTTCAACCTTTAAAACCGTGAGTCCAAGCTTAGGAGAATGGAGAAATCTTTTCAATTTCAAGCCAAGATTCAAGTTTGCATGCACAAGATTCACCAAGGTTAGAACCCCACAGTCATTTTTAAACATCTCACCATCTTTTCTCTTTAAAAAGGACTCCATTTTCTCCATCTTTAGGCACCCAACCGAGAACTCTCTAAGAGGGAGGAAGAATGAATTTCTTAAGTTGAAAATAGAAGTTCTCAAAGATTCTTCAAGGTAAGATTATCAAGATTTAGTCTTGAACATTTATTAGTCATTATATCTCAAAAACTAACTCCTTTTCTTATTCTATTTTGGCCTTAGGCCGTGAGCACCAAAGGAAAGGAGAAGAATCTTATCCATTTTTTTTAAGGCCAAGATTCAAAAGAGAGGCAAGTAATCTTCCTTGATACTTCATGGATTTTAAAGATCTAAGTGTATGTTTATATCAAAGTGGATCATCCATGGTTATTTCTAAGATGTAACAACAATATATGTAAAATAGATATATTTGTGTATAATATATGTGTATATACATATTAGTCTACATATATATATATACGCATCTAGGTATATATATGGCAATAAAATGATTTTTGGGAAAGTATGCTATACATATTTACATACACGGTTATATATATACACATCTACTTAGTATTTTCGGCCATAATGTGTATTTTAAGGTTTATGACTTATTTTAAATTGTGAGAAAATATAAACATATATATATAGGTATATATATGTACCCGGATATATAGCTATATACATATATGTGGGTAAAAATTATGAAAAGTATATATATGGAGGACATATATATATATTTCGGCTATATGTATAAAGTGTAGCCTAATGAACTTATTTTTATGAAAAGTATACTTAAATGATTATGACATGAGATAAATACATATATATATATATATGGGTATTATTAAGAAAAATATACATTTATAGTATATATATATACATTTCGGCATATATATATATAAATATTTCAGTTATATATATATATATATATATATATATATATATATATATATATGGCCTAATAATCTAATTTTTGTGAAAAGTATATTTTCATGACTTAAGATATGATATATTCACCCATATATGTGTATTATTGAGGAAAATATACGTATATAATATATATATACACATATTTCGACACACATATATATAAATTTCAGTTTTATATATATATTTTGGGTTAATAACTTAGTTGTTATGAAAAGTATATTTACATGACTTAAGATATGATATAATTACCTATATATGTGTATTATTGAGGAAAATATACGTATATAATATATATATACATATTTTGACACATATATATATAAATTTCAGTTTTATATATATTTTTTGGTCTAATAACTTAGTTATTGTGAAAAGTATATTTACATGACTTAAGATATGATATATTTATACCTATATGTGTATTATTGAGAAAAATATATATATATGGTGTATATATGTATTTTCGGCCATTTAAGTATTTTTGCCTTGTGACTTTATTTTCAAGAAAAGTACATCCAAAGGATTTAAGACATGATATATATGTATATGTTTAATTATACATGTTCAAAACTTAAAAATGAATAAGTTTATGTATATATCTATATCTCACTGTTTTTAGGTATATATACATATAAAGATATATATATATAAAGATATATATATATATATATATATATATATATATATATATATACGGCAATTATATATATATATATATATACGTATATACAATATACACAATTCTGCCTTAAGGCCATTTTAAGGTTTAAATATTATTTTATGGGTTTTATGTATATATATGTATGTATAATATACATGTTAAAATATGAAAATGAATAAGTTTGGATATTATATAATATATATATCACAAAATGAATATAGATATGCATACACCTTATTTATTCGGCCATTATAGTTGTTTTTGCTAAAATGACTTTATTTTGTTTATGTAACCTTATTATGATTTATGTGTTTATTTATGAGATATGATAATATATGTTTTAATTATACCTATATACATTTCAAGATTTTTCACATGTATGTAAGTATGTATTATACATACTAATATACATATATACATATTCAAATACGATGTTATGATGTTAACGACTTTATTTCATGTTAATTGTATTCTTATGGGATATAGATTATTATGTGCAAGTTAAGATATAAGCTATAAAATTCCTACATGGTATGTAAGGGAAGTAGGAAGTTTATGTCCTAGGTACTTAAGTTATGAATTATGAGCTATATGTGTACAGTTGATATTATGGAAGCATGGTTATGGTATGTCTTTAAGTCATAATAAGTAGATTGTATTGATGTGTAATTCTTAAGTATGACAAGTAGACCGTGTTTAAGTAAGTGATGTTACTAGTAGTATGACCAAGATACCCATATATGACCAAGTCTCACGTTGCATGAAATCAAGGTTTAAAAAGTTATGTTTTACGTTACATGTTTAAAAAGTTCATATGCATATGAATGAAAAGTATGTTTCAAGGAAAAGACAATGTTTTACAGTATGATTACGACATGATTTACGACATGATTTATGACATGTATGAAAAGTATGGAAATGTATCGAACTGTATCTACGAGACGGAAGTTTCTTGATGCGACAAATGTAAGGTTCTTGTGAATACCTTGTGAAGAACATGGCTCTTGAACCTTACATTACATGTTGGGTATCGGGTTTGTACCTTGTGAAGAGCTTGGTTGTCGAACCCTTCTATGTATGATGAGTCGGGTTGTACCTTGTGAAGAGCTTGGCTATCGAACTCATTTAGTATGTGTCTTGAACACCTTGTGAAGAGCTTGGGTTCTTGACCTACGAGTCAACGTAAAGCTACCTACTCGGATGATGTACGGATCATCGTTTACGTACCTTTACGGAGATGCTTTCCGGACGTCGCTAGATATTGTGCATACATTTCAATGGCCATCAGGTATGCATCAAAAGTATGACCATAGAAGTTTTGACACGTTATTGCATGATTTTTAAGAAAAGAAGCTATGTTTGAAATTATGATCATGATGCATTACACATTTATGCCTGTCAAGACTCCTTCAATGATGTAGTATAATTAAACTGTGACGAATAGAGTTAAGAATGTAACTCTTAAGTTAAGGAAATTGTGGGGCTAGAGTTTATGGATCTTAGCTAGATCTGGAGATCTTTTTCTTGTATGTGCAGTATTACTTGTCTGTCACAATCTGTTGATGATGTATGAACTATGGTAGGGATGTTTAACGCTGAGTATATATGAAAAGACAAACACTATGTTCTTTGCCTACCTACTCCCGGTTTACATTTATACCAAGTTATTTTACTTGTTAAAAATGGAGACGTGATTATCTAATTGATATACGTGGTTATTATGTTTTGACACCCCGTCTCCCCATGTATGATCCACATGTCGTATCCAGTAAGACTACTTGCTGAGCGATTAAAAGTCGGTGGCTATCGCTCATACTTGCCTCATTTATCACTTTCTAGATAACAGGTGTCACTATACAGACTTGTTGAGGACATGCTAGACATACCGAGAGATTTCTTTGAAGGCGTTGGGTCTCGATCTAATATGTATTTCAGCAAACTTCAGTATTCAGTAGATGATGACTTGTACAGATTATGAAGTAGTGCATTACATGTCGATTATGATTTGTTTATGTTATGATGCTTCCGCTGATCGATTCATTATTCATGTCGACATGTACATGTATAGTATCGACGCCTTGTACTCTTTGAAGTAGAATACGGCAGGTGCACCGGGTCGGAACCCTGGTTTCTGGCAGGGCGCTACAGGTGGTATCAGAGCAAAGGCTCCAGATCCACTGCGGACTCATAAGTAAACAACGACATGAATTTAAGGAGTGATCTTAGAATTTAAGAGATGATCATAGGTATAAGAAACGATCTTAGACAAAGGTGAAGTAAGTTGAATACCGTAAGCATGAACAAGTAGGAGTTGACATAATACAAGGTTTAATCGGATTAGGATTAGAGGCTGAAATTATTAAGCTATGATATCAATATAAATTTAAGTTAAAGGATATTAAATTAAGCGATGATCCTGAACTTAGGTCGCAATCTTAGATATAAGTGATGATTTTGATTAAGAGTTGATCTAAGCATCAGACGACAATCTAAATGTAAGTATTGATTTAGTCATAAGCGACGTTTATATACTATTTATGATTTAGAAATAAGAAGTGATTTTCGAATTTAAGAAATGATCATAGACGTAAGAAACGATCTTAACTGAGAGTGACAACCTTAGTATAAAAAAAATAAACTGTATTAGGTTATGATCGTAGAACCTAGGTTATGATTGTAGAACTTAAGCAAAGATTGTAGAGTCTAAGTATATGATCTTAGACTGAGCGCGACAGCCTTAGTATAAGAGAAATAAAATAGTATTAGACAGTACGAGAAAATCAGAGAGTATAAGTAGGTGGTTAACCTTACTGGCATTTACATAGGTCAAGTCACTAAGATACCTCAACTATATCCTACGGTTAGTAACATGGTAGACATAAACTGTAATTTCCTTAGTACCAGGTTCACCTTTAACCAGAAATGATATTAGGAGATATTGATAGAATTTAGTGAGTTGATTAAGATATGATACGTAGTACCAACATAAGCGGTGCTCTAAGGGTATTATGTCGACTAGGATCTGGTAAATACATTGTGCAAATTATACGTGTATGGTTAAGACTATGAAATTAAGAATTTAAGAATAGGCCAAAGATACTAGTCGCCTAAGGGGTGTAAATTCGTAGCGATAAGATTGCAATTATATAAATAGAGATAGAGATGCAATAAGTCAGGTAATATCATGAATTAAAGTATAGATTCTGGAGAACGTCGGATTATCTGATCAAAATTAGTGGGCATAAGTTGAATTTTAGTAAGCATGAATAAGTAGGAGTTGATATGATATAAGATTTAATCGGGTGAGAATTAGCAGCTAGAGTTGGTAAGTATAAGTTTACTGTAACGCGTAAGAATATGAGGTTATAGCATTCCTAAGCGGATTAATAGGAAGTATACGGAAGAGGTAGATTAAGAAAACTTTATTCCAAGTCGGAAAATACTAAGTTGAATCATAGACGATTAAGAGATGACGTTAGAAATTAAGTTTTAAATCTTTAAGTGTAAAATTTATACGACCCTAAGTTTCGAGGACGAAACTTTTTATAAGGGGGGAAGAATGTTACAACCCGCATTTCCGGGTCAGTGAAAAGTAAAATAAGATGATGCAAAATAGAACGCAAATGTGACGCCGATGAAACTTCGATAGAATTTAAACATTTAGTTAAGAAAAATAAAGACATTGACATTATATATGGGGGTTAGAAACGGTCAGAAAAATAACCGAAGGATAAGTCATCGGATGCAGCGAGACTCAACAGGACTAGATAACAAACATTTCGAACACACGTTACGAGTGATATAAGTTAGTCGGTAACAACCTAATTCGTTAGATATAAATTAAACCAAATAAGAATACCCGATACAATAATTTTAGTACACACTTTTATCACATTTTCTTTCACCTTACCCTACATGGTGACAAAAGGCAAAAATTTTTCCCCTCTCTCTACCCTTATACGCCACCCCATCTTGAGACACACAATAGTCATACTTTTTTTTATTGGGAAGACAACTTGTAAGCCTTTAGACTATTTTCCCATCACTTCCTAGCTTACACCATCATTTTCCCCCCTCACTCTCTCTCATTCACGTTTACACACCACAAAAGAGAGAAGACTCCTCACATCTTCATTCTTGCTTCTCTTATTAGCTTTTCCATCATTTTTACTTTATAATTTTCGGCTAAGTTCAAGAAGGAAGAAGGTAAAATCCATTCTTCAACACTCTCAAAACAACTAACCTTTCTTCCTATATCAACCTTCTTACATTCAAAACAAAGCAAAACTTCTCTCCTTCAACCTTTAAAACCGTGAGTCCAAGCTTAGGAGAATGGAGAAATCTTTTCAATTTCAAGCCAAGATTCAAGTTTGCATGCATAAGATTCACCAAGGTTAGAACCCCACCGCCATTTTTAAACATCTCACCATCTTTTCTCTTTAAAAAGGACTCCATTTTCTCCATCTTTAGGCACCCAACCGAGAAATCTCTAAGAGGGAGGAAGAATGAATTTCTTAAGTTGAAAATAGAAGTTCTCAAAGATTCTTCAAGGTAAGATTATCAAGATTTAGTCTTGAACATTTATTAGTCATTATATCTCAAAAACTAACTCATTTTCTTATTCTATTTTGGCCTTAGACCGTGAGCACCAAAGGAAAGGAGAAGAATCTTATCCATTTTTTTTAAGGCCAAGATTCAAAAGAGAGGCAAGTAATCTTCCTTGATACTTCATGGATTTTAAAGATCTAAGTGTATGTTTATATCAAAGTGGATCATCCATGGTTATTTCTAAGATGTAACAACAATATATGTAAAATAGATATATTTGTGTATAATATATGTGTATATACATATTAGTCTACATATATATATACGCATCTAGGTATATATATGGCAATAAAATGATTTTTGGGAAAGTATGCTATACATATTTACATACACGGTTATATATATACACATCTACTTAGTATTTTCGGCCATAATGTGTATTTTAAGGTTTATGACTTATTTTAAATTGTGAGAAAATATAAACATATATATATATAGGTATATATATGTACCCGGATATATAGCTATATACATATATGTGGGTAAAAATTATGAAAAGTACATATATGGAGGACATATTTATATATTTCGGCTATATGTATAAAGTGTAGCCTAATGAACTTATTTTTATGAAAAGTATACTTAAATGATTATGACATGAGATAAATACATATATATATATATATGGGTATTATTAAGAAAAATATACATTTATAGTATATATATATATATACATTTCGGCATATATATATGAATATTTCAGTTATATATATATATATATATATATATATATATATATATATATATATATGGCCTAATAATCTAATTTTTGTGAAAAGTATATTTTCATGACTTAAGATATGATATATTCACCCATATATGTGTATTATTGAGGAAAATATACGTATATAATATATATATACACATATTTCGACACACATATATATAAATTTCAGTTTTATATATATATTTTGGGTTAATAACTTAGTTGTTATGAAAAGTATAATTACATGACTTAAGATATGATATATTTACCTATATATGTGTATTATTGAGGAAAATATACGTATATAATATATATAAACATATTTCGACACATATATATATAAATTTCAGTTTTATATATATATTTTTTGGTCTAATAACTTAGTTATTGTGAAAAGTATATTTACATGACTTAAGATATGATATATTTATACCTATATGTGTATTATTGAGAAAAATATATATATATGGTGTATATATGTATTTTCGGCCATTTAAGTATTTTGGCCTTGTGACTTTATTTTCAAGAAAAGTACATCCAAAGGATTTAAGACATGATATATATGTATATGTTTAATTATACATGTTCAAAACTTAAAAACGAATAAGTTTATGTATATATCTATATCTCACTGTTTTTAGGCATATATACATATAAAGATATATATATATATATAAAGATGTATATATATATATATATATATATATATATATATACTACACTATTTTTTATATATCATTTCTTTCCTATGCAACAACATTTTTTTGATATGCATGTAATGGACTGACACTAATGCGAGGTCCTTCCTTTCTGGAGCACCCGCCTGACTTATACTGGACTTGCATGCCTCGGCAATTCAGCGATGTGTTGTTGTCTGTATTCAGTACGAATACAGGCAACGTCGGTATGTACTTCTTCCACATAATTTCTCTTTTGCAGCGACTTATTATCAACCATTCTAAGCCTGCCTTCATTTTTGATGGCCAATTCTACAACATTTGGATGAGACGCACCACGGGCACGTGCAACAACGTTTGTGGACACATTATCGCACAATGCAGGCGCGTTTTAGTCAAAGCTGAGCTATACACAGCAACATCAAGCAACAACATACATTTTATTCTGTATCTTTCATTATACCACCATCCTAATCATATAAATATGTACGCTTTTTCCTTCGCCAAGGTTTTATCCACAAGGGTGGTTTTACTTGGCAAGGTTTTAATGCGGCATATCATATATGATTGGAGGTTGGACATTATATCCTTTTTGTACCCACGCTTTACTTTCGATGACTTTCTCATGTAATATGGTTTTTCTCTTCCGCCATAAGTGAGGAGTACGATAATAAAATTCTGGCCTTTATCTAAAAAAATAAATATATACGGCAATTATACATATATATATACGTATATACAATATACACAATTCGGCCTTAAGGCCATTTTAAGGTGTAAATATTATTTTATGGGTTTTATGTATATATATGTATGTATAATATATATGTTAAAATATGAAAATGAATAAGTTTGGATATTATATAATATATATCACAAAATGAATATATATATGCATACACCTTATTTATTCGGCCATTATAGTTGTTTTTGCTAAAATGACTTTATTTTGTTTATGTAACCTTATTATGATTTATGTGTTTATTTATGAGATATGATAATATATGTTTTAATTATACCTATATACATTTCAAGATTATTCACATGTATGTAAGTATGTATTATACATACTAATATACATATATACATATTCAAATACGATGTTATGATGTTAACGACTTTATTTCATGTTAATTGTATTCTTATGGGATATAGATTATTATGTGCAAGTTAAGATATAAGTTATAAAATTCCTACATGGTATGTAAGGGAAGTAGGAAGTTTATGTCCTAGGTACTTAAGTTATGAATTATGAGCTATATGTGTACAGTTGATATTATGGAAGCATGGTTATGGCATGTCTTTAAGTCATGATAAGTAGATTGTATTGATGTGTAATTCTTAAGTATGACAAGTAGACCGTGTTTAAGTAAGTGATGTTACTAGTAGTATGACCAAGATACCCATATATGACCAAGTCTCACGTTGCATGAAATCAAGGTTTAAAAAGTTATGTTTTACGTTACATGTTTAAAAAGTTCATATGCATATGAATGAAAAGTATGTTTCAAGGAAAAGACAATGTTTTACAGTATGATTATGACATGATTTACGACATGATTTATGACATGTATGAAAAGTATGGAAATGTATCGAACTGTATCTACGAGACGGAAGTTTCTTGATGCGACAAATGTAAGGTTCTTGTGAATACCTTGTGAAGAACATGGCTCTTGAACCTTACATTACATGTTGGGTATCGGGTTTGTACCTTGTGAAGAGCTTGGCTGTCGAACCCTTCTATGTATGATGAGTCGGGTTGTACCTTGTGAAGAGCTTGGCTGTCGAACTCATTTAGTATGTGTCTTGAACACCTTGTGAAGAGCTTGGGTTCTTGACCTACGAGTCAACGTAAAGCTACCTACTCGGATGATGTACGGATCATCGTTTACGTACCTTTACGGAGATGCTTTCCGGACGTCACTAGATATTGTTCATACATTTCAATGGCCATCAGGTATGCATCAAAAGTATGACCATGGAAGTTTTGACACGTTATTGCATGATTTTTAAGAAAAGAAGCTATGTTTGAAATTATGATCATGATGCATTACACATTTATGCCTGTCAAGACTCCTGCAATGATGTAGTAGAATTAAACTGTGACGAATAGAGTTAAGAATGTAACTCTTAAGTTAAGGAAATTGTGGGGCTAGAGTTTATGGATCTTAGCTAGATCTGGAGATCTTTTTCTTGTATGTGCAGTATTACTTGTCTGTCACAATCTGTTGATGATGTATGAACTATGGTAGGGATGTTTAACGCTGAGTATATACGAAAAGACAAACACTATGTTCTTTGCCTACCTACTCCCGGTTTACATTTATACCAAGTTATTTTACTTGTTAAAAATGGAGACGTGATTATCTAATTGATATACATGGTTATTATGTTTTGACACCCCGTCTCCCCATGTATGATCCACATGTTGTATCCAGTAAGACTACTTGCTGAGCGATTAAAAGTCGGTGGCTATCGCTCATACTTGCCTCATTTATCACTTTCCAGATAACAGGTGTCACTATACAGACTTGTTGAGGACATGCTAGACATACCGAGAGATTTCTTTGAAGGCGTTGGGTCTCGATCTAAGATGTATTTCAGCAAACTTCAGTATTCAGTAGATGATGACTTGTACAGATTATGAAGTAGTGCATTACATGTCGATTATGATTTGTTTATGTTATGATGCTTCCGCTGATCGATTCATTATTCATGTCGACATGTACATGTATAGTATCGACGCCTTGTACTCTTTGAAGTAGAATACGGCGGGTGCACCGGGTCAGAACCCTGGTTTCGGGCGGGGCGCTACAATTATTGACTAATGCGATTTCTTCTCATGAACTCTGATAACAGGAAATGCCTCCACGACATGAGCCAGCTGGGAACAGTGGTGAGAACCACCAGAATCAGGGGATCATCTCCAAGCACTTGAAGGTGTCATAGTCACCATGACCAGCACCTTAGCACAGCGGCACCAGCTGCTGAACTAGCATGCACCGCCTCCACCACCATTGCACTCAGACCTGAGATTCTTCGACAAGGAAATGCGGAGGAATGATGGCGCAGCACAACTGACACCGCCGATCACTTGGATCTAATTTCAAAATGAGTTTAAGAAGTACTACGTGTTCGACAGTACGATCTATTAGAGTATGACTCTAGATCCACGGTGGAAGCATAAATTTAGGCTATGACCTTAGAAATTAAGTTACGATTTTGCTCTTAAGTCACGATCTTAAAAATAAGTATCGATTTTTAGTTGTAAGCAATGATTACATATGAAGCATCTTATTGGAAGTAAGACATGACCTTAAAAATTAAGTGATGATCCTACCCATAAGCCACGATTTTAGACATAAGCGGCGATCTTGATTAAGAGTGGATCTTTGACTTAAGCATTAGTTTTAGTCATAAACGCTAATTATATACTAAGTACGATTTGTAACCAAGAAGTGATCTTAGACATGACTTAAACATAAGCACTGGTCTTAGTCGTAAACTTTGATTATATTCTAAGTATTGAACTTAGAAGTAAGTAATGATTTTAGACATAAGGAATTATTGATAGTAAAACGAAGTACTAAGAAAAGGATTCATTAGCATTATGATCAGTAGAGTTTAGCAAAGAATATCATACAAAAGGGGTTTATAGCCATGATTAAGAGATTGAATTTTAGAATGTCAAATAAGCCAAAGATATTAGTCCTATTAGAGATATTGATTGATGATGATAAGTGAACACTACTAAAATAAGTGCAGTGGAATGACAAATTATTACGAATTTGAGTTACGTGTTGATTCATAGGAGTACGTAAGTACTGATGCATCGAGTAGGCTTGAACTGAAACAGAGTAAGTATGAACAAGTTGTGGTTGTTTTTCAAGTGAAATCTAACTAAATTAGAATTAGCGATTGAAATAACCAAGTGAAGAAGTACAATGGATCAGTGTGGCGCGCAGAAGCATGGTGAATTAGAATACCCTAAGTCGATCAATATTTAATGTGCCATGCTATGACTAGATAACTCAAGTTAAAGATTTATAAGAATGGCACATAGGCAGATTTTCATTTGACATTAAGGGGTGACTTAGAAAAAAAAATTATACGAAGTATTGGACTATTAATTTTCAAGTAGTTAAACGTTTTCTTATAAACACGTATACCCAAAATATATTTTATATTTCAAAGGTAATGCAAAAAAAAAATTAATAAATATTTCAACTAGTTTCTTTTATATAGTATACTACTTTACAAAGCTATATTTCTTTCTGAATTCATATGCCAACAAAATGGAATTTTAACTATCCCTGATATATTTTAGAATAATGATGTTTCAAAACAACGATATGTTTATACAGTTCCTATGTTATTTCTTAAATTTCGTTTAGCTATATTTTGCCAAAATAATTTGCTAACTATCGGTAATGCAAGCATTTTACTTTTAAATGCTTTTGAATATATTTATCTGCTTGCGATGAACTCACTAAATTTTGCGAAGCAGAAATAATTTCAAAATATATGTATTTATCCTTGAAAAAGAGGGGTACTTATTCAAATTGTTTTATGAAACTTCAAAATTATTGAGTTTTCAATTGTTGTATTTTGCGAAGCAAAATATAGCTTTCAAGCTATACATTTCTTTGGAAAGAAAAAACAACAACGTGTTCAAATCGTTTTGTAAAAAGAAATTTTATAATTGTTGTGTCTCAACTATTTTAAAATGATTTTAACCATAATACTTTTACGAACAAGTTATAGGATTGTTTTATAAATGGTCATTTGAGACACCGCATTGCGAAAACAAATGCGTGATACTTTGGATTTTGTGTTTACAAAAATCAAAAGGTATATTATTTTAAACACTCAAAGCTATATTCTAAACTATGCCTACGTAAGCTACTTTTCTTTAAAATTGAAAAAAAATATCTATACACATACTTCGTATACTAGGTTGCTGATGATATCTCGGAAAAAGTAAGAACATGATCATAGAACTATTTCGAAAAAAATTTGACTTCAAGAACTTGGTTCTTGATAGAGAAGAGTAATGGTTAAGTATTGGAGTACTCAATGGATATTAGTTTGGTTAATTATCGAGGAGATGAAGCATATATGATGAAGTTAAGAATACAAAATTGTTGATTGAAATAAGTTGAATGATACACATCAAGTGGTGTAGGTAGAAGTTATAAGTTGTAATTATAGTTATAAGTTGTAATTATAGAAAATTAATATAAGGATTATAGTACATCTAAGAACTGATTTTATAAGGCTGCTGATGACCGCAATTACAAGTGTGATATCGACTAACGATTGGATTATGGAACCTCAATATGATGACAATACCCCTAAATTGATCTTAAGATGTTAAGAAGATACGTTATGATATTGAATAAGCGGAGAATAATGGACTTATAAACTACCTTGTAGTATACAAGGAATGATTTTGAGGACTTAGTCATACACCGAGGAAGTGAAATGGTTAACGTATCAGAATTCATAATGGATATTTAGTACGACCCTTATCTAGGCAAATGGATTAAGTAGAACTATACTAAGTCATTGATTACGCCGAATGCAAGTTTCGAGGACGAAACTTTTTGTAAGGAGGGAGGATTGTTATGTCCGGAAGTTTTTGGTAAAAGGAAAAAGGAAAAATGACAAAATATAGTGATTATCCCAAATTGATTAATTTGAGATAGGAAGATAATATTTGATTTGGATTTGATTTAGGAAATTAAATCCTAACCAACTAGGAATATGCCTTTTATACCTATCCTAAAATTTCCTATTTAACTAACCTAACCAAGCAGCGAAGAACAAAAAGAAGGTTGCCATTCTTTTCTTACAAAAAACATATATACACATCACCTATTCCACACAAACCTTACACCTACCTCTATAGCACATTTCGATCAGCTCCTTATCTTTCCAAGAACATTCGGCCACCAGTTAGGTATAAGGAGAAACGGCCAAACCCCGTTCGTGTCAAACCGATTCTTCGTACGGCAGCGTATAATCGAGGCTAAAGGCAAGTATCTTTACTATATTTACTATGTTTTTACAAATATTATGGTTTTGTATTCGTATCAAAATCTGATCGTACACGATGTATTTGTAGTTTCATAGATTGTGGATGTATATGTGTATATGTCTACTTGTATATATTGATTTGAAATATATATACATATGTACATATGATACAAATCTTTGGATTATTGTTACTGCCGCTCAAATGACTTTTATTTTCAAAATATATAGATATGTACGTATGAAGTTAATCCATAGGCAATAGTGGTTTTAAGATGGCAAAACTATAATCATTATTTTTAAAAAAGATATATATATTTTTCTATAGAAAGTTTCGAAAATGGCATATGAGGAAAGATTTAATATATGCGGTAGGTATTTGTGCACTTAGGAATTTTAATTGTTGATTTGAATGGTTGGGCAGTGACCGAAACAAAGAAACATGCTATGTAAATTGATGGGTGCCTGCTGCTTTGAAGATTTATATACATGATATTGATATATATGCTTTCTAATGTGTAAGTTCATAGCGATTGTTATAAAAGAATAAAAATAAAATTTGAAAACTGTGATTGCATAAGGGCCACTGGCCAAATGTGGGTTGCAAGTATATAAGTGGTACAAAAAAAAGAGAAGAAGAATTCAAGAATGGGGTGAGTTTAGATTCCTGGGGGTCCTTAAAAAAAACCTATTTGTATTGTGTTTTTCAAATGTATCCAATATTTCCATATCATAAATATATATATGTGTATATGCAGGCTGAGAATGTTAATTTCAAGACGCTAATGATAATTGGATATATGGTATAATTTTTGAATCTGTAGATTGTCATTTATTGATAACTATTAAATAATAATATGCATTATTTGGAGGGTCAACAAAATATCCAATATGTTGGTATGACAAATAAGAATAAAATAGAAAGCTACGAACTAATTATTTTAAGTCAGTCAAATTAACATTTATTATTAGGCATTGATGCTTATACTACAATTGTTTAGATTCGAGCCTAGAAGAGAAGGAAGTTAATTCGTCAAAAAGGTAGGTGTCTCTTCTCCCCTCAAACGGGTATGATTCATGCATGCTTTGATGGTATACTAATGTGTTTCGTTGTTTTACGTGTTTAAGTTGTAAATTTTGTTTCGTTGTTTTTATTTGTTTAAGTTGTAAATTTTGTATATGTTGGGAAGCATGAGATATATTATTTATGGCTGCTATGTGCGCGTATGTGTGTGTGAAATTGGTGGTATGATTGAATCGCAAACAAAATATCCTTAAAAAAATGGGGAAAAAGGGGAACTTTTACATTAAGAGTCTTTAAGAAGTTGTGTTTTGGCCTTAGAATAGGTTCCTATAGACTGAAAATAGGAGAAAATGGGGGTTGGGATCGAAAAACAAATCATAGTGCGCGTTGCCACTGGTGGAACAGCAAATTAGATAAATAAATAAATAATTAAATTAAAGCAGAGAACAGGCCGGCCAACGGACCAGGTCGACTGGCCAGCGGGTCGGGCCGAAGGCGGCCCATTAACCTCTTAAAAAAAATAATGTATTGAGTCTGGCGGATCAGGCCAGGAAAATATAATTGAATACCAATAAGAATTCAAATAAATTTCAGAAAATATAAAAGCTTAAGATTAAATTATTTTCACTTAATTTCTGAAGTTTGGTAAATTTAAGTAATTAAAAATTAATAGTAATAAATAGAATTAAGTAAGGGAAACATAGGGGAAATTAGTAGAACATTCTAGTAAATTAATACAAGCTAAGGAAAAATGAAAGTGGTGATAAATAACAACTTTCCAATATTCGAGAATTTACGAAACCAAATGTTGAGTGCCGGAGACGGTGAGGATGGGCGTACGGGACCCATGCGATTGTGTTTTTGCATTCATAGCACGTGCATTGCATTGATGGCAGGTCGTGACGTACGGGTCACGGGCGCTCAGGATGGTGTACGGTGGCGGGGCCACGACACTCAGGATGGTGTGCGGTGGTGCGGCCACACACACTCAGTATGGTGACTGTGGGGTGTACGACCTGCAGCCACTCAGTAGGACCCGGATTCATGCATTGCACGGTATGGATATTGGCATTATGTGTGACATGACTTTGTTGCGTGTGACAGGTTGATTGAGCATGCATCACGTACTTGCGCATTTTTATGTGGAGTGCTTTACTTACCGCATTTACTTTATCTTATGCATGTTATCTTATATTTATGTGCTATGTGGTTATATCATGTCTATGTGCTATGTGGCTATATCATTTGGGTATGTACGTTTTGTATTGGTTTGAGGCGGACATCTACTGGTGATTTTCTGTCACTCATCCCTACTTCCCAGGTGAGCTGGATGAGGACTATGAGCACATCTTTGTTGAGGACGGGACGGACATAGCTGAATGGGCTGGTTGAGAGCTGCAGCTAGGATACGAGGGAAACTCTGCAGCTGATTTTTCGTAGTTATCTTTTGGGGATTTTCAGATACTTCTTTATTTCTTTTATTATCAGAATTTTTATTCAGTAATGTAATGACGATTATTGGAGTTTAATTTAAGTTACGGTTTACGTTTCCGCGAGAAAGAAAAATTCTATGTCATTTCTGACATGTAAAAGATTGATTCGACGCCTTGTATTCTCCTTAGTGAGATACAGCGGGTGCACTGTTCCCGATGTTAGAGCTCGGGAGCGGGGCGCTACAACTTGGCACTAGATGGTAAATTATGGAGTTCCATACGTACTAATCAATATTGCTTTATATCTTTGTATGTCCACAGGCAAGTCAGCCTTAAGGATATTATTAATAGCATGGTGAAAACTCAGGTCATCCTTCATGAATATATATGTGTGTGCGTGTGTATATATATATCTCGAAAGAGCAGATAAAAGCGAAAGAGAAGAAAGAAAAGAGCTGCAAAAGTAACTTTTTTTGGGCTTAAAATTTGGTAGAGTAAAAGGAATATTACTTATATGCTAGTGTATATGATTTTAAAGCTCTCTCAATTTTCTTGGGTGTCTCTGCTACTTGGACAAGGGCCTTTTTAACTATGAATAGTAAAGAACCGGATATGAAATAAAACATGAGATACTTGGATGAATGTTTGCTTGATTATTTACTTAAGAAATATTTCTTGTAAAGTCGCGATTAAGAAAAGTAGAAATTTTTATATAAACATAACAAGTTGTCGTGAGCAATTGTGTATTTTAAATGATTTGGTTTGAAATGGTATTCTTATATTATTTTTTTTTTGTGTGTGTATATATATATATATATATATATATATATATATATATATACATATATGTGTATATATATATATACACATATATATATATATACATATATATATACACATATATATATATACACACATATATATATATACACATATATATATATACACACATATATATATATACATATATATATATACATACTAATAAATTAGTCGTATATCAATGTTGATTGTATCTTTCCTGGTAATATTTTATGTATCCACCCTTGAATAGGAGGCTTCATTAGCGTAAGACAACCACAATCTAGTAAATTGAAAAAGTCTGTCCAAACAAATATTATACGTCTACAGAGCTTTATGTGAAAATGGAACAGCCTATCCAAACCCAATGTTCTTCCATTTCAAAGCGTTTTACGCATTTTAATCGTCCTAAGATACTACTTGGGCCTTAAATATTAATCCATATGTTGTATATTTCGAAAGAGTTTCATGCAATTAAAAATTCTTAAATATTAATCGAAGAACACATCAAGGAACATGAGAATCAAAGCAGTCTCTTGATGGATTAGTTTGTAAGAGATTTTTTTTTTTTTGGCATTCACTTGAAAACATTTGAATCGTGAGTCACTTTCAAACAGAATTCCATAATTTTTTTATTTCAACAAAAAGAAAATCGTGGACACCGCAAAATATTGGTGTATAATATATTAAGAAATATGTTGTGGGTTTGAAACCATAAGATTCTAATAAGTGTTAAAATTCAATGCTACTTGCGTTGATATAATGCAAGTATATAAAATAAAGATGACACACAAACTTTTAACGTGAATTGGTAAATCACATGCTTTTTCAATTTACTAGATAGAAGTTGTCCTACCCTAATCCATTCGTGAATTGATTAGCGTAGGATAACTTCTATCTAGTAAAAAGCATGTCTAAACCAAATATTATACGGTTATAGTGTTTTATGCCAAAATAAAACAGCCTGTTCAAACAAAATGTTTTATCAGTTCAAAGAGTTTTACCATTTTGATAATCCTAAAAAAACAACTTCGACCGAGTAATCAAGATATATATTTTCAAAGGGTTTCATGCAATTAGAATTTCTTAAACATCAATCGAAGATGGACGGCTTCTGTCGCCCTTTACACATCAAGGAACATGAGTATGAAGGCAATCTCTTGATGGATTAGTTTGCAAGGAAAGTTGATTTTTCTTTTGCCATTCACTTGAAAACATTTAATTCGTGAGTCACCTTCAAACAGAAATCCATAATTTTTTATTTTGAAAAAGGAACTTGCATGTAATAGAAAATAAATGCGAACCTCAAAAAATTGGTGTATACTTCATGTTAGAATATGAATTGTTTTAATGAAGTCAAAAAATATTTGAAAATGAGTTAAAAATGTATTTCATACTTTGGAATTGAAACAAAATGAGAAAAACACACTGTCAGGCATGATCACTCATATAGATTGATTTATGTAAACACCAGTCTCTAAAATGAGACATAGATTCATCTATGTAAGGACTGCTCAAAATTGAAACTTCACCGTCCAACATCGATTTCTTAGGTTGGAACACATCGATCAATTGATGTGACATCAGTCTCGAAAGGTAGAGACATCGATCGATCGAAGTAGTTAAGGTTCTTCACTGTCCAAGATCAATCTCCCATGGTGAAGGCATTGATTGCTCGATATGTACATCAGTCTCTCAAATAAGAGACATTGATAGATCGATGTAGGTAAGGTACAAAACTAAAACCACTCTGGAAGAGATCGATCTGTCAACTTAAAGACATCGATCGATCTATGCAGACATCGGTCTCTATAACATGAGACATGGATCGACCGATGTCATCCAGAATTCAAATTTTTATGACCGTTGAAACAAAATCTAAGGAAGATTTAAAGTAACTCAACAATTATCCAACAATCTCCCACTTGAAGGCGAGTTTGCGACACTTGTAACTCAACAATTATTATCTTCCTTGTTGCATTTTTATCTGCTCCAAGCGAACAAGACCGGCGACACTCGGTTAACACCGTCTGAGTCCAACCGAGGCTTTGCATAGCCTCAACTTCTACGTGGTGACGACTTTCATGAACATGTCCACAAAATTTATTTCACCCGCAATCTTCTTCAATGATAAAGTTTCATCGTCCACTAACTCACTTATGTAGTGATACTGTAGTTGAATACACTTCGTTCTCGAGTGATATACTGTATTCTTCACGAGACATAACACACTTTGGCTATTGGTGTAAATCGGTCTGCTACTTTGATCCCTTTCAATTTCTATCCGAAAATTAAGTAACCATACCATCTCTTTTTTTTGGCCTCTGAGATTGCAACATATTCGGCCTCCGCCGTAGAAAGTGTTATGGATTTTTTGCAATCTCGACATCCAACTTACCACTGTACCACCATACATAAAATATACCTAGATGTACTATTTCATCCCTTCGTGTCACCACCAATTTCTGTGTCAACAAAGCCTTCGAGTCATTCATTAAGTATTTGATCCATTGTACCTCACACGTAGCCATAGTCATAGCTCTATATTCAGCCTCAGCTGAAGACCTTGACACCGTTGTTTGCTTCTTTGCCCTCCAAACAATGTATTTCCAAGAAACACACATTATCCCGTAATGGATCGCTTGACTTCATTGCAGCCTCCCTAGTCAGCATC
Source organism: Eustoma russellianum (assembly GCA_036186865.1). Classification (NCBI taxonomy): domain Eukaryota; kingdom Viridiplantae; phylum Streptophyta; class Magnoliopsida; order Gentianales; family Gentianaceae; genus Eustoma; species Eustoma russellianum. The sequence continues at coordinate 9,779,694 of AP025047.1, read as the reverse complement.
CACAAAAGCTTTCAGATGCAGGTCTCCTTCTCTTGGGAACAACAATCCTTGGCCTACAGTGCCTTTTATATACCTTAACACTATGTGAGCAGCTCTCAAATGATTCTCAGTGAGACAGCCTAGGAACTGACTCAATTGTTGCATAGGAAATGTTATATCTGGCCTAGTGATGGTCAGATATATAAGCTTTCCAATAAGTCTCCTGTAATATGTGCTATCAGACAGTCTTGGTGAATCATCATGGGTCAATCTAAGATGTGTTTCCATAGGGCTTTTAGCTGGCTTAGCTTCTAAGAATCCAGTTTGTTGCAGTAATTCAATGGTGTACTTTTTTTGGTTGATGCAGACCCCCCTCTAGCCTTGGCTACCTCGATGCCAAGGAAGAACTTCAAGTCTCCAATGTCTTTGATCTTAAATCTGGTATGAAGGGATGTCTTTACCTTCTGAATAGCTGCTTTATTAGCACAGGTGACAATGATGTCATCAACATAAACGAGAAGTATAAGGAGATTAGAGCCTACTGGTTTTGTGAAGAGAGTTGAATCTGACTTGGACTGAGTGAATCCTTGACTAGTGAGATGAGAAGTGAGGGTGGAATTCCATTCTCTACCGGCCTGTTTAAGACCATAGAGGGATTTTTGAAGTTTACACACTGCTTGAGGATTTGGTACTTTCAAGCTTGGAGGAGGTGTCATATAAATCTCCTCATGAAGATCCCTATGGAGAAATGCATTATTGACATCCAATTGGTGTAAAGGCCATCTGTTCCTAGCAGCAAGAGCAAGAACCAGTCTCACTGTAGTCATCTTGGCTACAGGAGAAAACGTGTCTTGATAATCAATCCCAAATTGTTGATTATATCCTTTGGCAACCAACCTAGCTTTGTGTCTTTCCATTGTTTCATCTGATTTAAGTTTGACTTTGTATACCCATTTGCAGCCAATAGGATGTTTGGCAGGAGGTAATTGCACAATGGTCCAGGTTTTGTTTGCTTCTAGAGCTGCTATTTCTGTTTCCATCACATCCTGCCACACAGTAGATCTAGCTACCTCCAAATAAGAATTAGGTTCTTTATTACTGCATAAACTTAATGCATATGCTTTGTATTTTGGAGCTAGAGATGCAAATGAATGATACTTGTGCAGGGGATGGGGTGACGTATAGTGAGGAGTTGAGGTAGAAGATGAGTGACTAGGTGTAAGGTTACAGTGGTAATCTTGGAGATAGAAGGAGCCTTTCGCGTACATTGAGATCTCCTTTCATCATTACGTTCAGCATTGCAATGCTCAGCAGTTAAATCTTGGGCAGAAATTGGAAGTTCAATGACAATGTTTCCTGGCAAGGAGATATGCTGTGACTATAAAGAAGGATTATTTATGTTGGCAGAAGCATGGGGAGAACTAGTTGAGGGAAGTTGTGATTGACCCGAGGCATGTTCCAAGTTACCGGGTGATGTGGTTGATGACAAGGGTACTGTGGCTTGACCATGAGCAATAGTATAATGGATGGTTGATTGAGGGTTAGTTGAGTCTGAAGAGCATGAGTTAGGGAGAAAGGACATGTATGAAGGCTGGTTAGGTGGTTTGTCACTAGAAAGAGAATGAGTATCACAGAAAGGGAATGTGTGCTCATGGAACATTACATCTCTAGATATGTAAATTGATTTGGTATTGAGATATTGAAGTATGTAGCCCTTTGTAGTGTATGACAGTCTAAGAAAAATAATCTTCCTGGACCTAGGAGCAAATTTTTCGTTTGTAGTTGAGTACAAGCACCAAATGCAAGGCAGCCAAAAAATCTTAAGTGTTGATATGAGGGTTGTTTTTGGTGGAGTATATGAAATGGAGTTTGATTGTTTAGGATGGGAGAAGGTGTAATGTTGATTAAGTAAACTGAGTGTTGGACGCAGAATCCCTAGTAAGAGGATGGGACTTGGGACTGGAATTTGAGGGCTCTTGCAACAGATAAAATATGTTGGTGCTTCCTTTCAACCACTCCATTCTGTTGAGGAATGTAAGCACAGGTAGTCTGATGGAATATTCTTTTGGATGCATGAAAGGATTCCATGTTGAACTCATGGCCATTGTCAGTCCTGATTATTTTGATATGAGCACTAAACTGAACTGAAACATACTCACAGAAGCTATGTACAATGGGTCTTGTTTCTGATTTTGACCTCATCGAATATACCCAACAAAATCTACTATGATCATAAATAATAGTAATGAAGGTGTTGTTTACACATGGTGGGGTATTTATATGATCCCCAGATGTCAATATGTACAAGATTAAAAGGGCTAGAGGTTACTGAAGAAGAGATGGGGAATGTGTTTCTTTTTTGTTTAGCTAGGGGGCAGATATTACATTTATTCAAACCATCATAGGGTATCTGTACTAGGGGATCTGTCTTCTGCACTTCCTTCATCCTTGCAAAAGACATATGTCCCAGCCTAGTATGCCATAACATTGGTGTTGACAGACTTACAGAACATGTCTTTGAAATGGAGTAGGCAGACTTCACCATGATAAGTTCTCCCTGCAGATAATAGAGCTCATGATCAACTCTAGCTGAACTAATCGTCTTCCTGTTCTTGAGGTACTGAATGTGACACATATCGTTTACAGATGATAGAGCTATATTTGGAGATTGGGTTAATATGCTTAAGGATAACAAGTTAAAGGCAAAAACTGGAACATGGAAAACATATGTGAAGAATAGGTCAGGGGAGATCATAATGGTTCCAACATGAGTGATATTGGGCCAGTGATTTGTCTGGGAGCTTAACAAACAGTAAGGAAACAGAATGATAGGACTCAAAGAGATCAAGATAAGCACAAACATGATCACTAGCTCCAGAATCTAAAATCCATATGTTTAAGTTTTGCATCAATAAATTACATGAAGTCTTACCTGGCTCAGCAGCCTATTGTGCTGACATGATTGAATGGTGAGTTACTGCTGCACTTGAGGAATCAACATTCATCTTTCCTCCCTTTATTTGATGTCCCTACAAAAGACTGATCAACTGATTATATTGATCTGCTGTCAAAGTAGGAGATGCTACTACTTCATTTTGAGCACTCCCATCATTACTTTCAAATACTTCATACACTTCATTAGTCATTGTACTTCCATCCTGCTGAGACATCTGGTCTCCACATACCAAGTTTACATGGCCCTTCTACTTAAAGCCAGGGGGAATAATCGTGCTTACTGTAACATCTATCTACAGTATGTCCTGAATTGTTACAATAAGTGCAGTAAGGAACTTTAGATCTGGTCTGATTAGGCCTGAAATTGACCCTACTATCACCCCTGCCAGCAGTTTTCTGTGACAGTCCATCTCTACTTTGATAAGATCTAAGGGAAAACGAACCAAACCTGGACTGATTGTTACCAAAACTCACATTTAACACAGATGAAGGATTGTTAACAAACTGATTATGGCTATTAGAGTATATTAATTTCCTCTCCAACTTGACAGCCATTGCAAAGGCTCTTTTAAGATCGGGAAGTGGGGTAGACAACAGTATTTGAGATTTCACTACTTCAAACTCATCATTAAGGCCTTTGAGAAACTTAATGACACAATCATTCTCCACAAATCTACTTATCTGCGTAGAAAAGTTACATGTGCATCTATTACAAGTGCATGTTGGATAGTTCTCAAAATGGACAGCACTTGCCAAATTCCTTTAAATCTACTGTAATACTCCGTTACAGAATTAGTTTCTTGTCTGATTGCATAAAATTCTTATTGTAAATCCGAAAGCCTAAATGAGTCAACATTACCATATCTGAATTGTAGATCATTCCAGATCTCTACAGCAGTGTCAACCCACATAATGCTCTGAGCTATGCTAGGTGTTAAAGAATTTACTAGCCATGACGCTACCATGTTATTGGCCTTCATCCAAGCGTTGAACCTCCTTGCTGTTTCAACAGGCTTCACAAGCACTCCATTGATGAATCCAATCTTGTTCTTGGATTTCAGCGCTCTTCTGACTGACCTACTCCAACCATGGTAGTTATTGCCATCCAACAATTGCTGGACCAACACCATTGAAGGATTGTCACTTAGATGGATATAATACGAATCCTTAGTAGGATCAATCACCATATGAGTTATATGTGAGGATGACGGATAGTCATTCGCAGCAGTAAAATTGTTGGACGACATGAAAGTACCAAAATTCTTCTACCAAACTCTGATACCATGTGAAAAAACTACGGAATTCCTTGATCAATAAAACACCACACAATAATACACTAAATCGTGTAAGAATCAGGTAAACAAGGTCACGAAATCATAAATTGAAGAATGAGAGAATTCTTGGATTTGATCCCAAGGGAAGAGCAGTTATTTTTCTCTTCTCTTCACCCGACTGCAGAGACAGTTATTTAACAAAGAAGAAGAATGCGAAATAGCAAGAAAGCCCTTAACTAAATTCCTATTCCAGCTTAATGTACAGCGGCATATTGGTCCATTCATCTCATTTTTAAACATTACGCGTGCAGACTACTTCTTCCTTCTTCTACCAACAAACTTTTTCCTTCTCCCAGCTGCAACCGTTTATCCAGCTGCCTTCCTCCACTATTCCAAGATTCTCCTGTTTCTCCTCACCAACTAAGCGTCCCATTCCATGATTACTTGATTCGCATTTTACATTGCTCCTTTCCTTTTTTGTGTAGAGACATCGATCGATCGAAGTAGTTAAGGTCCTCCACTGTCCAACATCAATCTCCCATGGTGAAGGCATTGATTGCTCGATATGTACATCAGTCTCTCAAATAAGAGACATTGATTGATCGATGTAGATAAGGTACAAAACTGAAACCACTCTGGAAGAGATCGATCTGTCAACCTAAAGACATCGATCGATCTATGCAGACATCAGTCTCTATAACATGAGACATGGATCGACCGATGTCATCCAGAATTCAAATTTTTATGACCGTTGGAACAAAATCTAAGGAAAATTTAAAGTAACTCAACAATTATCCAACAATCTCCCACTTGAAGGCGAGTTTGCGACACTTGTAACTCAACAATTATTATCTTCCTTGTTGCATTTTTATCTGCTCCAAGCGAACAAGACCGGCGACACTCGGTTAACACCGTCTGAGTCCAACCGAGGCTTTGCATAGCCTCAACTTCTACGTGGTGACGACTTTCATGAACATGTCTACAAAATTTATTTCACCCGCAATCTTCTTCAATGATAAAGTTTCATCGTCCACTAACTCACTTATGTAGTGATACTTTAGTTGAATACACTTCGTTCTCGAGTGATATACTGTATTCTTCATGAGACATAACACACTTTGGCTATTGGTGTAAATCGGTCTGCTACTTTGATCCCTTTCAATTTCTTTCCGAAAATTAAGTAACCATACCATCTCTTTTTTGGCCTCTGAGATTGCAACATATTCGGCCTCCGCCATAGAAAGTGTTATGGATTTTTTGCAATCTCGATATCCAACTTACCACTGTACCACCATACATAAAAATATACCCAGATGTACTATTTCAGCCGTTCGTGTCACCACCAAGTTCTGTGTCAACGAAGCCTTCAAGTCATTCATTAAGTATTTGATCCATTGTACCTCACACGTAGCCATAGTCATAGCTCTATATTCAGCCTCAGCTGAAGACCTTGACACCGTTGTTTGCTTCTTTGCCCTCCAAGATATCAATGTATTTCCAAGAAACACATAATATCCCGTAATGGATCTCTTGACTTCATTGCAGCCTCCCTAGTCAGCATCCACAAAAGCTTTCAGATGCAGGTCTCCTTCTCTTGGGAACAACAATCCTTTGCCTACAGTGCCTTTTATACACCTTAACACTCTGTGAGCAGCTCTCAGATGATTCTCAGTGGGACAGTCTAGGAACTGACTCAATTGTTGCATAGGAAATGTTATATCTGGCCTAGTGATGGTCAGATATATGAGCTTTCCAACAAGTCTCCTGTAATGTGTGCTATCAAATAGTCTTGGTGAATCATCATGGGTGAATCTAAGATGTGTTTCTATAGGGCTTTTAGCTGGCTTAGCTTCTAAGAATCCAGTTTGTTGCAGTAAGTCAATGGTGTACTTTCTTTGGTTGATGCAGACCCCCCTCTAGCCTTGGCTACCTCGATGCCAAGGAAGAACTTTATGTCTCCAATGTCTTTGATCTTAAATCTGGTATGAAGGGATGTCTTTACTTGGCATAGGTGACAATGATTTCATCAACATAAACGAGAAGTATAAGGAGATCAGAGCCTACTGGTTTTGTGAAGAGAGTGCAATCTGACTTGGACTGAGTGAATCCTTGACTAGTGAGATGAGAAGTGAGGGTGGAATTCCATTCTCTACTAGCCTGTTTAAGACCATAGAGGGATTTCTGAAGCTTACACACTGCTTGAGGATTTGGTACTTTCAAGCTTGGAGGAGGTGTCATATAAATCTCCTCATGAAGATCCCTATGGAGAAATGCATTATTGACGTCCAATATGTGTATAGGCCATCTGTTCCTAGCAGCAAGAGCAAGAACCAGTCTCACTGTAGTCATCTTGGCTACAGGAGAAAACGTGTTTTTATAATCAATCCCAAATTGTTGATTGTATCCTATGGCAACCAACCTAGCTTTGTGTCTTTCCACTGTTTCATCTGATTTAAGTTTGACTTTGTATACCCATTAGCAGCCAATAGGATGTTTGGCAGGAGGTAATTGCATAATGGTCCAGGTTTTGTTTGCTTCTAGAGCTGCTATTTCAGTTTCCATCACATCCTGCCACACAGCAGATCTAGCTACCTCCAAATAAGAATTAGGTTCTGTATTACTGCATAAACTTAATACATATGCTTTGTATTTTGGAGCTAGAGATGCAAATGAATGATACTTGTGCAGGGGATGGGGTGACGTATAGTGAGGAGTTGAGGTAAAAGATGAGTGACTAGGTTTAAGGTTACAGTGGTAGTCTTGGAGATAGGAAGGAGCTTTTCGCGTATGTTGAGATCACCTTTCATCATTACGTTCAGCATTGCAGTGCTCAGCAGTTAAATCTTGGGTAGAAATTGGAAGAAAGAACAGGTCAAGAAATAGCATTGTAAGAGTTCAGATGGAGGACGATACTATGTCATCATCCATAGAGCAAGCTGCACAGTGCTTTGTTCAGTTCTTCACTGACCTGTTCGGCTCAGCTCAACCTATGCAAGCCATCAGACCAGAAGTTTTGACTAGAGGGCTGCTGATCTCCACTCAGCAGGCTGACTCTCTCACTGCTCCTATCTTGGAAGTTGAGATCAAAGCAACTCAGCACTCCATAGGTAAAGAAAAATCTCCAGGTCCTGATGGTTACACATCTTAGTTCTTCATAAGAGCCTGGGACATAGTGGGTCCTGGCTTAGTCAGCGTAGTCCAGGAATTCTTCAAGAATGGGGTATTGCTAATACAACCAAACTATGCTCTCATTGCCCTGGTCCTGAAGTCATCCCATGTCAACACAATTGAGGACTACAAGCCTATCTCCTGCTGCAATGTAATCTACAGGGTTATATCCAAGATACTTGCCATCATAATGATGGCAGTTATGCCCTCCTTCATGGATCCTGCTCAAGCTGGTTTCCTTAAGGGCATGTCCATGATGGAAAATATATTCCTGGTGTAGGAGCTGATTAGAGAATACAGGAAAAAGAGAACCACTCCTAAGTGTATGCTCAAAGTAGATATCAAGAAAGGCTTTGACTCCATTAACTGGTCTTTCCTTAAGGACATGCTTCTTTGCCTAGGTTTCCCTGCAGTCTTCACTGGATGGATTATGGAATGTGTGACTTCCACTTCGTACTCTATCTCACTTAATGACAGACCTTATGGACATTTCCAGGGCAAACGCGGTCTCAGGCAAGGGGATCCTATATCCTCCTACTTGTTTGTAATAGGCATGGAGTACCTCTCAAGACTCCTGCGACAGCTACACCAGGACAGAGAATTTCACTTTCATGCAGGCTGTGCCGAGCAGAACGTAACACACTTTAGCTTTGCAGATGACCTTATCCTCTTCTCCCGGGGTGATGCCTGCTCAGTGCAAAAAAATCATGGAGGCACTGAATACCTTTGGCCAATGCTCAGGGCTTAGGGCTAATTTGAGCAAATCTCAGTTTTTCTATGCCGGAATTGGTCAGGACACAAACTGGTTGCAGCTCAGCATGAGGTTTACAGCTGGATCAATGCCATTCAAATATCTAGGCATTCCCATTGTTGGACACAAGCTCAGGTGCACCCATTACACTCCCTTCATCAAGAAACTAATGGACAAAGTGGGCCTATGGAACGCAAATAGTCTTTCATATGCGGGCGTACTACAATTGATCAAATCAGTGCTGCAATGAGTGACCTGCTTCCGGTTGAGTGCTCTATCTACTCCAGTGAAGGTCAGATCCCTTGTAAATAGAATTTGCCTTCATTTCTTATGGGAAAGATCTACGCTGAGGACCAGGAAAGCTTGGGTTGCATGGTCTTAGATCAGCATGCCAAAAGAAGAAGGGGCTTGGGAGTTCTACTACTGAAAGCATGGAATCTAGCATTACTAGCCAAGCACATATGGGACATCCAGCACAAAAAGGACTCTCTATGGGTTCAATGGTACTGACTCACCCCTTCTGAAGAAATTATTGGAGATCAAGGATGAACTACTGGCCAGCTCAGGCTTTAGCAGCTCGGCTATAGGCATACTTATTTCCTGGACGGTTGATGGGATACTTAAACCCCACCTGGCATATGATCATTTAGGGAAAAAGGCAGGAAAGTCAATTGGGCTAAGATAGTATGGGATTCAGCTGTGACCTCCAAATATTCCTTCACACTTTGGCTGGCCAGGCTGAACAAGTTGTCCACCAAAGACAGACTAGTATACTTGAATGATAATGCATGTCAACTTTGCTCGGCGGGACAAGAGACACTGGCCCACCTTTTCTTCTTCTGTCCAGCCACCATGCAAGTCTAGAATTCCATCTTGGCATGGCTGGGGTTTCCACAAAGGCTTAATACAGTTCACAGATTGCTGGTCTGGGGCTCTTGCAAGCTAAAAGGAAAGGCGCTTAAAGTCAAAGCAACAAAATTTGCCTTGACAGCTATGATATATCACATTTGGCATGCGCGAAATAGATACATTTTTTAGAATACATTTTTTGTATCTAGGGATGTAGTACATAGAATGCGCACTCATGTGTACAGAGTAAAATTTAAGCTCTTCCCCCATATTTTAGATATAGGCAGTGAACCTATCGTTTAAATAGCTTACATTACTAAATAGTGCATGTATGTCGGCAGCAGGATCTACAAGTAGGACTATTGTATGGGATACATCCCTTTGATGTTTTGAAACTCGAGTAATACGAATTTATATTTCACCCAAAAAAAAGCAAGACACAGGTCGTCCTCATCATAAGGTCGGCAGATTATAATTTTTCTTTTCATAAGACTAAGATTGACATTTTTAATTTTGTTGTTTTCAAATTGTCAAGTTTATTTTATTGTAAAATACGATCTTAAATTCGAGCCGATGGAGTTTATGTTCAATCCATACATAGAAATTCCTTTTTTTAACTCAAAGCATTAAGCCGAGACACGTTTCCAACAATCGTAAGGCTGGTATATTTTAATTTCCTTATTTGTTCCTTGACTTGTTATCACAACGCACAAATATAATATAATATTACAACACAAGAGATAAGCGAGCTAACTTTCAACTCTATGAATTTATACCCCATGAATTAAAATCCTATCCAGAGTGGTAACCGAAGTTAATGGTTTAGTTTTGAAATAAGTCTGAGTTGAGTTTAAAAAAGAATTAATTTAGTTAAAATAACAAAATAAAATTTGCTAGTTTACAACGTTGCACGTAGGTACTGAAAATCTTCATAGAATTCAAGATGTCAATAGTTATTTTACCTAAAAATAATCTATGGTGATGAGCCCGTGAAGGATCAAACAAATAAGGTGAATTGCGTCGAACTATATATTGTTAGAGCTATTTCGATTTGGATCTAGGCACTGAAATTTATGTGCGCTTTGCTGTAATATTTTACTGCTTTGTTCTAAAAGTACTCTAAACTGTAAAGAAGACATAATCGTTTGTGGCACGTTTGCATCGTGATCGCAGTGTACTGTTGATTGACACATACACCGTGTTGCCAGTATGCTATATCTTGGGTTAATAATGCTCACTGTGTATAAGACACCGTGTGATAGTGGTGACCCTTGGATGCTTGTGTTGATCTATGATACTGGTTAGGTACACTGCGATTGCGATGTTTAAACACTGTGATCAGTGCGTTTCAAAATTAGGTACATGATGATCACTCTTCTGAAGCCAAAGGTGTTTGAAGACTATTCTATGAGTAGGCTCGAAGGAATTGTACTTCATGTGAGGTTCATTGAGTGATCAAAAATATCTTTTAGGGCCATGCTTTGAAACTCTGACAACAAACCTTAAGTTAGTGTAAGGTCCATAACAATCACTATAGAGAGAGAGTGATGAATAGAGTATTTCAATTTGCGGAATTTTCTCGGTTCAGCTTCCTCCAACTCAAATACTCTCCAAGATAAGAAAGAAGAAGATGAGAGTTAATGAGTTTATGACATGCGATTTAGAGTGGTTCGAATCTCTTTGATTCTACTCCACTATCACTTTCCTTCTAAAGTGGATTTTAAGCAACAACTTTCTTATTACCTTTGATAAGGATCAACAACAACAACAACACTTAAACTAGTACTTAATGCAAGCTACATCTACAACAGCATCAACTTGTTACATAACCACTTTGTGCAACACCCAACAATAACATCTTATTGCACTAACATTTGTGCAAACATCAACAGCACTAGCTACAAACAAGAACTACAACAACTACTTCTTCCGTGAATTTTGTTCCAAAGGTTATGAAATTTTGAATTGTGGATAACATCGGTCGATCTATTCATAATTTAGAGATTGATGTATACATCGATCAGTCGATGTCTTCAAGTTGAGAGATTGATGTCTTCCAGTGAGGCATTTATCGATCGATGTCTCTTTATTGAGAGATTGATGTCTTCTAGTGAGGTTTCAATTTTGCACCTTTCATACATCGATCGATCAATGTCTCTTCTTTGAGAGACTGATGTATACATCGATCAATCGATGTCTTCATCTTGAGAGCCCAATGTTGGACAGTGAGGTTTCAACTTTGAACAGACCCTACATAAATCGATTGATGTCTCTTCTTTGAGAGACTGATATACACATTGATCGGTCTATGTGAGAGATATATGTCTCAAAGTGTGTTTTTCTAATTTTGTTTCAATTCCAAAGTATGAATTACTTTTTAACTCTTTTTAAAACATCTTGTAACTTCATCAAAACAATTCATACTCCAACAATCTTCCCCTTGATGATTTCGAAACCAAAGCTTTTAAAAGATGTTTTTATTTCACAAACTGTATTTGAGCTAGCCAAAGGTTTCAAAACTCAATGTCCATACAATATTTTATATCTCCCACTAAGTAAATGAATTTGTGCTCTCCCTCAATATATGATCATGAAAACATACTCCAAATTACTTCAAAGCTCACCCCTCAAGATATAAGCATCTCAAAACCAATGACATGATGTATATCGTCTCCATTTCAAACTCTCCCTCAACACAAGCATGCATCATACTCAAATGTCACATTTGCAAAACTTACTTCATGATATATTCTTCCAACATATATCAACATCTAAGCTACTTATATATTGAGTATTTTCGACGTATAACAAGCATATCAGGCATACATATCCAATTAGCATATCCCATTCATATCCGACTCATGCAAAGCATGCCATATACTATACACATACATGTATCAAGCATACCAAGCACACTATATACTAAGCATATCCAAACAAACATGTATCAAGCATTCCAATCATGTCATATGCTATACACATATATGTATCAAGCATACCAAGCATACCATATACTAAGCATATCCAAACAAACATTTCTTCCCCTTTTGAAAACATCAAAACAATAAACCAAAGCAAAACATCTTATTACATCTTAAACTACGACATAGCTAAAGTATGCCTATGGGAATGATGGGATAGATGTTATAACCTAATCTTCATCAAAGATGAGAAGGTGAGGCCTGGAATGTACGTCTTCATCTTCGCCTTGAGTTTTATGAAGCTAGACTCGTGCAGTGTTACTTTTGTCTTTAGGTCACCCACTTCCTGTTGAAGTGCAATGACTTGAGCTTGTAACTTGAAGACATTTGTACTCAAACCGATTGAGCCTTCTTGGATTCAGGCCATGTGAACTTCCTCATTTCCCAAAATTGCCTCGTTTTCATCCACTTTCTCTGTATTTCCTTTTCTCTTTCAAGCTTCCCTTCTTGCTCTTAAAAATTGTTGGATTTGACTTTGTTGTAAAAGTGCTTGTGAGTGATTTGGTCTTCATCCATTGCATTCATATCCAATCCTGATTTTAGTAGCATGCGATAGATAAGATTGCTATATGAGAGGGCTTTATTCTTCCTTGTTATAGCTTCTATCAAATTTACCATAAAGAGTTTGCCAAAGTTGATTTGTTCTCGGTTGGCAAGACGGAAGGAAATATAGAAGTCCAAATTACATGTCCCTTTTGTGGAATTTCCATTTATACAAAAGGTTACTATAGCAAGTGAAGTTTACGAGCAATATCTAAGCATGACAAGTGATATACCTAAGGTTACATGGAGGTATAGGTTCATCCAATTCTTCCTTAGCTTCCCAGATTTTATCCAAGGGAAGTTTACGAGCGTTAATCTCTATTGCAGCGTAGCTAACTCGGTGGCTTGACTGGAATCAACCGGTTGTTTTCTCCTTTGATGGGTTCTTACATATGGTTGTTTCCTTGACTCTCCTTCACTTTGAGAGGTTCTTGCCCTCTTGGATGTGATTTTACTCCTCGTAGACATTTTTTATATAATTAGGTCCTGAAAAGGAAGTTTATTGTGAAGAGGATGAAGAAATTTAAGAATATGAAGAAAGAATCAAGTTTGGTGAGGATGAAATTTAAATTATTGCTTGAAATTGAAGGGGAGTTGTTTTTGGAGAGGAGGGCGCCAAGGATAAGGTTTTTCTGATTGAGTTTAGATGAGTAGAAATGGGAAAAATTGCATTTTGGCAGATTTTTAATCTGTTGCAATCGATCATGTCGATCGATCGATGTTAGAGATCCATGTATACGTGGATCTCTCTGTTTAATACATAGATCGATCCATGTACACTATTTTATAAAGTTTATAGATTTGACCTTTTATACATTGTTAATCATACCCAATCTTGCTATAATTTATTGAAGTGCCTCCATAGGAAGTAGTTTTGTGAATATGTTTGCTAATTTACCATTAGTTGGAACAAATCAAAAAAACTTTATCAGACATGATCTATTGTGAAGTGATATCTAACCTCATTATGCTTAGTTCTACTTATAATACTCACTTGTTTCTGAGGCATTATCAAATAAGATAGGCATTTTGTGAAACTTAACCTTGTAATCATTCAAGGTGTGTGTCATCAAATGGCATTATGCACATCATGATGCGAGTTACCTATTTTTATTTTGCCTGGAAAAGTGACAAGCTATTTTGTTTCTTGGAAAAAAAACCAAAAGGCCGAGTGATCACCAAGAATTAACATGTTTCAGAGGTCCTTTTCTCATCAACAAGGTTTTTAGCATACTCTGAATCATAATACCTTCTTGAGTCAAAACACCCATTCTTAGAATAAAGCAACCCAAAATTCAACTTATCCTTTAAATCCTTAAAAATATGTTTTAAGACAACTAGATGCGATTTATTAAGCATACTTTAAAAATCTAGCACATAGACACATAGCATGTAATATATTCGGCTGGCTAGCCGTCAAACAAAGTAAGCTATCAATCATATTCTTAGACTTTGTTACCTTGACCGGATTTCCTTTTACACTTTTATCAAGCTTTGCACTTTTGTTCATTTGTGTACTTTCACTTCTTCCGTTCTCATGTTTGTATTTCTCGAGAGGATCTTTGGTGTATTTTGTTTGAGAGATGTATGCTTCATCACTAATTTGCTTGATTTGAAGCTCAAAAGATGTAGTTGAGCTCATCCATCGTACTCATCTCAAATTCTTCTTTAGCTTAGCAAAGTGCTTACAAAGACAATCATTAGTAGCACTAAATACAATGTCATCAACATATATTTTAGCAAACTCACCACTTCTATCACTTCTAATTTCTTTGATGGTATCTTCTTTTTGGTTTTCTAATCTGCTACAAAGTTTTATAAACTCTTGACATATATCACTCTTTTTGGCTAAGAACATGACCAAAGTATACATAGGAAAGTCATCTACCACTACAAAAGTGTAATGTTTTCCACCTAGACTTGTCATACCAATATCCCCATACAAATTCATATGAAGCAATTGTAGAGGTTTGGTGGTGGAGATTTCACTTTCAGGCTTGAAGCTTGCTTTAACAAGCTTTGCCTTTTGAAAAGTGTTACATAAGGCATGGTTTTCGAAATTTAACTTTGGAAGACCTTGGACTTTTCATTTTTGCAAATTTCTTTGACGTTTTTGAAACTAATATGTGGAAGTCGTCTATGCCATAATTGTGTCAAATCATTTTCGCCAACCAGATATGAAACTTTTTGTGATATCAAATTATGTGTGCTAAATTTATAAACATCATTTTTTTCTTATAGCCTCAAAAACAATGATGGTGGAACGGTCCATTTTGAAAATGAGACAGTCAAAATCCTTGGACATGGAGAAATTGGTAACTCTTCTTTTATTATTAATAATGTATTATATGTAGAAAGGCTTAAGTATAATTTGATAAGTGTTAGCCAACTATGTGATGCTAATTTTCTAGTTGGTGAACAAAGTCTTGTCCCTGTCATATGCGTGGAACATCAGCTGTTCCATAAGCCATTTACTTCCTTCTTCTTTGGCTACTCCATTTATCTAGAGAGCCTACAAAACCAACAGGATGGGTCTTTTCGGGTTAGCTTGACGACCCTTAGGCTTCCAAACATACATGTTATCAAATCTAGCTCTACATGCACTTTTTATATGTCCTTCCTGTTTACAATGAAAACAAGTAGTTATATGCCTTAGTTGTGTGCTTTTGCGTTTGTGAGATGATGAACCATTTTGAGTTCTTATATCATTTGACTTTTTCTTTTGGCTTAATAACTTGGGTTCAATAGTAGAGTATGGGGACTTCCTAATCTCCATATTTTCTAGAGCTACAGTCTTATAGATGGTAAGTATGATATCATGCTCTTGGTAGATCAAAATATTCTTATCATGGAAGCTCTTGTTTTTTAATATGCATTTTTCAAATTCTTTCTTCAAGTTTTTGTATTTTAAGTTTAATCTTTCAAAATCACCTTGTAAATCCTCTATTTCATCTTGTAGATTGGTATCAGAGTAAGTGGACTTCACCTCAAGGTCATTCTCAATTGCCATGAGACAAGTGTGTTGTTCCTCTGGATTTTCAACGATTGCAATGAGTCTAACATCTTTGTCTTCACTTTCTTCTCCTTCCGATTCAGAAAGAAGATCATCTCATATGGTTACTTCGACACTCAAAGCTTTCTTCTTTGGCTCCTTGACATGGCAATCAACGATGAATTTACCGGGTCGACCACACCTATAGAAATTTTCACTTGATTCTTTGTCCTTGGATGATTTCTTGAAAAACTTTCTTGTTTGGGCCTTGTTTCTTGTGGATACTCTTCTAAATTTTCTAACTAAAAGAGTAACTTCCTCATCCGACTCATTGGATTCTACCACCAATTCTTTGTGTGATGTATGTGTGGCTTAATAGGATTCATTCTACTTTGCTCATCAATAAGAATTTTATGAGTGAGTAAATTACTGGACAACTCATCAAGAGTAAGAGTCTTGAGAATTTTGGATTCGGTGATGGCAGTCATATTGGGTGTCCATTCTCTTGGCAAAGAGTTGAGAAGTTTTGAGATAATATCTTCATTTGAGATTTTCTTGTCAACCATGGAGAGTTGATTCACTATTCGAGTGAATCAGTCAATTGTCTCTTCAATCTTTTTGCCACTCTTCGTATCGAACATTTCGTATTCCTTAATGAGTATAAGTCTTTTGGCAGTTCCCACTTGCTCAGTCCCTTCATGTATCATTTCCAGCCTTTCCCATGCTTTATGGGCTGTTTCAAGACCTTGATGTCTTATTAGCTTGGTAGTAGTTAGTGCACTTGAGAGAATTTCAAATGTCTTTCCATTTATGTCAAAACTTATCTTCTCTGTCGGTGTAGCCATCCTCATCTTTGAACATTGACTCTCCTTTTGTATTTGTAATCATAGGAACTTCTATTCCTTTGACAAAAACTCTCGATATATCAAACCCGTGACCTTTCAAATGATTTTCATTCGAAATTTTCAAAGAGAGTAGTTTTGAGCTTCAAACATAGGAGTTTTGATGTTTGCGGCAAAGAATAATACGGTTGGTTTGGAAGTTGAGGTATAAGATGAAGAGGTTGTCATTGCCATGATCTTTAACCTTGCTATTTGCAAAAATTTGCCAAGAAATCAAGGTTAGGCTCTGATATCAATTGTTAGGTCTGTAACAATCACTCTAGAGGGGGGTGAATAGAGTGTTAGGCGATTTTACGGAATTTTCTCGTTTTTGGCTAACTTCAACTCAAGTGAACTCCAAATCAAAATAAAGAAGGAAGATGATAGATAATAAATGAATACACCCGATATCAAGTGGTTCGAATATTAAATGATTCTACTCCACTACCACATTGTTTACAAAGTAGACTTTCAACAACTACTCTTCTTATTACTTTTAATAAGAACAAGAACAGCAATACTTACACTAACAACTTAGTGTAAGCAATCACAACAATAACTTCTTGCACAAAATAACTTTGTGCAACAACAACAACTCCAGCTATAAGCAAGTTCTTGCTTCCTTGCAACTTCAACAAAGTTCTATCAAAGAACTTTCACACAATGGTTTTTGGGAAGTAGTGAGGTTACACTTTCTAACTAGTCTAAACGCAAGCAAGAGATCAACTATGTATGGTTCCTCTTGTTTAGACTCACGCTCTCTCAAATTACAACAATGAAAAATAAGCAATAAGAGCTTAATAAGATTTAAGCACTTTGCACAAATGAGAGATTTTTACAGCAATGAAATATGAAGCTTTAAGAGGATGAAAGCGTGTATTTTCCTCATATGAGCTTCTTCAATTTATAGAGGGTGTGAGCCACGTTTGTGCAGCTTCCTCCAAGTCTTCAACTCAATCATAAGTCTTGACATGTTCAAATAGCCTTTAGCCATCCTATGGATTGATTTTATCCTCCAAAGTCACCCTAGAAAATCTTAGACATAGAGAAAATAGTAAACGAAGCATGGTTAATGTCAGGGAAAAGTCCACAAGAAATTTGAGCAAGACTGGAAAGAAAAAACATCGTAAATCTCCCTTGGATTTTGTTCCAATGGTCATAAAAATTTGAATCCTAGATGACATCGATTGATCGATGTCTCTGCATTGAGAGATCGATGTCTTCTAGTAAGGTTCTAGTTTTGCTCCTTATATACATCGATCGATCGATGTCTCTTCTTTGAGAGACTGATATGCGCATCGATCGATCAATGTCTCATTGCTGAGAGATCGATGTCTTCAAATAAGCTTTCAGTTTTATTCCTTACGTACATCGATCGGTCAATGTCTCTTCTGAGAGACTGATGTATACATCGACCGCTCGACGTCTCACACTTTGAGAGATCGATGTTTTTCAGTAAGGTTTTAGCTTTGAACCTTCACTATATTGTTCGATCGATGTCTCTAATCTTAGAGGTTGATGTCACATCGATCAATCAATTTCTCCCAGAGAGATCGATGTTGGACGGTAAGGTTCAAATCTTAGACAATCCCAACATAGATCGATCGATGTTTCTTCTTGAGAGACTCATATATCAATCGATCGATCAATGTGAGAGATTGATGTCTCACAGTGTGATTTTCTCATTTTGCTTTAATCTCCAAGTATGAAATACCTTTTCAAATCTTTTAAAAACATCTTTTAACTTTATCAAAACAATTCATATTCCAACACCATCAACTCTATAACATATCCCATCAACGTAATATTATTTCTCCCCCTTTTGAAACATCAAAAAGAAGCCAAAACGAACATGCATTATGGCTAATAGGAAATACTGAACACATCTCAAATGAATGGAAAGCAATCACACAAACAAAAGATATTCGTACATTAGTGGAATAAAGTTTGGAAAGTTAGAAGCTAACATACACATGATATTCCTAAGGGAGAGGGAACGCGGATGACTAAGATTCTTCATTGGATGAGAAATAGAATCTAGAGATAGTAGCCTTTTAGCTTGGACTTGAGCTTCTGCTACTTCATCTTCTGTAATTGAAGTTCGGTTCTAAGCGTGCTCACTTCCTTGTCAAGTACATCAACATGAATAGTCTCTTCGGTTTGTCCTCACTCAAGTCCCAAATATGAAATTTAAGGCTATCTACTTATTCCTCGGCATTGGAATCATCCCCAAGAGTCTTCATTCATATGAGCCTTGTCTTTATTTTTATGGGAGCATAGGGCAGGGGTAAGTTCCAGCTCCGGCTCTGGAATGACCTAAGGCTCATCAACATGCTTGGCTTGATGCACCTCTGGTGGTGCAGCCGTTTCAAGCGCTTAGCGTGTTACATACGTTATACATATACATATATATATAGATATATATATATACATATATATATACATATATATATATATATATATATATATATATATATATATATATATATATATATATATTGAGCAAAAGAAATATTTTATTAAAATACCTCATTTATGGCGGAGAAATACCATAGTACAATGTCGCCTCAGCAAAAGTAAAAAGCCAATGTAAAGGAGTAAGTATTGACAGACGCCAGTCATATATGATATGTTGTATTAAAACCTTACTAACTAAAACCACCCTTGTGGAAAAACCTTTGTGAAGGAAAAAGCGTACATATTTATACGATTGGCTAAAAAAAACGTAAGTATAAGATATTGTTGGAGACAAGATCTAGTAGCAGGATCATAGGAGTCCGCAGCCAATCAGCAACCGATATCGGTGTAGCCAGAAGTGGTGAAGACAGATAATAACTTATCAGTGTATTGCCAAATCTCCAAAGAACAGTCTGTGCCATTGAGATGCAGGGTCGAAGCGGGAATGCAGGCCAGAATCTCCAGCGCCATATAATGCACCAAGCGAACATGCAACAAACACAAAACAGGTGGGTCATTATTAAGCTAAAATGGTAGCATATGTAAGATCCATACAAGGATAAGCAACTACCCGTGCTGCCTGCATCTGAGGATACATGAAACAAGATTTTGAAGAAAGCCATAGTAGTTAGTATGAAAACAGTCGCAAAGAAAGAGTGTGAAGTTTGCCAGGTTGCCTGTGTCATGTAACAACACAGGCAACTATCCAAGCAGAGCAGACATAGATAGCCAAGAAAATCAAAGACGTAAGTATGCAGTGGTGCCATCAGTTAGTAGAGCTGCTTTAATGTAGGTGGGCAAATGATCATATGTACTAAACATACACATCCAAGAATGCATCTGACCATATCGAGCAAGCAAATGTGCCACCATATTCGCCTAACGTGGGATAGCGGTAATGGTGCCACTTACCAACTGTAGAAAGCGAGTCAAACAATCATGGGGGTGGGTGTGAACATCATCCACAACTGCTGTAGAATCAACCTCCAAATCAACATGGTTAAAGCGCTGCATAAAATATATCATCGCTAAAGTAGCTGCCTGGAGCTCAGCGTGAAAAGGTGTAGATATCGGAAGATAAAAAAACGATAGCTCCACAGAATACTCCTGCTGAATAACAAATTACAGCCCCACCTGCTGCCAAAATCGAGCCAATCGCTGCATCCACGTTTAATTTGAGTAGTCCTGTGGGTGGTGCTATCCATCGTACCACATGTGGTCTGCGAAACCGGAGTCTTGGTGAAAGTCCGTGTGATACCAAATGTGGATCAATCTGGGCATGCTTGGTGCCAGTCTGTGCAGCACTCCAAAGATACATATGGTTACGGACCATTTCATACAACTTATGATATGGCCAGGTCTCCTCTCCATGAACAATGGAAGTATACATGCGCCAAATATTCCATAATATCAATCCTGATGCAACTAGACGAAGACATCCCCTAAATCAGTTGCATGACTTGAAGTCCGCCATGCCAAATTATATTGGCGCACAGTATAACTAGTAGGCTACGGTGCATCTAGCAGAGCTGCATATTGTGACCATAGATATGCAAGAAATTGGCACTCCTAAAAGAGATGCTCAATAGTCGCAGAATCTCTCCGACAAAAGGGACAGCATGTAGGGCCAACTATCATTATCCGTCGAAGATTGTCTTGAACAGGAAGGGCACCATTGTACAATTTCCACAAAAAGACACGTACAATGGGTATTTGTAACCGATGCCAAATAAACTGATTAGATAGTAGCTGAATCCCTGAAGGACGAAACACATTATAGGCTGACTTCAAAGTAAACTCCCCTTTGTCTGCCGGCCACCATATATAATGTCCAGTGTTGCCGTCAACATGCGAAAGACAAAGAGGATAGATTGCCGAATTCGTTTCCAATAAGGAGAGTCGCTAATCCGAGATTGAAAGCGATTCCCATATTTAGAATGCATAAAAATCGCCCATAGGGACTGAGCCTGATGATAGCACCACCATAATTTTGCAGAATAAGCCAAAGTCAAATACTCAACATTGCATATGCCAAGGCCCCCCTCCTCACATGGTTTGAAAAGATTTTGCCTGTTAACCCAATGATGCTTATCACTTGTATCAGTAGTACCCTAGAAAAAACTACAAATTCGACATCGAATGTCCTGGACTGTACTCTTGGGCAAAGATAGAACCGCCAAAATATGAATACAAATTGAATAAGAGTTGAATGAGACCCCCTATCGATTTTAGGCAGCTGGTGACGAGGTGTTGGTATCTTATCATCAGTACAGAGGGTGCCAGCTGGAAATAAATGATCAAGAGTTTAATACGACATTGATCCCGATTTTGACGAGGGATTTCGATATTATTCTGGGCATGGATTTTCTGACAAAGTATCATGCCACTATTGATTGTTGACAAAAGCAAGTCAGCACCAAGGGTTTGGACATGCAAAAAACTATTTTACAGGGAGATTCTTAGCTTAAAAAGGAGCTGAAGAGAATATATCTGACCATAGCCCAGGCCTATCGGGCATTGAGAAAAGGTGGTGAAGGTTATCTGGTTTATGCTATGGACATTGAGCAACAAGTACCCTCTATTGACCAGATTACGGTGGTAAACGAGTTTAAGGATGTCTTCCCCGACAAATACCAGGCTTACCACTAAACCGAGATGTTGAATTTGCAATAAATCTTATACCAGGTGCTGAGCCTATATCGAAAGCACCATATTGTATGGCACCAGCAAAGCTCAAGGAATTGAAAGAGCAACTACAGGAATTGCTGGACCACAAATTCATCCGCCCTAGTGTGTCACCGTGGGGAGCTCTTGTCCTATTCGTAAAGAAGAAAGATGGAAGCATGAGATTTGCATCGATTATTGTGAGATAAATAAGACCACAAGCAAGAATAAATATCCTTTACACCGGATCGAGGACCTTTTCGACCAGTTGAAGGTAACCCTTTAAATAATGTAACTTATACATAGTAATGTTTAAACCCAAACTAACCGCATACATTTGCATTCCTATAGGGTGCAAAAGTATATTCTAAGATAGATCTTCGATCCGGATATCATCAGCTAAGGATCAAAGCAGAGGATATTTCGAAGACTACCTTCCGCACTATATACGGCCACTATGAATTCTTAGTGATGTTGTTCGAACTTACCAATGCTCCAACTTCCTTCATAGACTTGATGAATATGGTATTCAAAGATCAGCTGGATAAGTTTGTGGTGGTCTTCATCGACGATATCTTGGTCTATTCTCTTGACGAAGAGACGCGTGTCGAGCACTTAAGGGAAGTTCTAGGGACCCTTATACAAAAGAAGTTGTATGCCAGATTCAGCAATTGTGAATTCTGGCTGAAGAGCGTGACTTTTCTGGTCACGTAGTATCGGAGGAGGGGATCTTAGTGGATCCGAAGAAGATCGAGGTAATCAGTAAGTGGCCCAGACCAACCAATGTGACTAAAGTAAAAACGCTTTCTTGGGTTGGCTGACTACTATAGAAATTTTCTCGAGTGCATCTCTACTATAGCGGTGCCACTAAGCAGATTGACCTAGAAAAATACGAAGTTCGAGTGGACCGTAGATTGTGAGAGAAGCTTCACCAAGTTAAAGAAGCGATTGACCACCGCCCCTGTATTGGCGTAGCTTTGAGGCTCTAAAGGGTTCGTCATCTATAGTTACACGTCCAAGAGTGGACTAGGTAAATATATATGACTTCAAGTTGGCTTTATATACATTTCAACTGTGGCCTAGCTTCTTCGTTGCAGGGTGTGTCCTTATGCAAGGAGATAAAGTCAACACATATGCCTCGCTCCAGCTTAAGCCTCATGAACAGAACTGTCTGACTCACGATCTTGAGTTAGCTGCAGTAGTGTTCGCACTTAAAATATGGCGTCACTATCTATATGGAGAGAAGTGCGAAGTAGTCACTAATCATGAGAGTCTGAAGTATATTTTCACACAGAAAGAATTGAATATGCGCCAGAGAAGATGGTTGGAGCTACTAAAGGACTACGATTTGACTATTAGTTATCATTCGAAAAAGGCAAACCGGGTTGCTGATTCACTGAGTAGGAAATCAAGCCACATAGACAGACACCTTTGGAGAGAGCGATTGCTGAGTTTGGTTTGGATATTATGGATGATACAGAAAATATTATGGTGACTTTGATAATCTCACCATCCTTGGTTGATCAGATTAAAGAGGCTCAGAAATATGATGTGACCCTTAGAGATATTCGCGAGAGGATGATGACTAGTCAGATTGATGGTTTTTAGATACATCATGACGGTAGCATATGGTATCAAGGAAGGTTGTGTGTTCATGATGTTGAGGACCTCATGAAAGGATTGTTGGCGGAGGCACACAACATCGAGGTTTTTTGATTCATCCGGGTGCCACAAAGATGTATAATGATCTAAAGAAGAATTACTGGTGTAGTGGCATGAAGAGACACACAGACGAGTTTATTGAGAGGTGCCTTGCTTGTCAACAAGTTAAAGTAGAGCATCAGAGGCCAGGAGTCTTGATGTTGCCATTAGAGATATCCAAGTGGAAGTGGAAGCATGTGACGATGGACTTTGTTGTGGGGCTCCCGAGAACAAGAAACGACAACGACACGATGTGGGTGATTGTTGACCGACTGACGAAGTCTACTCATTTTCTGCCTATGCCGAATTATGCCACCTTGCAAAGATTTGTGACGCTCTACAATGATAACATTGTCAGTCTTTTTGGAGTTCTAGTTAGTATTGTATCGGATCACGACCCGGGTTTACTTCTAGATTTTGGTCAGCGTGTCAGAAGAGGATGGGACGGAGTACGTCTAAGCACTGTATTTCATCCTCAAACCAACGGTCAGTCAAAAAGAATGATCCAGACATTGAAAGATATGTTGAGAGCGTGCGCTTTGGACTTCAAGGGGAACTAAGACGGCATGGTAACGTTGATCGAGTTCTCCTATAATGACAGTCACCATACAGTGCCATCAGCATGGCACCTTGTGATGCAATCTATGGACGCGAGTGTAGATTCTCTATCTATTGGGACGAAGTTGGAGAGCGAGCTATCACTGGAGCGGAGTTAGTCGAGCAGACCAAAGAAAAAATGAAGATTATCCATGATAAGCTCAAGACCGCTCGGGATAGGAACAAGAGTTGGGCTGATACTAAGAGACGTCCTTTGGAGTTTGAAGTGGGAGAGAAAGTTTACCTAAAAGTATCACCAACAAAGGGTGTGATGCGGTTTGGAGAAAAAGGTTAACTGAGTTCACGTTACGTGGGTCCACATGAGATACATGATTAAGTTGGCACTTTGGCCTATTTTTGGCACCACCCCCTGCCTTAGCTCAAGTGCATAACGTCTTTCACCAATCACAGTTACGGAGGTGTGTTCCAACCCGAGTCATATGCTGGATGCTCGACACTGAAGGTGCATGCTGATGCTACCTATGAGGAGACCCCTATTCGGATCATGGATCGTAAGGATCAAGTATTGAGGCGATGGGTCATCCCTTATGTGAAATTCAGTGGACCAACCATACGGAGTGAGAAGCGACTTGGGAGGTCGAGGAGCTTATGCACGAGCGCTACCCACATCTCTTCGAATAAGGTATGCAAGTTTTGAAGACAAAACTTTTTCTGTAAGGGGGAAGAGTGTTAATACGTTTATATATATATATATATATATGTATATATATATATATATATGTATGTATATATATATGTATATATATATATATGTATGTATGTATGTATATATATATATATATATATATATATATATGTATGTATGTATATATGTATATATGTGTGTATATATATATGTATACATCTATATATGTGTATACATATATATATATATATATATATATATATATATATATATATGTATACATATATATACAACATATATATATACATATATATATATATGTATATATGTATGTATGTGTATACATACATATATATATATATATGTGTGTGTGTGTGTGTGTGTATTAATTATTAGTTTCCTAATTAATAAAAGATAAAGATGAATACAAATTGAATAAGAGTTGGATACACCCTAGAAAACTAAAATCTAACCTAAGTAGGAAACTCAACTATACCTATCCAACTACCTAGGCTCTTCTATACATATACACACACTATACAACAAAATAAATCCCGATTCTCCCCCAACCTATTTGGCCGCCCCCTTCCTTGAAATAAAAAATAAAAAAGAATTAATTTCAGGTCAGCCGGTCAGGTCTGGCCCAAAGGCCTGACCCGCATTTTAGGCCAGATCAGCAGAATTGGGCAGAGCCATATATTCTGGGCCGGACCGAATATTAATTAAAAAAAGATGAAAATTGGAAGGAATGTCGCGGTTGGCGGGCCAGGTTTTGGGCCAAGCCATAGGCCAGACATAAAAAAATGGGGGGCCGGATTTGATAAAGAAAAAAAAGAATTTAGTAAATCATTTTCAGAATATAATAAATATTAAATAATAAAAGAATAATTAGTACAAATAGATTTAAAATTCTTAAAAATTAGAAATTAATTCTAGAAAATTAATAATTAATTTCAAAAAATATAAAATGGTGAAAATATATTTTTTTCCATTAAATTTATAAATTTATGATTAATTTAACTAAATATCATAAATAAGAAGAGAAAATTTGGAGAAAATAGTATAAAATCATGTCAAAATTAATATAAGCTAGAGAAAATATAGTTGACGGCAAATAATACTGACACAATGTTTCTAATAATTAAGGTAAAAGAATTAAAGGAGAAATAAATTCATATAGTGGAAAATAAATCCTGAGAAAATGTGGAAAATACAGAAAATCAGAAACGATGTATTGAAAGACAGGAAAGTGGAATTTGCATTGCATTCATGGTAAGTGCATTGCATTGGTAAGTAGACTGTAACTAAGAGATAGGAAATGGTAGGTAGACTGTGACTAAGAGTTACATGTGTGAAATGGTGGGCTGTAGTCAAAAGCTACAATGGCACTCAGTAATGGTGAGTTGTAGTCAAGAGCTACAACTCAGGAATTCCATGGTAGGTTGTAGTCAAGAGCTACAGTGGTACTCCGGAATGGTGGGATTAGGGGTGTTAACGAACCGAGCCAAACCGAATACTAAGTTTTTGAACTCGAATTCGTTTAGCTAAACGAATAGTTCGGCTCGGTTCGTTTAGCTAAACGAACTTTAAAATTGGTTCGAGTTCGGCTCGATAACCTTATAACTGTTTAAACGAGCCGAACTGTTCGCGAACAGTTCGGCTCGTTTAACTAAACGAACTCGAATACCTATTCGAATTCGGCTCGTTAACAAATAATTAACGAATGAATACGAATCGAACACGAACCGAACTCGAATAGTTCTCGAACGGCTCGGTTTGTTTAACACCCCTAGGTGGGATGTAGTAAAGAGCTACAATGGCACCCAGTTAAATCCCGGGATCATGCATTACACGGTAGAGATGTGGACATATCGCACGACATGACCTTTGTTGCGTGTGACATGTAGAAGAATGGGCATGCATCATGAAGCTACGCATCATTATGTGGAGTGGCTTACTTTACGTAGTTATTTACTTTATGCTTCCGTGTTGTTCCTTGGATTATGTGGCTATGTGCATATACCATTATTGTATGCTCGTTTCTGCATCGGATAGAGACAGATACCTACTTAGTGACATTATATCACTCACCCATACTCCCCCCTCCCACTCCAGGTGAGCAGGATTTCGAGTATATCTTCGTTGAGGACGGGTCCAATCAGGCTAGTTGAGGAGAGTGAAGCTACGAGATTTACGTGGGAGGTATTTGATGGATTACCAGATTTATTTCTTTATGTCAGACTTTTAGAATTCTGCTTTGTTGTATTGGATTTCGTCAGCCCTAAACACTTCATTTATTTCTATATTGGGATTATTTATAAATTGAATTTGAATTTTTAATTATCAAAAACAATTTCGACGTTATTTATGACGTATAAGAAGTTTGAACAAGGCCTTGTAATTCTAGTAGCAGACCACAGCAGATGCACTGTTTCCCAAGCTAGAACGGGCGCTACATAGCGTGGGCCTTGAGCCCTCTCACCCCTGCTCCAAGTCTTTAGCATATGAGCTACACTTTCTAATGTCAAATGTGTCCTTATCGGGAGTCTCTGTGGCATCATGGATATCTACATCCATATCCTCCATCTTAAGCTTGTGTTAGATAAGATTTGCGAAGGAAAGTGCTTTAGTAGGTTTGATGGCGGTCTCTATCATTGTCTATAAACATGGACTTAAAATTCGCCCTCTCTTTCTAACCGTATTTTAATTAATGGATAAATCTAATTGCTGGATAGTTTAGCGCATTTGCCACATACAAAATATATAATTACCGTAATAAGAACATGGTATGGCAAAGATACCATATTTAAAGATTCTGAAGGCAAAAATTCAAAGAAGCCTTCACCTCATCCTCAGTCGCTCCTAACTCCTCTATGTACCACCGAACAGTCTCGAAGTTTATTCTTTTTTCGTTGGGAACCCCCCAACAAGGCTTTTATTCTCCTAATTGTCAAATTCAAATGGACTCCATTGACAAATTAGTGAATGGAAGAGATGTTTCTATTCAACTCCAACCACAATTTGTATAAAAATTACAGATAATAATGGAGGAATAGTTAACGTTATTCCAAACACTAGTCCAATCTTCTCATTATCCCTTTCCAGCTTTGGGAAATTTAACTTTTCAATGGGATAATGGTCTTTTGCCATTTTTTCAATTTTTGGCTATATTTGAAGAAAATAGTGAGATGTCCCTCATCCATCTTACTCCGGGAGCCTTCTGTCATGCCTCCTTAACTTTATTTTGCTCAAGGTAGGATACTTGGAGTGAGTCTTCCACAAGTTCTTCACTACCCTTAGAACTTCAAAAGTGGCTTGTCATTGAGTTTGGTGCGGTGAAAATTTGGGTTGTGGAGCCCCTCCTTAGCTACATACAGCGTCGCCCGCGTCGCCACTCCCTCTGCCGCCCCTTTCCTCTTGCATATCTGTTCTTGTTTGTTTGGCAGTGGGATTTAAGGTTCTTGGTTTTGTCATTTCAAAATTTGATGGGTTTGCTTCAATATTTGAAATTTTAGGAAGAAATTGGGAGAGATTTGGGCTAGAGTTCTGGAGTTTTGGAGAAAAAGTCAAAGTTTGAAGAGAGAATTGAAGAAAGATAGATTATAAAAATTCCTTTCAAAAACTATTGTCTATGTTTTGACCGAACGTCTTGTCAAATTTGCTGAACACATAATTCAGCAAACACAGAATAGTTCACCCAACTCAAGCAATATTATATGAAAGTTGAGTTTTTGCAATTGTTAGCATCTAAATTTGATGCAAGGTAACAACATAAACTTTTAGGTAGTTACTCTTGTATTTTTACTTTACATAATTGGACATAGACGACATCATCATCATCATAGTAGTATATCCCAACGACAGCAAAAGCTATCATTAGGGTCTGGGGAGGATGAGCGGCAGACAAACAATACCTCTATCCTTAGGGATAGAGAGTTTGCTTCCAATGAGACCCTCGGCTCTACCTGTACCTGCATAAACGACATAATAATAGGAATAGATGTGCTAGTGTGTTAGTGAAAAAAATTCAGTAAATACAAATAGGAAGCTCCCGATATGAAAATGGTCATAAACGTGTATATGCACATATAATGCAAGACAAAGATAAAAAACAATACCAAAAAATGCAAAAATCCACCCAAAGCGTAGATAATATCTAAGCCCCTAATTATACTCTAAAGTGTCCTTATATCCTGCCTAAACCTCGTTAACCTTAATCCTCTGCCTCCATGAACTCCTATCCTGAACCATGTCCTCGAAGAGGTGCAAATCTAATAGGTCATGTCTAATCTTCTCATCCCAAATCAGTTTGAGTCTGCCTTTACTCCTCTTCCCCTCTACAATGAGGCTTTCGACTACTCTGACAGGCGCAGTTGTCTGTCTCCTCTTGACATGCACAAACCATCTCAGTCTCCCTTCCCTTATCTTATTTGCTATACTAGTCACCCCTAACCTTTCCCGAAATACCTTATTTCTAATCCGGTCTAGCCTTGTATGCCCACACATCCACCTCAGCATCCTCATCTCTGCCACTTCCATCTTCTGTGACTGAGGCCTCTTGATGGCCCAGCAGTCTGCTCCATATAACGTTGCCGGTCGCACTGCCACCCTATAAAATTTTCCCTTTAACTTAGTTGGAAAATTCTTGTCACACAGCACCTCTGAGGTCGCCCTCCATCTACACCAGCCTGCCTGAACTCGGTATGCTACATCACTATCTATGTCTCCATCCTACTGTACAAATTAGGTACTTGAACTTACTTACCTGTGGTACCACCTGACCCTCGATGGTGAGTTGTCTATTCTCACTGTCAGCTTCGCCACTAAAGTCGCAGTGCAGATACTCGGTCTTAGAGCGACCAATCCTTAAGTCTTTTCTCTTTAAAACATCTCTCCACTGCTCTAGTTTCATACTCAGGATATGTCTACTCTCTGTGACTAATACAATATCGTCAGCAAAAAGCATACACCACGGAACTGACTCCTGGATCGGCTTTGACAACTCATCTAGAACAACTTCGAAAAGAAATGGGCTTTACGCAGACCCTTGATGGAGGCCTACCTCCACTGGAAAAAAGTTTGTATTCCCCACAGACGTACGAATGGTTGTTTTCATCCTAGTATACATATCCCTGATTATGTCTATATACTTCATAGGAACTTCTTTTGCATCCATACTATCCCAGATTAGGGTGCGTGGTATACTATCATACGCTTTTCAAGATCGATGAAAACCATATGTAAGTCGCGATTCTTCTCCCTATGCTTCTCCATCAATCTCCTTAGGATGTGTATTGCTTCCGTAGTTGACTGTCTTGGCATAAAACCAAATTGGTTTACTGTAACCTGAGTTTCTCCCCTAATCCTAGTGTCGATTACTCTCTCCCATAACTTCATAGTATGCCTTAGCAATTTAATCCTCTTGTAATTCTCACAATATTGTGCGTCTCCTTTTTTCTTATATATAGGGACCACTACACTCCTTCTCCACTCATCTGGCATTTTTTCTGTTTTGAAAATAAGGTTGAACAGAGTAGTTAACCATTGAACCCTTTCCTCTCCTTAACACTTCTAGGCCTCAATGGGTATGTTATCCATGCCAACTGCCTTAGCTCTTCCCATCTTCTTAAGTGCTATCTTCACCTCTCCTTGTGTGATGCTGCAACAATCGTAGGTATTATATTGTTGTTTTTGTGTAGTGATGCTTTCTCTTTCTTCTTGGTCGACCCTTACGCTGTTAAAAAGGTTGTAAAAGTATTTTTGTCATTGCCCATTGATGTCTTGTTCTTTGACTAAAACATGTTCATCTTCTCCCTTTATAAACTTCACGCTGTTAAAAAGGTTGTAAAAGTGGAATACCACATTGGCCATTTGAGATGAAAAGGCCACCATATATAGTTTTAGTTGGAGCTTTCTAAAATGTGCCCTTGGGCATGAGAAGTTTTTGACGGAGTCAGGACGCAGCTCAGGCAAGGTTCACCACGCGCGCGCGCCGCCGCCCGCCCGTCCGGCCGGCTCGGGGTCGTGGGTCCGTGGGTCTGGCTGATTCTTGTCTTTTTGGAGAAATTTTCTTTTACATTTTTCCAGAAAAATAAATCAAGCGATCCAACGGTTGAAATATTTCTGATCATAACCGTTGCAAGATCTAACGGACGGTTGTGGATCGTAGTCTACATGGATTATGATCTAACGGCTGAGATCGTATCTGGTAGCGGTTCTTCGTCTAGATCTAACGGTTGTGGATCATAGTCTACACGGATTATGATCTAACGGCTGAGATCGTATCTGGCAGCAGTTTCTTCATCCGACGGTCTACGTTTAAAACTGCTGCGGTTTACGATCCAACGGCTGTGGATGAAAACCGTCTAATCCGACGGCTGCGGTTTAATCTAAAGATTAACCGCCTAATCCTTCCCGCCTATAAATAAAACGCCTCTGTTCTTCCCAGACCTCTGCGCTTCCACATCTTTTCTCCTCTTCCATTTTCGATTTTTGCATACTGCTGATGCACTGTTGTTACATTTCCAGTTCGAGAAATCAGAGCATCCCACAGGTTCGCCGAGTCCTTTACGTTGCTGTGCCGCTTCGTATGAACTGTTAGCCGTTGTATCCTGGGAGACGTTTGCTGTTTCTGGTTGGGCACTTCGTACCGGAGCAAATCGTCTTAAGGACAGAGTCCTTAGACTCGCCTCGGTTCTGCTTGCATTTCGTCAATTTACACAAACGCACACAGTACACTGCAGTTGATTACCGTTTCTAACATGTATAACGTAACAAATCAGAGAAGCATATATATGCTGTCTTCCTTGTGGTTGTCTTGCTTTCGTAATGTTGCGCGAGAAGGTTCATCATCCCTGAGAAAAAATGGAGCATCAAAATCATGAACATAATCCATACTTGAAACAACAACTCTGTAGTGCCGCCCTTTGCAACAGTGTGATGCCTCTTCTTGTTATAAGTGAAAGTTTTAGGGCGGTTACAACGCAATGAAGAAAGGGAAAATGTGGTTTAAGTGCGCGTACAAAGTTTGATATGTGCTACCGTTAACTGCAGAATATACTTAGTATTCACTTTGGCATGTGTTAAGTTAGCCGAGGAGGCGGGTTTGCGGGTTCCGCCTTCTCAAGTTTTCTTGCACCACCCACGAGTCTCAAATTGAAACAGAATGCTTTGAGGATTTGGGTGATCATGATAGCTTTTCATACGGATAATTGATCTCATTTTGGTTTTGCTTCATTATTTTTCTAGATTGATGTTACTTAACGATAGCTTTTGGTATCGTTGGGATATACTGGATATGATGATGATGTTACTTAACTTTGAGTAGAGGAATGAAATAGCTAACTGCAAGCTTACAGCAAACACGGGGTACACAGAAGCTAAACAATTAATTTATTCACTTCTAAAATCACATAGATCAAAGTCTTGAAAACAGTTAGCTGGGGAAAGAGAAAGCAAATGCCAAAGATCATAATAGGAAATGGGGAACCAACTAATATGCTCAATTCCGTTCTTACACATGAGCATACTTTTAAGCGATGCATGTAATGCAATAACAGGAAAGAGATGAGGTTATTCTGGAACATCTATAAGAATCTCCACTCTTACTCAAGTTTTAACAAACAGCATAACCTTTTACTTATAAACAATTCGTATAGCACAAACGTTTCTGTCTCATCTGAAACAGTAAGAAGAATAAACTGCTTGCTATCATGTGTTGAATTTCGTCGCTTTCTTCCAATTACATAAAGCATAATTTCTTGCGGAAAGTCGGGGACAAAGTTCAATAATAAATAGGAGATCGAGCAAATTCAGATCCCAACCTCTTCCCCTCATAGTAAATATTGACACACCATTCTAACCAGCTACCTAGCTAAAATTGCCTTAAACTATCCAAGTAAAACACAGGTGGTAATTGATACATACATAAAAGCACATGTTTGAACTTGTCTACTAGGATAGCATAACACAACATTCTCAACACAAAAACTGACTCAGTACTTTAACTGCACATACTATGTCTGGTCTTGTATGATCGAAGTAAATTAGTTTCCCACAAGTTGATGATATCTCTCTTTATCTGCTGGAGCAGCCCCTTGTTCGATTCTGAGTCCATGGTTGACCTGTATTGGTATATCCGCTGGTTTACAATCAACCATCCATGTCTCTGCAAGTAGGTCCAAGATGTATTTTTGCTGAGATATAAATATCCCTCGCTTGGACCTTACTTTAATTCCGAAGAAGTACTTTAGTCCCCCTAAGCCTTTCATCTCAAATTCGACGAACAGATTTTCGTTCTATTTTGCAATTTCATCTTGATCACTTCTGGTGATAATCATCTTATCCACATAAATTATCAAGCAAGTCACCAAGTCGCCTCTATTTTTTATAAACAGAGTGTGATTTGAATTACTCTTCTTATACACATATTGCTTAATGTCCACGGTAATCTTCCAAACAACGTCCGAGGTGACTGCTTCAGCCCATACAGCGCCTTTTGGAATAGCCATACTTCTCCTTTTTAAAGCCCATCAAAGAAGCTGGGGGAGCTTCCATATATGCCTTCTATTTCAAGTCTCTATGAAGAAAACATTTTTTACGTTGAATTGGTGAAGCGGCAAGTCATGGTTTGCGGCTATTCAGAATAACACCTGAATCATGTCTATCTTTGCTGCTGGAGAAAATGTCTCATCATAATCGACTCTGCTTGCCTGTCTATATCCTTTTGCTATGAGTCAGGCTTTATATCATCCGGTAGATCCATCAGCATTATGTTTGATTGTGAATACCCATCTGCATCCAGTCAGTCTTTTTCCTTCTAGAACTTTACACTTGTCCCACATACCTTTTTTTCAAGTTCTTCTATCTCTACATTCATAGCCAGCCTCCATTCTTTCGTTTGTTTTGTCTCCGGTTCATTATTGGGAATTTCCTTGTTATATAGACTCGTAGTAAATGCCTTTACTGAATCTGACACTCTCCCCTGATCAAATTTCCCATTGAATATCTGCTAGATCGAGAAACACATTCTGGAAAATATCGTACTGATGGAACACCTCGATTACTCATGTGAGGAAGCACATAGACACTTTCTTCGAACACTTTAGCATAGTAATATTAACATCATCATCATTAGTAACATCTGAATTGGAAGTTTCTCTTACCTTTTATCGAACATAATCCGAAGGTGGTCCTTTGTTAGGAACTGAGGCATTGGTGTGGTGGTGGGTGGCACAGCCGAGATAATACATAGAAGAACCAAGTTATTAACGCAATCAAGTAAGTCTATAGTGTTCTCCTCCTGAGCACAAGGTTGGGTAGAGTAGTAAAAATCTATTTCGAGAAGGTCACAGTCTATAGTAACATAAATGCGACGACTAATTGGATTGTAGCATCAATATCGCTTTTGATGGAGGGTATACCTCACAAAGACACATTGAATAGCATATAGATCAAGCTTTGGTCGAGTCTGTTTTGGAAAGTGGCCGAAGACAGTGAAGTCAAAGATTCGTGGGGGTAGGTTAATATATGTGGAATATTTGTTTGTGTTTCTAGGACTTGAAGAGATGCTTTCGGGTCAACTATTTTTTTAGGAGACGGTTTAAAAGTTAAGTGGAAGTGGTAATCCGTTTTTGTAAGGTATTTAAGCAGGAAGTTTGGTGTATGAGACCATTTTCTTGGGAAAAGGTCTTTAGTTCACGGTCGACGTATTCGCCGCCATTCTCGGATCAGAGTATTTTGATCGATGTATGGAACTGGGTTTGGATCATGAAATAAAAATCCATGAACTTGGCATGCGCTTCACTCTTGTGTTTAAGAAAAAAAACACTCAAGCCATATGTGAGAAAGCATCAATAAAGAGCACAAAATACTAAAATCTATTACAAGTTGGGTAGGGGAAGGACCCTATACATCGGAGTGTATCAATAAAAACATAACTTTTACGCCAAAAGACACGTTTCAAATGAAAGATGTGTATCATTATTTCAAAATAAAGAAGGAAAAGACGACAGTGGTAACTTATTGATAGATGTCCCAACCGTCAATGTCAGAGCATATCCGCTGATCGGATGTTCCATGAGAGAGAATTGTCGTGCTCCGTTGTGCCACCTCATCCATATAATAAACATCGCCGCACTCAGTACCACACTCAATGGGCTCTTTCATATGGATGTCCTCCAAGAGGCAAAAATGAGGGTATATTATAACTACACAATTTAACTCATGTGTGACATGACTCATAGATATAAGTTGGTATGTCAATGAAGGAACATAAAGGCAATGATTTAATTTTAATTTTAGAGAGAACATAATGGACCACGCTCTTTTAACCAGGGTTAAACTCCCATTTGCCGTTTGAATATGGTCGTTAAAAGGTCGGGTTGGATCAATAATATCTGATGGATCGTAATTCATTATATTGGTCACTCCACAATCGGGCATCTATTGTTCATTCTTATATAGGTTGGGCCAGTTGGGTTTATAACCTGACCTATTGTTGGGTTTATAACCCGGTCCACCTTAATTAAAGGCTAGGGTTTGAGCTCGCCCCAGCCTTTGTGCATTTCGCCCGTCACTTTCATCTTTCTTACCCTCATTTCGACTGTTCTTTCCTCCCTGGCTGATATTGGCAAACTCGTGCCCCTTGGTCTCCCTGCCCTTTGTCCCTCCGTTATCTCCAAGAATTTCTCTATTGTTGCCTCCTGCATCTTCCGAGATGACTGTGACATTAGCTTTTCCTTTTCCTTTCCTCAGGTTTTTGGTCCACCAGTCCGGATATCCAACAATTTTGAAGCATAACTCCCTTGTATGCTTATACATCTTTCAATGGGTGTAATACAACTTTGCTTTGTCCTCCCATGATGAGGAATTCCACTGCTTTCCAGTGGACTCTGCATGGCAACTGTTGTCTCGTTCGTGTCCCTGTGCTTCTAGCTTTGCTTGTGTAATCAGTCTCTGTCTTATTTCACCCTATGATGAGGTTGGATCATGAGGTGGATTCGTTGCCGCTTTCAGAATTTGGAGCCTGACGGCCTCCCTCCTTACCAACGAATAAGCCAACTATACTAATGGTAGAGGGTCTTCTTTCAAGATGTTTCTCCGAACTCCTTCATATCTATCATCAATTGCTGTGAGAAACTGAAATAGCCTTTGTTCGGCTATGATCCTGTTAAAGGTGCCTATGTCCTCAGGATGTCGCATCTGATTGAGAGCCCGTCTGTCGATCCCCATCCAAATATTATACAAACTGCATCATAAGTTCTCCGAGTCTCTCCTCCTTGTCACATTGTGTAGGCTCTCCTGTGTAATTCGTAAGTTTGAATGGCGTCCACACCACTGTTGTATGTGATAGCTGTTGGAGAAATTGAAATGGGTGAATGAGAAATTAATTCTCAAAGTGGATGGAAAACGCGGTTGCACGGTTACGTTTAAACAAAACGCGATTAAGTTTGATAAGGCGTTCGGTTATGGTTTAAATCGAACGGTTGTTTAAATCTGATTCAAACGGTATCCTTCGATATACAATAAGATCAATCGGTTTTGATCTAATGGCGGCGGTAAAGTCAGTTTTGATCCAACGGCCGAGATTCAAACTGACCTAACCGCCCAACCGAATGTGGTTTCCATCTAACGCTCCAAGTTTAAACCTGCGGATTAATCTTCAATCTAAAGGGTGAGATTAACCCTTCCTAATCTAGATAGGAGGTTTTCATCTAACGGCCTAAATCAAACTACGGTTTTGATCCAACGGTCAGGGTACCTTGTTCTCCAACCGACTCCCCTATATAAACATGGCAAAGGGTGCATTCTAAACACACAATTTCTGGCATTCATAGCATCCGAGTCTTACATATTGTCCAAGAGAAGTCAGGACGCTCTAAAGTTCAAATAAGTTCAAGTTCAGCAGTGCCGCTCAACTGAATAGGTACCCGTTGTATCCTGGGAGACGGTTGCTCACACCAGTTGGGCACAGTATACCGGAGCAATACGTCTTAAGGACAGAGTCCTCGACTCGCCCCGGGTTTGGTTTATTTTATCATTCCATACGCACACACTAAACGACTGCGTCTTAGTACAGGAGTGATTGTCTCCAACAATCTTAAGACGTAATTTGTTCAACTACTTCTGTACCGTTTTTTATTTTACGCAAACCAGTACTCATACTGATTTGCAGTCTGCTTCTACTCATTTCTTAAATCTGGTTCTGTTCTGATTTGTACGTTTTGATCGAACTGAACAGGAATGGAGAACGAAAGCTCGAACTCTGTTCAAGGATTTAATGGTGCTCACTCCGTGTCCACACCTGAAGGGGCGAACAATGTTGCTGCCAGAGCTCCGTTCAGTACGGTTCCGCTGGCACCAACTGGAGGGCCTCAGATGAATCCGGCTGCCACTGCTGCTCATGTGGAGAAGCCGGAAAAATTTGCTGGAAGCTTCTTCAGGAGGTGGCAGGAGAAGATGTTATTCTACCTCACGGCACTGGGTTTGGCCAGAATGCTGAGCGAAGATCCACCTGTGGTTGAGCCTGTGGAGGATCAACAACAAAATATGCAGAACGCCTTGGGTGCTGAGGCCTGGGCGTATACAAATTTTTGCTGTTTAAATTTGATTCTGGGTTGCCTAGATAACACTGTCTATGGCGTATTTTGTACTTATAAAACTGCAAAAGCGTTGTGGTCAGCTTTAGATAAAAAGTATCGCACAGAAGATGCTGGCACGAAAAAGTTGATAGTTGGGAAATTTCTTGACTATAAAATGTTAGATTCCAAAACTGTAATTTCGCAGGTTGAAGAAATACAGATGTTGGTTTCTGAAATGGAATAGGAGGGCATGACGCTCAGTGAATCTTTCCAGGTCGCAGCTGTGATTGAGAAGCTGCCTCCTTCATGGTGGGAGTTTAAGAGCTATCTCAAACACAAACGAAAGGAGATGAAAATGGAGGACTTGATTGTCCGTCTTCGTATTGAGGAGGACAATCGTCGTGCAGAAAGAAAGCCGTCCACATCATCTGGTCAAGCCAAGGCTCATGTTGCTGAGGCAAAGAACAGAAAGAAAAATAATACTTTGGGCGTGAACGTCAAGGACAAGAAAAGAAAGTGTGTAGACTTGTTAAGTCTTTGTACGGACTTAAACAAGCACCCAAGCAATGGCATTTAAAGTTTGATCAGGTAATGATGTCAAATGACTTCAGGATCAATGAGTGCGACAAGTGTGTGTACATTAAGAGCACACAGAATGCATATGTGATAGTATGTCTCTATGTAGACGACATGCTTATCATGGGCAGTAATCGTGACATCATCTTGAGTACAAAGAAGATGTTAACACGAAATTTTGATATGAAGGACATGGGGGTCGCCAGTGTTATTCTGGGAATTAAAATTTCTCGAATGGCTGATGGTCTTGTTATGTCGCAAACTCACTATATTGAATCTGTTCTAAAAAGGTTCAATATGTTTGAAACAAAACCAATAAAGACCCCACTTGACTTAAGTATACACTTAAGAAAGAATCGAGGCGAACCTGTAGCTCAATTAAAGTACTCTCAAGTGATTGGAAGTCTGATGTACATAACGAATTGTACGAGACCAGACTTAGCTTGTTCAGTAAACAAGTTGAGCAGGTTTACCATTAATCCAAGTGATGATCATTGGAAAGCTCTTAATAGAGTGATGAGGTATCTGAAATACACAATGAATCTTGGATTACACTACACAAGATATCCAGCAGTATTAGAAGGATATTGCGATGCAAATTGGATATCAGACAGTAAGGACTCGAAGTCCACCAGTGGATACGTGTTCACTGTTGGTGGTGCTGCTGTGTCGTGGAAATCCACGAAACAAACATGCATAGCTCGGTCCACTATGGAAGCTGAGTTCATAGCGTTGGACAAAGCTGGGGAAGAGGCTGAATGGCTTCGGAACTTCCTAGAAGATATCCCGTGCTGACCTAAACCAATCGTTTCTATTAGCATACACTGTGATAGTCAGCCAGCTATAGGACGTGCTCAAAGCAGCATTTACAATGGTAAGTCACGACACATACGTCGAAGACATAACACCATTGAACAGTTGATCTCTAATGGCGTGATTTCCATTGATTATGTAAAATCAATGGAGAATCTTGCGGATCCGCTTACAAAAGGCTTGCCTAGAGATCAGATGTCAAGATTGACAAACAGAATGGGACTAAAGCCTATAATGCAAGAATCTTTGTAACAGTAACCCAACCTTATTGACTGGAGATCCCAGAATCTTGGTTCAATGGGACAACTAAGTTATGAAGATTCAGTAAGCACTTACTCATTCCGTCACATAAAAGTGCTGTCTACAGAGAATGTTTAGGGTAAGCTAAAGCTTTTAATGATGTCCTATATCTTGATACGTCAAGTGGAGTATGGCAGAATACCCTTGATAGGAATCACCTATGTAAGTGTGAAGTGGGGTCGCTCTATGAGAAAGTCTAAGATGCAAGATTTCTCTAAAACACTTTCTGAAACCAGGTTGTTCATGGCCAAAACGAACACAACCATGAGAACCAAAAGGGTGTTAAAGAAAATGTTGTGTGAGTATCGTTGTCGAGGTTCACAAGAAAGGCTGACTGGTTCAAGACATCAAGTCACCAATTAGCCGAGTGAATCCGATGGTACATCACTATGAAAGGTTCAAAGCCAGAAGCTACCTCTTCTGATGCAATATTTTCTTGTCTGACTTCTCGGTAGAGTCTGCATAAACACTTTCATTAATTCCCATTCGTGTGGGGGATTGTTGGAGAAATTGAAATGGGTGAATGAGAAATTAATTCTCAAAGTGGATGGAAAACGCGGTTGCACGGTTACGTTTAAACAAAACGCGGTTAAGTTTGATAAGGCGTTCGGTTATGGTTTAAATCGAACGGTTGTTTAAATCTGATTCAAACGGTATCCTTCGATATACGATAAGATCAATCGGTTTTGATCTAATGGTGGCGGTAAAGTCAGTTTTGATCCAACGGCCGAGATTTAAACTGACCTAACCGCCCAACCGAATGTGGTTTCCATCTAATGCTCCAGGTTTAAACCTGCGGATTAATCTTCAATCTAAAGGCTGAGATTAAACCTTCCTAATCTAGATAGGAGGTTTTCATCTAACGGCCTAAATCAAACTACGGTTTTGATCCAACGATCACGGTACCTTGTTCTCCAACCGACTCCCCTATATAAACATGGCAAAGGATGCATTCTAAACACACAATTTCTAGTATTTGTAGCATACTACTCTCATAGCATCCGAGTCTTGCATATTGTCCAAGAGAAGTTAGGACGCTCTAAAGTTCAAAGGAGTTCAAGTTCAGCAGTGCCGCTCAACTGAACAGGTACCCGTTGTATCCTGGGAGACGGTTGCTCACACCGGTTGGGCACAGTATACCGGAGCAATACGTCTTAATGACAGAGTCCTCGACTCGCCCCGGGTTTGGTTTATTTTATCATTCCATATGCACACACTAAACGACTGCGTCTTAGTACAGGAGTGATTGTCTCCAACAATAGCTAGCCCATTCTAGAGGGCTTTACGTGTGGGATATTGGTTCCACTTTGGTAAACAAGGTTGGCTCGATGTTCTATACGATTCATGTGATTACAGTCTTGTCCCATTGTTCACAACATGCAAAATTCGGGCCCGTGATTTTATGTGGCTCACCTGTGAGGTGTTGTGATTTGCCTCTGCCTCCCAATGGCTTTCTTTATAAGACATGTCCAGAGCGTGTAGTTCTCATGATTGACTTTGAAGCCAATTGAGATACCCTCCGCGTTGATTTCAGTAGGTGGCCGATTGCATAGACCATCTTAAGCAGGCTTGCAATCTGCTTTGTTAATTCATATGTGATTGTTTGGGTTTTTAGGTGGTTCAGTTATGCTTTTAACATTGCATTGTGATATTTGTTTAGTGAAGTTGTTTAGTTGGTTTGTACTTTGTGAATCTATGGCTTGTGTGAAACAGCAATGGCTATGGTTGTGTTTGATTTTGGTTGAAAAGCTGAGATAGGTAGCCTTGATCTTGTTATATTTGGTTCGGAAAATGTTTGATTTGGACAATGATAAAGATGAAATTTCTGAATACTCTAGGATCAGAAGACCTTCTTTGATATCATATCAAATAGAAAGACAAATATTCATTTTTGCTTATACACTCGATGTCTTAATATAATACATGAGTATGGAAATAAAATAATTACAATGATTTGTATTCTGACTGATTCCTAATCAGTTCTATATTTCTCTCCTTTCATAATTGCTGATGATTTGTTTTCTTTTATGTGCATGAACCTTTTAACATAATCTGGTGCCAAATTGCTTATTGAACAAAAGTTATTCGTTCAACAACGGATAAAACTTAAAGGTGAGATAGGAATATATATATATATATATATATATATATATATATATATATGTGTGTGTGTGTGTGTGTGTGTGTGTGTGTGTGTGTGTGTATGTGTGTATATATATATATATGTGTATATATATATATATATGTATGTATGTATGTATGTATGTATGTATGTATGTATATATATAATGGAAAAGGACAAGCACTACTTGACATCTCTCCCTTTCAATCCATCGTTGTCTAACCCACTAATCTTTGTTCTCTGGCGGTGACAGTTAAATCCGTGAAGGAATGAATCCTTATCCGTGAAAACCCTGGTCCAAACAAAAACAAAATTATAATAAAGAAACCAAAACATAGAAAAAAAAGAGAAGAAAAAGTTGACCCTCAACTTCTAAGAGCGTTCACAGCCCGTATGTAGAGCATTTGTGTAACGTGTAAATCGAATAAGTTTTGTTAGTGGACAGCTTTCCTAACGTTTTTTTTAACAAATTCACAAATAAATTAAAACACAAGCCATTGGTAAAATTCCAACCACATGTTAAAAATCATCTATTTTGGCTACAAATACATTCGTACTTTTACAGTGAATTATAACCGTACGGAACCCTCAATAAACTAATAATCAAGATAAATTCCAATCATCTTCCTCCACCCTACAATTCTAGCAGTGTAGATATACGTATGGCATGTTTTGATAAAATTCAACAAACACATACCGAAGAACAAATTGATACTTCAATCAAAAGATCTCAAGGTTCCAATTAACATAAAACTATTGAAACTTTCAAGCAAAGGAAATCGATAGAACGAATCATGAAAGGTAGTGAGAGAAAATTTTATTGAGAGAGAAAGATAACTGTCAATACAACCGCTTGATCACACCACCCAAAGGCTATATATGCAGCTCTCGAATACAACACAGGAAGAAGACGACGCAAGGCGGGAAAATATGAATGCAATACAAAATTACCAAAATGTCCCTCATTAACCGTCCCCTTACGCTATACACCTAAGGGTAAAACAGTCATCTCATAATACTCCTAACTACCACTACCCCAACTGACTTTAGCGCCTTTGCTGCAATTTCAACATTTGATTCTTTCTGCAGTAGTCACTCCTCCAAACTGTTTCGTGGACGTTTGTAC
This sequence comes from Eustoma russellianum, assembly GCA_036186865.1. NCBI lineage: Eukaryota > Viridiplantae > Streptophyta > Magnoliopsida > Gentianales > Gentianaceae > Eustoma > Eustoma russellianum. The sequence continues at coordinate 9,737,738 of AP025047.1, read as the reverse complement.
TTCGCCATAAACAATCCAACGACCACAATGTGATCTCTACACGGATTGTGCTTCCTTGATCACTCAGCTAAACTCCATTAGTGACATCAACCACTAGCTGCTGCTCCCTTATTGGCACTCAAGCTCTCTGCCATTTCATCACCCCCCCTTCAAGCTATGCTTGCTATATATGTTGAGAGCCCCCAAAGACTTCATTAGAATTTCCAGCCTCCCACAGTCCAAAGGCTTCGTGAACAAATCAGCTAACTGCAAATCCGACCTTATAGGCATCAGCTTCAATGTCCCGTTTTGCACCTTCTCTCGCGTAATGTGACAGTCTATCTCTATATGTTTTGTTCTCTCATGAAAAACGGGGTTTTCAGCAATGTGCATAGCGCTCTTGCTATCACAAAACACCTCAACTGGAGTCTGCCTACTCAACTTCAAGTCATCCGCCATATACAATAACCATTGAACCTCACAAGCCAATGATGCCATGGCCCTATATTCCGCTTCAGCAGAAGACTTAGACACAGTTGTCTGCTTTTTTGCTCTCCAAGATATCAAAGCTTCACCCAGAAAAACGCAATATCCCGTGATTGACCTTCTGGTTTCATTACAGCCCGCCCAATCTGAATCCACAAAGGCTCTTAGTCTCAACTCTCCTTTAGTAGGAAACATAAGTCCTTGTCCCATAGTTCCTTTCAAGTACCTCAGCAGTCTGTGTGCTGACCTTTGATGATTCTCAGTGGGGCAGTCCAAGAACTGGCTCAGTTGCTGTACTGCAAAGGATATATCCGGCCTAGTGATAGTCAAGTAGATCAACTTGCCTATGAGACTTCTGTATTGCATTTTGTCTAAAAGTGCAGGACTATCATCATGAGTCAGCCTCGTAGTGCTCTCCATAGGACTCCTGGCTGGTTTGGACGCAAGGAAACCAGTCTCAGCAAGCAATTCCATTGTGTACTTCCTTTGATTGATAAGTAGCCCCCCTTGGGACCTAGCTACTTCTATGCCAAGGAAGTATCTAAGGTCCCCTAAATCCTTAATCTTGAACTCTGAATGCAGGGAAGTCTTGATTTGAGTGATAGCAGATAAGTCAAAACAGGACACTATAATGTCATCCACATAGACTAGGAGTATTAACAACGCAGATCCTACGAATTTCGTAAACAAAGTGTAGTCATTTTTGGACTGCTTAAATCCTTGAGATAGCAAGAAGTGTGTAAGCTTTGAGTTCCACTCACGACTAGCCTGTTTCAGTCCATAAAGGCTCTTCTGAAGCTTGCACACAAGGTTCTGCCGTGATGTCCCCAGACCAGGGGGAAGCTCCATGTATATTTCTTCATTAAGATCCTCATGGAGAAATGCGTTGTTGACATCCATCTGCTGTACATGCCATCCTTGACGTGCTGCCAATGCCAAAACCATTCTCATTGTTGTCATTTTAGTTACGGGTGAGAAGGTATCTTGGTAATCGACTCCATACTGCTGAGTATACCCTTTGGCAACAAGCCTCGCTTTGTATCTCTCTACACTTCCATCTTGCTTCAGTTTGACCTTGTAAACCCACCTACATCCAATTGGCCGTTTTCCAGGGGGCAATGGCATTAACTCCCAGGTATGGTTATCCTGCAAGGCTTGCAACTCAGCATCCATTGCTGCTTGCCACTGTGGAAGTCTTGCTGCATCTGCATAAGAAGAAGGTTCCAAATGCAGGCTTAGATTTAAAGCATATGTTTTGTAGTGAGGAGCCAAAGATGCTAGGCTGAATGAATTTTCAAGGTTATGTGGAGAGGACATGTGACGATGAGTACTGGTGGAGGTGAGTTGATTACAATAGTATTGCTGAAGATAGGATGGGGCTCTCTTTTCTCTGGTAGGTCGAGTATTAGACGTGTTGAGTGGATGAGTAACAGGTAAGTTAATGCTAATTGAGGAAATGTCAACAGGAGTCTCAGTAGGGGATTCATGAGATGTAGGTGAATGCTGATCTGTGGCTGAAGATGGAGAAGTGATATGAGGCAAGGAAGAAGAATGATGAGGTGTTGAAGGTATTGGATCAGGTATTTCTGTGATGGCATCGGAAAGCACAGGCAAGTTGGGCAGATCAAAATTATGAGTGATTGGTTGAGGCAGTGGGACACAGGTCAAGTCTGGTTGGGATATTGAATGAAAGGGAAATGTGTACTCATGGAATTGAACGTCTCTAGAAATGAAAATGTCTTTGGTGGCCAAATCCTGAAGGATATAACCTTTAGTATTAAGAGAGATCCCTAGGAAAATACTTTTCCTAGATCTATGAGCAAATTTCTCTTTATGAGGTTGTGTATTCAGGCCGAATGCTAGACACCCAAAGACTCTCAAACTATGATACTCTAGAGCCTTTTGAAACAGCAGGTCATATGGTGTATTATTGTTTAATAGAGGAGTAGGAAGGATGTTTATTAGGTATACTGCGTGCTGTACACAGAAACCCCAGTAGCTAGGAGGCAGATTTGATTGGATTTTTAAGGCTCTAGCAACGTTGAGTAAGTGTTGCTGTTTTCTTTCAACCGTGCCATTTTGTTGTGGGGTGTGAACACAACTAGTTTGATGTACTATTCCCTCAGAAGCATAGTACTGTGACATTTTAAATTCTTGTTCATTATCCGAACGGATCACTTTTATGTGCGTATCAAACTGCACCTGAACATATTTGCAGAAACTTTTCAGTATGTATTGAGTTTCAGATTTTGCTTGCATCAAATAAATCCAGCAATATCTAGAAAAATCATCCACTATAGTCAAGAAGTATTTTTGTCTATACATGGTACAATGCTTGTATGGCCCCCAGATGTCTACATGAATGAGGGAAAAGGGACTTTTGGATGTAGAGGAAGATAAGGGAAATGGGTTGCGTTTTTGTTTGGCAAGTGGGCATACAAGACATTCAGAAGTACATTCTGCAATAGGAACTATAGGATCTTTTTTATGGACCTCTTTCATTCTTGATTCACTCAGGTGGCCCAGCCTAGAATGCCAGAGAAGATGCTTGGAATGGTGAGTTGGTTGGTGAGGAGCAGGAAGTGTTGAGGCAGAATGTGCTGATGGTTGAATGGGTGAAGTGCGCAGGTAGTAAAGGCCTTGGTGCAGGTCAGCTGAACCAATCGTCTTCTTGTTGTTTTGATCCTGTATCAAGCAGCTTCTGGACTTAAAAATTATTTCGTAACCATCTGAGACAACAAGCTTACTGAGGGAAACTAAATTGAAAGTGAATGCAGGCACAAACAACACATTTCTGAGTATGAGGGATGGTTCTATGGTGACAACGCCAACATGTGACACCTCAACGAGTTGGTTATTAGGAAGGGTGACATGTAAAGAATGTACAGGTTCAAAGGAGTCAAATAAAGACAGGCTGCAACAAATGTGATCTGTGGCTCCAGAATCTACAATCCATAAGTTTAAAGCCTTACCTGCACAGTTACCTGCTTGCTTATCAGCCACAGCATGACTTTGAGCACTCATCACCGCATGATGTCCTTCTGTGCTCTCATGTCTCTGAACCACTCCTTTCTGGTTTGAGACGTTATGTTCCTGGAGCAAACTCATCAATTGCGCATATTGCTCCTGTGATATTGGAGGGGTGCTTTGCATACAGGCATAGTCTGCGTTCTGTGTCACAGAACCATCATCAGTGTGTTGATACACCACGTCTTCTTGAATGAACTCCTCATCTCCATTGACATAGTTCACTTGTGGTCTCTGCTTGAATCCCGGTGGAAATCCGTGTTTCTTATAGCACCTGTCCACAGTGTGTCCTGGTGTGTTACAAAAGGTACAAAATGGTCGTTTGAAGCCTGAACCACCATATCCTCTCTGTGCTTCCCTCCTGTAACCTCCTCCCATTGATCTTTGTACTGCCATGACAGGTCCTGAAGGATGTGACACCTCTGATGATGAGTAAGCTCTGTGATTAACCAAGGCAGTTGGACTGTTATTGAACTGCAGCTGACTATTACTATACATCAACTTCCTCTCTAGCTTTACAGCCATGGCAAACGCTGTATTAATATCAAGAAGCGGGGTAGTCAACAGTATTTGTGACTTGACTGCTTCATAATCATCGTTGAGACCTTTCAGAAATTTTATTACATAGTCATTCTCTATAAGTTTCCTCACTTGTGTGGACAGATTATAGGTACATCTAGTGCATGAACACACTGGTATTGATCTAAGGACAGAAAGCTCTTCCCATATAACCTTCAATTTTGTGTAGTATTCGGTCACAGACATGTTTTCTTGCTTAACAGAGAAGAATTCTTCCTGTAAATCCGACAGCCTAAAGGCATCCGCATTGCCATATCTACATTTTAAATCTGACCAAATATCGACGGCATTATCAATCCACATGACACTCTGACCAATGCTGGGAATTACAGAATTCACTAACCAAGAGGCAACCATATTATTTGCCTTAGACCAAGCATTAAATCTACGGTTAGTTTCATGAGGTCTTACCACTGTTCCATCAAGAAAACCTGCCTTGTTCTTTGACTCCAGGGCTCTGCGTATCGTTCTACTCCAGCCGTGATAGTTGTTTCCGTCCAATAGAGGTTGAACAAGCACCAACGCAGGATTATCACTGGGATGCAGGAATAGAGGATCATCGGTTGGATCCGTAATTGTAGTTTGATTTTGATTGGAAGGAGATGCTTGATTGGAGGGAGATGCTTGATTGGAAGGAGATGCTTGATTGTTCGCCATTGCAGAAGAGGTAGATTTGGGAAACGTATCAAAATACATCAATCAAAGCTCAAAATACATCAATCAATGCTCTGATACCATGATAAAATTCAACAAACACAGACCGAAGAACAAATTGATACTTCAATCAAAAGATCTCAAGGTTCCAATTAACATAAAACTATTGAAACTTTCAAGCAAAGGAAATCGATAGAACGAATCATGAAAGGTAGTGAGAGAAAATTTTATTGAGAGAGAAAGATAACTGTCAATACAACCGCTTGATCACACCACCCAAAGGCTATATATGCAGCTCTCGAATACAACACGGGAAGAAGACGACGCAAGGCGGGAAAATATGAATGCAATACAAAATTACCAAAATGTCCCTCATTAACCGTCCCTTTACGCTATACACCTAAGGGTAAAACAGTCATCTCATAATACTCCTAACTACCACTACCCCAACTGACTTTAGCGCCTCTGCTGCAATTTCAACATTTGATTCTTTCTGCAGTAGTCACTCCTCCAAACTGTTTCGTGGACGTTTGTACTTCGCCATAAACAATCCAACGACCACAATGTGATCTCTACACGGATTGTGCTTCCTTGATCACTCAGCTAGACTCCATTAGTGACATCAACCACTAGCTGCTGCTCCCTTATTGGCACTCAAGCTCTCTGCCATTTCATCATGTTTTCTGTTCAGCAAATGAAAGAAGAATTCTCTTTAGGTTTATTTTTTTTTTCCTCATTTTTTGAATACTTTTCAAGCTTGCATGTATGTTTTTTATTATATATATGTATCCCTGATGGCATATACTAAAGATTTTGAAAAGAAGAAGTTAAAAAAGTACTGAAAAGATGAGTTCTTATTCGACTTTTTGTAGTAAAGAAAATCCCATATAATTCATTTATTTCTTCTGAATGTTTTATTTTTATACTGGTAAGTACCTTTCGCGGTTTTTTTTTTTTTTTTTGCATTTGAATTAAATAGATTAATGTGTGAACTTTTCAAATTTATTACATTCTCCTACATGCAATCACTCCACGTGACCTAGAGATGTATGTATGGAAATTCGATAAGTAGTAATGACAAGTACACCACTATTTAAGTTGTCATGAACCCGTGAGATCGTGTTGTTAAGGGAAATCAGTTTGTTAAAACTATTTTTGATGACGTGGAGACTCCAAACTAGTATAAATAATTAATTTTTCTGCGGAATTTACTATTTCTTATGAAATTTTTCTTGTTTCACTTTATTCACACACTTCATTACATAGGTTGAGGTAATTTCCTATGTAAAGCAGAGTGGGTTAGTTTACTAGGTGTAATTGTTAGGGCCACTGTACTATACCTTAGATTGCATTAGTGTAGGTGTCTTTTTTTACCTTTTTTAGGCTTCATATTGCATACAAGTTCACACTTCCTCATATTTTGTCTATTTTGATGCTTTCCACTGCACACACTTGAACGTAGTTCTAGAAATAAATTTCGAGTTAGGTTGAGTTTGGTAAGATTTAGATGTGAGATTGAGGGTTTTTTTAGTTCGACCCTGTATTCATCCCTAGGTTTATTAATTAGGTTAAACAAAGGTTGAACTTAAGGTGGGAGGAGTAGAATCAATCAGTTAATCGCCATCAAAATACATTGGTAATCAATGGATTAAGAAAAATGGCACAAATGATTGCTTATCCATATGGAACACACAGCTTTCAGTAAAGGAATATGGACAGTCAAACAATTAGAGTTTACACCCAAATTGGTCTGTAATATAAGTCGAACAAAACAAAATTGATTATATTCTGTTTGTTATATTTTATAAACTAGTAAAAGAAAATTAAAAAAAAATATGCGACTGTAGTACGACTTGAACAAATTTCCCATTTTATAGAACATCTGGGTAGATGAGGTTGTTAATTTTGAGAGATGTGGAACATTTTTAATCTATTACCTTATCAATTAGGTATCTCATGCAGTTAAAAAACAACATTACCGTATTGCCTTAGAAATTTTTCCTTATGACAAAGTATAAGAGATCGAATGTAAACAACCATACTCATGTATTAGAAACACACAGAAATTGTTTCCTAATAACCTACAACGAAAACACTTCCATAAAGTTAAAAACATACCGAGGTTCTTAACTGCATACTCATACTCATCCAGTTAAAAAACACTTCCATAAAATTCACAACAACAACATTACCCTATTGCCTTAGAGGATCACGTCTATGGCGGGGTATGGAGGATCGGATGTACGCAACCATATCCATGTTAACACACAGATGTTGTTTCCCGATGACCTATAGTGATGCGTCAAGCTATATATCGATCAACTGTTACTTCATAATATAAGAAGCGCGGCTAATTTAGTGAGTTATTTTGCTTTATTCTATCATATCCTAAAATCAAAGAAAAGTGTATTCTTGACTCCATTGAAAATGAAAATCAATTCAATAAAATTCATTCATGCATAACTCTTACGTAACTCTTACGTCACTCCTGACAAGTTCTTTTGGAGCATTTCAATTTTCAAGCAACTTGGGAGATTGGTCTGACAAATATCTTGATATTTTTGGCGTAACAGTCCATTCATTAATTCAAGAACATGAATTATATTTCTCCTTTCTTGTGTACTTTCTGCACGGAAGACATGCTCGGTATAACGATACATGTAACAGTATTTGTTTAGCCGATTATAGGCCCGGTTTTTATTCAAACTCCTGTAATATTATTATTGACAAATGTTAAATGTCAAATGAATAAGAATTTTCGTTTTGTTGATTTTAAAAAAAAAATAATCCTTAGCATTTAAACTATTCTTATATATCATGTTTCCATCTTTCTTCTTTTCGATGTGAAAACTTTAAGTCTTTAAATGACATTTTCTTAATAGGCCAGCGTCCTTGTTGGATCCCTACTAAAGGACCAGGATCCTCCAAATGTCTACTTTCCTTCTGGCGACGCTATTCGTTTTTCTGATATCATAATCGTAACGACCTGGATTTGTAAGCCCGCTTCCAGGTCTGATGTCTGTTCGGACCCAGCGACATCATTATAGACAAAGCATTACTGAATGTCAAATAAAATCATGTTTCTTGTCCTTGTTGGGCCCAAAAAAAATTAATCATTGTTTATATTTAACACTTGATCTATATTTACATGGAGTTAATTACACCTTGTATCCATTCTTTGCCACCAAGTTTTAAGTATCATCTATTCTTTCATGAAACTCATTTACCATCCATACTTATAGGGAAAATTAACACCTGGCATCCGGCAACCGGGAAATCGCCTACTATAGGCGGTTTTTAGCAATTTTCTTTTTATTTTTAACCTTTAAGTCATTTGGCGGCAAAGATTTTCCAACCATGGTTAAAGCCTAATTTCTTCCTTTATACCAACCGAATCCTCCCTCCAAAATAGACCTAAACCCAAATCTTCATCCCCAATTCGTCTACACGCGTCTTACCTGCAATTGAAGAAGAGTAGAAAGTAGAATGTCTTCGGCAGGGTCAAGCTACAGGCAACGGGATGTTGGTCAATCAAGGTGCCATTGTGGGTTGACAATGCATATTCAAGCTTCTTGGACCAAAGACGATCCGGGAAGAAGGTTTCTCTCATGTCCACATTCTCGGGTATGTATTTATTCCTGCTGATCTTCTGGTATTTTTTGGCCGAAGGAAGATGAATTGTGTGTGTAAATAACAATGTTGTGTTTATTGGCCGTGTTTTTGGCCGAAGGATGATGAGTTCTGTGAAATTAAGTGTGCTGTTTTTTTAGGACGTTGATGAAGGCTGTGGGTATTTTGAATAGGTTGATCCCCTTATTTGTCAAAGATCGAAGGAAGTAATCCCGGGATTGCTGAATCGTTGCAACAGATATGAGGAGCGGCTTAAATTGTGCAATGACCATGAGTACGAAATACGAAAATTGAAATGGAAAGGGAATGTGTTGTTGTGGATGTTAGTGTTGTCTTGGGTTTTATTTGGTATTGTATTTGCTAGAATGGCAGTAGCATAGTTGGAAGAATGTGTGATGTTGTCAGTTGTGTTAATTAATGGGTTGTGGTTAGATGGTATGGTATTGATGTAATGGTTTGAGGTTGTATTTAGTAGTTAATGTATTTCGGATTTTTTGGATTTTGAAGGTGTAAGAAGTTGCTGAATGTCCATGTTAGGATTGGGATTTATGTAATCTGTGTTGTTGTTGGTTGTGTTGGAGTAATGCAAATGGTTTTGTTAGCAATTAAACAGTGTTGTGGTTTATATTTTTGTATGCAATGTAAGATGTTTAAGTTGTGTACAAAATCATTTGTTCAAGGATGAAGCGGACGGTTAGAGTAAATGGAAAGCACAATATCATCAAACCACAATTGTTCATGAAAGAAGGGCACAGATTAAACCCACAGTTGTGTACATTTCCAAATAAAGATCACCTCAAACAAACAAGTGCAAACCACTTTTCTTGCAAAACACAAGTATCCAAAATAACTGCTTCCATGTCATTCAAGTAAGCCATAAACAATAAGTAGCAGACCCAACAAAAATTAATGTTCATAGACACCAAATTCAGCGAGCAGCATCAGCATCAGGTTTTTCCGTCTTCATCCGTTTGGATTGCGCAACCTCTGTAAGTGTGGACTGGGGTAAGAATACTCGGCCATTACGTATGACATAGTTTGGTATGAGTTCACCAGTGCGGGAAGATGTCCTATAATAAGGCCCACTGCTTTGGCACCTTATCAGCAATATTCGCTTCTGTTGGTGCACTGGAACTCGTAGCAAGGGGAACTGTTTTCTCCTGCTCCTTGTCATAACTCTTCAACGGCTGTGTAGGTGCACTTGATACGCCACCAACGTCATCATCGATTGTAATAACTCCGGTGATAGGCTTCCTCCAAGGGTACTGTCAAATACACAACAAAGAAAGTCATGAATAGAATTGAAGTCTTGGTGGTTCAATAATGACGCATGATTCGACTTACCTTGAAAGATACTCTAGTAATGCGCTTGTTGAAGACATTGGAAATCTTGCTTGATTTCCTTTGTGATTTTCTGACAGCATTAGAGCTACTTGGCTCATCCATACCCAAACACTCCTCTTCACCATAATGAGGTTGTGATTCAACGCCACTCTCCACTTCTGTCGGCAATGCAGTTGTTGTAGCAGCAACGGATGGTGTACTTCCTTCACTTTTCTTCCTTTGTTTACGAACATTCTGAAATAAAACAATCATTTCTGTCAAGTTATTTGAAATTATCTCAAAAAAACTAAAATAACCTGGCTGGCCCTTACAAGTTTTTTTGGCCTCTTTGCGTGATGAACAGTTGTAGCATCCAACTGACTTGGTGCACTAGAAGCTGCTGGAATATCATTCTCCGCTGTCATGTGTTCTCTGCTTTCACGCACAACTATCTTTTTACGCATTCTCTGAAGTAGACAACCCAATAAACACATTACAAATAATGACGTAAATGAATGAAAATTTAACGGTAAACTGAAGACAATCATTACCTTTGCTTGACTAGATTCCCCATGATTTGTATCAACATTTGACGCACCTAATCTGGTCGAACATGTCCCCATGTTGTGACCCTCCTTCTGGCATAATCTACAAATATGCAGCTGACCGTGCTTGCTCAGCTTTTGCACTGCAATGTTATCAGCTGTGGCTCACTGGCAGACCTTTTCCTCAGTGTCTTAGGTCTGCCAGGTTTCCTTCGAACTATTGGTGGCAACAGCGGTTCACGTCCACAATCAGGTAACTGGGTGAGTCCCACACATGGAGCTATTGCAAGCTCATATACTTTCTTGTAAGTGCTGACATGGTAGCACTGACCCACATAGTCGACTGCATCCTCATGATCAAATGCAATAGCAGCGCAAGCATGGGAGCATGGGATGCCAGTCAAATCCCACTTCCTACATGAACATGTGTGATCTCTTAGGTCAACAAAAAACTTATTCCCATCAAATTGCTCACATTGGAATTTCTTCACGTCAGCTTTGTAAGGTATACAGTCTGCAGAGGCCTCCATCGCCTTGGTTAGCCTTCTCATTATCCGCAGGCATCGCGTCATTCCTTCCCAATTGTTACTCGCCCTTTCCCTATTTTCCTGAAACTTTGTCATGTGATATTATCGGATCCATTCAAACATAGACAGAACTGGCAACTCTTCAGCCTCACAAAGGACGGCATTGTAGCTCTCGCATAAGTTATTGAGAATGGTGTCACACTTAGCCACTGAGCTAAAATGAGATTTGCTCTATTGATAAGGGGGTTTGTCCTCCAGCCATCGTGCCGCATTTGTATCAAGCTGCTCAATTTTCTTCATTGCAGACCTAAATTCGACAACTGTGGTTGCCATTGCAGCCTCGTACAAGGCTCTTTTCAGTGAGATGTTGCTGTATCCAGTCATAACCCAATTAGCGTGCAAAGGTCTAACACAAAATTGATGTTGGGCTGAAGGAAACACTTCGTCACATGCCTGAATAAGGCCTTTTTGCTTGTCAGAAATGATAGTCTACTCGAAATCCATCACTATATGCAAGTCCTCTTTCAAGTTACCAAGAAACCACTCCCATGAATCCTTTGTCTCACCCTCAACGGCTGCATGGGCAATGAGAAACAGACTATTGTTCGGATCTAAACCCACAGCAGTGAGTAACATACCACCATACTTAGACTTGACATGGCATCCGTCAACGCAAAATATCTTCCTACATCCATTCACAAATCCTTTCTTCATTAGACCTAAGCAGTAATACATCCGTTGAAACCGTGGTTGGTCTATAATCAGTGGGATGTTATCAGACTTAAGGATCATGTGTTCCTCCGTCAAGTGTACGTCTTCATTTGTACACGTCGCTGTCTGCACCATCAGATTACTGTCCGGATCAATCCTCTTCATTTCATCAATGTAATTCCATATGAAACCGTATTCATACTCCTCTTTTCCCCTAACAAGTTGCAAAGCCCTTTGTTTTGCCCTGAATGCTTGCGGTTTACTCACATGACATTTCATGTCATTCAACACTCTCTTTCTAAAGCGTTCCAGACTTTGTTTTGGGTTGGCAGCGAAATCTTGCATATACTTCTTGCCTAACCATCCCGAAGATGTGCTATCATTTTTCACACTGAAGTTGCATGAATGCAGTGAGTTTATGCTCCTAACCTCATAAAAACCAGTTTTCCTATTCAAAGCCACACGTATGTCCCGATTGCACCCACTGTTCTTACACTTCGCACAGCAGCTCATCTTCTCACTTCTGTAAATAACAACCGGCCTACCATTCCTTATGGAATACATCTTCAGGGCTTCTTTAAATATCTCCAAATTGTTAAACATCATCCCACAAGCAAAATGAGGATTTTCCCCATCTGTTCTAGTGTTAAAAACATTGCTACCGTGCTCCAATTCTTCATCACTCAAGCCTAAATCCTTGTATACTTCCTCAGTTGCTTCATCAACACTCTTAGATGGTACATTATTTACATCTTCACTCAACCAATCCCACTCATTGTTCATGTCAACATTTACATCATATTCCTCATCATCACTGTACAACTCGGTTTCAGGCATATACTCTAAGTCACTCGTCAACGGATCTTCCATTCCATCACCCTTTTCATTAAGATTCACTCTGCCATCCTCATTGTTTTCATTCCCATCCGGCTTATCATCAAAACTAGCCTCATGATCACCACCATTTTCATTAACATCGTCTCCGCCATCCTCATTCTTTCCATTCTCTTTCGACTCAGCAGCTTCACTTCCCTCATTCTCACCACTATTTTCATTAACATTGCCCCTGCCATCCTCAATCTCAATTTTTAAATCATCATTACTTACCTTTTCATCTTGCATATCGGCAACGTCATGTTCAAGCATACTATATGGAATAATATGCTCCACATACAATCGCATAACCCTAGATGATGCTGCACAACTTCTGAATGCATTATACAAGTCACTATCTGTCTGAATTTGCACAAACTTATCTTCTATACGTGTATAATACTTCTTTAAACCAAATACTCCGGCATCTTTGTACATTTCATCCAAGTACATTAGGGACATCTCATCAGCATCCACATAATCATATATGCAGGTGTCTCCTTCTACGTAAATTGCATTACCAGTCTTGAGTAATAATCCACCATAATGAAAAACAACAGTTATTTCATCACTTGCGGGATCTGTATATCAACACAAAAGAATGAACACAGCAACAAAATCGTACTTCACATCAAATACTACTCCAACATTCTGGACATACACTATACTCAACAAAGCACACCTTTCAAACTACTCACTATTCATGCTCATCAACAATAACAGTAATATACTCAAAAATAAAGCACCATCCATGCCATTCAAACCACCAATCTGGACAAGCAACTTCGGTTTTTCTCCAATCAAACACAATATAATGAAAACAGCAACAAAATCAAAAATTATACTACATATTCGAAATAAAAATTGTTCCTTTATCTTACTGTATAGAGGATGCACGTCCTTTGGTTGTCCTGTCAGACTTAAAGTCATTTCTGCCCCTTTCAACTTCGGTGATACAGCTCCACTAACACAGCTATTGCTTCCAAAATCCACACCGATCAACTACTCCTGTTCCCACAAATAGTCAGATTATATGATTCGTCCAGAAATTTTGAACAATTTCGTCACTTTCGCCCTGGGCTATTTTCACTTTTTCAGACGCGCTTAACAGGAAAATGAAAGTGGGAAGTTTTTGATTTTGTTTCCTTTTAATATTGAAGATAAAATAGTCAACCTTGGTTAAAGTCGGGTTAAAAGTAGGGCTAAGTCCGGTCAAAGGTCGATTTCAGCGGTCAACGGTCGACCAGCAGGTCATCCGGATGCCAGGTGTTAATTTCCCCTATAAGTATGGATGGTAAGTGAGTTTCATGAAAGAATGGATGCTACTTAAAACTTGGTGGCAAAGAATGGATACCAGGTGCAATTAACTCTATTTACATGTTATGCTACTTTTTTCCCCTTTCTGATGTAGGATTCTTGAATCTTTATGCTACAAATGTCAATGTGTGGCGTAAGTTCGCGCATTGTATGCATAGCAGAGTCATATATTATAAAATATACGAAACGCCACATTCTCAACATTCTCTTACCTCAATCTGTACTCTTCCCCCAAAGGTGTTTGGTTGCACTGTTTTTATCCACAACCCTAAACATGAACGAACAAAACTTGACCCATGTGCCGACAAATATGTCTTCGTGGGCTATGCTACTACCCAAAAAGGTTATCGTTGTTATAATCCCGGAACACATCGTGTCCATATCTCTATGAACTGCATCTTTGTTGAAACCGAGTTCTACTGTCCCACCCAAGCTAGGGTTCAGGGGGAGTCCTATGATGGAACCCTAGATTGGTTGTCACACTATAACTGCTCAATGATAGTTCCAACACGGCAGTAGATGGAACCGACTATGCCATTGCTCCTGATAAAGTACCGCCTGCGACTTCCATACTCTCTGATGATCAACATGGGATGGATGTCGTGTCAGAGGTAAGAAATGGTAATAATGCACAATCTATTTTTTTGATTCCTAATAACAATAATATGTTTCCAGATAACACCCCTATGATAGAAACAACTACCCTAGAATTTCCGAGGGCCCCACTACTATGCAGGAACAATAGAAAGTAAGGGTTTTACCTCCCAGATCCAACCCAAGGAGTACCACCGGAGTGGTATTCTCCAGACAAGATATCAAGAACCTCTCGGTATCCCCTAAAGAGTTCCAGAACTGGATTAAGTGATATTGCCAAGGGTTTCTTTGCAACTATATGCACCGAGGAAATTTAGAAAGATGTCAAGGAAGCTTTGAGCTGACCATAATGGAAGGAGGTCATGCTAAGTGAAATGAGTGCACTTCGGAAAAACGAAACATGAGAAAAATGTGACATACCTCATCGAAGAAAACATGTAGGCTGTAAATGGATATTTACAATCAAATACAGAGCAGACAAAAAGTGTAGAATGACACAAGGCTCGACTCGTGGCCAAGGGGTACACTCAAACTTATGGCATCGACTATTTTGAAACTTTCTCACCTTTCCAGCAGTTTGTCGTCAAGAAAGATTTTCTCCATGGGGATCTTAAAGAAGAGGTGTACATGGAACCTTCTCCAGGGTTCTCTACAGAATTTGGAAAAAGCGAAGTGTGTCGTCTAAAAAAATCTCTGCATGGAATAAAATAGTGACCCCGAGCCAGGTTCGGAAGATTCACCGAGGTAATGAAACAAGATGGCTATTCACAGAGCAATGCAGATCATACGTTGTTTATAAAACGACAAGGAGGATTAGTAACTTGCTTGATTATCTATGCTGACGACATGATTATCACTGGTGATGATACAGAGAAGATGACCCGGCTCCGGAAGCACTTGTTCACGAAATTTGAAATGAAAGATCTTGGGGGCCTCACGTACTTCCTTGGAATAGAGGTCCTCTGATCCAAATCCGGAATCTATATTTCACAATGCAAGTATATTTTGGATCTTCTTGTTGGAGAATTAAAGGTTTGGGCTTTGGCCCGTCGTTGGAGATTTGGAAGATTTGGGCTTTGGCCCATTGATGGAGAATTTAAGGTTTGGGCTTTGGCCCATTAATGAATGTTGCAAAACTTGGTTGAGCAACGTACTTTGAGCTTAATGAGTTTCCGATAATGAAAATTGAAAACTAATGAATCCTTAATTATCTACGTAACGAGTAGTTAATTTTAGGATGTGGAATCACTCAATTATGATATTGGGTGAATGTGAAATTAATGCTCAAAGTGGATGGAAAATGTTGTGGATGGGTGACGTGTCACCCTTATGAAGGAATACCACGTTGGATGTGTCCATGTGGCGTAAAAGAGCTTCTGACGGACATCGATCGATGACTTCGATCGATCGATGTCACTTCGATCGATCGATGTCATCGATCGAAGTTGATCAGAGAGCTTCGATGTTTCTGTCTTACATCAATCGATCACTTCGATCGATTGATGTAACTTCGATCGATCGATGTATCGATCGAAGTTGGACAGAAAGGTGAGGAATGATTCTGACGCACATCGATCGATCACATCCTTCTGTTTGAGCGGTTATGTTTTAAACGTGAAACTAACGCTATCCTCCGGTTTAAAATAAGATCAATCTGTTGTGATCTAACGGTGGTGGAGGAGGCAGCTTTGATCTAACGGCCGGGATTTAAACTGTCTTAACCGCCTAACCGAATATGGTTTCCATCTAACGCTCCAGGTTTAAACCTGCTAATCTATCTTCGATCTAAAAGCTGAGATTAAACCTTCCTAATCTAGATAGGAGGTTTTCATCTAACGGCCTAAATCAAACTTCGGTTTTGATCCAACGGCTACGGTACCTTGTTCTCCAACCGACTCCTCTATATAAAGAAAGCTAAGGGTGCATTTATTCACACACCTTGCTCTAGCATTTCATAGCATTCTGCATTCATAGCATTCGAGGCTTGCATCACGTCCGGGAGAAGTCAGGACATTCGAAGGTTCGAAGTAGTTCAAGTTCAGCAGTGCCGCTCAACTGAACAGGTACCCGTTGTATCCTGGGAGACGATTGCTCACACCGGTTGGACACAGTATACCGGAGCAATACATCTTAAGGACAGAGTCCTCGACTCGCCCCGGGTTTGATTATTTTTGTATTGTTCATATGCACACATTGAACGACTGCGTCTTGGTACAGGATTGATTGTCTCCAACACTTCTCACTAAAGTAGGCATGCTTGATTGTAAACCCTGTGACACCCCTATGGCAGTAAATAATAAGCTACACGTAATTGATGGTGCACCGCCTATATATAAAGGTCAGTACTAGCGCTTGGTTGGCAAATTAATCTATTTGTCACATACTCGGTCCGACATTGCATTTGCCGTTAGCCTAATTAGTCAGTTCATGCATAGCCCTCACACACATCATATGGACGTCGTTATGCGTATTTTGAGATATCTAAAATATACTCCTGGCAGAGGGATTGTGTTTCGGATTGTGTTTTGGAACAACGAGCATCTTGATATCCAGTCCTATACTGATGCTGATTGGGCAGGAAATCTGGTAGACTGAAGGTCTACATCTGGATATTTCACTCTTGTGGGAGGAAACCTGGTTACGTAGAGGAGTAACAAGCAAAAGGTCGTAGCTCTTTCTAGTGCAGAGGCAGAGTTCCGTGGGATTGTAAAGGGTATTATGGAAGTCTTATGGGTACAGAAGATGTTCAAAGATCTGGGGATTCCGGTTAATCAGCCCACACTGTTGTTTTGTGATAATAAAGCATCTATTAGTATCTCGGAGAATCCAGTACATCATGATCGGACAAAGCATGTGGAGATAGACTGACACTTTATAAAAGAGAAGTTGGATGCCGGGCTAATTGTGTTACCATTTGTTCGATCTGAGGATCAGTTGGTGGATATCTTGACAAAGGCCATTAGTGGAAGATCTTTTGAAGCCAGCTTGTGCAAGTTGAACATCATTGACCCCACTGTTCAACTTGAGGGGGAGTGTTAGAATCCACTGATTTATAAACTTACCATAAACAGTCCAATCAGAGTTAATGGTGTAGATACTGTGAATATCTAAATTATATTAATTAACATAATTGTAGCAATTAGCATAATTGTGATTAGATTTACTTTATTCGTTTTCCTTGTATAATACAACCAATACACTATATGAACATGTACAGTCCGGATGAGGAAGGCAAGGCAATATACTAAAGTTTTCCCATAATTGTCTTGCTATACCTTACTATTCTACATACCTTGCTATATTTTACAGATCACTATGAACTTCGAAATGCATTGTAAAAGGGAATGCTTGGGTTTATGTTGCTTGAACTTAAACAGTGAGTGGATAAGCGGGGCATTGTGGTGGGAGTTTGTATCTTTCTCTCTTTAGTCCCGCCTTCTCTTGAAGTTCAAAGAACCGAAATAATTAAAGCCTCGTTATAAATGTTGCTAACTTTATAAATGTCAATGTACATTGTTTTTATTTTTTCCATAGTTACTGATTCACTAGTTAAATACATACAACTGAATAAGACTGACTTGCTCATCAATATTAATATACAAAAACAAGCAAGCTCGTCTCATTATTATGTATTATAATTAATTAGTAACGACTAAAATGACTACTTACTAGGTCTTCATTGCCTAAATTTATTATTGCATAATCTTTCTATATCTATCTAAATCACGGGATGGTCGCATGCATCAAGCTGTCTTTTTCTTAAATTTGCAGTGCTTTACAAGGGCGACAAAATCCTACAATTTCCATGAGAACACAGAGGAATTCTTCTCTGCAAGTATATGCACGTGAAGCTTCATGGCGTAAGTGAACTTGTATTAAAAGGATAGATTTAAGCTAAAGTTATCGGTTTAAATCTTGCAGTTGCAGTGTAATTGTTTGAACTCAAGTGATACATTTCATCTAAGGTTGTCGGTTTAAATCTTAGCACCTGTAGTGTAGGTATTTGAACCCTACCGTCAACTCTTTGTGCCGGAACATATTTAAATTCAATCATCTTATGAACACCGAATATAGAACATCTGATTTAAAAAGCCGTTGAATAAACTGATTTACATCTTGCACGGAATTCGTTAAAGAGAATACGGTAGACCCTCAAGAGTGAGTGTAGTACTTTTGCATCAAGTATATGCACGTGAAATACCAATAATTTCTCATGCAAAGGTGGGTCCTAAAGCCAGCTTCATCTTTTGTTTGCATGCCAAACTCCAATACGTCAATACCTAAGAATCTTTCCACTTCTCGACCCCCCAATCCATCCCCCACCTCTCCCCACCCCATGCCACTTCTATCTCTCGTACTAGTAGCTTCTTGTTGTTGTTGGCATCCGCCATTCTTTCCTTTCCTTTAAATTCTTGAACATAATAATTCTGCATCCAAGAGTTTCAAACATGGGATTTCGTCGAATAATTGGAACGGTCATTCTTCTTCTTATTGTTATCCTTGGCGGCAGCAGCAGGGGTGAATGTGGTTCAGTGTCTCCAGAAAAGGGACTGCTTTCAATTAAAACACTTGGGCAGAAGCAGAGAAGCCAGAAAAAACCAGCTTATTCATCTCATAGTTCAAGTAAGTATATCCGTATATATCCCAAAAAATATGTTAAAGCATGGCCATAAGTCACGACTATATACATTCATTTAAGAAGAGTTATAATATAGTCGTTTTTTTAAATAATATGTTACCTGTTGAGCTTCATTTATTTACTTTTTTCCCCTTTACTCTGGAAAATTTGTGAAATTTATTCATCAGTACTGGTTCGTCATATTACGAGGGATAACAACAACAACAATCATACCCAATTATAACCCAACGACATCAAAAACTATCGCCAGGATCTGGGGAAGGTGAGAGTCATGCAAACAATACCTCTAACATAAGGGATAGAGAGTTTGCTTCAAATGAGACCCCCAATTCTAAATGTACATGCATAGATATCACAATAATAGGAATACGTACTAGTGAAGGAATTTTATTAAACGTGAATAGAAATCTTCCGATATTAAAATACTCATATATGTATCAGAAGTTTTCTAAATTTATACGCATTGCGTAAACTTATCAAGTGAGATAATTAATATTCTCTCCTTTCAAACATATTATTCTAGTATGACTTGGGAAAATTTAAGGAAGCCAAATTTTTTTGTCATTATTTATTTTATACCCTTAATTGGTTAGTTTAAGTAAACTAGTAAGTGTTAATTTAAAGGATAGTATGATTACTTTGATACTAATATATTATCATATTTGAAAAACAAACAATATTTTCAGACAAACCAAAATAAAAACTAGAACAATATTTCTGATATGTAGGGATTATAAGATATGATGTGTTAAAAAATCTATAATGTATTCGGTTGTGTATGTGTATAACACATAATTCTTGGTATCTTGGTTATATCATGTATACTCTGTGTCACAAAATATGGTCAAAATATGATGAAGGATTAGCAATTAATAATATTTTTTTTAATTGAAAGAATAACATTTGACGTCGGGTAAATATTTTTACATTCCAAAGAACTCTATAGGCTGAATTCGTTAATCAAACGCGGAAACGAAGATTTAAGGGCAAGATTGGCGTTGTATATATCAAGATTGTGTGATTTTTTTATTATTTTTTTTGAGATCACGATTATATAACTTTCTTGTTGATTACTGTTTGCATTATGATTTGTAGCATTATTTAGACAAGTCACGGTTACTCGGGATCCGTCTAAATGCCTTTCACTTTTCCTAAGTTGGCAGTAGATTCCTTTTTCTGTACCCTCGCTTTGGGGTACATAATTATGCTGCTTGAATCTCGTGAAAAGTTTTATTGATTTGAAAAAGATACCAAATAACGAAAATGGTGTATAATTTAATCAAACTCATAAAATATTAATTGAAGGTATGCATTGTAACAACTGGTAAGGTTGCTGTTTTGTTACTTTGAAATCATAGGTTCAATCTGCGGAAACAGTCTCTTGCACAAAGTGTAAGGTAAAACTACGTACATCAAATCGTGTAGCAATCCAGCCTCTCTTTAGACCCTACGTAAACGTGAGAGATTAGTGCACCGAGAGCGTCCTTTCATAGAATATTAATTGGACAGTAGAATTAACTCACATCTCTACGTTGACCTAAACTCTTCATCTGTACCAAAGGCGACTTCCTTGATTATGGGGCTGGGATCACCTCATTTCCGGTAACATTATTGTTCTCCCTTTTCAGTAGAGGAGTTAAACGAACTGAACTGTTTGCGAACTGTTTGAGCTCGATTCTTATTTGATTCGAGTTCGACTCGTTAATTTTACTTAAACGAGCCGAGTTCGAACATCTAGTTAGGTTCGTTTACTAAAAAGTCGAACTGTTTGCGAACTGTCTAGCTCGTTTAAACAGTTATAGTATTTTCGAACCGAACTCAAACCAATTTTAAAGCTCGTTAGAGTAAATGAGTTGAGACAAACAATTTGTTTAGCTAAATGAATCCGAATTTGAAATCTTAGTATTCGACTCAATTCGGCTCGTTAACACCCCTACTTTTCAGTCTCACGTTCTTCTGCGGGTCATTTTTCACCTAACCTTATAGTTCTGTGCAAGCCATATGTCACATGATGAATTTTCATCTTTTATGAAGGATGAGAGGATCCAGACCGTTGGTTATAATCTTTCCAAATCTTGTTGAATGGTAGTTACTCAAATTAGCAAAAAGTTAGTTATTGAACAGCATTATTTCTTTGATCGTCTTCATGATATCAAGATTAGGTTGAGTTCGCTTGATTCTTTAAGTTTTCAGCATTAAAGTACGTTGTGAATTAATTTTTGATTTGCATCTAAAAAATAATGGTATATATGTGTGTGTGTTTGTGTCTATATATATATACACACACACACACACTTCTGTTTGTTCTCCCCCTCCTTCTCAATAAAAACATCGGTTCTTCTCTTTCCTTTTCCTTCGTAAGGAAATCTGTTGCTTATTTCCTGTGGCACCGGAATTTCTTGATTTTGGGTTTTTTTTTTTTTTTTGCTTTTGAGTTAATCACAAACTTCGTGCAAATTTGTATATTTGATTTATAAAATGTTCAAATCTTCTGTACTATAGTTTTTATTCAAATCTTTTTAATTTGTTACACTAAATATCTAATTTGTATAATTAGTTATGATTTGATAGTCAAATTAACATAGATTCGAATGGACATTTAGTATAAAAATGAAAAAAATTTAAATAAAACTATAATTTTAATAGTTTTAAATATTTTATGTAACAACTGAAAAATATTCAGATAAAAAATATATTAGACTTTTTGTTTTTGTTAGAAGAATTTTTGTGGATTAGACATGTAGGAGGACATCTATTTTTCACCTGTCTTTCCCTCTTTTTTATATCCCCTCTCCAATGAAAGGAACTTTTTCACAATAAAATTCAAATTTTAAGGGTAAAACCTCAATGTATGAGTTGACATATCCTCACTTCTCACATACCAATCTCACTTCTCACATACCAATTTTGTAGGTAAAATCTATGCACAATATGACCTGTCATGTCATAGTTAAAAGACGAGAATGATTACTTACATCACAATAGAAACATAACTCGTCATTCAACAACATCAACATTCAAGCTATACGATTTTATAGAAGAGACATTTTTCTTGCATTTTATTTATTTTAATTTTTTGTTTTTCCTTTTTTTTTGTTTTGTTTGTTTTTGCGTCGTAATCTTATATCTTATTCTCATTGTGTGTCTCATAATACCTAATGTATAATATACAGAATATACAATATGCATCTTCGAAACTATCGTATTATTTCAACCGTGATTTAGAACTAAGTTTCTAAAATTCTTACTTAAATATTATACCCTCTATATGAAAGTAGCTACATGAATCAATTCTCTTCAATAGACTCTATCATTGACCATATGATCCCCAATTGTCATATAAGTTATATACTTCATTATTGTCTCTTTTTATGTCTTCTTTGGTCCCTCTTTCCCACGTTTGAGATGCACCTCATTCATTATCTTCCACTACCTAACAGGTGCATCTGTAGGACGCCTTTGCACATGTTCGTACGTACCATATTAACCTTGACTTTCTCATCTTCTTATCTATAGGAACCACCCTAACATTTCTCCTTATATGTTTATTTATTGCTTTATCCTTCTTTTTATGTCCATACATCCATCTTAACATTCTCATACCTACCACGTGTATTCTTTGTTCAAGCTCATCATTGACAATCCAACATTTAGACTCATACAGTAGTGCGGGTCTTACTACAATGTTGTAAAACTTTTCTTTAAGATTTAAAGGTGCTTTTTCATCACAAATAAGACCTGATACACTTCTCAATCTTAACCATCCATGTACCCTGTGATTCAAATCCTTGTCAGTTACTCTATATTTCTGTAGTATAGATCCCAAATAACTAAAATTCTCACTAATGTGAATTTCTTGGTCTTCCAATTTCACACAAATTTCCACGTTTATTCTTTTGTTGCTAAAATTAAATTTCATATATCATGTCTTCTTTTAACTCAATATGAAGCTCTTTTCTTTTAGTCTCTCTCGCCCACATTCTACATTAGTATTGACTCCTTCACTAGTCACATCATCAATATAAAGTCATCTGCACATAACACGATCCACGGAACTCTAACTTGAATGTGTCAAACGAGCTCATTATGATTACAATAATAAGTATGGACTTAATACAGATCCTTGTGTAGAGGACTTTGAGCTTAGTCATTCTAGAGTCCTTACCCTTATTATTGCGTTCTCATATATTTCTTTGGTAAATTTTTCATATGCTACTCTAACAAGTTTCTTTTCAAGCACGCCTGGGGGATTTCTCTTATAACTTTATCATATGTCCTTTCCAAGCCAATGAAAACTATATGCAAATCCTGCTTTTTCTCTTGATATCTCTCTATTAATGTTTTCAAGAGATTAATAACCTCCATTGTTGACTTTTCTGGTTTAAAGACAAATTGATATTTAGATGCTCTAGTCTCTTTGCGAAGTTTTTTCTTAATTACTCGCTCGCAGTGCTTCATTGTGTGGCTCATTAAGTTAATTCATCTATAATTTGCATAATCTTGTATATCTTCTCTGTTGTTATGCAGAGAAATTAAAGTATTTTTTCTCTACTGGGCACACATCTTTTTGGTCTTTACAATATTGTTAAAGTCTTGCACTTGTTCTTTCCACTACCAAAATTTCTTATTTATAGTTGCTCGATCTTTTGATTCACCAAGTAAATTTTTTGCTATTTTTTATCTTTACCGCTACATCATCCCACATTTCATTTGCATCACCACTTGAATTTTTTAAGAATTTTTACTCTAATAATACTTTTGTAAAATCTGTTTTCTTAACTTTTTTCAAATTCCACCATTTTATCTCGAGTTCAATAGGCCTTTTTTTCAATCTTCTATATCGGATGCGGACATCTATAACTACAAGATGGCGTTGAATTATTAAACTTTCTTCTAAGATCATCTTACAGTCCTTATCAGTTCTTCTATCTCTTCTACGAGTAATGAAATAGTCTATCTGCGACTTATTTGGTCTATTTTTGCATGTAATCATGTGTTCATCTCTTTTTTTTGAGAAAATGTTTTAGCCACTATACGATCATATGCTATTGCGAAACCCAAAACTGATATCCTTTCATCGTTCTTATTTCGAAAACCAAATCCACTGTGTACCTCATTGTAATCCTTATTTCCTACATGTCAATTTAAATATTCTCCTATAAAGATCTTCTCATATATTGGAATTTTACGCACTATATCTTCTAAATCTTTTCAAAATTGAATCTTTATAGCCTCCTCGAAACTCACTCGACGAGCATATACGCTAACAATATTAATTGTTTCTTTTTCAAGCACCAACTTAAGAGCTAAAATTCAACCTCATTTCCTAATAAATCCTAAAACTTCGTCTCTAAATAAGACATCTATTGAAAAAATGATAATGAGAAGAAGTACTCAGTTTAAGAAAGAAGTGCTCAGTTTATTATTTAGCATAAAAGCCAACAACACAAAACATACAGCCCAGTGATACTACTTTATAGCAGTAGCTGCAACGGTAACCTTACAAGAGAGATAAACAAACAATCTTAAACAATAAAAAAACTAAACTCTAACGGTAACATTTAAACAACATCTAGTAATAACTCCAATATCATTTCTTGCCTTATTCTTTTCTATGTACCAGAGTTTAAATCTTGAATTATCCAACATTATAGCTTTCTCAACTATTCACTTTGTCTCTTACAAACATAAAATATTTAATTTTTTCCTTATCATTCTTCAAGAACAATTTTCTATTATTTACACAATACTTATATACTAGCGAAAGGTTTCCATATTATCTATCACATTTAACCTGGCTAAAACATATGATTTCCGGCCGTAGGATGATGACATCCTCACTGACATCTAAGAAGCAGCCTTACAAACGTATAAGATCACCTCATCCATTTTTTCCTCACCTCACACGTCACCGCAGAACACATGGACAGTAGGAATAAGTGGTGAGACCTCATCTAGCCTCATCACAGGTGTCACACGATGACACGTAGGTTGAGGAATTTGGGGTGAGAGGATCCTAACCTTTAGGATGGTCTCAATGATAATGAGGCAAGCGAGTTTACAAGAAGATTACCCCAATGTAGAAAATGAGATGACAGAATTTGAGTCCTATCTTCGTCAAAATGCATCATCGGTCGTATCTTCTTGTACGGCTGCCTCAAATGCCCAATCATCATCGATATATTCTTGTAAGGCTGTTTTAAATGCCTCTTCGTCATCTTCACTGTCAGTCTATGTCTTCATCATCTCGCTGGGGATTATATGTTTTAGTTAGGTTGACTGTGATGATATGCAACAACAACAACAACACATACCCAGCATATCCCAACAACGACAAAAAATATCGTTAGGGTCTGGGAGGGTGAGAGTCAGACAAACAATACAGTTATCCCAAAAGATAGAGAGTTTGCTTACAGCGAGACCCCCGGCTCTATATGTACCTGCATAGACACATAATAAACGACAAATAATAAAAGACAAACCTCGCTAACTTGAGAGAGTATCTAAGCCCCTATATATAATCTAAGGCGCCCCTATATCCTGTCTAAACCTCGATAACCTTAATCCTCTGTCTACATGAGCTTCTATCATGGACCATATCCTCAAAAAGATGCAAATCTAGTAGATCATATCTAATCCGCTCCTCCCAAGTCAGTTTGGGTCTGCCTTTATTTTTTTCCCTCTACAATGAAGCTTTCAACTGCTCTGACGGACGCCGTTGTCTGACTCCACTTGGCATGCCCAAACCATCTCAATCTCACTTCCATTATCTTATCAACTATACTAGCCACCCCTAGTCTTTCTCTAAATACCTCATTTCTGATCTGGTCTAGTCTTGTATGCCCATACATCCACCTCAGCATCCTCATCTATGCCACTTCCATCTTCTGCGAATGTGTCCTCTTGATAGCCCTGCAATCTGTTCCATATAACATTGTCAGCCGCACTACCACCCTATAAAATTTTTCTTTTAATTTAGTTGGAAAATTTTTGTCACACAGCACCCCTGAAGCCGCTCTCCACCTACACCAGCCTGCTTGAACTCGGTGCGCTACATCACTATCTATGTCCTCATCCTGTTGTACAAATGATCCTAGGTACTTAAACTTATTTATCTGTGGTACTACTTGAACCTCGATAGTAAGCTGCTATTCTCACCGTCGGCTGTGCCGTTAAAATCACAGTACACATATATATATTTGACTGATATCTAGATATTTGGTAATAAATAGAAAAATGGTGTTGAAGAATGAGAGTTCAGATAAAAGACTTGTTTGAGTTTTGACCTATATTTATGCCAAGGTTAAGCGTTCAGATAATAGACTTTTTTGAGTTTTGACCTAGATTTATAGTGCCAAGGTTAGTGGAAGGCCTCGATATTAGTAGTCAAAATCTTTTGATCTTTAAATACTATTTTGTTGTCTTCTTCTCTATTTAGACTGAGGGTCACCTAGCAAAGGAAAAAAATTATGATTTGGACTAGTGTCCGACACGATTAGACCTTTATGTTCGCCTTTTTTTTTTTTGGTCATATGATAAATCTTGACTAGTCTTTTTATCGTCACGTTAGTGTTTTTATTATGATGTGATGAGTTATTTTGGTCTTTAAATTGTCTTGTGACATGTGATCATCTGTTGGATTTTTTTATCTGTAAAAATTGGTATGTTATAAATCATGATATGTTACACTATAGATCTAAGGATTTCACCTATGAAGTTTTAATGTTATACGAAACTTTTTATAGTCGTGTGTATACATATTTTGAACAATTTGAAACTTCGAAACTGAAATGGTTTCTCTATGTATCATTCAACAAACAACGGCAAGAATCTATTGTCTTAGAGGCTCCCGTTTATGGCGGGTATGTGAGTCGAATCTACACAATCATATCCATGTGTTAGAAACACACAGAGGTTGTTTCTCGATAACATATAATAAAGATTACGTCAAGATGTATCGATCAACTGCTACTTCATAAGAAACGCAATCAATTTAATAAGTTATTAAAAAAACTGAAAGTAAAATGTTAAAAGATAATGGATGTAGAATAAAATATATATTGAACATATAAGATCAGAAGTGTTATTTCTTGTTTCCAACTAAACAAGGTACTGATTATGGCGTGTCGCACTGATTGTTGTTATGAATTAGTGGAAGACAAATACTGATTACTGAAAAGGGATGCTACATGATGAGGGATTATATTCCATGTTATTTAACTTTATTTTAATGCATAGAAAGCAGCTGATTGTAAAGCATCTTTTGGGATTAAACATGTCGAATTTTACTTTTACGCAAATTGAAAAGGAATTGACTACTTCAGACTTCCCATGGAGTAAAAGGGTAAAACTACAGTTGTTCTTTTTGAAGTTTGTTTCTTTTGAGGAACTCTTTGTTAGAATTTTAAATATCAGACGATTAATTCTTTTTACATTGCTCGTTTTCGGTGTAATAGGTTTCTATAACTTATTTTTCTGCCCAACGTGAATGCATGACCCTCCTTCCATAAAATTTGTATTCCATTACATATTTGCACTTGTCATGATGATTTAAATATGTACATCATACATGTATGTGCATATGTCGGTGCAACTGAAAGATTGATTGTCATGCTTGTTATGCTACATAAGGTTGTAGTTCTTATAATTATGCAATACATGTCTAAGAATAGTATGACACGCAATTATTGGTGTTTGCAAAAGAGATGTGTTGTAACACATCAATCTTATTAGTTAGCAGTGAAAAAGGAAAAAGTTACATAATAGACACATGAGAGCATGGCATGTGTCTAAATAACATGGTATTCTTTAAAGATAATCATCTTTATACTTTTATGTATTTAGACATAATTACATATTGGCTCACTCTAGTTTAAAACTCAATCCTTTTTAGACTAGACTGAAAACGAGAGTTTTTGGTCAAAGTTAACGATAATTATCACATTTTAACTCTACGTGGTTTGACATATGATTCTCACATCTTATATGGTTTGAAACTTTTTTACTTTTATTCTCTATGTGAATTTATACCAAAATTATAATTTTCGTTAACTTGAAGAGGAGACAGTAATTTTTAGTTTAATCCAAAAACGGAGAAAACGTAAAGGTCGAGTTTCAAATTAAAACGGGTTTAACGGTAATTACGTCTAATTAGATAGTTATCTCGGGTTCAAACTGGGGTAAAGATGATGCAAAATATAAGGCCTCTAATCACGTGTCGCCACTTTGTAAAAAACAGTTTTACTTTTAAAAAAAGCAGCACCTTTTCTTTAACGCGACGTATAATTAGAGCCTCATATGTGAACCCGGTTATCTCCGTTCTTTATTGTAAATCGACTTTATCAGATCATACTATGATATTGTTTCCTTGAATTTTCATGAACAGAGAACAGCAAAGCAACTATACTGAAAGTGACACGTCGTGATCTCTACACAGATCACTTCCATGGCAGGAACCAGAGGTTCCAAAACTGGCTAATCGCCGACAAAATCCGCGTTGAATCGCTACAAAACCGATTCAAAACCCTGATCTCTAACCAATTTTCACCTCTCTCACAAACCGGGATTCCCATCACACCCGGCGTCAAGCT
This sequence comes from Eustoma russellianum, assembly GCA_036186865.1. Taxonomy (NCBI): domain Eukaryota; kingdom Viridiplantae; phylum Streptophyta; class Magnoliopsida; order Gentianales; family Gentianaceae; genus Eustoma; species Eustoma russellianum. The sequence continues at coordinate 9,709,264 of AP025047.1, read as the reverse complement.
ACAAACTCTGAATTACATTGTGACATTAACCTTTGGCGCCAGAAATCTGACAGTAATAGTTGATACGGGCAGTGATCTGACATGGGTTCAATGCCAACCTTGTGCGTGTTATAACCAACCGGAACCACTGTTTAATCCTTCGGTCTCGCCTTCTTACGTTTCCATTCCCTGCAATTCATCCTCTTGTCAATCACTCCAAATCGCCACGGGAAATTCAGGACAATGTGGGAAAGATTTAGTGACATGTAATTATATGGTTAGCTATGGCGATGGATCGTACACTCGTGGGGAGCTTGGTAGAGAAAAATTAATTCTGGGCTCGACTCAAATCGATGATTTTGTGTTCGGATGTGGAAGGAATAATAAAGGGTTGTTTGGAGGTGCTTCTGGGCTAATGGGGCTTGGAAGAAGTGATCTGTCACTAATTCATCAAACGTTCGACAAATTTAGTGGTGTGTTTTCCTACTGCTTGCCTTCTACCGACGGACAGGCCACCGGGTCACTGATTTTTGGCGATGATTTCGCGGCTTACGCGAATTCATCACCTATTTCGTATACAACAATGGTTCCAAATCCTTACTTGACGACGTTTTATTTTCTTAATCTAACTGACATAAGCATAGGAGGCATACAGGTTCAGACTCCAAGTCTTGGTAACAACAAGATTTTAATTGATTCAGGGACGGTTATTACACGTCTTTGGCCTTCTGCGTACAAGGTTGTAAAGGCAGAATTCTTGAAACAGTTCTCAGGGTATCCAACCACGCCCGGTTTTTCAATCTTGGACACTTGCTTTAATCTTTCTACGTACGATGAAGTGAGCATTCCAACCATTAAGCTACATTTTCAAGGTGAAGCAGAGCTAGATGTGGATTTGAGTGGGATCTTTTATTTTGTGAAAAGGGATGCTTCACAAGTTTGCTTGGCACTTGCAAGCCTAGCATCTGAAGATGAGATTGGAATAATTGGGAACTATCAGCAAAGGAACACAAGGGTTATTTATGATACCAAAGAATCCAAGGTGGGATTTGCCAAAGAAACGTGCAGTTTCAATTAAGATTGGTTCAGATGTGCAAATGGGAATTGATAACACTTTAATCATTAGGCAAATGCCAAATTTCGTATTGGCAGCTGTAGGTCGAATCGTGGCTTTGTTTTCTGCTTTGTGGTTCTGTTGTATTGTGAATGGTTTAAATCAGAGGAGACATGTCCATGAGTTGTTCTAGTATTCTTTCGTATGTAAAACTCTGATAGATTATATGAAGTGCTGCAAGTGCAACCAATTGTATATTGAATATGTACCACTATGTAATAGG
>AP025047.1:9686955-9705984 GCA_036186865.1 Eustoma russellianum | reverse complement strand
AAAGAAAAAGCCAAAAAAAATAACAGGAAAAAACTAACAAACAGAGCCCCCCCTTTGTCTTCCCCCTGGTTATGGATTTTAATCCTTGTACAGAAACCACTTATAGCTAATTGGTTGGTTTCTTCTGTTGTTTCTGCTCATTCTGTTGACTGAATGACAAGAGTGGTGCTTATGCAGTTAACCCAGAAACAACAGAAAGGTGAGAAGGAAGCTGATGGAATAATGGACAGGCTGCTACGCCTTCTGGTCCTTTGAGCAACGAAAATAATGATATGGCTAAGAAAGAAAAGCATGAATTATCTTCCTTAGTTAAGTAACTCGAGATGAAGGCAAAACAAATACCGCAGCGTGCGAAGGTTTCAGAAAAGGGAAGCAAGCTGTGATGAAGCCGGATCTTCACCAATGGTCTAGACGACCTCAAATTAGCTCCGTCAGTTAACGTGAAGAATTGTTAACCGGGATTGAGAATATGTAGCTGGAATAGCGCCAATTATCCTGCACAAAGAAGCACAGGTCAGAGGTCCCGGGGGTTGGCCCCGAGAAAAACCCTCCGACGCTCAAGTCAGTTTGGGTCATATCTCACTGAGATTTGTAATTTAGGAGGTGAGTTAGGAGTTTCTCACAGTATTTGCCGAGGAGCAGAGTGTATGAACTTGCTTTAGAGTATGGATCTTTGAAATCCAGATTCGGATCCCTTTCTTTGTCTTGGTTGGCTTGCCTTTATAGACCTTTTTCCCGCTTGTGGCTTCTGATAGTAGGTAGTGGATTGGATGTTTGCTTGGGACAGAAAACCTAAAGCGCCGTAGGTCTGCTGATGTGATCAGTAGTCTGACTGATGTGACTAATAGGCCGGCTGTTATGATCTTAGCGTGTTCAGGAAGAATACCCAGCTGTAATCACTATATTCGAATTGCGCCTCTGTCCGAGGGTCCCACAAAGTAATATCGTACTTGGTTCATTTGCTGTGGTACACAGCTGAACTCTGCCGAAGTGCATGACTTGGTCCTGCCGAAGTGCATGACTCTTGGCCTTATCCCGTTGAAGTGATCCGAAGTGCGGCATACGAACATAAACTGAAGTTGGTGCCGAGGTGCAAACCTTGGCATATTCTTCGATGTTATAAGGGCGTCATAATGCCCTGCTGAGGTGCAGCCGATGCTAAACAGCCATACTTAGACGCTGAACTGCAGTACTTTGAATGCTGAGCTACTGAAATTGGGCCGTTGACTGTTGTTTGACGACAGGCGATACAGTTATGGTTGACTGTTGTTTGACTAGCGCCACTTGACGAGTCCGGATTCGCTCGTCGGGTGGATCGGAGACGATCCGGATGGTGTGCCGTTAATCTTCCGTCTAACTCCGTCGCTGGAACCTGTTTGGGGGTCGGCCGATGTGGAGGCCGAGCCGAGATGAAGTATGCTGATGACTCACCAGAGACTTGGCCTTCTACTGTTGATGAAGCTCTTGTTTTATAGTTGACGAAGCTGAGAGTTAAGTGTTCCAAAGGGATGAGATGACAACGTCTGGCTGGCTTGTATGATAGCCGCGTGCCAACTGGGAGGTTGCTGTTCTGGCAACTCTGTCTTGCATGGTTGACAGATGGAAATATAAGACTGTATGAAGGCCACGTAGCAAGGAGTATTGTGGCTGAGCTATGGTCTGGCCGAGATCAATAATCGAAGACCCATGGCCGAGAATGAACTGCTGCAGACCTCTGACTGAGAACCAAAGGCTGAGATGAAGCCTAGCCGAGAAACAAGGTTGGCCGAGATATCAAAATTGGCCGAGATATTAAATGGACCAAGATATCAAATTGGCTGAAATGCCAAAGTGGCCGAGGTTGCTTGAAGGTGGCCAATTTGATAAATTTGCTGTGCACCTTTGATTTGGTGCAATTGAATGTGAAGACTTTCCCTCTGGCCGAGATCATTTTTGCTGAGAACCATCAATGGCCGAGATTCATTAATAGTAGGTCAGTGGGTGGAGCTTGTTATGTGAATTGGCATGTCAACTGTTGTACTCTGTTTGATTTGGTCTCTTAGAATTCTCGGATTGTCTAATGGCCAAGAGTGATGAGGCCGGGCTGAAGCCTGGCCGAGATCATTGTGGCCGGGCTGAGGCCTGGCCAAGGCAGCTGGGTTTGGTATCTTGTTCCGGGTGAGTCGAGCTGCAGGAGCCGACAAGTGCCGAGAAGACCTTTGTATTAAACATTATGCCTCAAACTTTCTTGAGGGCAAGTTCGATTTCTGACCAGGAATTATGGGGACCGAGGTCAGCCCGTCAACTGTCTGAGTTGAGGTTACGTTGATTGTCACTAACTAACTTGAGCTTTGTCTTTATCCGAACAGGTCAGATTTTGGTCAAATCAAACTCAAACTCAACTCCATGGGAATCAGATAGTCTTTTCTTTCTTGGAATGCTCAGTTGATGGTTTCAATCTTATTCAATATTCACCTGGGAAATTAGCACTCTCTTGTTTGAAGGATTGAGAGATGGGTCAACTTCTTGTGCTGCTGTCTAGAGAAATTAATATTTATAGATATAGGCCCTTTAGGTCAAAATTTGTCGCTTTGTGGCTTTCTTTGTTTGAGGATGAGCCTTAAAACAACTAGTAAGATTCCTGTTTTGTGACTTTGAGGTCATAATTTCGAACCGCAGAAACAGCCTCTTGTACAAAGTGTAGAGGAAGGCTGCATACATCAGATCGCGAAACGATCCGACTTCTCTTCAGACCCTGTTCAAACGCAGCAGCCTAATGTACGAGTGACTTTCTTTATTTATCTTTCTATCGTCTTTTCCAGGTAGGAAGTTATTGTTTTAAATTTTAATGAGGTCAAATTAAATCTTCTGCACTCAAGAGTATGGGCCGAAAATGGAATGTATATATTTATTTAAAAGAGAGTACATGTCAATGTTTGTGTAGGCATTTTATTAGTTGGTTTTTTACAGTTCAAGATAGTTAATAATCATTTTACGGGTTATTTTATTAAATGGTCAGTGACGGCAAGATTTTACTCATTACAGGTCAAGATAATAGCTAATTACTTTATTAGTGACAATTGAAATGGATAATGGGGTTGGACATCTACTGACTTACGTGGTTATAAAACTTTTGTAATACAGTACAAATTAAAAACAAGATGTTGGATATTGTCTAGAGTTGGGCAGGCTAGCGTTTGGATGTGTTTCTCTATAAGGATGGCATCCTACCTCTCGCCTATGACGGAGGAGTACAGAAAATCGGATGTACGTAACTATACGCATCTATTAGAAATACACTAAGATTGTTTCTCAACAATTCATAATAAAAATTGCGTCAAACTGTGTCCAATTACATTGTTCATATGCCTGTGAATACCACTGTTCATTTTTGAAAGTAGGAACCGTATAATCTTGATTCATGAGTTTTTTCAAAAGTTGGTGTAAAATTAGGTTTGCGAGAACTTAACAGTTGAACATGGATACATTTAGGATTAATCCATCGGATCAATTACTAGTATTAGAGGTAATGCCACAACCAAAAAAATACATAAAAGTTTTTGAGACGACCTTTGATTTTACATCACCCCTACAGTTTACAAACTCTGTCAACTCACTCACGAAAACGGGATAGGATCCCCTCACCGCTCTTCTCTCACCGCGTACGTGACCGCGCGACACGTGGCAAAAAGGGTGAGTGGTGAGGCTGGGTGAGGGTAACCCTCATCCAGCCTCACCACCCCCTACTGCTGCCACATGTCGCGTCCTGGGCCGTGCGGTGACTCACCGCGCGGTGAGGAGATCTCATCCCCACGAAAACACTCCTCCATCAAACTAACTAAAATACAAATAACACCACCACATTAGCAGAACCAGTAGTATCCTCAGTCAACTTCCTCAATCTTGGGACCAGCGCCGGAGCCACCGGACCCGGAGCCACCATAACCGGCGCCGGGCATGTCAGCACCACCATCCATCGGCACGTCGTGTCCAGCAGATTGGTACACCTTAGCAATGATGGGATTGCATATTCCCTCCAGCTCCTTCTGCTTGTCCTCAAACTCATCCACTTCCGCCAGCTGATTCCTATCTAACCATGCAATTGCCTCATCAATTGCCTTTTCTATCTTCTGCTTATCATCTGCACCAAGTTTTGCACCAAATTTCTCATCCCTCAAAGTATTCCTCATGTTATAAGCATAATTTTCCAATGAATTTTTGGCCTCCACTTTTCTCTTCACTGATTCATCCTCTGCCTTGTACCTTTCCGCGTCCTGCACCATTTTCTCTATGTCAGCTTTGCTCAATCTTCCTTTATCATTCGTGATTGTGATCTTGTTCTTCACGCCAGCAGTTTTGTCTTCAGCAGACACATTAAGGATACCATTAGCGTCAATGTCAAAACAAACGTTGATCTGGGGTACCCCTCTCGGAGCTGGTGGGATACCAGAAAGCTCAAATTTTCCTAAGAGATTGTTGTCCTTTGTCATTGGCCTCTCTCCTTCATACACTTGGATCAAAACCCCAGGTTGATTATCCGAATACGTCGAAAAGATCTGTTCTTTTTTAGTTGGGATTGTTGTGTTCCTTGGAATCAACACTCATCACACCACCTGCAGTCTCAAGCCCAAGACTCAATGGTGTTACATCAAGAAGCAACAAGTCTTGAACTTTCGAATCGCCTTCTCCTGTCAAGATTGCAGCTTGAACAGCTGCCCCGTATGTTGAATAAGGCAGATTAATGTAAATTATGACTTACCATGTATGGTTGATTAGCATGATTAGTGTGATTATAGGAAGCATAATTATAGGGATCATAGGAGCAATTGTGATTGATTGTGATTGTAATTGTAGTGATTGACTTACCATACTAGTGTAGGGAATGTAACTATAAGAATCACATGTACGATACTGAAAATACATGAATGAAAATTCGAGTTCTTCATCACAAATATTGTTCAAATATTAACATGGTATCAGAGCGGGATTGGTAATCCTGCGGACTCAGACAATTGTGTCATCACTGTCCTCACAGATTGTCTCAGTCACTCAGCCGGATCTTTGGTGTAGTACCTGTTCAAAACACCATGGACGGCGGCAAAGCAATCGAGAGCGGTCAGGGGGTTGAGAGCAGCCAAACCAGCTCTCAGTTACCCTCTTTCACGACGGAATTTATTCAATTCATGGAACTATTCCACAAATTTCAACCACAGTCAGTCCCAGATAATGTCAATGTGGGCATCAAACTTAATGGAGACAATTACATTATCTGTGGACACAGTCATAGGAGGGAAAGGGAGGAGCACCCACATCAAAGGGGTTCCTCCACCCCCTAACCCAACTGACGGCAGCTATGCCAAGTGGAAGCAGGAAGATCAAACTGTGTTCATGTGGATAATCCAAAACATAGAGTCAAATCTAATTAGCAATGTGAGCCGTTACCCCACCGCTAAGGCTCTATGGGATGGGTTAGCCACAACCTATGGATCTGGGGTGGACTCGTTACACACATATACACTACACCAAAAAGCCAACTCAGTCCGACAAGGAGGAGGCTCCCTGGAGTCATGCTGGGAGAAACTCGTAGGGATTTGGATGCGGATAGATGAAAGAGATCCAAACCCCATGACATGTGCAAAGGATATTGACATATACCAGAAAAAAATACAGGAACATAGATTGTTCCAATTAATGGATGCAGTTGACAACAGATTCGAAGGGATCAAAAAGGACCTCCTCAAACGAGATCCACTCCCTACGGCTGAAGCAGCCTTCGGTGAACTCAAGAGAGAAGAAATTAGACTCGCTTACCTGGAGAAAACCCCCTCAATTCCTGAAGAATCATCATTGGGGGCTGGGTTGAGTGCCTCAGGAAGAGGAGGCGGACGGTTCCCGACACAGTGGGGCAGAGGAAGAGGGAGAACGCCATCTCAAGGCCGAGGAAATAACCCCACCGAGAAGCAGTCATCACCATCTCCATCTCCATCCACACGCCCTGCTTCATCATCATCACGCGCTCAACCCGTCAGATGTACGCACTGCGGACGAAAGGGGCACATGCAAGAAACCTGCTTTGAAATCGTAGGCTTCCCAGAGTGGTGGGAAGACAGGAAATCTAGCGGCTCAAGCAGAGGAGGAGCAAAGACAGCCATCGCAGCTGCTGAGAGCAGCGAAAAAGCAGAAGGAGAAGAGACAGAGAGGCTGGCGGCAGGTATTAGGGTGGAGAAGGGTATTAAAAACCCTTTTCCCCCTTTTATATTTGGCTCTACCTATTTTACCCTTGCAGGTTTAGTTAATTATGAGAATGATAAATGTGGGTCAAATGAACCAAGTGAGTCAACAATAAAATCATTGAACCAGCCCACCAGTTTAAAAATTTCTGATTCCCAAAATAATCAGTCCCGGACCCCATGGATACTCGACAGTGGAGCCACGGACACCATGACTAATGATGTCCGTGACATTATTATACCTGAAAACCCACCAAAAACACATGTTTTTACCGCCAATGGTAACGTTGTCCCAATACGTAGTGCCGGAACAATACAAATTACTCCCGAGTTACGCATGCCTAAATGTTTATATGTCCCAGCCCTTTCATCAAAATTACTGTTTCTTAGTCAAGCTGCTCGGGAATTAAGTTGTCGTATACTTATTTACCCTACTCATTGCCTTTTGCAGGACCTCCGCACGATGAAAATCATTGGTCATGGTACTGAACGGGGTGGCCTGTACTATGTGGATGCGGCGGCGCAACAGGGACAGTCCAATCTGGTCACCGGGACGTCCGAAGAGAAACTGTGGCTATGGCACCGTCGACTAGGTCATCCATCTTTTGGCTATCTCAAACATTTATTTCCAGATTTATTTACATTTCCAGCAAATAAATTGTCGTGTGAAACATGTATTCGAGCCAAACAGACTCGTTCTTCATTTCCAGCTAATAATACTCGAGTACATCAGATGTTTTCCCTAGTTCACTCAGATGTTTGGGGACCATCTCCCTGCTCAACCACTTCAGGGTTTCGATATTTTGTGTTATTCGTTGATGATTTTTCACGCATGACATGGGTCTATTTCTTAAAACAAAAGTCAGAGGTGTACTCGAAGTTCGTTGAGTTCTATAGTATGGTCCAAACACAGTTCAATGCAAAAATTAAAGTCCTATGATCAGATAATGGGGGTGAGTATCAGTCTTCTAAGCTCAGATCTTTTCTTACCACTAATGGGCTATTATATCAAACTTCCTGTTCTAATACCCCTCAGCAAAATGGAGTAGCCGAGCGAAAGAACCGTGTCTTGCTAGAAATGGCCCGTGCCATGATCATTGAATTCAAAGTACCTGTAAGTTACTGGCCCGAAGGAATTGCTACAGCCACATATCTCCTTAATCGTCTACCTACTTCGGCCCTTAACCATCAAACACCCTTAGATGCACTCTCAACACAAACGTCCATCCCTTCTGTTCTAAATCTTCCCCGAGAGTGTTTGGGTGCACAGTCTTTGTCCATACTCACAAAACTGCACGCACCATACTTGACCCATGTGCAGAGAAATGCGTCTTTGTCGGATATGCTACTCATCAAAAAGGATACGTTGTTACAATCCTAAAACCCATCGTCTATATATCACTATGGACTGTACCTTTGTCGAACAAGACTATTACTACCACTCTCGATCTTAGGGGGAGAAAACACAGGAGACCATCGATTGGTGTCATAGTCCCGGTGGATCGACGGATGTTCCAACAAGGCCAGTAGGTGGCGCCGACTGTGCTGCCCCCCACATAGGGCAGACTATTACCACGGTACGTAAAAATGATCATCCAAGTGCGGGCGTCATCTCGTTACCTGAGGTACATCCTGGTTGTATATCTACCCCTGAACATCATATATCTACCCCTGAACATCATACATTTATCCCTGATTCCCCTGGTTCATTCGATTCACATGAGTTACCTCATAATTATACTAATCTGTCGGATGAGTCACAGGAGCATGAGTCACAGGAGCAGCAGATTAGAGTCCTACCACCTCGTGAGAATAGAGGAGTACCACCACGGAGATACTCCCCAGAGAAAATTTCAAGGAAGGCGAGATATCCGATGGATCATGGAAAGCAGAATCTGGCTGGACATGCCAGCACATTCCTGACAACATTATGCTCTGAGAACATTCCAAGAACCATAGAGGAGGCCAGGAGGTCACCAGAATGGAGGCAGGCAATGGAAACAGAAATGAATGCGTTAATTATGAACGATATGTGGGAGAAAAGTATTCTACCTCCAGGAAAAAGGACCGTGGGATGTCGGTGGATTTTCACCATCAAATATCAAGCAGATGGAAATATAGATCGGTATAAGGCGAGACTGGTGGCCAAAGGATATACTCAGACCTACGGCATTGATTACTCAGAGACTTTCTCACCCGTGGCTAAGATTGATACCATCCGAGTGTTATTCTCTGTTGCTGCTACAAAAGAGTGGCCCCTGAGACAGTTTGACGTAAAGAATGCATTTCTTCATGGAGAGTTGAAAGAAGAAGTGTACATGGATCCGCCACCGGGGTTCACTCAGGAGTTCAACCAGGGGGAAGTGTGTAGATTGCGGAAGTCATTATATGGATTAAAACAATCTCCGAGGGCGTGGTTCGGACGGTTCACTGTCGTAATGAAGAAGCATGGATATAAACAGAGCAACTCAGATCACACTTTGTTCATCAAACGGCGAAGTACGCTAATAACATGTCTGATTATTTATGTGGATGACATGATTATTACAGGAAATGACACTAAAGAAATGAATCAGCTCCGTGAAAATTTGTTCACGGAATTCGAAATGAAAGATCTCAGGGGACTTAAGTATTTTCTTGGAATCGAAGTATTGCGATCAAAACAGGGGATTTTTATATCTCAAAGGAAGTATGTGTTAGATCTTCTAACAGAAGTTGGAATGTTAGATTACAAACCCAGTGACACTCCTATGATTATGAATCACAAACTCCAGATTGTTGATGGTGCCCCACCAGCCGACCAAAGCCAGTATCAAAGGTTGGTTGGTCGGTTGATTTATCTTGCTCATACTCGTCCTGATATTGCGTATGCAGTTGGAGTGGTAAGTCAATTTATGCACAAACCCCAGAAACAACACATGGATGCGGTCATACGAATCTTACGGTATCTAAAAGGAACTCCAGGAAATGGAATCCTGTTTAGAAGCAACGAGCATCTAGAAATTGAAGTGTTCACAGATGCAGATTGGGCCGGAAACCCGAATGATAGGCGGTCGACATCAGGGTATTTTGCACTAGTCGGGGGAAATCTTGTAACCTGGCGAAGCAAGAAACAAAAGGTCGTAGCATTATCGAGTGCCGAAGCTGAATTTAGAGGAATAGCGAAGGGAGTTATGGAAGTATTATGGCTTAAGAAGTTGTTACATGAATTGGGGTTTCCAGGAAAGGTGCCAGTAAGGGTGTACTATGACAACACTGCAGCGATAAGCATTTCAGAGAATCCGGTTCTGCATGATCGAACCAAACACATGGAGGTTGACCGACATTTTATAAAAGAAAAGATCGAGGAAGGACTCATTGAATTGCCACATGTACGATCCGAAGACCAGTTAGCAGATATTCTCACAAAGGCAGTTGACGGGAGAAGTTTTCATGATGTGTTGTACAAGTTAAGCATTGGTGATCCCACTACTTAACTTGAGGGGGAGTGTTGAATAAGGCAGATTAATGTAAATTATGACTTACCATGTATGGTTGATTAGCATGATTAGCGTGATTATAGGAAGCATAATTATAGGGATCATAGGAGTAATTGTGATTGATTTTGATTGTAATTGTAGTGATTGACTTACCATACTAGTGTAGGGAATGTAACTATAAGAATCACATGTACGATAGTGAAAATACATGAATGAAAATTCGAGTTCTTCATCACAAATATTGTTCAAATATTAACACCGTAGGCCACTGCTTCATCAGGATTAATACTCTTGCAGAGCTCTTTCCCATTAAAGAAATCTTGCAAAAGCTGCTGAACTTTGGGGATCCTGGTGGAACCACCCACAAGAACCACATCATGAACTTGACTCTTGTCTATCTTAGAATCCCTCAAACATTTCTCCACTGGCTCCATACATTTTCTAAACAAATCCATTTTCAATTCCTCGAACCGGGCTCTTGTGATGGTTGCATAGAAATCAACCCCTTCATACAAGGAGTCAATTTCTATGGTCGTCTGAGAAGTCGAAGATAAAGTCCTCTTAGCCCTCTCACAAGCAGTTCTTAACCTCCTTAAAGCCCTTGCATTTCCACTAATATCTTTCTTATGCTTTCTCTTAAACTCTTGAGCAAAATGATTCACAAGCCTATTATCAAAATCTTCACCACCCAGATGAGTATCCCCTGCAGTAGCCTTCACTTCAAAAATCCCTTCTTCAATAGTAAGCAAAGAAACATCAAATGTTCCACCACCAAGATCAAAGATCAACACATTCTTTTCACCACTTCTTGAAGCCTTCTTATCCAACCCATAAGCAATTGCAGCAGCAGTAGGCTCATTGATAATCCTCATCACATTAAGCCCTGCAATTGTTCCAGCATCTTTAGTAGCCTGCCTTTGAGAATCATTGAAATAAGCAGGAACAGTAATCACAGCATTCTTGATACTCTGTCCCAAGAAAGACTCAGCAACTTCCTTCATTTTGGTAAGCACCATGGAGGAAATCTCCTCAGCAGCAAACTGCTTTTCTTCTCCTTTATAATGAACAACAATCATAGGCTTATCTCCTGGCCCTGAAATCACTTTGAAAGGCCAGTGTCTCATGTCAGATTGAACTGCAGGGTCAGAGAATCGACGGCCAATAAGACGTTTGGCGTCGAAAACGGTGTTCTGTGGATTCATGGCCACCTGATTCTTGGCTGCATCACCGATTAAACGCTCTGTATCTGTAAAAGCAACGTAAGAAGGAGTAGTTCTGTTGCCTTGATCATTTGGTATGATTTCAACTCTGTCACTTTGCCACACACCAACACAGCTGTATGTTGTGCCCAGATCGATTCCAATTGCTTTTCCTTCGGTTTTTGCTGCCATTGCAAACTACTGAAAGAAGAAATAAAGATGTAGAATTTGTGATGAAATTAACGAAGAGGAAAAAGTATTGCAAAGGTGAAATTTCTGATTGCCTGATGAGAACTTGATGGAAAGAAAGAGGTGGTGGAGTATGTATATATCAGTGGGGAGTGGAAGGCGTGGAGAAAGTTCGAGAAGTAAGACAAGCTGAAGAAGCCATGGAGAGATCAGGAAGAATCCAGGAGAAACCAGAGCGGTCTTGAAGCCGTATTCATTTCTTCTCGAGTCATACAAGGTTTCAAAACGACCGGCTTGCTTACGAGCTGTATTCATTTCTTGTCAAATATATTAAAGTGGCTCTTGGTTTGTACTTAGGAATCAGAATTGAAATGTGTATGCCATTGTATGGATTTGAAATATATGAGTTAGGGTGATAGTTGTTTGGTATTGAAGTGAGAACAGGTATGATATACATTGATGGTGTTTGGAACGTATCGGAATTGAAATGGATATTGAATTGCCGGGAAAATGGCCGGAAAATTTTGACCGGCCGACAGCGAACCGCCGGTGGACTGTGGCTGGCGGTGGTCGGCAGCGTTGACCTGCCATACCTCTCATTCTCCGTCATTCCTCCATTTTGATAGAAAAAGAGGCTAGTATATCAAAAAATCATGTCTATTACCGGATATCAAACTGAATTCATACCCATATTTCCCTAAACAAACAACTTCATCCCTAAACCCCCAACCAAACACCACTTAAGTATTGTCACAAACTGGTCAGATAAATAATCAATCAAGCGTTAAATTAAGGTCATTTTTTAAAAGTATTTAATACAAATGATTTTCACGTCCTTATTCAATCGGTTTGCCTCTTCGCCTCGGGCAAACTGATGGGCCTTCTCCAAGCATTCCTTCAACGTTGTAGGCCCTTCTTCGGCCAGTTGGGAGAAGAGACGGCCGGCTCGGAGGCCATTGATAAAGGCGGCCGCTTTCGCCCCTTCATTCCGGTCACTGACCTGCAGTGATTCATCCGAAAAGCGTTGCATGTACCAACACCGATTCCTCAGGACCCTGTCTCAAGGTCATCAAGTGTGAAGAATTTTTAATAAAAGGCGCGCTAGAAACAAATTGAGACTTGAATTTTTGCGCCAATTGTCTAAAAGAGTCCACTGATTGCGGTGGGAGCTCCTGAAACCATCTTCTGGCCTTTCCCCATAGATACATGGGAAACGTTTTGCATCGCAGGGGATCCGGCACATTTTTCAAACTCATTGCGGTCTGAAATTGAAAGAGATGATTAGTAGGATCCGAGGTTCCGTCGTAAGTATCCATCTTAGGCACTTTAAAGTTGTCGGGTGCCAGGTATTCCGCGATGTCCCACGAAAATGGACTTTCCTGAATCACCCTCATGTACTCCGGCTTGGGTTCTTCATGACGGCTCCTCGGTCTAGGTTGATTCTCGGCCTCTTGACGCACACTTTTAAAGGATTGTGGCCTTACGCCCAGGCGCTGCCTAGGCAAAGGTACCGACTCCACTGTCGGGGCTCTGACACTGCCCCGTCTGGCGTCCGCCATGAAACCTTGGGGGCCTTGAGTGAATTGCTGCTGAGTTTTCTCCCTGGGATGGAGAGGGATGAGATCCTCCTCCATATCCTCAACCTCCGGGCGTTTTCCTTTGAGTCGCTCCACTACGGCCTCAAACACTTCTAAGTCCTCAGCTACATCATGGCCTTATTCCGCTCATCTACTGACACCGCTGGTGCCTTTTTCTTACCCAGCTCAGGCCCCCTGGAATCCTGTCCAGGATGACCAGAACGAGTATCTCTACGACGATGAGGATTAGAGGACTCCCCCAATCCTTCTAATGGTGCTTTCCCCATCAGAACTGACTTAAATCCTTAAATAGTGCACTTAAGAAAACTTATTTGACGGAGGTTCGGGCCCTTCCTCTAGCGCCAATTTGATGATGTCAGATTTATCACCAAGTAAAAATTATGATATTAGGGTCACGCCGTCAAATTCTCCGTCAGTTGTTTATAGTGGGCTATTGGCCGACCTGCACAAAGGAACAAGGTCAGAGGACCCGGGATCTATGGCCCCGGGTAATACCCTCCGACGGTCAAGTCAGTTGAGGCCATCTTAGGAGAGGTTTATATACTGATGGCAGTTTGTATGAAAAAGGTTTTCTGGTAAACCTGGTTGGTTTTCACCGTGGGGAAGATGAGTCAGAGTAGTAATTTGTCAATTGTCTCTCCTTCTCTCTCTCTCTCCTGTTTTCTGCTTTTTATATGGCGGCTTGGGTCAATGCATAAGCAGAGTCCGGAAATTGTGACAGGCAAGGAGATCATATGGATGACTCTTGCTCTTGCATGCTCGTCACATGGCACGGTAGTGAGCTGAGTAAGCTAGTTTGAGACACCTGGCTAGGAGTTTCATCTGGTAGAATTACCCAGGGTAAACTCCTGGAGCCGAGGCCAAACCTTCCAGAAATACTCAGAAGTGCCCGAGATGACCTAGGATGTGGGATCAGCTTGCTGAGACGTAAATGGCCGACTTCCGAGAGCATAAGTAGTGCTATTATGATGTCCGCAGCTGACGTCACAAGTGTGGCCTGAGATCATCGGCCTAGACGGAGCCAAGGCCAAGATGTGGCCTTTTGGCCGAGATGGAGCTGAGGTCGAGATGTGGCCTTTAGGCTGAGATGGCGCTGTGGCAGTTTGGCCGAGATGGATTATTTGTCAGTATATGACCCTGCCGAGCTCTGGGCCGACCCGCGGGACTTAACGTTTTTATGTCCATACCCTACCGTTGACTGTTATTGACTAACATGTGGTATTTTATGGTTCATCAGGTATGATAGTGTATGTGTTTGAAGTATATGGGTTAGGATCTAAAAGTAATAGTTGTTTGGTATTGAAGTGAGAATGAGTATGATAGACATTGATGGTGTTTGGAACGTATCGGAATTGAAATGGGTACTGAATGACCGGGAAAATGGCCGAAAAATTTTGACCGGCGGGAGGTGGCTAGCGGTGGTCGGCGGCATTGACCGCCATACCTCTCATTCCCCGTCATTCTTCCATTTTGATAGACAAAGGGCTAGTATATCAAAAAACCATATTTATTACCAAATACTTAGATATCAAACTGAAACTTATATCCCTATTTCCCTAAACAAACAACTTCATTCCTAAACCCCCAACCAAACGCCACCTAAGTATTGTCACAAACTGGTCATATAAATAATCAATCAAGCATTAAATTAAGGTCATATTTTAAAAGTATTTAATACAAATGATTTTCACGTCATTTATGACCAAATTACAGTTACTACTGTATAAAATATTTTGATAATTTACTTTTAAATAATGTTTGACTCACATTCAGTTTAACCTGTTGTGAAATTTTTTTTAGGAAGTACATTATTTGAGTCGCATCAAATTCTATTTTTTTTCTATCCTGTTTTTATACAATGTTTCAAACCCAATTACAATTTTAATACATCTTCTAATCTTAAACTCAAATTCATGTTCCGGAGTGTTTAAAATTGGGTCAAACTCGAATGAAATTCAAAGTTATTCAATCAACAGTATATTTTTTGAAAGTCGTATTGACGAGTTTAAACCTGCAATTTTAACTAGTATCATTGTATTAGGTTCAGTTTGTACTTGAATAGCTTATTATCATTCACAATTTATCAATTATCATTGTACATATCAAACATGGGTACCAGTATAAAATCATATAGTACATAACTTTTATATATATTGTAAGTATAAATTTGTTTACGAGTTACACACTACAAAAAAAAGAGCATATAGCGACAGACAAAAAACGTCGCTATTTCGTCGCTACAGGCATATAGCGACGAAATAGCGACGAAAAAAGAATGTCGTTATACGGCTTGTCGCAAAGCAAATTTCGTCGGCAATGCGTCGCTGTATTGCGACGAAACAAAATTGCGTCGGTGTATCGTCGCAAAACTGCGACGAGCAAATGTCAGGTCTGCGACCTTTATTCTGTTGTCGCTGTTTCGTCGGTAAATTATTTCGTCGCTATTTCGTATTTTTTATTTTTTTTATTAATGTTCTGCGACAAATAATTTCGTCGCAAACTTTCGTCGGTATATATTTTACCGTCGCTATTTATTATTTTTTTATTTTTTGTTTCCGTTTTATTTCGTCGCAAAATGTCGTCGTTAATATGTCTTGTCGTCGCTAATTTTAAATTTTTGTTTTTTTATTTCCGATCTGCGACAGACCAATTTCGTCGCTGGTTCGTCGGTATTTTTTATTTTTAAAAATATTAAATTTACTAATAATTATTTTAAATACATTATTTAATATTAAATTTTAAATTTTTTTTGATTTATTAATAATATTAATACATTAGTAATTAAAAAGTTTTTATTATTATTATTTAATTTCTATAATATATTTTATTTTGTATATTAAATCATTTGTACAAATATTATACAGTAATACGGTATTTGCGCATTCAAGTTCGTATAATTAAACAACACAAACGAAATAGAATCCGTAAAATTGTCAGATAGAATATATAAAAATACAAAGAAAATGTCAATACAACAAATGAAATAGACTGTACAAACAATGAAAAAATAAAAAACTATGAAGAGGAAGATGGAGGGGGATCATGCGGAGAAGAGTGACCATCAGGAGGGCGGGGCTGAGGCTGAGGCTGAGGCTGAGGCTGAGGCTGAGGCTGAGGCTGAGGCTGAGGCTGCGATGAGTTGGAAATGAAAGTCATGACGACCTGCAACAGCTGGAAGATTTGTTGGTTCGTTGCCTGCTGCACCTGCATCGTCTGATGCTGCGCCTGCTCAAACGCATGCTGAAGCGCCTGCTGAAGCGCCTGCTGCATCGCCTGCTGCTGCGACTGCAGTGCCTGTAAACTCTCCTCTTGCCTCGTCCTGATGGACTCTATCTCACGCTGCAGCGCCGCATTATCTGCTTCCAGGCGCGAAATATCCTCTGGCGTCGCAGAAGGCGCGGAGGTGCTGGCCTCAGAGGAAGCACCTGGATGCAGAACTTCGGGAAAGAATCGCGGCGCTGCTGATCCAACCCCGTACACCTCCTTCTTCTTCTTATTCTGAGGGCCGACGGTCCGAACCGCATCCCAATAAGCGCGGTTCTTGTCGGCCTGTTCGCCCCTATCTGCGAGTAATCTGTTGTACTCGTCCTGAAATGAGAATATGAATTGTTATGGTTTAGCAATAAAACAAACTAAGGAAAAAAACAAATGAAATCGTAGTCTACTTACACTGATGTCGCGGGCCTTCGTCGTGATCCAGTCCTCCGTTCCGTCGGAGGCTCTCTTCCGATGCGTCTTGTAGAAGAGATCGTAGGAGGCTGGCCACTCCCCCGTCTCCTGTTGCTGAAAGAATGAAATAAAATATGTAGTGATATGCAGAATTTTTAAAAATTTCGGCATGACCTATTCGTTTATCGGAGGTATCCCGGCCTTAAAGGCCTCTCCCAAGTCAAATCACATGTACCAACTTAAAGTAACCATATACGAATACCAAAAAAACAACAGCGCAACATAAGTAATCAACGAATATAGATAATCCACTTAACTCACTGAATGTAAATAATCCAATTAAGTCGATGAATGTAAATAATCCAATGAAATCAATGAAGGTCGTTATAATCCAATATTAAAATACTCACCATAGAACGCATCGTGGTGGCGTGGGAAACCGAACCACCTGAGTGTGTGGCAGGTGCTGGGCCCTGTATGTTGCCGCTGCGCCGGTTCGCCGCGTTCCGGGCGCTGCGGGCTTGGTAAGCAGGGTCCCTCCACCCTGCTACCCACGCCGCCCAGACGGCCTCGGATACGTAGGCAGGCCTTACCCACGTGGGGTCACGCTCCGACTTGGTCTTGAGGGAGTTGACGAAGTCCCCGTAGCGTTTGGCGGCCCTATGCCGCCAGGCCTGCTCCACGTCGCGGGCGATGTCGGCTGGCCAGCTGTACGACTTCTGCAATTATCATACGGAGGAATAATAAAAGTGTGGTTAGAAAAGTAATGATTGATTACGCATCAAAAAGTGAAATTCATCAAATTTGAATACCTGAAACTCATCCCAGTAGAAGCTACGTGTCTCCGGGGTGACACGGCCCCAGGTATATCCAGATGGGTCAAGCCTCAGGTGGAAGGACCGGGTGATGCAACCGGAAAGCGCGCCATTGTCCGATCCAAACCTGAAAGAGTTTAAGTTGTTAGGAAAAAATAACGCGTGAAATATATTTGAAAACATGTTAAATAAATTAATCATCACTTACGTATGGGTATCATTTGACCAAGGGAGGGGACGACGTCCTGATATGACACCCTGGTCCGATGCCGCATCAGACGCCGGATGAGGTGCTGAAACGCTGGGTGTGGGTGGCGTCGTATGTCTGGGGGGTGCGGACATGTCGGCAGACCGTAAAAGGTCTGAGTCCGCAGCCAGAGCGGCGGTCGAAACCGAGGCATACGTATCATGCTGAGAAATGAAAGCATCGAACTCTCCTTGAAGGTCCTGTGCAGATGGTGGGTATGTGGATCTCGTCGGTAAACCGTCACTAGCCATCAGATCTGAGAGTAACATATTAATAATTTTTAAACGGAGGGCACAAAAAAATAAATCATTTATATATACCGTATATACATATATATACCATATATACCATATATACCCGTATATACCTGTACATACATATATATACCATATACATATATACCCGTATATACATATATATACCCGTATATGCATATATATATATATACACCGTATATACATATATATACCATATACATATATGTACCAAAAATAGATTATATAATTATAAATATATTTAAATAGGAAAAATATATACATACATAATTCTACCAAAAAAAACAGTTTGTAATAATTTTACATATATTTATATACAAACATTACAAAAGATATATTACAAATCTATTAAAAACAGTTTTTACAAATTTAACTATATTTAAATACGAAATTAAATATATGTACCGTATATATGTATTTGTGCGTGTATATATGTATTAAAAACATATACATACATATACTTATACATATACATACATATACATACATATACATATATATACATACATTTACAAATCTATTAAAAACATATACATACATATACCGTATATATGTATATGTGCGTGTACCGTATATATGTATATGTGCGTGTATATATGTATGTATATATACCGTATATACATACATATACCGTATATACATATATGTATATATATACCGTATATACATACATATATATATATATACCGTATATACATATATATATACCGTATATACATATATGTATATATATACCGTATATACATACATACATATATATATACCATATATACATATATATATATACCGTATATACATATATATACTATATACATATATATGCCACCCACAGCCACCCAAGCCCACCCACACCCAGGCACCACCGCCGCACCACCACCCAGCCCCCCACCCCCGACCACAACCAGCTCCAGGCCCCCACCCCCCGCACAACCCAGCCCCCCACCCCGACCACAATCAGCCCACCCACACCCAGGCACCACCGCCGCACCACCACCCAGCCCCCACCCCCGACCACAACCACCTCCAGGCCCCCACCCCCGCACAACCCAGCCCCCACCCCGACCACAATCAGCCCCAGCCCACACCCAGCACCACCGCCGCACCACCACCCAACCCCCACCCCCGACCACAACCAGCTCCAGGCCCCCACCCTCGCACAATGTGAAAACATACCCCATAGCCACCCAGCCCCATCCACAGCCAGGCAGCCCCACCCACAACCACCCTCCGCCGTCCCATCCAACACCCAGTCCCACACCGCCCCACCCAGCCCGAATCCCTCCACCCCAGCACAATCCCTCCACCCCCCGCCCACAAACCCACCACCAACACCCACAACAAAGAATTCA
>AP025047.1:9671347-9686855 GCA_036186865.1 Eustoma russellianum | reverse complement strand
AGTATTTGAATCGGACATCAACGTGAATGACTTAAAGGGGTAGGAATAAACGCATGAGGCTCTACAGAGTCCAATAAGAGGAACGTGAGGGCTCCTACATTATCCTTTGGGTTCTAGAAAGGATGGTTAGGTGATGTTGACTTGTCGGAAAGAATAGGCTCGAGTGTGTGAATGATGTGAGCCTCGAGAGACTGAGCGACATTTGAATGTGATTTGAAGTAGGTGAATGAAGAATATGATTGATGTGAGAAGTTCTGAAATCTTGCATCACGGCACTTGCATTTGCATAATGTTTTGATAAGAGATGCCTTCGGCACTGAGTATAAAGTTTGCGAAAGTTAAGCTATAGCTGCGTTGATCACAGGGTATAAAAGTCACGCCTGCAGTGGCAGGGTATAAAAGCGTGACCTGTGGATCAATTGCAGGGTATAAAGTATATGTTATGGGGCCGTGGACCTTTCAGCACGGGGTATAAAGTATACGTTATGGGGCCGTGGACCTATCAGTACGGGGTATAAAGTTATGTTGCTGTGGACTGATCACCCACAGGGTATAAAGTATTGCTACGCGAAGAATAAGACAAGAAGTGTTTTCTTTGAATGTTTTGCGAAAAGATATGCATGACATGTGTTATGAAAAGTCTTTTATTTATGTTTGGTGGTCAGGGCATGATAAGTGTATCACATGGTTTGTAGGAAGTAAATGCATCACGTGGTACGAAGCATGTGTAGGTTGATACGAGACTTGATTGATAGTGAACTGTTGAACATTATGAATTGCTGTTATTATGTTTTTATACTGTTAAATCTATGCCCTTGAAATGTATACAAGACATGTGCCCCGTTATTCCTTGATTTAAATACTACTCATGTCTTGCCATGTGTTGATCCCGTATGTCTTATAAGCGGGTTACTTGCTAGCGTTTTTCGCTAAGGGTACTACCTTTGTTTTGCAGATGAACCTAGTTACGACATGATCTTTATAGAAGACGGCGGCAAGTGGGCCGAATGGGACGTTTAGAGCTCGTTTTGGGGATTTGTTTTGGACACTCCTTATTGTCTTAGTTCCTTCTGAATGTTGAGGATGTAGATGGCTGCGTCCATAGACAGTTTTAATTATTTACGTTTTCTTGGAGTACAATGTTAATGGATTTAGACTTTACCTTTCACATGTTTCCGCGCTTATTTCTCTTACGTCATTGATGATGTATAATCGAGGATGAGACGTCTTGTAGTCTTCTCAGTAAGCTATGACGGGTGCACCGGTTCGAATTCCGCTGTTCGGGCCGGGGCGCTACAGGTGGTATCAGAGCCTAGGCTTCAGATCTACCTTGGAGACCTAGGTTATGACATGTAGAGTCTTAAGTTATGATTTTCACCCTAAGTTGATCTTTAGGTCTAAGTATGTGATTCTATACGTAAGTTTGATTGGGATGGGTGTGTGCGAGCGCGATAAAAAGTTAATCAATAAACGTTACTCTATTTAGGGTACAAATTCTACCTTGTACAACGCTTATGGGCTTTCAGTACTTATTTTTGGAATTGCTGAATGCTAATAAGCGTTGATTTTGCGGAAAAGGCCTCCCAGAAGAGACAATCAAGGAAACGGTGGTAATGGGAATGAGAACCCTCCACCACCAACACCAGTCCTAGTACCCCAGGCACTGATAGGCGCTATCACAGGGATAGCGCAAAGTGTTGCTCAGCAGCAGCAGCAGCCCCCTACTCTACCATCGCCTCGACGTGACATAAGGTATTACACTGAGGAGATGTGAAGGATGCATCTCCCAACCTTTGAGGGAACCACTCTGAGGATGCGGCTCCACCGCACTCCGTGCTTCTCCAGGCCCTGATGTTAGAAAATAACTTACGATTTTGCCCCTAAGACCCAACCTTAGACCTAAGTGATGATTTGAACTTAAGGCGATGATCATGAACATAGGCAATGACCTCAGTTATAAGCGATGATTCTGAACATAAGTCACGATTTTAGACGTAAGTAATGATATTGATTACGAGTTGACTTTAGACATAAGTATGGAACTAGTAATAGGTGTTGATCAAGTACTAATTATGATTGGGAGATAAAATGCGATCTTAGAGGTAAGAATGATGATGCTAAGAACGATCCTGGAGATAAGTTATAATCCCACACTAGAGAGGGCCAACGGCTTTGGACGCACGTACATCTAAGATACCTCATACAATTCTCTCTTATCTAAGGATGATCACAACTCTCTAGGTTGTGATCTTAGTAACCCTAGTTGAACAATATATAATTGATTCGAATGAATTATGGTGTTAATCAGAACATTCTAGTACAAACCTTAGATCAATATTACCGGGTCAGGCAGTAACTCAGGCTACCTTACCTTAATTGCAACATAGAACTTGACGCCACTAGGGTAAATTAGAGAAGGTCCATATCCTTACCTGGACGGTAATACCATAGTAGGCTTAGGACTAAGTTGGGACCATAACTACTAAGAAATGAATAGTAATAGTGGAGTAAATACTAAGGGATGATTTAGAGTAGCATGATAGAAATTAAGCAACGATTTATAAGCATTATGATCAGTAGAGATAGTGAAAGATACTGTCAACGGAGTTTATAGTTTACAGTTAAGATGCTAATTTTAGAATTACCAAAATAGGACGATCATATTAGTCTTATTAACGATATTGATCGGCAGTGACATACGAAAACCTACTATAGGATACACATTGGAACGATAAAGTGTCACAAGATCTTTAGCTAAGTGATGAACCCCTAGAAACATAGAGTTACTTGGCTTGAGTCGAGTAGGCTTGAAGTTGCCAGGAAGCAAGCTTGAACAAGTAATAATTACTGTTCAGGTGAGACTAACTGAATTAGAATTAGCGATTAAAATAACCCAGTAAGAAGTGCGATGGATTAGTGTGGCGCACGGAAGTCCGGTAAATGAGAATACCTTAAGACGAATAATATTGAGTTTCCATGCTAGGATTGGAGTGTCTCAGCTAAAGATGTTATCATGAGTAGACGAACATTAGACCTATAAGATACGGTACTTAGAAAGATTTATTCCTGACCGTAAGAATGGATTATAGAAATTATACGAAGTATGGATAAATATGTTTCAAGCGGTTAAATATTTATACATGAGCACGTACACCAAGATATACCCTATATTTCAAATATTTTTCAATTTTTCTAAGTATTTTAACTAGCTTGCTTATTTATAGTATGCCACCTTAACCATGTTATATCTTCTTCCATATTCGTATTCCAACCTGATGGAATTTCAACTACTATTGACAAGCTCTGAAAAATAGATACATTTTAAAATGTTGAGGATTTGAAAAATAATATGTCTATATATTTTTGATATTATTTCACAAATTTACGTTTAACTATGTTTATTTTGTTAAAATAATGTGAGTTGTTGAGTATCGATATCGCAAGCATTTTATTCTTGGAATTATCACCTGCTTGCTACGAAGTTACCTAATATTTTGCGAGACAAAAAGTAGTTGCAAAACGTACATTCTTTTTGAAATTACCACTTCCAAATTATTTTGTAAAACTTTATGTCGTTGAGTTTCAAATGGTTTTAAGGAGGTCCTACCTGAAACACTCTTGAGAGTAGGATATACTCACATATATTCTTTTCTTCCTTGTTTGAGACATTCTTGCGAACAAGTTAGCCTTTCTTTTTTATAAGAGGTCATGTGGATCAACCTCTGCGAAGATGATTTTATAATACTTTAGCTCGCATGTTTAAAAAAAAATTTAGAGATACTGTATAACTAATTAAAGCTATATTTTGAATTATAGCCACTTAAACTGCATTTTACTAAAAAAAAGAAGAATGTCCATACATATAGTTCGTATACTAGGTTTATGACGGTATCTCTGAGAGATTAAGAGCATGATCATAGAGCTAGTTGGTAAGTATATAAGAATTACTTTTGAAGACTTAGTTGTGTTAAGGAGGGGTAACGGTTACCGTATTGGCATACACAAAGGAGGTTAGTATGGTTGAGTATTTAAGTGATAAATCATATGGGATAAGTTTATGAATCGGGGATCGTAGATTACGATAAGCTGGGTGATACACGTCAAGTGGGTAAGTGGAAGATTGTAAGCACTCATTAGCGAGGACTAAGGATTGAATCGCATAAGGGCTAGAGCACCTTGAGAGACGAAGTATTGACTAAATTAAATCGTACTAGAGTACATCGTATTTCGGAAAAAAAAATATACATATGGCTTCAGGGATGAATCTTGTGAGCAGGGCGTAAGTTAAAGATTGGGCTACACGTAAGAACTGACTTTAGAGGGTTGTTCATGATAACCAATATAAGTTCGATATAGACCGACGATTAAGTCATGAAGCGTGTATATTGATGTTACCCTTAGGGTTGATTCGAGGACTATATGAGAATAGGTTACGATCTATCAGGCGGAGGACAATAGATTTAAAGAGTACATGGTGTGCTTACACACTGAATGATTTGAGAACTTAGTCCTGTACCGAGGAAGTGAAATGAGTACCATATCGGAATACGCAAGGAATACTAATTTCGGTCATGACCTTAGTAAATAATTTATGAAAGGCCATACTAAGTCATTAATTTCGTAGCACACAAGTTTCGAGGACGAAACTTTTTGTAAGGGGGTGGAATGTTACGCCCTGCACCCTCCGTAGAATAATTAAGAGATAAAGAAGAATTAAATGAGATTAATGACGGTCAACCGTAATTAATTACGAATTAAATAATAGGATTAATGGGAATTAATTGAGGGTTTAAATATTGAAATTAATGAGGATTTAATTTTGAATTAAATATTAGGATTTATCCTTTAAGATAAATAGGGAAATAGGATATAATTTAGAAACTCCAAACTTTTCCCTTTTCTTTATACAAACTCACATAGCGTCAGTTTTCCTTTTTCTCAGAAGAGAGAACGACGCAATCCTCTCCTCCTAGGCGGCTCTCATCTCCCCTCAACCCTAGGCGAAGAACTCTGCTAGATCTTCACCCAATCTTCGTCCGTTCTTCGTCCTTTCTCTGAGTAATCAAAGGCAAGTAATCTACTTATAAGCTCCTACGATTTGTGAAAGAGAAAAGGCCTATTTTTGATATCAAAATGGATCACCATGTAGTAATTTCTTTCTGTGATTCTATATGTGATTTATGTGTTTTGGTTTCGAGGTTTGGCCGTTATTTGATTGAAATCATTGTTGTTGTTGTTGTTTATGTGAGATCATGTAAATCCCAATCCCCTTGAACCCTATTTTGTTGATAATGGCGGTTGAAGGGAAGGGGGAAGTGAAAAGGTTAGGTTTTTGGGTTTGATTTGATGAACACTTTGAGTGTTAGGCTTGAATCCGTGAATCGTATGTTAAAAGTGTTGTTTTGGATGAATTAAGGATGGATTGATAGTGGGAAATAGGCTTGGAATGGTATGGGAGAAAGTTGGGATTGAATTGGGGGTGATTTCAGCAGTTTCTGCAGAAAAACTGCAGAATGGAATTCTGGAACGGGGACGTCGATCGATCGACGTCAGGGTATGACGTACGTCGATCGATCGACGTCAGGGTATGACGTACGTCGATCGATCGACGTAGAGTAAGTGAGGGGATGACGTGCCTCAGAAAGACGTAGATCGATCGACGTGGGTTGAGTGAGAGTTCGACGTCCCTCAGATGGACGTCGATCGATCGACGTCAGGGTATGACGTACGTCGATCGATCGACGTCAGGGTATGACGTCCATCTGTTTTGTGGAAAGTTAAGGAAAGAAAGAGGGAAGTTAGGGGATCTTTTGTGTGTGACCTTAGGGACTTCTTAGGACCTGATTGAGGTTAGTCTAAGTCTTGGGAACATGATTTAAGATGGTGAATCGACGGTGGAGACTTCGTAGAGTATTTGAATCGGACATCAACGTGAATGACTTAAAGGGGTAGGAATGAACGCATGAGGCTCTACAGAGTCCAATAAGAGGAACGTGAGGGCTCCTACATTATCCTTTGGGTTCTAGAAAGGATGGTTAGGTGATGTTGACTTGTCGGAAAGAATAGGCTTGAGTGTGTGAATGATGTGAGCCTCGAGAGACTGAGCGACATTTGAATGTGATTTGAAGTAGGTGAATGAAGAATATGATTGATGTGAGAAGTTCTGAAATCTTGCATCACGGCACTTGCATTTGCATAATGTTTTGATAAGAGATGCCTTCGGCACTGAGTATAAAGTTTGCGAAAGTTAAGCTATAGCTGCGTTGATCACAGGGTATAAAAGTCACGCCTGCAGTGGCAGGGTATAAAAGCGTGACCTGTGGATCAATTGCAGGGTATAAAGTATATGTTATGGGGCCGTGGACCTTTCAGCACGGGGTATAAAGTATACGTTATGGGGCCGTGGACCTTTCAGCACGGGGTATAAAGTATACGTTATGGGGCCGTGGACCTATCAGCACGGGGTATAAAGTTATGTTGCTGTGGACTGATCACCCACAGGGTATAAAGTATTGCTACGCGAAGAATAAGACAAGAAGTGTTTTCTTTGAATGTTTTGCGAAAAGATATGCATGACATGTGTTATGAAAAGTCTTTTATTTATGTTTGGTGGTCAGGGCATGATAAGTGTATCACATGGTTCGTAGGAAGTAAATGCATCACGTGGTACGAAGCATGTGTAGGTTGATACGAGACTTGATTGATAGTGAACTGTTGAACATTATGAATTGCTGTTATTATGTTTTTATACTGTTAAATCTATGCCCTTGAAATGTATACAAGACATGTGCCCCGTTATTCCTTGATTTAAATACTACTCATGTCTTGCCATGTGTTGATCCCGTATGTCTTATAAGCGGGTTACTTGCTAGCGTTTTTCGCTAAGGGTACTACCTTTGTTTTGCAGATGAACCTAGTTACGACATGATCTTTATAGAAGACGGCGGCGAGTGGGCCGAATGGGACGTTTAGAGCTCGTTTTGGGGATTTGTTTTGGACACTCCTTATTGTCTTAGTTCCTTCTGAATGTTGAGGATGTAGATGGCTGCGTCCATAGACAGTTTTAATTATTTACGTTTTCTTGGAGTACAATGTTAATGGATTTAGACTTTACCTTTCACATGTTTCCGCGTTTATTTCTCTTACGTCATTGATGATGTATAATCGAGGATGAGACGTCTTGTAGTCTTCTCAGTAAGCTACGACGGGTGCACCGGTTCGAATTCCGCTGTTCGGGCTGGGGCGCTACAATAATTGACTTGGTTCCTCTTACAGCGTTAAACTAAACACGTTACTTATCTGACAAATCTTTATCCATTAAGCTTTTCATTTTGAAAAATGATGTCACCATTTAGTCCATATATGTTATTTTTAAATTTTCTTAGTCGCAGCGGCAGAAACTAATATTAAGAATTGGTCATTTATCAGTAATACAGTTTTATAAGAATGCCGTATTCCTTAAACTGAAGGAATATAAAAGGTGAAAAACGTATTGACTTTTAAATGGCTGGTAGGTCTAAGTGAAATTAAAGGTGTGTGGTAAATTCCAGTTGGTGTCATACGGCTTCGTCAAAAGGTTCCTGTTGAAGAGTAGTCCTCCAAGGATTTGAGGGGTTGGCATATCCTGACATTTCCTTTTTGGTGGATAGAAATCCAAGAAATGATCATGAAAGCTAGGAAAAATAAATGCAGAATCAGTATGCTGTAAGGCCAAAATGAATAGCACAAGCATAAAAGTTACATCCGGCCATGATCACTTAGTTGTCGCATTCGAACGGACCGCCTGCTGCAGAGAAGAATTCTTGCGGAAGATAGAGCCTTCCAACTTATGCCTATCTGAATGTTGTATAGCTATGATCGACAGAATATCACAGGCTCTTTATTTATAGGCTAGGTCGGGTGCCCCCTTCCCTATTCAACCGGCAATTAATTTTTTTCATCAAGGAAACATATTATTTGTCAATCAATCAGAAACAAATCTGATAATTAATGCAGTTAATAATTGCAACGTATCTAGACAGTATAACATACAGGTACGTTATACATGTGATCCACATTAGTGATTTACAAATAAATCACAAGATTCTTGTAATTAATTATAATCATTATAATTAATTCTAACATTCTCCCTCTTGGATCACATGTCGAATGCTAGATAACACGGCATAAGTGACAAAACAATATGGCCATAATTTTATTGTCATTTGGATCTATTGACTACTAAACTTAGACAGAAAATATAACACATGAATCAAGACGGTCATGCTTTTGATGTCAAGCACTCTCTTCTAAGAATTACAATGCATCATACACTCAATCGAACAACATGAATGATTTATTATAAATCATCTAAAGATGGGTCTTCGTCTATGGATCAAATAGATCCTAACAACTTCAAATGCTCATATTCAAAGTCAACAAATGTCTAGACAAAATAAGATCAAAGTACAACAAATCAAAGAGAACTAAGAAGTCCCAT
This sequence comes from Eustoma russellianum, assembly GCA_036186865.1. Lineage (NCBI taxonomy): Eukaryota > Viridiplantae > Streptophyta > Magnoliopsida > Gentianales > Gentianaceae > Eustoma > Eustoma russellianum. Next base: position 9,678,376 of record AP025047.1, on the reverse strand, counting down.
ATCAGCAACATGACCCTGAAAACTTTAACCGGTACTCCTTTAGTCATAGGATCAGCAACCATTGACTCCGTACTAATGTATTCAATCTTTACTTCTCCTTGTTTAACATGATCTCTGACCTTCAGACACTTTATGTCGATATATTTACTGTGACTCCCACTTTTGTTATTTTTCGCAAAGGACGCAGCAGCTGAATTGTTGCAGAAAATCTTTATGGGTCTATCAACAGTATCGACAACTTTTAGACCACTGATAAAATTTCTCATCCATAAGGCCTGTGAAGTAGCTTCACATCATGCAATAAACTCAGCCTCTATTATGGATCAAGCAATAATGGATTGCTTTTTACTTCTCCAAGATACAGCTCCTCCAGCAAGAAGAAAAATGTATCCAAAAGTAGATTTACTCGTATCCACACAACCAGAGTAATCAGAATCAAAATATCCAATAACTTCCAAATTCTCTGATCGTCTATATGTGAGCTTATGATCTTTCGTTCCTTGTAAATATCTCAACATCCTCTTAGCTGTTTTCCAATGAGACATACCAGTGTTGCTTTGATATCTACCAAGCACTCCTGTCGCAAATGCAATATCAGGTTTGGTATAGACCAATGCATACATAATGCTCCCAATGAGCGAGGCATATGGAATGCTTTTTTATTTGATCATGCTCCAATGCATTCTTAGGGCACTGGTCCAAACTAAACTTTTCTCCTTTGATAATAGGTGATGCAATGGACGCACAATTCTACATATGAAATTTCTTAAGTACTTTGATGATGTAGGCCTTCTGAGAAAGACCAAGTATTTTACTATTTCTATCTCTGTGAATAATCTCTATGCCAAGGACATAAAAGGTTTCACCCATATCCTTCATATCAAAGTTCAAAGCAAGAAATCGCTTAGTCTCATATAATAACCCAAGTCACTGCTTGCCAGTAGAATATCATCCACATATAAGACTAAGAAAATGTATATTCTCCCACTCATCTTGGGGTATATACATTGGTCAACAATGTTCTTTACGAAACCGAATGAAGAGATTACCTCATGAAACCTGAGGTTCCATGGACATGAAGTCTGTTTAAGCCTATGTATGGATTTATTCAATTTGCAAACAAATTGATCATTATCAGAATTGACAAAGCCTTCAGGTCGATGCATGTATAACTCTTCATCAAGAACCCCATTCAGAAACAAAGTTTTCACATCCATTTGATGTATCTTGAAATCAAAATGAGCTACTAATACCATGATTATCTGAAATGAATCCTTCTTTGAGACTGGAGAGAATGCTTCATGGTTATCAATGCCTTCTTTTTGAGTGAAACCTTTGGCTACAAGTCTGGCTTTGTATCGTTCAATGTTACCAAACGAGCCTCTTTTGATCTTGAAGACCCATTTGCATCCCACCACAGAGGCTCTGTTTGGGAACATAACAAGTTCGCACACATTGTTTTTAGCCATTGATTCCATCTCCTCTTTCATGGCATAATACCATTGTGACGATTTGTCGCAACTCATAGTTTGTGAAAACGAGACAGGGTCATGATTCAGTCTAATGTCATAATTAGACTCTTGAAGATATACAACATAATCGCTAGAAATTGCTGACCTTTTAGTTCTTGAGGATATTCGTACTCCCACTGATTCAGTAGATATGGGATTAATGGGTTCAGTTTGTTCTTGATGTGATTCTTCAATTTGAGATTGTACAATTGGTGGCTCTTCATTGTGTTGAATAGCAACCGAATTGTCCATATATATAGAGGTACAACATGTGTATCCCTTACTTCCTCAAAATTGAATTCTCGATTCGAATCACTCCCACTAACTTCATGATCCTCTAGAAACTAAGCATTTCTAGCTTCAACCAATTTTGGAGTATGTGAGGGACAATAAAATCTATATCCTTTGGAGTTAACTGTATATCCAATAAAATACCCACTTTTCATTCGTTCATCCAGTTTCCTTATGCTTTGGTTGTATACTCTAACTTCAACTTGACAACCCCATATGTGTAAATGTTTTAAACTTGGTTTTTAACCATTCCAAAGCTCGAAAGGTGTTTTAGGAAGGGCCTTAGATGGAACCCTATTTAAAACATACACAGTGGTTTTTAGATCTTCACTCCAAAAGTATATAGGTAAATTAGTTGTGCTAATCATGTTCCTGGCCATGTCCATAAGAGTCCAATTCCTTCTTTCAACAACACCAATTTGTTGTGGTGTGCCAGGCATGGTGTATTGAGCAACAATACCTTCCTTTTGACGGAATTCAGCAAATGGACCAATCATTTTTCCTTTTTCTGTGTAACGTTCATAATTGTCACCACCTCTATCAGGTCAGACAATTTTAATTATCTTCTCCTTTTGTTTCTATTCTTCTAATTTGAAGATTTTTAACGAATCAAGTGCTTCAGATTTATTAAATAGATAGAGATACATGAACCTTGAATAGTCGTCGATAAATGAAATAAAGTACTTCTGACCATTCAAGAAAGGTGTGGGAAAAGGTCCACAGATATCCGTGTGTATGATTTCAAGAGATTGAGAACTTCTTTGGGCACCCGTAATGGTCTTGTTGGTTTGCTTACCCTTTACCTAAATCAGTAAAGTTTAGAGTTTGTAAAACTCCTTTATTAACCAATCTTTTCATTCTGTCGATTGAGATATGTCCCAATCTTTTGTGCCAAATACTTGATGAGTTCTCATTGATAATACAACGTTTTGTACCAGTTTCTATTAAAAGAGTATGCTCATAAATGGGTTCTAACTCAAGTTGAAATAGAAAACCATTCAATTTCGCAGAACCAATAATTTTATTATCTTTCAAGGGATTCATAACAAAAAGATGTGAATTGGAATCATATCCAATAAGTAAAAGTTTTGAAAGAGAAACTAAAGTTTCTGGAAAAAAGATGGTACATAAAAAGTGTTCTCTAAATCAAGTTGAAAACTAGTCTTCAAAATGGGCCTATAAGATTCCACTTCCTCAACAGTAGAGCGCATCCAGTTTTCAGAATGGATGCATTGCTCACTTTCATTTGGCTTCCTCAGGTTTAGAAACCCTGTATGGTTTCCGTAATGTGAATTATAGAACCATAATCAATCCATCATGTATTATCAGAAACCTCAGTAACATTAGATTCATGACACACAAAGGAAAAATTACCTTTCTTCTCCAGCCATCCCTTATACTTTAGGCAATTTTTCTTCGAGTGTCCCTTTTCCTTGCAAAACCGACATTTATCTTTATCGCCAGTTTTCTTCATTGGAACACCTTTGCCCTTCTTTGTATTTCTCTTAAAATGAGTCGCAAGATGCACAGACTCAATAGACTCATTCTTCAACCTCTGCTCCTCTTTAACACAAATGGTCAGAAGTTCATTAATTGACCAGTTTTCTTTACTTGTGTTGTACGAGATCTTGAATGGAGTATACTCTAAAGGGAGAGAGTTGAGTATGAAATACACCAGGAATGACTCCGAGATGTCAACCTTTAAGGAGCTCAATTTAGCAGCAATGTACCTCATCTCCATGATATGGTTGCACACACCACGACTTCTGTCATGGGTCATGTTTGAAAGCCTTTTCAGAAGGGTGCTGGCTACCGCCTTGTCAGGGCTTACAAATTGATCATCAATAGCTTTCATGTAAGCTTTGACATTATCAAGATTAGGGATAGAATTCCTAATGCTTGGACTTATACGAGACTTGATGAGCATCATGCTGAGGCAATTAGATATCTCCCAGCGCTTGTAACTAGACCTCTCAGATGGCGTACTCGATTCCGTGAGATTTGGTGGTTTTTCCTCACGGAGTGCCATTTCTTAGTCCATGCACCCCAACGTCAAAGGATGATATCCTTCCATTCAATATAATTGTCATCAGTCACCATTGGAGTACTAGCATAATCAAATAAAGCAGTAGTGGGAATAACTACATAACCAAAGAGACACAGGTCATGCTATGAACATATATAACTAGAATGAATTAATCAAATTAATTCAAATAGTATATTTTGAACCTTCATGTGGATAGAGGCTGCACTCATGCATAGAATATACTTAAACAATATGAAAATTAAACAACCAAAATATTTCCGTACCTGTGGGAATAGGAAATGTTTATGTTTAATTTTCTTAATCAATAAAACAATCACTTCCCTTTGGGGCAGAGTGATTACCTTATTAATCAAAACAATAGTTATGATGACATTTTATTTTCTTTACACCGTACAATTTTAAGATGATGTGGCTAATCTTAAAATTAAGAAAATAATTCTTTATATGTCATCAACTTTAAAACCCTGTATATGACATCAACAAAAGATAAAATCAAAATGAAAATGCAAAGTGAACCGATTCGGCAATACCCAGGAAAGATCACAATCAATTTTCTAGACAGTATTACCATTCTACATAAAATCCCAGGCAGTACGGTGGGGTCACAGACGGTCCCGCTTAAGTACCGACTTTCTAGACAGAAGTTACATGCACGGTGCATTTATCACACCTTCATTATATCAATAATTCACCTTTTGCATTTACCAAAATTTTCTCAATGTATATGAAAACTGCGGAGTCGGCTATGATTAGTACATTGTATTTATGAATAAATTGTAAAATACATATCACAGAAAGCGACAAAACTATTTATCCAATCTAACCTTGCGTGAAAGGTTATTGCACAATCAAGGAAGTAGTAAATCTCACATGGTGAATTTGAAAAGGAGAACTTCGATAAATACATATAGCTAACCATTAGCAAGAAAGCAATCTATCATATACAAACAAATATAGATGGAGAATTTATCACACGTAAACGAAGAAATATCATCATCATCATCTATACCCAGTATATCCTAACGACAGCAAAGGTCTGGAGAGGGTAAATAGTAGGCAAACAATACCTCTATCCCAAAGGATAGAGAGTCTGCTTCCAGTGAGACCCCCGGCTCTATATGTACCTACATAAATGACATAATAATAGAGATATGATGTGCTAGTGTATTATTGAGAGAATTCAGGAAATATAAAGAAGAGGCTTTCGATATTGAAATACACATCACGTATATATGTACATGTAATGCAAAACAACCGTAAAATACAAGCAACCAAATGCAGAGTCAACCTAAAGCGTAGATATAGTCTACGCCTAAACCGTAAAATACAAACAACCGTAAACCATCGCTGGTTTTCACAAGTTTATTGAGGTGCGTTTCTGAATTTGTCTTCTGATGATCTTAAAGGACTCATATTATGTTTCGTTTCTTTGCCCATTTGCATCATCAGATTATACCTCGATAATTTTTTTTATAATCTAGATCGATTGAGATCATTGCATAAGAAATACTCCTTTCCTCATTCATTGTTTGCTTGCTGCTTCTTTATGGATTTCATATACTGCTTTTTTTTGGAGGTGATGAAGCCGGATCTTCACCAAGGATAAAGATGACCCCAAATTAACGTCGTCAGTTAACTTGAAGAGTGGTTTACTGGATTGAAGGTTGTAGCTGGAATAGTTTCCAAAATATCATGCACAATGAAGCATAGATCAGAGGTCCCGAGGGGTTGGCCCCGGGAAAAACCCTCCGACGCTCAAGTCAGTTTGGGCCATTTCTCACTGAGAATATAATTTAAATGGTGAGTTAAATGTTTCTCACAATATGAACTAAAGAGCAAAGTGTATGAATTTGCTTTAGGATGTCAATGTTTGGATTTCGGATCCCTCTCCTCGTCTGTATTGGATTGCTTTTATCAACCTTTTTCCGCCTTTGGCCTTTGATGGCGGATGAGACGTTTGCTTTGGGCAGAAAGCCCAGGACGCCTGTAGGTCTGCTGATGTGACCAGTAGACTGGCTGATGTGACTAATAGGCCGGCTGTTGTGACCTTGGCGTGTACAGGCTGAATAGCCAGCTGTAGTCACTGCATTTGAATTACACTTCTGTCTGATGGTCCCACGAGGTAATGCCGTACTTGGTTCTTTCGCTGAAGTACCAAACCTAAGCTTTGCCGAAGTGCAAGATTATGTCTTGCCGAAGTAGTCTGAAGTGCGGCACTTGGACACAAGCCAAAGTCGGTACCGAGGTGCAAACCCTAGGCATATACGTCGGTAATATAATGAGTGTTAGGCAGCCCCGCTAAAGTGCAACCAAGGCTGAACAATGGTGCTTGGGCACTGAACTGCTGAACAGCAATATTTGAGTGCTGAGCTGCAGGAGTTGCACCGTTGACTGTTGTTCACTAATAGACGATTTAATTGTGGTTCATCATTTGCTCCCAGATTTTGTGTGGCTGAGCTGAACTGCGAAGGCGGACAAATCTTGTTCTAACAAGCCTGTGACGTGTCATCATTAACTGAGCAGTTATCCTTTCATTTGCGCCGTAACTCCCGCTTTTAATGTAAGCGTTAATTCCAACACCTCATCATTATCTTTTTGGCGGTTTCAGCTCCCGAGGGGAAAAACACTTTAACCTCCGCCTCTTCGAATTTTTAGACGAAAAGTTGTGACCTTTCGTTTTTTTCTCACTTATAAATCGGAACAATTGCCCTAACCCTTTCTTTTCTTCTTCTTCTATTCTGCACACCTGCCTATTCTGCATTTCTGTTCATTTTCTCCGTCTCCGAAGCCTTTCTTCATCTTACTCCGGTGCTCTTCCTTTCAGCTCAACCTTTCACTTTTCTGTAAGCATTTCTTCAACTTAACCATGACTTTCGTTATTTCAACCCCTCCTTCTTCAGATTCCCAAAATATATCTACTCATTCCTACCCAGATGATCTGGAGGGTGAGCGTGAGGTTCAATCCCTTCACGAGAAATATGATTCTGATGAGGACAACCGTCCTTTAAGAAGGTTACGCCCTGCTGGTGGACCTTCTTCAGTTGCTGCCACATCTTCTGTCCTAGTACCCCAACCGTCTCTTGACAGGGGTTCTCCTTCTCCGATAGTGCAGGGTTCACTCTGCACTTTAAAGGTTACTGATATCTCTCACTTCTGCAGTGAGTTTAGAATTGATAGAGA
>AP025047.1:9653800-9671007 GCA_036186865.1 Eustoma russellianum | reverse complement strand
TCATCGCCGGCTATCTGCTCTACCTGAGAGCAGCTGAGTTTGATTTAGACGTATTTAAAGGGATGTTTGGGTGTAAGAACAAAGAAAGCTTGTATTACTTTAGTAGGAGACATCCTAATAAAGCTATTAACCATGCTATAAAGATCCCCTCTTCTGTCAAGATTTGGAAGGGCAGATTTTTCTTTGTCAAGGCCATAGGGTTACCCGAGAGAACCCTATGGAAATCTGGCCCTGTACATAATAAGAGGCCAAGCGAAAGATTTTGCAATGAAGCCTCGAGGTTATTGCATCTTCCCCAGGCTATAGACTAGAAGATGGTGGACAGGTCAGTTGTAAAGGCGGCTGACCTGTACCACATGTGGCCCTCCCATCGGTATGAAACTTTGGGCTCTTCTGCTTTAGCCTTAATCTTGGGTATGTTTACATGCTTTAGGCATTTATTGACTCTTCTTGAGGTTGTGCATACATTTTGACTAATGTGTTATTCCATTTTGCAGGAACTATGGCTGTCTGAAAGCCTTGGAAAACTGAAGAAATTGGTTCCCAAGAAGAGGAAGAGAGAGGATGAACAACCTTCTTCCTCTGCTCAGCCTCCTTCCAAGGCTTCTACTGAGGTGCGGGCCCTGCCTGCTCCTCCAGTCGTTCCTTCCTCCAAACAAGGTAAAGGCGAGCCATCTTGCTGTTGATATCGTTATTATTTGATTTCAGCACTTTTAACTTGAATTTTTATTGCAGTCAAAACTTCTGTTGGCACTTGTGCTACAACCAAGAAGTCTCTTCAGGCTGCAGCTCAGTCTCTGAAGAAGAAAACTCCTAGGGCCCTAGCCTTGCCTCCAAAATCTGTGGTAAAGGCTGCGGCAAGTGTCAAGAAGACTGGCCCTCCTCCAAAGGTCATCATCAAGGCTCCTCAAGCCAAGGTGACTCCACCAGCTGCGTCAACCAGTGATGTTCAAGCTCCTGAGGCACCCATTTTTGATCCAGTTCTGGCTGCACCAGTTCCTGATCCAGTTTCTGTTGCACCAGTCTCCATTCAAGCTTCGACGGCCTCAGTCTCTCCTCCAGGGGGTCAATCATCAGGGACCCAAAAGATGCTCTTATTGGAGGGGTTAGTGATTACTTTAGGAGAGGCTTCCCCCCGACATCCTCTTGGGAAAGCTCCATCTGAGGGGGAGCCCTCCCATCAATATCGCCGTGAATGGAGAAACTTGGTGTACGAAGTTGCTGATGCTGCGGCTCATCCAGGCGTAGCAAGAAAGTTAGCTGATCTGCCTGTGCTGCCTGTGGATGAGGCCCATTTTGCACGCCAGGACTGGGAATCTACCTTTGACACATATTTCAGCAACATGTCCTTGGTGAGTTTCTTTCGATCCCTAAATCCTTTTACTTAGATTGTTAGAAATGATATCTAACCATGTTGGTTATTGTAGTATCGTGCCCAGGAGCTGTGACATGCTGAGAAGAGCTGAGGAAATGCGCAGTTTGGTGGTGAAGCTCTCTGTGGCCAATGCTGAACTGAAAAGGGCCAATGATGAGTTGGCTTGAGACGGCAAGACCTGATGATTCCAGGCTGGATGAGATGGATGCTGAGATGAAGACGTTGAGGTCAGAAATGGACTCAACGAAATCAGAGTTGGACTCTCTAAGGTCTGCAAACTCCCAACTGAGAGAAGGAAAGGAGGAGTCCGACACTCGGCTGGCAGTGGCCAATTCTCAAGTGGACAAGCTGAAGGGAGTGATCTCTAACTTGAAGCTGGCGTCTACCAAAACCCAGGCTGAGTTAGAGTCCTTCCAGAAGAGATTCCCTGAAGTGGAGCAAGAACTGTCCCAGCTGAAGAGCCAATCTGAAGCAGACCAGAAGATCAAAGATGAACTCGCTCAGCAGCTTGAAGCAGAAAAGAAAAGCAAAGCTGAGCTCACTTCTCAGTTTGAGTCTCAAGCTGAAGAGATCAAGAAATCTGCAGTTGCTGAGTTCAGGAAATCTCAGTACTTTGAAGAAAATATGATGAAGATGCAAGGGGCTATTTTGGCAATGGGGCAGACTTGTGCAATTGACTGCCTGCCAAGAAGTCTATCCAGACTTGGATAAGGAGCATCCTCAACTGGCCGATCTCTACAACACTGAGGCTGAAGCTATTTTTGATAAGCTCCTTGAGCAATTCAAGGAAGGAATTGACCTCAGAGAAGCTGATCAGAAGGAGGAGGAGTAGTGTAGGATTTTTTTTCTTTTCTTGTAATTTTTTGTAGTTGTAACAGATGATTTGTTTAATGAAAATCCACTTTTTTCTAACTCCTGCTCTTCAGCTTATTTCAGTTTCTTTAACTGTCTTTGCCTTCTACACGTGAAGTTTCATTTGCTCTATTTCAATAGTTAATGCAAATATTTGTCTTCAGCACTGCAAAGTTTTACTTGCTCTATTTTCATAGTTTGCAAGTGTTTGTCTTCGGCTTGAGAAACTTTGGTTTGCTCTATATCCATAGTTTGCAAACATCTATCTTCTGCACTGCGAAGTTTTGTTTTCTCTATTTCAATAGTTATGCAAATATTTGTCTTCAACTTGCTCTATTTCCATAGTTTGCAAACATCTCTCTTCTGCACTGCGAAGTTTTGTTTGCTCTATTTCAATAGTTATGCAAGCATTTGATCATCTGCACTGCGAAGTTCCATCTTCATTTGCTCTATTTCAATAGTTTGCAAATACTTGTCTTCAACTTACTCTATTTCCATAGTTTGCAAACATCTCTCTTCTGCACTGCGAAGTTTTGTTTTCTCTATTTCAATAGTTATGCAAGCATTTGATCTTCTGCACTGCGAAGTTCCATCTTCATTTGCTTTATTTCCATAGTTTGCAAACATCTCTCTTCTGCACTGCGAAGTTTTGTTTGCTCTATTTCAATAGTTATGCAAATATTTGTCTTCAACTTGCTCTATTTCCATAGTTTGCAAACATCTCTCTTCTGCACTGCGAAGTTTTGTTTGCTCTATTTCAATAGTTATGCAAATATTTGTCTTCAACTTGCTCTATTTCCATAGTTTGCAAACATCTCTCTTCTACACTGCGAAGTTTTGTTTGCTCTATTTCAATAGTTATGCAAGCATTTGATCTTCTGCACTGTGAAGTTCCATTTTCATTTGCTCTATTTCAATAGTTTGCAAACATCTCTCTTCTGCATTGCGAAGTTTTGCTTGCTCTATTTCAATAGTTTGCAAATTTTTTTCTTCAAATTGCTCTATTTCCATAGTTTGCAAACATCTCTCTTCTGCACTGTAAAGTTTTGTTTGCTCTATTTCAATAGTTATGCAAATATTTGTCTTCAACTTGCTCTATTTCCATAGTTTGCAAACATCTCTCTTCTGCACTGCGAAGTTTTGTTTGCTTTATTTCAATAGTTATGCAAGCATTTGATCTTCTGCACTGCGAAGTTCCATCTTCATTTGCTCTATTTCAATAGTTTGCAAACATCTCTCTTCTGCACTGCGAAGTTTCATCTTCATTTGCTCTATTTCAATAGTTATGCAAGCATTTATATTTAGTCTCGGCCCTTGGCTCTGCCAAAATATTTTGCCGTTTGACTGAAGTGCAGCTCAGCCATGCTTTAACTTGCCAATGATAATAATTTTTAGATAAAGTAAAACCTGTTACTTAATCCACTTAGGCAAAATGAATGAACCACAAGTCGACTTTGTCACAAACATTGTTTTATTCAATCTTCAGTACCACTGGTAATAAATAATTTACACTTTTCTAGCACTGCTAGAAAAAGAAAACCATGAAAGACTTCTTCAGGGAAAACCACTCAGACTTGCTGATGTGAAATTCATCATTGATGTAGAAGCCTTAAATGAGTAGAATGCCAAGTCCTTGGTAAAGTTTTGCCTTCCAAGGTTTGTAATTTATAAGCCCCATTTGAGCGCACCTCCTCTATCCGATAAGGTCCTTCCCACTTAGGATTGAGAGTTCCAGTTGGTGCGGCGTGGCTTGCTTCATTGTTACGCAATACCAAGTCCCCCACTTGATAGAATCTTGGCCGTACTTGGGAATTGTAATATTGCGCAATTAGATTCTTGTATTGAACCATGCGGACATGAGCCCGCTCCCTTTTCTCTTCCAGTTCATCGAAATTCAACCGTAATTCCTAGTTATTGATTCCAGCAGAGTAATAATCTGTTCGGGTAGAGCTGGAACCAATTTTGCCTTGGATGACCGCCTCAGTGGCATACACTAAGGAAAACGGTGTTTCCCTGGGGAGGTAGAGGGAGTAGTTCGATATGTCCATAATACGCTTGGGAACTCCTCTACCCAGCTTGCTCCAATTTAGTATAAACGCTTTCTCAGTCCATCCTTGATTGTTCTGTTGGCCAACTCAACTTGTCCGTTAGCTTGAGGGTGTGCTACCGAAGTGAATCGCTGTTCGATTTTGAGCTCGGTACACCAACTCTTAACAGGGTCATCAGCAAATTGCTTTCCGTTATCTGATATCAGGACTTGTGGAAGGCCGAAGTGACATATGATGTTCTTCCACAAGAACTTCTTGATCTGATTCCCCGTTATTGTAGCTAAGGGTTCTGCTTCCACCCATTTGGTGAAGTAGTCGATGGCTACAACCAAAAATTTGACTGATCCTAGAGCTTCGGGTAGAGGTCCAACAAGGTCTATCCCCCATTGTACAAATAGCTAGGGACTTGAAATAGAGGTAAGCTCTTAACTTGGCATATGTGTCATAGGAGCATTAACTTGGCATGCTGGAAACTTTTTGACCAATTCTTCTGCATCCCGCCGCAGAGTGGGCTAGTAGTATCCAGCAAGATAGCATTTCCTTGCCAACGACCGAGCACCAGAATGATTTCCGCAAATTCCTTGATCCATTTCTCGAAGGATGTAATCTCCTTCGTCTTCCGTCATACACTTCAACCAAGGCTTTGAAAATGACTTTTTATAAAGGTGGTCGTTGAAAAGGGCATACCTTACTGCCTTCAAACGAAGGCACTGAGCTGCACATTTATCCTCAGGCTGAACTCCATGCTGCGAGAAATTAACAAGTTCGTCCATCCAGGTGTTGCGAAGTCCACTTGCAGTACTTCATTAGCATCATAAGCACGATTCTTTACTAGCTCCACAACTATCTTCTTCCCCAAAGTTGTTGAAGTGGATGATGCTAGACGAGATAACGCGTCAGCTCTCTTGTTGGCAGATCTGGGGATATGTTCAATGCTGAAGTGCTTGAATGCCTGTCCGAGCTACAGCACTTTAGCCAGATATTTTTCATGTTTTCCTCTTTGGCTTCATAATCCCCATTGACCTGAGAAACAATCAGTTGCGAATCACTTCGGGAGATGATTCGTTCTGCCCCTAAGTTTCTCGCGAGGCCTAGTCCTGCTATGAGGGCCTCGTATTCTGCTTCATTGTTGGTTGATTCAAAGTCAAATCGCAAGGCGTACTCAAATTCTTCTTTGTAGGGGTTGATGATTAGGAGTCCTACTCCACAGCCATCTTTGGAGGAAGACCCATCCACATATAATGTCCATTCAGCCACTGGCTTGATATCTTCCTCCACGAATATCCCTTCAGTTAAGAAATCTGCTAATGTCTGGGCTTTGATAGAAGTTCTTGATTTGTATTGAATGTCGTACTCTGCAAGCTCCACAGCCCATTTTGTAGCTCGGTCAGATGTGTCTGGTCTTGATAAAATTTGTTTCAAGGGCTAGTCAGTGACCACTATAATAGGATGAGCTTGCAGGTAAGATCTGAACTTCCTTGCTACCACTACGAGTGCCAAGACTACCTTCTCAGCATTGGGGTATCTCACTTTAGGCCCATGTAAGATTTTACTTGCGAAATAGATAGGCCTTTGCACATTATCCTGCTCCCTGAGCAGGACTGCACTTACAGCTTCTTTGCACGTTGAGAGATATATATAAAGCTCTTCTTCGGGTAGAGGTGAAGTAAGCATTAGCACTTCAGCCAAATGAGACTTCAGCTCGTCGAAGGCCTTTGGACATTGATCGTCCCACTGGAAAGCTGTCTTCTTCTTCAAGACCTGGAAGAAAGGAAGGGACCTCTCAGCAGATTTGGATAGAAATCTGCTCAGCGCGGCAATTCGACCCATTAACCTCTGCACTTCCTTTACATTCCTGGGGGGATGCATGTTTTGTATAGCCTCAACTTTAGCAGGGTTTTCTTGTACCCCTTCTTTGGAAACCATGTACCCCAAAAATTTTCCAGTGCGTACTCCAAATGTGCACTTTCTTTCGGTTTAGTCTCATGCGTGAATCTCTCAGCACAGTGAAAACTTCCCTTAAGTTTTGAATATACTGATTAAGAGTCATGCTCTTGATAAGCATATCGTCAATGTAGACTTCCATTATCCGGCCAATTTGTTCACTGAACAAGGAATTGACCAGACGTTGATAGGTGGCCCTGGACATTCTTCAATCCAAATGACATAGTTACATAACAATAAGTCCTGACTCTGTTATGAAAGCGGTTTTTTCTTGATCTTCAAATGCCACAATGATCTGATGATAGCCTTTAAAAGCATCCAAGAAATCAAAGATTTCATGTTCAAGTGTTGAATCTACTAATCTATCGATTTTCGGGAGTGGGTAGCAATCTTTTGGACATGCTTTGTTGAGGTCAGTGTAGTCTATACACATTCTCTAAAGCTCATCATGCTTGGGGACCACCACTGGGTTAACCAATCAGATCGGATAAAGCACTTCAACAATGAATTTTATAGCCAATAACTTTTTAACTTCTTCTTCGATGACTTTATTCCTTTCTGGGGCAAAGTGTCGCTTCTTCTGCTTCACTGGCTTTGCCAAAGGATCAACATTTAGTTTATGCTCAGCCAGATGTGATGGAATCTTTGGCATGTCTTCAGCAGTCCATGCGAAAATAATCGCGAATTCTCTCAGCTAATCCTGCAGCTGAGCTAATAGTTTGGACGGCATCCAGGTCCCGATCTTTATGACATTTTCAGGTCTGCTCGGATTCAAGACAAAGTCTTGTACTGCATCATCCGACTGCAAATGTTCTTCATCTGAAGGTATCAGTTCATCAAGACTGACTTGCTGAACTGACTCATTTCTCTTAGTGGCAATAGCGTAGCAACTCTCTGCCACTTGTGTGTCACCTTGTATAGTTGCCATTCCCCCTGGAGTGGGAAACTTCATGCTGACATGTAGAGGTGACACAATGGCCTCCAATGCCACCAAAGCTGGGCGTCCCAATATACGTTGTATGGGGATACGTCCTTGACAACCACAAAGTCTATCCATATGCATCGATAGGCAGGGGGTTTGCCAAAACTGCAGCTGAGCGTGACCAGACCTGCTGGCCAGCACTGCAGCTCCAGTGAATCCATACAAGGACGAGGTAACTGGTTTCATCAAAGAATCGGGCAAACTAAGCTGCTGATATACCCGATAGAACATTATATTTACGGCACTACCGGTATCCACTAGACACGTCGGACCTGCACAACTTTATCAGGAGGAAGGTGTACACACAGCTCTATCACTAAGCCTGTGTTGTTGGAGTCCAGAGGAATGGGGTCTTCTGGCCATAAGTCAGCTCTCTTGCCATCTTGGCTCTTTTAGATGGTGGATCTGACAAGGTTCTTGAGGAACTAGGTGCTCCATGGCCTGAGTGAGGTGGGCCCCCGAGATTGCATATATAATAGCATTGACTTGGGGTTTACCTGCAGCCCCACGCCTTCCTTGTTCCCCATCATCCTCATTTCTGTGATGCTGAGGTGGAAACTCTGGTCGGCATTCGTCTTTCTAGCGGTGTTTGTGGAAATCCAGACGGTTATTTAGGCGTGATCGGGGGTCATAAAACTGTTTTAAATGACCCTGTTTAATCAGTCGTTTAATAGTCTGAGCCAACTGCCTACAATCTTCAGTATCATGCCCGATATCTTTATGGTAGCGGCAATAGAATTTAGGATTCCTCTTTGTCCTAGGCCCATCCAGAGGCTCTGGATCTGTCCTCAGTCCGTCTTTTTCCATGACGATCAGAATATACTCATGTGAGGCCAACTGTGGTAAGCCCTCCTTACTACCCTTGTCCTTTCCACTTATGCGATCGAACGCACTGTGCCGATCACGATTTTTTCCTTAATGGTGCCGATTTTCCTTTTTTGAACTAGATTGGCTTTCATGTCGGGTTCCATGCTCAGCTTCTCTCTTTAATCTGTTTGCCTCCTCTCCTTGGGCAAATTGATGAGCTTTCTCTAAGCATTCTCTTAGAGTTGTAGGTCCCTCTTCAGCCAATTTGGAGAAGAGGCGACCAGCTCGAAGTCAATTAATGAAGGCTTCAGTTTTAACACCCTCAATTCTGTCACTGACCTGCAGTGACTCGTCTAAGAAATGCTACATGTACTTCAGCACAGATTCATCTGGACCTTGTCTCAAGGTCATCAGATGGGATGAGTTCTTCACAAACGGGGTGCTGGACACGAACTGTGACTTGAACTTCTGTGCCAGCTCTTTTAAAGGACTTTACAGATTTTGATGGAAGCTCTTGGAACCATCTTCTGGCCTTTCCCCTTAAATATAAAGGGAAAGTCTTGCAACGCAAAGGGTCCTGGATGTTTTTCAGACTCATTGCAGTTTGAAACTGGAAGAGATGGTCCGTTGGGTCTGTGGTCTCTTCATAAGTATCCATCTTTTGCACCTTAAAGTTGTCCGGTGTCAAATATTCTGCTATATCCCAGGAAAAAGGACTTTCCTGGACTGCTTGCACAAACTCTTGCCTGTGCTCTTGTAGTAAGCCCTCGGCCTGCGAGGAACTTCTTCGTCCCTGGGGACGCTTTTCAAATACTTTGACCTCACACTTAAATGAGGTCTAGACATATGTTCTGACTCCACTGTTGGAGCTTTGAAACTGTGCCTTCTAGCATCCGCCATAAACCCTTTTATGCGGTCTAGAAGACTGGCCTTGTGATACTTCTCTCTGGGGAAGAGGTGGATCTACCTCCATATTCTGCACCTTTGGTTGCTTGCCTTTGAGATGCTAGACCATGGCTTCGAACACTTCCATGTTCTCAGCAACGTATTTTATTGCTTTATCCCTTACTTCCCTTGAAACTTGCGGGACATGAATAGGATTAGGCATAGGAGATTCAAGTACCCTAGAAAACTATTCTGGGGCAGCTGAACACGTAACCATGCGTCGTGGTGGATTGGATGACTCACCCAAACCTTCTCGATGACCCTTTGTCATAGGTAAACATTGGCTGTTTTATGTTTGAGCTTTTTACTGGATTAAGGGACTAAAGGGGCCCTTCCTCTAGCGCCAAATGATGAAGCCGGATCTTCACCAAGGGTCAAGATGACCTCAAATTAATATCGTCAGTTAACTTGAAGAGTGGTTAACTAGATTGAAGGTTGCAGCTGGAATAGTTTCCAAAATATCCTGCACAATGAAGCACATATCAGAGGTCCCGGGGGGTTGGCCCCGGGAAAAACCCTTCGACGCTCAAGTCAGTTTGGGCAATTTCACACTGAGAATATAATTTAAATGGTGAGTTAAGTGTTTCTCACAATATGAACTGAAGAGCAAAGTGTATGAATTTGCTTTAGGATGTCAATGTTTGGATTTCGGATCCCTCTCCTCGTCTGTATTGGCTTGATTTTATCAACCTTTTCCCACCTTTGGCCTCTGATGGCGGATGAGACGTTTGCTTTGGGCAGAAAGCCTAGGTCGCCGTAGGTCTGCTGATGTGACCAGTAGACTGGCTGATGTGACTAATAGGCCGGCTGTTGTGACCTTGGCGTGTACAGGCTGAATAGCCAGCTGTAGTCACTGCATTTGAATTACACCTCTGTCTGATGGTCCCACGAGGTAATGTCGTGCTTGGTTCTTTCGCTGAATTGTCAAACCAAGCTTTGCTGAAGTGCAGGATTATGTCTAGTCGAAGTAGTCTGAAGTGCGGCACTTGGACACAAGCCAAAGTCGGTGCCGAGGTGCAAACCTTGGCATATTCGTTGGTAATATAATGAGTGTTATGCAGCCCCGCTAAAGTGAAACCAAGGCTGAACAGCGATGCTTGGGCACTGAACTGCTGAACAGCAATATTTGAGTGCTGAGCTGCAGGAGTTGCACCGTTGACTGTTGTTCACTAACAAACGATTTAATTATGGTTTATCAGGGGGAATTGGATCTTTCATTAAAATAAATAAATAAGAGTTTACAATATACTGCTTTTTCATGTACAGGAAAATCTCTTATTTTTTATTTCCAGCCCGCTTAGTTACCTTTCCAGTTACAATTTAACCTTAGCTTTACAACATGGAAACTACTATAGGATATAATGTAGCACAACAGAGAAGATGACAAATGAGCTTGCAAGTAAAGAGCAGAAATTTTCTTTAAAACCTTATACCAAATATGATGATCAGGCGCACTAGCAATTTTGTTTTCTTTATGAGCGACAGAAATCATAAACAAAATCAAATTCCATAATTTTAAAATTCCAGAAAGCTCATGAATTCCTGAATATGTTCATTGTTTATCAAATTTTGAGAAAGCCATTTAGGCAGAATACCAGTATACACAATTCAACATTGAATGCGTCGAAAACTATAATCCTGTAACATAGACAATTGGAACACCATCATCTAATCTTTCTTACTCATGAAGTAAGATTTTCCACTTATTTTCAAACACAAAAACGTTCATATACGTATGTGTGAGATGGACAGATCAAATTTTGATATATGTACAAGACTATATTACATGGACCAACGAAAATATTCTAAGATGACTTGTTGGGAAGAAGCTACACACTTGACACCCAAGGTGGCATAAGCTCCGGTTTCTTACGAGATAAATGGAGCTGAAATGGTCAGCTTATATCATAACTATGTGTTAGAAAGTTGGAAAATAATGTGAGATAAAAATATTATCACTTGAAGAGTTGTTTTCCATGTCATTTCGCTGAAAATTTCAGCTATCACTTGCTAAATTTAAGGTGCTCTAATCAAATGTCTTGAAGGCGCCAACTACGCAAGGTGGTGAGGTGTACATCCAATCAAATGAAGACAAGTAAGATTGATGATATCGAATGTGACATGGGGGCATCCTAATTATCATAAGGAACTGCCCACCCCTATAAATAGGAGTAGAACTGAAGAAGAAAGAGGCAGATTGAACTCTCTTATTCCTCGCTTCTTCTTCTTCTCTATTCTTTTTCTTCATTCTTGTAGCTAAGTCGTATTGTTTTTGAGTTGTTATTTTGCTGTAGTTACACCTCTTTTGTTCATAAAAGTTGTAATTGATTAATCATTCTATAAGGCTACATAAATAGGTGGTAAAGTGTTTACTTGTGCTGTTAAGGTGTTGAGATCAAGTCTTGATTGGGGCTGGTGTATAAACGAAAACCCAAGTACTTTGTAAGGTGTAAGGTGATCATTTGATAATGAAAATCCAAGTAAATGTGTTCCCTTTGAGTGGAGTAGGTTACATTACCGAACCAAGATAACTCTTTTTGTTCTTGTCTTCTTTACTTTTCGTTCTGTTTTTCACGGCTTCAATACTTAACTTTGCATGTCAATCTGAACTATTAAAACATCTTTAAAATCACTGATTTTTGGTGACGATAAACTTCAGACAATTAGCTTTCATTTGAACAAGAACCGTTGAATTTGAGCAAAGGAAAGCCAGTCATTCAGTCTCATTATTGTTCCATACTAACATAAGATTGACTAGTTTTTAGAAAATGTGTGTTTCTAATCTTATTAAACATAGTTTCTAGTCAATGTCGTTTTGTAACATAAATTAGAGTTCTAAGGCTTAGTTTGGCACAAGCATCAATCTGTTCGACTAAGTATATACAAAGTTAGAGCTTTTCAAAGTTGACTGGCGTTCTATCAAATTTTGTTCAGTCTGACCACTTGAAAGTTTATACTTGTTTGAAGGGTCAAAATTTTTTTATTTTTTGCTCAGTTTTGGACAGACTGTGTTTAACACGGTGAAGTTCATTTATGAAAATTCTATAATTTTTGGAGTTGTGTACTGAAGGTCATGTAAGTTTTTCAGAAACGGTACCAATTTTGAGATTTTCAGAATCAGATTTAAAAGGGTTTTTTTCAAAGGGTCAAAAATGCTATAATTTCCGCTAATTATTATTCAACCATCTCTAGTAGGTATTTGTGCAGGTATTATGGTCTAACAAGTGGTATCAAAGACAAGGTTACGCCACATTAAGAAGACACAAAAGTACATGCCCTTGATCCATATCGAGGTTTTTGTACTAGGTACATCAATGACTGAATTCATGGTTAGAAGCCAAATACATTTGAACATTTTAAGAAGGTTTTGGAGCTTTTGTACCCACTTGCATCAAATTCAATATAAGTTTCTTCAATCATACGTTATGTCATCAATCTCTCATGAAGGTGCGTACTCGAAATCTACAAAAGAGGTAACATCTACTTCTGACTTTGGACTATGATAATGAAATGATTTTTGATGAAATATATGATGAATTCATGAAAAGGCATGCACATTGCAAAAAGTTGTCAACAGAGAAAAAGAAAATAACTAAAAAAATGACAAGTTGAAGACGTACAACTTGGAATTTTCTAATCAATTAGAATCTTTCAAACAAGAGTCATCAAATACTCTGGACTCTTTAACGACTCAAACTGAATCGTGCAAAAATAGTTAACAACACTTTAAAAATTGAAAATAGCATGATAAAAACCAAAATGCATGATTAGAAACTCAAATTCTATACATAAATCATATAAACTAGACTTAGAGAAGACCTTAGAACAATTTAGATCTGGGTACAAACACCTTTAATACACTAATATGCTCATAAAAATATAAAAATGACAAAAAGGGATTATGGCATAAAGAAGTGCATGACAAGTTAGACAAGAATACTAACCTTGTTTTACCTAGTTCTACATTGCCTGATATTGCAAATATGCAACTATATCTAATGTACGTATCTTGTCTACTCCTACTAAGCCTAGGGCTGTCTTATGCACACAAACATAAGTTTCTCGGAAAAACTTTATATCTAGAACGCCTAATATAGCTTTAAGCCCATGTTACACACAATTACCCCGGTTAACACCGTCGTAGGGATCTTATACTCCCTCAAATACTATGCACCATGGTAACTGACACTTTCCATTTTTTAGTCTTGATTAATTCTATTTGCTCAATTGCCACTCTGATATTTTACACAATTGTAGTAGGGATCTCGCAGACAACAGGTTTTAGTTCTTATTACATAGCTTGGTAACATACACTTCCCTTTAGTTTCGACTCAGTTTGACTTGACATTTAACATAGAACTTGACTTCATGACCACACATACTTTCTTAGCTCCTAATATCATATATCACTTAGTATATACACATATACATTATGTAGACACCACATAACCATCATCATATGCCATTCATGGTTTAAACATCACATTTAATACATAATCCATAGGGAAACAATAATAAGCTCGTGTATATAATACAAAGTAAAATCTCATAATCACAACCAAACTGTACGACTACTAAACTATATCTAGCTAGACTCGCTAAACGTTCAGTTAAACGTAGGTTGGATTCAGAGACTTACCGGACCTCCTCAAACGTATGCGAATTTATCCACATGTTTGGCCAGCAATGTGTATGTTCTATTTAGACTTATCAAACATCAAATCCTTGGCTACCCAAATGTTTGGTTCGTCAGCCAAACGTATGGTTAACGCTAGAAGCACAAAAAAAAGCCTGAACTTTGACTTTACCATACAAAATTTGGCCCTAGATCAACCTCTTACTACCCCAACTAGCCCCAACAAAGACTAAAAAATGTCTCTATATTAATACTCTCATTTTCAATCATTGAACCACTCATAATCCTCAATACAAACCGTAGAAATGCAACATAAAAACTATATGCAGAAGATCTTTACTCACCCAGTTCATTATACGTCATGATAAACTATAATTAATCGTCTGTTAGTCAACAACAGTCAACGATATAACTCTTGCAGTTCAGCACCCAAGTATTGCTGTTCAGCCATGATTGCACTTCGGCTGAGCCCCATGGCATCCTTTTTGCTATCAAAGAATAAGCCAAGGACTGCACCTCGGCACCGAAGCCCAACATCAGCTTCAGCTCAAGTGCTAGTGCTACCCCTTAGACCACTTCAGCTAAATTCAACGTTGCACTTCAGCAAGACTTGATCTTGCACTTCGGCGAGGCATGGTTGGGCACTTCAGCGAAGGAATCAAGCACAGCATTACATCAAGGAACCATCAGGCAGAAGTGCAATTCGAATATAGTGACTACAACTGGTTATTCAGTCTGTACACGCCAAGGTCACTCCAGCAGACCTATTAGTCACATCAGCCGGTCTACCAGTCACATCAAAAGACCTACATACAGCATCCTAAGCTTTCTGCCCCAAGCAAACATCCCATCTGCTATCAGAGGCCAAGGACGGGAAACAGCTGAAAAAGCAAGCCAATACAGACCAGAAAGGGGATCCGAATCCAAAATCTATTCCTCATACAACCTGGAGGTAATACACTAAACTTTCTCTTCGGCTAAGACCTGTGAGAATTTTCTAACTCCATACACTAAATTACATTCTCAGTGAGAAATGGCCCAAACTGACTTGAGCGTCGGAGGGTTTTACCTGGGGTCATCCCCCTAAGACCTCTGATCTTTGCTTCCTTGTGCAGGACATTCAGGAAGTTATTCCAGTTATCTTCTTCAAACCAGTTAACTATTCTTCAAGTTAACTGACGACGTTCATTTGAGGTCGCCTTAGACCCTTGGTGAAGATCCGGCTTCATCATTTGGCGCTAGAAGGAGGGGCCCTAGTCTCTTGACCCAGTAAAACAGTTACTCAAAGCTTTCTTAATTTCGATCTTACCAAGCTATTGAGAGAAAGATGGATAAAAAAGATGGATAAGGGTCCAAGCGACCTACGACATCTAAGAGAAGTCAGAAATCTTCTCAACAACAAACAGAACAGTGTTCTACAGAGCCGGGAGAATCCTCAACTCCCACCATTGCCTTCACATATGAAGAGCATATGCGAGCCATACACTATGTGGCTCAAAACCCAGGTGTGTTCCAAGCTGTAGTGAGGGAAATGAAGGGGAAAGCCTCTGCAGCAAAGTCCAGTGGGTCCCATTCCATTAACTCTCACCCGCAAGAACACCTGGAGTACTCTCTAACTCGGCCTGAGTATCACCCCAGGCGTCAGACCGAATTTATGGTCGAGGCAAGGTGTTCAGGACAAAAGTCTAGCCACCAGAGCTTAAAACGTGCTCAAAAAGCATCTTTGCCATTCAAACATGGCCGAGAAATTGACAATAAAGGCAAGGCCCCGCTGCAGGAAAAGTGCTCTGTCAAGATTTGGTTAGGAGGTGAGGTAAAGAAAGGAACTCTCTGTTGGCTTCAAAAGCCCATATCCTTTCCTACATGAGGAAGAAGTCTCTGGCAAAGGAACCTCAGCCCCTGGCTGGACCAATCCACAAAAGAGACCGCCAACTGTACTGCCTTTATCATCATGATATTGGGTATGATACAGAAGACTGTAGGCAGCTTGGACAAGAAATTCGGCATCTTATCAAGCTTGGTCACCTACAGCGGTTTTACAATCCGAGGTCAAGACTGCACAACAGGCTGGATTTTGCCAGGCCCCCTCCCGATGAGAATTGCAAACCTGGGCCTTATCCCAGGTTGCCAAGTGATGAGGACTCAGGTTCCGATAAAAAGGGGCTACGGGATCCTGGGCGAACAAGGCTGAGTTGACAACAAGAGTCTGTGATTCAAATGAATCAAGGATTTATTGCCCCTTGCGGATATTCATAATTTTTCAACTCGGCATTGCATTATTAAAGGGTCAATCCTTTGTTCGACTCCCACATGGCCCTCTATATTTCACCTCAGAAGGTCTGAGAAGGTTGAGCAGGACTCAACATATGGGACAGGTTTCCCTATATTCTAACTCAGCAGGACTGAGAAGGTTGAGCAGGACTCAACATATGGGAAAGGTTTCCCTATATTCTAACTCAGCAGGAGAGGGTTGAGCAGGACTCAATATATGGGACAGGTTTCCCTATACTCTAACTCAGCAGGTCTGAGAAGGTTGAGCAGGACTCAACATATGGGACAGGATTCCCTATATTCTAAGTCAGCAAGTCTGAGAGGGTTGAGCAGGTTTTAACATATGGGACATGTTTCCCTATATTTCATCTCAGCAGGTCTGATAGGGTTGAGCAAGACTCGACAAATGGGACAGGTTTCCCTATATTCTAACTCAGCAGGACTGAGAAGGTTAAGCAGGACTCAACATATGGGACAGGTTTCCTGATATTCTAACTCAGCAGGTCTGAGAGGGTTGAGCAGGACTCAACATACGGGACATGTTTCCCTATACTCTAACTCAGCAGGTCTGAGAAGTTTGAGCAGGACTCAACATATGAGACAGGTTTCCCTATATTCTAACCAAGCAGGACTGATAGGGTTGAGCAGGACTCGACATATAGGATAGGTTTCCCTATATTCTAACTCAGCAGGACTGAGAAGTTTGAGCATGACTCGACATATGGGACAGGTTTCCCTATATTCTAACTCAGCATGACTGAGAAGATTGAGCAGGACTCCACATATGGGACAGGTTTCCCTATATTCTAACTCAGCAGGTCTGAGAGGGTTGAGCAGGACTCAACATATGGGACATGTTTCCCTATATTTCACCTCAGCAGGTCTGAGAGGGTTGAGCAGGACTCGACATATGGGACAGGTTTCCCTAAATTCTAACTCAGTAGGACTGAGAAGGTTGAGCAGGACTCAACATTGGGATAGGTTTCCCTATATTCTAACTCAGCAGGACTGAGAAGGTTGAGCAGGACTCAACATATGGGACAGGTTTCCCTATATTTCACCTCAGCAGGTCTGAGAAGGTTGAGCAGGACTCAACATATAGGACAGGTTTCCCTATATTTCACCTCAGCAGGTCTGAGAAGGATGAGCAGGACTCGACATATGGGACAGGTTTCCTTATTTCATCTCAGCAGGTCTGAGGGGGTTGAGCAGGACTCAACATATGGGACAGGTTTCCCTATATTCTAACTCAGAAGGTCTGAGAGGGTTGAGCAGGAGTCAACATATGGGACAGGTTTCCCTATACTCCAAATCAGCAGGTCTGAGAAGGTTGAGCAGGACTCAACA
>AP025047.1:9616873-9653700 GCA_036186865.1 Eustoma russellianum | reverse complement strand
CGGTGATAACTTGAAAAATGGTGAGATCTCTTTTTTCTTTCGGTGTAAGTGCTTCTAGCTAAAGCTTAAACAAAGTTATACCCTTCTCAGCCATATAAATTTCGGCTTACTTAATTACAAAGGTAGAAAAGTAGTTGAGTAACAGTTTAACGTGGTTCTTGGCCTTACTCTACTGCTTGCTTGCAGGACCAAGAGATAATACAGAATTCTCTTTCTTCTTCTTTTTGGGGTTCGAATTCAGAAGCGAATTTCGTTCATTTTGGATAGCTTCAGATCTTAGTTGTTCAGAACATGATTGGGGTTCAGTTATCAAATATAGATTACTCCCGAAGATCTAGTCCGACTTCAATTGTAAGTTAGGATAATAGTCAGATCCAGGCATTTTTGGCGCGGTCTGTCAAAAACGGGTTGCTTATATTTGTGTGTCTAGACTTGGTGAAGATATTTGGTACTTGTAACATTTTTGTGATGCCAAATCTGCCAAATGTGGTTGCTTGGTACAGTGGTACTCATCTTATTGGCTTTGTTTCCATGAAATGCTTAAAATAATTGTCTGCTGTAGGCTGATTTGCTAAATTTGTTGCCAATATAAGCTGGATTACATACCCCATCATTATAGTGTTTAGTGTGTAGGTTATATGAGACGCGCCTTGTTCTTTTTACTGAATATACAAATTCGAGCGCTCGTATGTACTCATTTTGCGATATGATTTAGGACTTCATAGAAAAGTGATGGAAAGAAATCATAACGTACCATATTCAGGAAGACCAGATCAAATCAAATCTATGTATTTATATATATTCCATAGTTAGTTACCGTATATTGTACTATAAGAAGCCATTGTAAACAAATTCAATCAATGAAAAGAGATTTCATTCAGTTCTACATGGTATTCTACATTGTATCAAAGCAGGTTGATTCTTGGACTCAAATTTCATCATAGTCCAGTATCAACAAACAATCAAATCTGGTACACCGAGATCAAAACAGAAAAACACACCCAGCAAACAAACACTCAATCATCAACAGAAAAACCCAGAATCCGATCACAAGGGAAGTTTTCTTCCTGTCTAGGAACTCAGAACTTGATCATCATAGTTCCTAGCCAAGATTAGGCAGCCTCAAACCTTCAATAAACAAGACAAAAGTTAAGAAGTAGAAAAAACAAACCAGAAAACAGCGACTTAGCCATTTAACTGGTTAATCTGCTGCGAAGTGGCCTTAGTTTACAGATTTCAACTGCCAATTCGGACAATTTGTCAATTGGCATCAAATTGAATAGCGACAACTACCAACTCTAGGCCACGTTGATCAGGAAAGCCTCGGGGGGAGAGGCCGGAGTAAGCACTTGATAGGTGTACCTCCTCCTCCGGCGGCCACATACCCTAATTACTCACAGTGGGAGACAAACGACCACTGCATATTTACATGGCTCATAAAGAATATTGAGCCCAACTTGGTGACAATGTACCGCCAGTACCCAACCGTAAAGGCCTTGTGGATGGCCTAGCAATCACTTATGGCACAGGAACCGACTCGTTGCAAGCCTTTGACCTGCATAAACGAGCCAATTCCATCAAGCAAGGGAGTAGTAGTTTGGAAGATTTATGGAACAAGCTTACAGTATATGGATGGAAATCGACAGAGAAGTCGAACCCCATGAAAGATTCAGAGGACATCGCAGTTTACAACAACAAAATTCAGAACAGAGATTCTACCAACTCTTGATGGCTGCTGATGACAAATTTGAAGCCATCAAAAGGGATATACTCAAGAGGGACACACTGTCCTCACCAGAAGCGGCCTACGCGGCCATCAGAAGAGAGGAAGCACGCATGCAGATAATAAAAGGAAGCCCCTCAGAGTATGGAGACTCATCACAGGGGATTGGGACAGGATTGCGCACAAGGGGCAAAGATGGCCGAAAAACTGAAACCTCCCCCCCCATGCTCACTGACATCATCGCGTAGGGAGGAGGACAAGAGCAAACTGGTTTGTATCCACTATGGAAAGCGCAAGCATACCAAAAGAGAATGCTTTGAGCTAGTAGGATATCCGGATGAGTGGGGCAAACAAGGAGAAGAAAGAGCATGGACGGAGTGGTCGCGGGGCTGTCGCTGTAGGTGCCAACATCGCTGATGTTGGCTCCAGTACCAGAGATAATGAAGAAAAGGCACTAATGGAGCACAACGAGACAGAATCAGAGAGAAGAAGAAGGGAGAAGAAGCAGCGTAGCAGCAACAAAGATCAAGGAGGCGCTGAAAATGCAGGTAGGGTTGGGGCTTTTAAAAGCTCCAACCCTTGCTTTGTTTTTCCTTTTGTGCCCCTCAATACATCTTAAATGCCACAAATACCCCTCACTAATTCTCAACCCCCAACGGACCAAAATTCCCAAACTACCCTTGCTCTTGCAAATTACCTAAAAACTTCTTACGTCCCACTTAATCACCCGTGTGTCAAAAAAAATCTCAAAATTACCAACCCCCAGTCACAATCAAATACATGCTCATGGTGGGTCCTAGATCGCGGAGCCATCGACACTATGACCTTCGACCCTCAAGATTTTTTTCCATTTCACCGCAACCAAAGCCCACAAGAGCCATATCGAACTGTAAGTGGAGAGTTAATCTGTAGCGCCCCGGCCCGGACAGCAGAATCCGAACGGTGCACCCGTCGTAGCTTACTGAGAAGACTACAAGACATCTCATCTCTCGATTACACATCATCAACGATGTAAGAGAAATAAGCGCGGAAACATGTGAAAAGTAAGGTCTAAATCCATCAACATTGTACTCAAAGAAAAACGTAAGAAATTTAAAACGGTTTATGGACGCAGCCATCTACATCCTCAATATTCAAAAGGAAACTAAGACAATAAGGAATGTCCCAAAGCAAATCCCCAAGACGAGCTCTAAACATCCCATTCGGCCACTCGCCGTCGTTTTCTATAAAGATCATGTCGTAATTAGGCTCATCTGCAAAACAAAGGTAGTACCCTTAGCGAAAAATGCTAGCAAGTAACCCGCTTATAAGACCTACGGATCAACACATGGCAAACATGAGTGATATATAATTCAAGGAATAACGGGGCACATGTCTTGTATACTTTTCAAGAGCATAGATTTAACAGTATAAAAACATAAGAACAGTAACTCATAACGTTCAACAGTTCACTATCAATCAAGTCTCGTATCAATCATACCCATGCTTCATACCATGTGATGCATTTACTTTCTATAACCCAAGCAAAATTTATCATGCCCTGACCACAAAACATAAACAAAAGACTTTTCATAGCACATGTCATGCATATCTTTTCACAAACTTTCCAAGAAAACACTTCTTGTCTTATTCTTAACGTAGCAGTACTTTATACCCTGTGGGTGATCAGTCCACAGCAACATAACTTTATACCCCGTGCTAAAGGTCTACGGCCTCATAACATATACTTTATACCCCGTGCTGATAGGTCCACGGCCCCATAACATATACTTTATACCCTGTGCTGATAGGTCCACGGCCCCATAACATACACTTTATACCCCACAATTGATCCACATGTCACGCTTTTATATCCTGCCACCGCAGGCGTGACTTTTATACCCTGTGATCAAGCAGTTATAACTTCTCTTTCGCAAACTTTATACCCTGTGCCGAAACACAGCTCTTCTCAAAACATTACGCAAATGCAAATGCCATGATGCAAGATTTCAGACCTCCTTATAACATTCATATTTTTCATTCACATACTTCAAATCACATTCAAATGTCACTCAGTCACTCGAGACTAACCTCATTCACACACTCGAGCCTATTCTTTCTGATAATTCAACATCACCTGAACATTCTTTCTCGAACACGAAGGATAGTATAGGAGCCCTCACATTCCTTCTATTAATCTCTGTAGAGTCTTATACGTTCATTCCTAACCCTTAGGTCTTTCACGTTGAAATCTGATTCGAATACCCTTCAAAATCTCCACCTTTGATTCGTCATCTTAAGTCATGTTCCCAAGACTTAGACTAACCTCAATCAAGTCCTAAGAAGTCCCTAAGGCCTCACAAAGGGTCCCCTAACTTTCCTCTTCCTTTCCACAAAACAGGTGGACGTCATACCCTGACGTCGATCGATCGACGTACGTCATACCCTGACGTCGATCGATCGACGTCCATCCGAGGGACGTCGAACTCTCACTCAATCTATGTCGATCGATCGACGTCTATCTGAGGCACGTCGATCTCTCACTCATCCTACGTCGATCGATCTACGTCTTTCTGAGGCACGTCATCCCCTCACTTACTATCGTCGATCGATCGACGTACGTCATACCCTGACGTCGATCGATCGATGTCCCCGTTCCAGAATTCCATTCTGCAGTTTTTCTGCAGAAACTGCTGAAATCACCCCCAATTCGATCCCAACTTTCTCCCAAACCATTCCAAGCCTATTTCCCACTATCAATCCATCCTTAATTCACCCAAAACAACACCTTTAACTTACGATTCACAGATTCAAGCCTAGCACGCAAAGCAATCATCAAATCAAGCCTAAAAATCTAATCTTTTCACTCTCATTCCCTTCAACCGCCATTATCAACAAAGTAGGGTTCAAGGGATTGGGATTTACATGATCTCACATAAACACAATAACCACAATGATTTTTCAACATATAATGGCCAAATCTCAAAACCAAAACACATAAATCACATATAGAGTCACAGAAAGAAATTACTGCATGGTGATCCAATTTTGATATCAAAACTAGGCCTTTTTCATTCGCAAACCGTAAGAACTTATAAGAAAGTTACTTGCCTGTGATTACTTGAAGACGGATTGAAGAACAGAAGAAGAACGGATCGAAAATCTTGAAGTTTTCTTCGTCTAGGGCTGGAGGAGAAAAGTCGCCTATGGAGAGAAATAGGGAACGTCGGTTTTTCCTTTCTAATAGGGAAGAGAAACTGACGTTTGTCAGTTTTGATATGGGAAGGGATGGAAATTTGGAGTTTCTAAATTATATCTATTATCTTATTTATCTTAAAGGATAATTTTCTAATATTCAATTCTAATTTGAATACAAATTAATTCTAATATTTAATCCTTCATTAATGCCAATTAGTCCTAATACTTAATTCGATATTCATTACCGTTGACCGTCATTAATCTCATTTAATTCCTTCTCTATCTTTTAATTATTCTACGGAGGGTGCGGGGCATAACATTCCACCCCCTTACAAAAGTTTCGTCCTCGAAACTTGCGTACCTTAGTTGAAGAGTTGAGGATACTTTTCTTGCATCTGCTCTTCAAGTTCCACGTAGCTTCCCGTTCAGTGTGATTGCTCCATGGACTTTGACATAGGGACACCCGTCTCCGTAACACTTGTTCCTTACGATCCACGATTCTCATTGGTACCTCTTCATAGGTAACATCGTCATTGAGTTCCAAGGGTTGTGTTTCCAGTATGTGACTCGGGTCCGTCACATATTTTCTTAGTTGTGACACGTGGAAGACATTGTGAACCCGTGCTAACACTAGGGGTAGTGCCAGTTGATATGCCAAATCCCCTATCTTTTCCAATATCTCGTAAGGGCCAATAAATCGTGGACTTAATTTTCCTTTTACCCCAAATCTCATAATGCCTTTGGTAGGCGACACTCTCAAATATACATTTTCACCCACATCGAATGCCAAGGGTCGTCGTTTGGAGTCCGCCCAACTCTTATTACGGTCCTGAGCTATCTTGAGTTTGTTCCGAATAATCCTTACTTTTTCTAACGTTTTCTCCAGGAGCTCGGGTCCTGTGATTGTTCTTACACGACTTCATCCCAATAGACAGGGGATCTACATTTCCTTCCATACAATGCTTCAAAAGGGGCCATATGAATTGCGCTGTGATGACTATTATTGTACGAGAATTCCATCAACTTCACCATTCCGTCCCAATTTCCTTTAAAGTATAACACACGCAAGCCCTTAGCATGTCTTCAAGTGTCTGAATAGTCCGTTCAGACTGTCCATCGGTTTGGGGATAATAGGCGGTGCTCATTCTCAATTCTGTGCCTATAGCTCCCTGAAATGCTGTCCAGAATTCGGAGGTAACCGTGAGTCTCGATCCGATACTATGCTCACTGGGACACCATGTAAGCTAACAATACTATCCATATACATGTTTACCAACTTCTCCAAAGGTGCTTCGCTTGAGATAGGCAGAAAATGGGCTGACTTGGTTAACCGGTCCACTACTACCAAATCATATCGCATCCATTTCTCGTCTTGGGTAATCCGGCTATGAAATCCATGGTGATATGTTCCCATTTCCACTCCGGAATCTCTAGTGGCATTAACAAACCACCAGGCCGCTGGTGCTCGGCTTTAACCTGTTGGCAAACTAGACATCTCTCAATGAACACTGCAATATGTCTCTTCATTCCGGACCACCAATAATGTTGTTTTAGGTCTCTGTACATCTTGGTGCTACCAGGATGTATGGATAATTTGGTGTTATGAGCCTCCTGCAGGATTTCTTTCCGTAGCTCATCAACATCTGGCACACATAATCTCCTTCTAAACCATAGGCTCCCGTCTCCTTTAACCTCAAATCCTTCGACTTGGCTATTCTTGAGCTTTTCTACGATTTCATTCAGGGTTCCATCCTTACTTTGAGCCTCTTTTACCCTATCGATGAGACTAGGAGTGAGGGTCGATGTCGCCAAAACATTCATGGTGGATTCTACCAACTCCAACCCAAATTCTTCCATTTCTCTTTCTAATGGCGACTGTCGTGCGTGATTTGACTTCCTGCTTAGCGCATCCGCCACCTTATTAGCTTTACCCGGGTGGTAGTGAATGGTCAAGTCGTAATCTTTCAACAGTTCCAACCATCTCCGTTGTCTCATGTTCAACTCTTTCTGAGAGAACATATACTTTAAGCTCTTGTGATCTGTGAATACCGAGCACTTCTCTCCGTATAAATAATGCCGCCATATCTTTAAAGCGAACACTACTGCAGCCAATTCGAGGTCGTGGGTTGGGTAGTTCTGTTCATACATCTTTAGTTGCCTTGAGGCATACGCAATAACCCTCTCGTGTTGCATCAGAACACAACCTACAACCGAGGTATTAGATTAAAGTTAAATGTGAGTGGAATGATTGTAACTTACATTATAATTTACGTACATAAACCATTTTCGATGCGTCACTATAGATCACGAATCCGTCAGTACCGGAGGGTTGAGCCAATACTGGGGCTGTGGTTAATTTCTTATTGAGTTCTGTGAAGCTCTTCTCACACTCAGCTGTCCATTCAAACTTGGTCTTCTTTTGAGTCAGCCGACTAAGGGGTACTGCTATTTTCGAAAATCCCTCAACGAATTTTCTGTAATAACCGGCTAAACCCAAGAACTTCGTACCTCAGTGACGTTAGTGGATCTAGGCCACTCGATGATGGCTTCTACCTTCTTCGGATCTACTGCAATCCCTTCCTCTGAGATTACATGACCCAGGAAGGTCACACTCCTCAACCAGAACTCGCATTTACTGAATTTGGCGTATAGCTGTTTATGCCTCAATATGCTCAAAACAACTCTCAAATGGTCCGTATGAGTTTGTTCATCAGGGGAGTACACAAGGATATCGTCAATGAATACAACAAATTTGTCCAACTGTTCCCTGAAGACAGTATTCATAAGATCTATAAAGGCAGCGGGGGCATTTGTTAGTCCAAAGGGCATCACCAGGAACTCGTAGTGCACATATCTGGTACGGAAAGCGGTCTTTGCTATGTCCTCTCGGCTTTACTCTTAGTTGGTGGTATCCTGACCGGAGGTCAATTTTGGAGAAGATCTTAGCACCTTTTAATTGGTCAAATAAGTCCTCTATTCGTGGCAGTGGGTATTTGTTCTTAATGTTAATCTTGTTCAGTTTCTGTAATCGATGCAGTCTCATACTGCCATCCTTTTCTTCACAACAACACGGGTGCTCCCCAAGAGGACGCACTAGGACGTATGAACTTCTTGTCTAATAACTCTTGTAGTTGTTCCTTCAGTTCCCTTAACTCTGTCGGAGCCATTCTATAAGGAGCCTTAGAAATCGGTTCGGCCCCTGGAATTAATTTATCTCGAACTCTACTTCTCTCGGTGGTGGTATTCCTGGCAAATCTTTCGGAACACATCAGGAAACTCGTTGACCACCGGAATCTGCCCAATAGGGGTGCTTCTTGGCTAGCATCCACTGCATACACTAAGAATCCCTCAGCACCTTTCTTTAAGGCTCTACATGCCTGAGCCACGGACATAAACAACTTCTTGAGAATTTTCTTTCGCTCCGCTCCCCTTGGAACTTCACTTCTTCCATGTTAACGTTCTTAATTTTCACTTGTTTCAGTCGACAATCGATGTTGGCATGATACTTGGCCAACCAGTCCATCCCCAAGATAACGTCGAAATCATACATCTGAATGGGGATTAACGTAACAGAGAAACTTTGTTCTTCAAACTCTAGTTCATAGTCCCGATACCGTTGGTATGAAGTCATAACTTGATCTCCAACCGTCTGAACACGGTATGGAGTTTCTAACCACTCAGGTATCTTAATGAGTGTTTAGCAAATCTTTTTGACACAAAGGAGTGGCTTGCGCCACTATCGAAAAGCACGTTGGCGGGCATCTTATCTACTAGAATCGTACCTAAGACCACATCAAGGTTTGTATAGAGAGTTAAACACATATGAACCTTAATTTAATGGTAATTTTAAACTTAAATTAAGTCGCACCTGTTACCACATCAGTGGCTTCACGGGCATCAGTGTCAGTCATGAGATGGACTCGAGCGTTTGCTCTTGGTTTTGCTCTGGGCTGTTGGGCCGCCTCCCCCGGAGCGTTTTTCTTCATTTCGGGACAATCCCTGATCATGTGACCCACTTGTCCACAACGATAACATGCTCCTGCTAACTTCCTACACTCTCCCACATGACTTTTATTGCAATGGGGGCACACTCGCACAGCCTGCTGTATGATCGGGTTTTGGGTGGGGGTCTCTGGAAATTTCCCACTGGTTCTCTCTTTGGGATCTTGACCCAACGTTCGGCTCTGCCCCCCATTCTTACCTCTTCTCTAAGTCTTTACCTTTGTCGGAAGGCCCAGTGCCAGCCTCCCTTGCTGCTACCCTTCGGAAATCGCTCTCCACCCGAAAACATGCGTCTAACATATCCTCAAAATTTTTTCATTCCGGCGTTCACGATCGCCGATTGTATCCTCGAGTCCAGTCCCCTTTCAAACTTGGCCATCTTGAGGCGATTATCAGACATGATTGCCGGAGAAAACTTTCCCAAGGCATGGAAACGGTCTGCGTACTCTGAAACCGTCATCCGACCTTGCTCAAGTCGGTCAAATGATCGGATCTTGTTCAGAATCGCCGTCTCCGGCACATATATTTCAAGAAAGCCTCACAAAATGTGCCCAAGTGATTGGCGGGGCCATTTTCAGAACCGTACCTGTCCACCACTCTCCTGCTTTGCCACTCAGAAGGGGCGTGGCAACCTCAACCTTGATTTCTTCCGGCACCTGCACCAGTCGGAAACACTTCTCCATTCTCACTTCAGCCATCCATTGTGCAGTTCCTCAGGGTCCGTGCATCCCTCAAACTCCGGAACCCTTACCTTCCTCAACTCCCCGTAGAAGATCGGATGTTATGCTGGGGCGACGGAGGTGGCCGAGGTTGTTGTTGTTGTTGTGCGTAACCCTGAGTAATCACGGTCAGGGCATCGGTGAGCAATTGGGGTAACAGCACTTGTGGGGCTGGTCTTCATGCCATTTCCTGGATTTCCGATGTTATTTCTCCTTGGAGGCATTCTTGCTGAAAGATCAACGTTTCGTTAGACATTAGTAGGCATCGAGAGTCGCTAATATAAGCATACATAAGTCTGGGTGAGGTGTGGAAACAGAACATTACCATGTAGATTAACGCGCTCGCACACACCCCAACCTTGATTACACTTATATCTAAGATCACATACTTAAACCTACGGATCAACTAAGGGTCAGAATCATAGCTTAATACTCTATATGACATAACCTAGGTCTCCGAGGTAGATCTGAAGCCTAGGCTCTGATACCACCTGTAGCGCCCCAGCCCGGACAGCGGAATCCGAACCGGTGCACCCGTCGTAGCTTACTGAGAAGACTACAAGATGTCTCATCTCTCGATTACACATCATCAACGACGTAAGAGAAATAAGCGCGGAAACATGTGAAAAGTAAGGTCTAAATCCATCAACATTGTACTCAAAGAAAAACGTAAGAAATTTAAAACGGTTTATGGACGCAGCCATCTACATCCTCAATTTCAAAAGGAAACTAAGACAATAAGGAATGTCCCAAAACAAATCCCCAAGACGAGCTCTAAACGTCCCATTCGGTCCACTCGCCGTCGTCTTTTATAAAGATCATGTCGTAATTAGGCTCATCTGCAAAACAAAGGTAGTACCCTTAGCGAAAAACGCTAGTAAGTAACCCCTTATAAGACCTACGGGATCAACACATGGCAAAACATGAGTGATATAATTCAAGGAATAACGGGGCACATGTCTTGTATACTTTTCAAGAACGTAGATTTAACAGTATAAAAACATAAGAACAGTAACTCATAACATTCAACAGTTCACTATCAATCAAGTCTCGTATCAATCATACCCATGCTTCGTACCATGTGATGCATTTACTTTCTACAACCCATGCAAAACACTTATCATGCCTGACCACAAAACATAAACAAAAGACTTTTCATAACACATGTCATGCATATCTTTTCACAAACTTTCCAAGAAAACACTTCTTGTCTTATTCTTCACGTAGCAGTACTTTATACCCTGTAGGTGATCAGTCCACATCACATAACTTTATACCCCGTGCTAATAGGTCCACGGCCCCATAACATATACTTTATACCCCGTGCTAATAGGTCTACGGCCTCATAACATATACTTTATACCCTGCTGATAGGTCACGGCCCCATAACATATACTTTATACCCTGTGCTGATAGGTCCACGGCCCCATAACATACACTTTATACCCCACAATTGATCCACAGGTCACGCTTTTATATCCTGCCACCGCAGGCGTGACTTTTATACCCTGTGATCAAGCAGTTATAACTTATCTTTCGCAAACTTTATACCCTGTGTCGAAACACAGCTCTTCCAAAACATTATGCAAATGCAAATGCAAATGCCATGATGCAAGATTTCAGACCTCCTTATAACATTCATATTTTTCATTCACATACTTCAAATCACATTCAAATGTCACTCAGTCACTCGAGACTAACCTCATTCACACACTCGAGCCTATTCTTTCTGATAATTCAACATCACCTGAACATTCTTTCTCGAACACGAAGGATAGTATAGGAGCCCTCACATTCCTTCTATTAATCTCTGTAGAGTCTTATACGTTCATTCCTAACCCTTAGGTCTTTCACGTTGAAATCCGATTCGAATACCCTTCAAAATCTCCACCTTTGATTCGTCATCTTAAGTCATGTTCCCAAGACTTACTAACCTCAGTCAAGTCCTAAGAAGTCCCTAAGGCCTGACAAAGGGTCCCCTAACTTTCCTCTTCCTTTCCACAAAACAGGTGGACGTCATACCCTGACGTCGATCGATCGACGTACGTCATACCCTGACGTCGATCGATCGACGTCCATCGAGGGACGTCGAACTCTCACTCAATCTATGTCGATCGATCGACGTCTATCTGAGGCACGTCGATCTCTCACTCATCCTACGTCGATCGATCTACGTCTTTCTGAGGCACGTCATCCCCTCACTTACTATATGTCGATCGATCGACATACGTCATACCCTGACGTCGATCGATCGACGTCCCTATTCCAGAATTCCATTCTGCAGTTTTTTTTCAGAAACTGCTGAAATCACCCCCAATTCGATCCCAACTTTCTCCCAAACCATTCCAAGCCTATTTCCCACTATCAATCCATCGTTAATTCACCTAAAACAACACCTTTAACTTACGATTCACGGATTCAAGCCTAGCACGCAAAGCAATCATCAAATCAAGCCCAAAAATCTAATCTTTTCACTCTCCATTCCCTTTAACCGCCATTATCAACAAAGTAGGGTTCAAGGGATTGGGATTTACATGATCTCACATAAACAACAATAACCACAATGATTTTTCAACATATAATGGCCAAATCTCAAAACCAAAACACATAAATCACATATAGAGTCACAGAAAGAAATTACTGTATGGTGATCCAATTTTGATATCAAAACTAGGCCTTTTTCATTCGCAAATCGTAAGAACTTATAAGAAAGTTACTTGCCTGTGATTACTCGAAGACGGATTGAAGAACGGAAGAAGAACGAATCGAAGATCTTGAAGTTTTCTTCGTCTAGGGCTGGAGGAGAAGAAAGTCGCCTATGGAGAGAAATAGGGAACGTCGGTTTTTCCTTTCTAATAGGGAAGAGAAACTTACGTTTGTCAGTTTTGATATGGGAAGGGATGGAAATTTGGAGTTTCTAATCCCAGTTTAGGGCAGTGGCACTGTTGAAATATCTCCAAACTTACACCTAAATAGTTGTCTTTATATTCCCGGTTGTCTTCTAAACTATTATCCCTCAGTAAAATCACCAAGCAATTTAACTGTGTAGCCCTGATATATCCTGATTTCTATCTCTTGCAGGATATTCATACGAAGGAGATCATTGGGCGAGGCACTGAGAGAGACGACCTATACTATATGGAGGAGGTTGCTCAAACTGGGCCGGTCCATGCTTGCCCACCGGACAGCTGATAGACAACTGTGGTTGTGGCACCGTTGATTGGGTCACCCTTCATTTGGGTATCTCCATACTTTATTCCCTTCCTTATTTACACAGTCTAATAAATAAACTATATGTTATACTTGTATTCTTGTCAAACACTATAAGGGCAAGTTTTGCCCTAATAACACTCGAGTTGATCATTGTTTTTCTTAATACATTCCGATGTATGGGGACCTGCACCTTCTCCTACTCCACAGGGATTCTGATATTTTGTGATGTTTGTTGATGATTATTCTTGGATGGCATGGGTATATTTCTTGAACCATAAGTCTCATGTCTCGACCAAATTCATAAACTTCTTCCACATGGTCGATACTCAGTTTCACCAAAAAAAAAAATCAGATACTGCGTTTCAATAATAGAGGCAAATAAATGTCCCCACACTTACATTCATTTCTCTAAGAACATGGAATCATTCATCCCCCACCTGTCCAAATACTCCACAACAGGGCAATGATGATTGAAGCCCATGTTCCCAAAAGTTTTTGGCCTGAAGCCATTGCGACCTCTGCCTACCTTATAAACAGAATACCAACACGATCTCTAGACCAAAAAACTCTCATACAGACATTAGCCACACTGGTCAGTATTCCGTGTATCATGAATCTTCCTCCTAAAATCTTCAGGTGTATTGTCTATACTCATATTCCCAAACACAAGCACACTAAATTAGACCCCTGTGCCATAAAGTGTGTCTTCATAGGGTATGCCACACACACAAAGCACTGCCGTTGTTACAATCCTCTTACTCCCCGGATCAATGTTACCCTTGACTGTGTATTTGTTGAAACCGAGTATTACTTTGCCACCAGTACTGAGGCTCATAGGGAGAATCAGAGTGAGTCTCTCGACTGGTTACATAACTCTAGGTGGTCCAAGGCCTACCAACAAGGACAAGTAGGTGGCACCGCCAAGCATGCCCTGTCCGAGGTAGGTGGGTCCGAAACTCAAGTGCCATTGTCCAGTGAGTCTCTGTCTGTGAATGTTCCGCACGAGGTAAGTGATATGACCTAATTACCACTCCCGATATATTATCCACCCATCTATCGACGTACTCGAACTCACTGAACACCCTGAGCCCCGTGATGAGCCGCAGGTACCGCAGGTACACTCTCCCTCCAAGAAGAAATCGTGGTGTTCCGCCCCAACAATATTCATCAGAACGGAGAACAGGATGTGCTAGGCATTCAATGAATGTGGATGTATCTGATAAAGGAAACCCTGTTTATGTCACCCTGTACCGAGAAGGCTCCACGAGATGTTAACGAAACACTCCAACAAAGGGAATGGAAAGAGGCAATGGAGGTTGAAATAGAGGCACTTCAGAAAAACAACATGTGGGAGAAATGTGAGCGCCTAGAGGAAAGCGGCCCATTAGATGCCGTTGGCTGTTTATAGTGAAATATAAAGCGGATGGCACGATTGAGCGATATAAGGCCAGATTGATAGCAAAGAGATACACTCAGACATATGGAATTGACTATTCAGAAAGTTTCTCTATGGTTGCCAAGATTGAGACTACCGAGTCATGTTTCTATTGCTATCAACAGAGAATGGCCATTACACCAGTTCGATGTTAAAAATGCCTTCTTACACAGAGAGCTAAACAAAGAGGTTTACATAGAGGCACCACCTGGTTTCGCACATAAATTTGGAAGAAATGAGGTTGGCAAGCTCAAGCGGGCACTCTACGGGTTAAAACAGTCATCGAGGGCTTGGTTCAGACGGTTCACTCTTGTCATGAAGCAGAACAAATAAGCAGAGTAACGCAGACCACACATTGTTCCTGAAACGAAAAGGTGAATTAATTACATGTCTCATAATTTA
The DNA here is from genome assembly GCA_036186865.1 of Eustoma russellianum. NCBI lineage: Eukaryota > Viridiplantae > Streptophyta > Magnoliopsida > Gentianales > Gentianaceae > Eustoma > Eustoma russellianum. The sequence continues at coordinate 9,639,029 of AP025047.1, read as the reverse complement.
TGTGGATGATATGGTCCTTACAGGTAATGACAAAGAAGAGATGGATCCTTAAAAACAGTTTGTTTTCTGAATTCGAAATGAAAGACTTGGGAGACCTGAAATACTTCCTCGGAATAGAGGTACTTCAAACGAAAGAAGGTTTTTCATATCTCAACGGTAGTACATATTGGATCTATTGACCGAGACAGGGATGCTGAACTCCAGGCCAATGAGACTCCCGTTGCGGTTAATCAGAAGCTTCAGATTAAGAGGAAGTGCCTACAACGAATAAAGAGCAATATCAGAGGCTGGTTGGAAAGTTGATCTATCTATCTCATACACGACCGGATATAGCATATGTAGTCGGAGTCGTAAGTCAGTTTAGCACCAGCCATAGGAGAACACAAGGCAGCTGTAATGCGAATCTGAAGTATTTGAAGAGAACCCCTGAAAAAGGGATTTGGTATAGAAATCATGGACATCTGGGCGTAGAAGTTTTTACCGATGCTGATTAGGCAGGTAATTTAAATGGCAGAAGCTCAACGTCCGGTTATTTCTCACTAGTAGGAGGAAATCTTGTCGCTTGGCGCAGTAAAAAGCAAAAGGTGATAGCCTTGTCGAGTGCAGAAGCTGAGTTTAGAGGAATCTCCAAAGGAATTCTAGAAGACTTATGGATCGACAAATTACTGAGGGAGTTGGGCTTTCCAGCACAATAACCGGCCAAGTTGAAGTGTGACAACCAGGCGGCAATTAGAACCTCAGAAAATCCAGTACAGCATGACAGGACCAAACATATAAAGTTGATAGACACTTATTAAAGAGAAGCTCGATGTCGGGGTAGCTAAAGTACCATTCGTGCGATCTGAAGACCAAATAGCAAATATCCTCACGAAAGCAATTAGTGGTCAAGTGTTCGAAGCAACGTTATGCAAGTTGAGCATTGAGATCCCACTAATCAACTTGAGGGGAGTGATGGAAAGAAATCAGAACTTACCCTATTCGGAGGATCAAATCAAATCATAACCAAATCAAATCAAATCAAATCAAATCAAATCATATATTTATGTATATTCCATAGTTAGTTACCGTACATTGCACTATAAGAAGAAGACACTGTAAACAAATTCAATCAATGAAAGAGATTTCAATAAGTTCTACAAAAATTGTGTTTTTGGTGCATTAGACTACTGCGTTTGTGTAGAGTCCAAGGAGGGGGCCGAATCGATTCGCGATCTGATGTATGTAGTCTTACCTTACCCTTTGTGCAAGAAGCTGTTTCTATGGCTCAAACTTGTGACCTTAAAATTACAAAACAATAATCTTATCAGTTGCTCCAAGTTAGATCTATCGTCTAAAGAAAAACTTCATCAGATAACGAGCTATTGGTGATTCCTTTACATATCTGATATTGCTGAATCCTTGAGAAGAAATTTAAAAAATTTCTTAATTATGGATGACAGTTTGCAGCTGCATTCATCTACAAAATTTTATGGCAATATTTCTTAAAAAATTTTACATTCGTGGAAGTCTGAAGTCCTTTTTTGGTTACATATTCCAGTCTAAAGTCGTGAATGGAAAATAAAGGCTATTGTTGCGTGGCCTTATGCAACGTGTGAATAAAGGGATTTTCTTCTAATTAAGCATTCACTTTGAAAGGCTATTGTCAAGCGCTTTGTATGCCTTAAGTTTTGGATTATCACTCTTTACAAACAATTCACATTTGTCAAACAAATTTGTCATCGTAATTCTATTGGTTGGTACTCTAATCACAATTCTCCAACAAAAACAAAATATGTCCAGTATATACCAACGAGAGAAAAACTATCGTTAGAACTGAAGAAGATGAAAGATAGGCCAACATTACACATTCTGCTGGTGATATTACCATGATCACTGTCAAAATTCATTCAAATTCATCTAGAACGGAACCATACGAATATTGGACGCTAGAGAGAAATGAAAACTGAACTTTCTAGATTGAAAAATTATTCCATTCATCTTATTTGAAATGCAGCAGAATGCTGCATTTATACACTTCGGCTAAGGCAAGAAAAACGAAGGAAATAAAGGAAAATTACTAGACTAGCCTTCCATTTACAAGTGACCTAACTATCTCATTAAGGGCAAAAATGTCATTTCCAAGCATTTAAATTTTCCGCCTCTAAGCTTCTTCCCCAAATCCTCTGCTGGGCTGCTGCTACACATCGAAGTGCAACGCACCTCATCCCAGCTCAACATCCGCAGTCTCCTTCACCAATTACCATTCCATAACTGCTCTTGCCAGCTCATCAACCAATCATTTTGACCTTTGATCATCAACCCTGATCCAACGAACTAAGCTTGTGCTTGTCCAGCTTGGCCTGATCAGCGTGCAATTCACCATTATCTTCAACACCCCCCTCAAACCTGACTTACTATATATATTACACACTCCCATCGCAGAAGTCAGGTATTGCACTTTCCTCGAATCAAGTGGCTTTGTGAACAGATCCGCCAGCTGCAACTCAGTCCTGATAGGCATAGGACGAATGATCTCTTGCACAAACTTGTCCCTAATTATGTGGCAATCAATCTCTATGTGCTTGGTCCTCTCGTGAAACACTGGATTTTCAACAATGTAAATAGCACTTTTATTATCACAAAACAGCTCTACAGGTCTCTCTTGCACTACCCCCAAATCCTTCATCAAATACAATATCCATTGTATTTCACAAGCAGCAGACGCCAACGCCCTGTACTCAGCTTCTGATGACGATTTAGACACGGTGGTCTGCTTCTTTGCCTTCCAGGATATCAAAGACTCACCCAAGAAGACACAATATCCAGTTATTGACCTTCTAGACTCAATGCATCCACCCCAGTCGAAATCTGCAAATCCCTTTAACTCCACATTCCCAGAACTTGGATAGAGCAACCCCTGACCTGCTGTGCCCTTTATATACCTTAGTAAACCTATGTGTCGTCTTAAGGTGAAGCTTAGTAGGCTGATCAAGAAACTGACTCAGCTGCTGTACGGTAAACGCAATGTCTGGCTTTGTTATAGTCAAGTATAACAGTTTTCCAATCAATCTCCTGTAACCTGAAACATCTGCTATCTGAGGGGAATCTTTATGTGCTAGCTTTACATTCTGCTCCATAGGTGTCTTGGCTGGCTTGGACCCAATAAAACCAGCTTGCTCTACTAGTTCCAGTGCATATTTCCTCTGACACAACATGACCCCCCTTTGGGATCAAGCCACCTCTAAGCCCAAAAAGTATTTAAGAACACCAAGATCTTTAATCTGGAAAGCCTGATGGAGGGCAGATTTCAAGGACAAGATGTGAGACAAAGAGTTACTGGCCACAATAATATCATCCACGTAAACAAGTAAAGCCAAAAAGGAATCTGGAGTGGATCTAGTAAACAGAGTGTAATCTATCTTGGACTGAACATAGCCCTGAGAAATCAAAAAGGAAGTAAGCTTATGGTTCCATTCTCGGCTAGCCTGCTTAAGGCCGTTAAAGACTTGTGTAATTTACAGACGGCACGAGGTTGATCTGAGGAAAGACCTTCAGGCAACTGCATATAAATCTCCTGAGTAAGATCACCATGAAGAAACGCATTATTCACATCAAGTTGATGTACATGCCAGTGTTTGATAGAAGACAAGGCTAGTAACAGTCTAACTGTGGTAAGCTTAACTACTGGAGAAAGTATCAGTGTAGTCCACACCCAACTGCTGTGTTATAGCCTTTGGCAACGAGCCTGGCCTTATATCTCTCTATACTGCCATCTGGGTTGTATTTAATCTTGTAAACCCACTTACAAACCAATGGCTTGCTTACCTGGAGGCAAAGAGACCACTGTCCATGTGTGATTGGCTGCTAAAGCAGCCAACTCTGCGTGCATTGCCTTCTGCCAGTGAGGAGAACTGGCTGCTTCATGGTATGAATTAGGTTCCTGCTGAAGACTAATATTGAGAATATATGCCCTATAGTCAGGAGCTAAAGCATCAAATGACATGTAGTGCTGAGAGGATGAGAGGTGGAACAAGGAGATTGGAACGAAGGTGTGCGTTCGAGAAGGTTGCAGTAGTAATCTTGGAGATATTTAGGAGGCTTGCGAACTCTAGAAGAAGAATCAAGAAGCAGAGGCAAGCAAACTTCAAGACCAGTGCAAGGATGGGCATTGTTGTGAGACTGTGAAGCTTCAGATGAGTAATGATCCATTTCTGGAGTACTATCATGTAATGGAGTAATGAAGGAACTATTATCTTCAGGAAGAGTATTTGAGGCATCAAGTGTGCTGGGAGCAGGTGATGCTTCTGAAGAAACAGTAGGATGTTGGCAAGGAGAATGACCAGCTGATGAGGCAGGACCAGATAATTGATCAGGGGAATGGTCATGGCTGGGAGACATATCAGTGGTGGTGGTAGGATTCTCAAATGGGAAAGTATGTTCAAAGAATTGAACATCTCTAGAAATGAAGATAGATTTGGATTGCAGGTTTAGCATAATATACCCTTTGACATTGTGAGGCACACCAAGATAAACAGATGGTATGGACCTTGGTGCAAACTTAGACTTGTGAGGAGTAGTGTCTGCAGCAAATGCAAAACAACCAAATGTCTTTAACTGATTATATGAAGGAGTGGTCTGAAACAGGAGTTGGTGAGGACTTTTGTGATTGAGCAATGGTGTAGGTAATATATTTATGAGTTGGACGGCATACTGAGTACAAAACCCCCAGTAGCCTATAGGTACATTGGACTGGAATTTAACGCTTTAGCTGTATTTAGGATGTGTTGATGCTTCCTTTCAACAATCCCATTCTGTTGGGGAGTGTTGACGCACGCAGTTTGATGAATTATGCCCTTGTTCATATAAAACTTAGGCATATTAAACTCCTGGCCATTATCTGATCTCAACACCTTAATGCACTTATTGAACTGATTTTGAACAAATTGGCAGAAACTCTCAATGACACTTATGGTTTCTGATTTTTGTTTAAGAAGATATAGCCAAGTAAACCTTGTGAAATCGTCGACTATGGTAAGAAAATACCTTTGCCCGTAAATAGTGGGATGTTTATGAGGTCCCCATATATCAATATGTATGAGGTCAAAGGCTGAAATTGAAACAGAGACAGAGACTGGAAACGGATGTCTTTTCATTTTTGCCAACGGGCATATGGAACAAGAGTACAATTCATCAGGCAAAGTAATAGAAGGATCAATCTTTTGTACATCCTTTATTCTAGGCATAGGAGCATGTCCTAATCTATAATGCCACAACAAGGCAGGAGAATCCGAAAGTTTAGCAGCCACTGACAAACACTTTGAATATGGTGAGGAAGAAACTGGTTTGGCATGGCCAGAACCTTGCAAATAGTACAAGCCTTTGATCAAATCAGCTGAATCAATCGTCTTCAGAGAGACTTGGTCCTGAATTACACAAGAAGATCCCATGAACTGAACTAACACAGATGACGCAGCAAGCAACTTACTAGAGACAAAAGATTATAAGCAAAACTGGGAACAAACAGCACATTGTGTATAACAAGTGAAGGGTTAATCATAACTGAACCAATGTGTGTGGCTTCAACTGAGGTCTTATTAGGAAGTTTAATGAACATGTTATGAACAGGCTGAAAAGAGTGGAACATGCTGATGCTACATGTAATATGATCAGTAGCTCCTGAGTCTAGAATCCATATATTCAAATTATTAATACAGCCATTACCTATTTCATTACCTGATAAAGCAGACATTACTGCTCCCTGGCTTCCACCAAACTGCACTGGAGCCACAGCAGGCTGACTAGGATCCTTGACACTTAACAACGACATCAACCTTTGAGTCTGTTCTTGTGTCAAAACAGGGAGCTGGCATGACTGTCCATTCTGATCATGCTGCTGTGAATCACACTCAACATCATGAGCTTCAGTTACATTTGCCCTTGGTTTGTACCCCGGGGGAAAACCATGCTTCTTATAACACCTCTGTTCGACATGTCAATCATGCCACAGTGAGTACATTGCGGTCTCTTAGATCCTTCAGGATAGAATCTGCCATTTCCTCTGTACGCATTACCTCCTCCTCTACTGTTAAATGCATTCACACTAATATTCACACCTTCGTTATTCTCAGACATCATGGCAGTAGGATTATTCATAAACTGTACAGAGGTAGCACTATTACTTAGCTTCCTTTCGTATTTCAACGCCATGGCAAATACAATATCTAAGCTAGGCATGGGTGACATAACAAACACTTGAGATTTACGGCATCATAATCATCATTCAGACCTTAACAAACTTAATACACAATCACTTTCAACATAAGCCTTCATATTCGCTGTGACGTCGCAATTGCAACCACGACAAGTACAACGGGGAATTGGTCTTACAGCCATCATCTCTTCCCATACTCCTTTCAATTTAGTGAAGTAATCACTAATACAATCTGTCTCTTGCCTTATTATAAAATTTTTCAAGTAAATCAGAAAGCCTAAAAGGATCACAACTTCCATACCTTCGCCTAAGATCATTCCATACCTCTGCAGCAGTATCGTACCACATCACGCTTTGTGCAATTGCAGGAGATACACTATTCATGATCCAAGAGTGAATCATCGAGTTAACTTGCCTCCAGGAATTATATTGCGAATCAGCAGAATTAAGAGGTGCAATAGTGCCATCCACAAATCCAATTTTGTTTTTCACAATCAATGCCATTGAAAACATTCTACTCCAAGTATGGTAATTATGAGAGGTTAAAGGAGGTTGAGCGAGGATTATCGCTGGACTATCGTTCGGATGAAGATAGTAAGGATTAGCAGCCGGAGCATCTGCTGGCTGATTACCATTTCGCACATTATTAGCCATTTCCAGACAAACAACAGCGATTAGACTCAATGCCTATCACAGATCAGAGGTTGGAGACCGCAAGCTCTGATACCATGTCAAAATTCATTCAAATTCATCTAGAACGGAACCATACGAATATTGGACGCTAGAGAGAAATGAAAACTGAACTTTCTAGATTGAAAAATTATTCCATTCATCTCTTATTTGAAATGCAGCAGAATGCTGCATTTTATACACTTCGGCTAAGGCAAGAAAAACGAAGGAAATAAAGGAAAATTACTAGACTAGCCTTCCATTTACAAGTGACCTAACTATCTCATTAAGGGCAAAAATGTCATTTCCCAGCATTTAAATTTGCCGCCTCTAAGCTTCTTCCCCAAATCCTCTGCTGGGCTGCTGCTACACATCGAAGTGCAACGCACCTCATCCCAACTCAACATCCGCAGTCTCCTTCACCAATTACCATTCCATAACTGTTCTTGCCACCTCATCAACCAATCATTTTGACCTTTGATCATCAACCCTGATCCAACGAACTAAGCTTGTGCTTGTCCAGCTTGGCCTGATCAGCGTGCAACTCACCATTATCTTCAACACCGTGAAACTACCAAGGTTACAGTGGTATTTTTAAGTCATGACCAGAAAATGTATACAATCGAAGTGTTGCCATATTAATTGGTCCACCATGTCACGCTGCTAGTTTGATTAGGATTCTGTGGTCATTTAGACGAAATACGATGATCAAAGAAAGTAGCCTCTTTTGTGTTGACTTAAAAAAAATTACTATTTTTTTTTTTTGAAAACAGAAAGATTCCAAAAAATAAATAAATATAAAAGAGGTGAATTTTTCGGTGCATCGGTAAATAATGTTGTGCCTTTGATACTGCTCATGTACAACAGTATTTTTGTCCGCCAATATGGATGGCATTTCTCCCATGTATTTACCATCCAGGTTTTCTCCTTAGTGTGTGTGTGTATATATTGATCATACCCAGTAATATCCCAACGACACCAAAAGCTATCGTTAGGGTGTGAAAAGTATGAACGGCAGGCAAACAACACCTCTATGCCAAATGATAGAGAGTTTATTTCCAGTGGTACCTTCGGAGGCTGGCTACATGCGTATTTTTTTTCTTTTTCTTTATTTCATGTCAAACACAAGCCTGCTTACCTCACCCCTTTACGGGTTTCATAATTTAATATGTGTCCATATCCAAATTAAACCTTTCTCAATTGGATCGGATTCGATCAGATATCTCTCCGTTGGATGTGTGTGTCTATATATGTATATATATATATATATTGTGTATATATTAATATATACATATATATATATGTATGTATGTATGTATATATATGTGTATATGATCTAATAGTCTCGGCAAAGCTACTAATGCGGACATGTTTAATGGACCATAAAACTTTATGCTAATATGCTTTTTGTAAGTCAAAATCTTTATAATATCAGACGGCTTTCTAATGGATTCTTAATTCGGTCTTCATATTCTCTTCGGAGAATTTTTTTAATATCTTAGAGGTACAAACATTTAACAACTTTTCTTTAATAATACAAAGGTTTTTTTAAAGGTGCTCTGCCTTTTTAGTTGAACCATTCGAATATTAATTTCAGGTTTATTTATGAGTCGTCATTGGATTTATGCCTGTATGGTGGGGGTTTGAGAACCCACTTTTCTTCACTAAAGAGCAAAGAAGTGTCACTTTACTATTGTGTGAGAGGGAAAAAAAAAAGAGTGGCCGTCTTTATATTTTTTTAAAGCTCCTTTTTTCTTGGAAAAAGAATGGAACAAATAAAAACTCAAAAGAGCTCACTTGATATTGAGTTCGTGGACTGTGACAAAAAGAAACTCAAAATTGACACATTCGAAGGTGTGCTTTTGAGATCATAAAGATTATGCTTAATCATGATTTGCTTTTATTTGTTAAGTGCTTGTTACGGTTTGACTGGAAAAAAATAGAGTTTATCTACTCTTTATTATCATTGTCACAAGAACAAGAAGTCAGATAAACATGTCCGCAAGTTACTCTTTCTGTCTTAAAAAAAATAGTAAATTATTTATTTTTAAGATGTCTTACAAGTATATTTACTTTCTCATTTAAACTTAAAGATATATGATCTTTTAAAATTAGTCTTATTGTTTATAACAACAAACAACAAATTAAATGATAAAAAACGAAAAAAAAAAGGTGAACACATTGATCCTAATGCAGTCACCTCATTTAAAAGCAAGGGCAACAAGAGAACATGAACGAATGGTTTAAATCTAGAAGCGACATATGATTAGAAACAATGATGTGATTTAGTCATCACGACAAACATTGTGGGGGAAGAAATCCTATACGATTTTATGCTTTCACAATTTTCGTACTCATACCACAAATCCGTCCAGATTCGATAGTTGAAATTCAAAAAGGTCATATTCTTGTCTCGAGGGTTTCTACCATCTCAAACTTAAATAACTTTGTTGAAAACGTAAATCATATCACTCAGCGATCTCTTAAGTGAGAAGTCTAAGATTTGGTGTTCACAAAGTGTCTAACCCCAAATTTGTTTTGGTATAAAGAGCTAATGACATGGTCCAAACAGTCACACTGCAGCTGCTAAGATTCAACCGACAATCTTGTATGTAATATATCGACCAAATATCAATTAAGCTAAGTCCTCATACGAAATTGATGTTGTCCTTGCTAGATATAGTGCATGTTTTAGGAATATGGTTTTTGGTTTCGAAGGGTTAGTGTGTATGACTTTTTGAGTAAACATGAAAAATTCCTCGTCTCAAGCTAAAGGATCTTGTCTGTAGAAAATTTGAATCACAACCATATGGTCGTGAAATTTTAGCCGTGTCTTCACAAAACAATTTGATAAATGTTATCATATTGAATGAGTGATATCTATTATACTAGTTTGCTTTATTAATCAATACAACACATACAAATAAAACATCTATATGTTGACGATGATGAATGTAGCAAAAACAGTGGCTCCTCTTTATTATACCATTTGCCTTTCCTTATTAATTGTTATTGAATATGTTAATAGCCAGTTATTGACCATATCAAAATTTGACAAATAATTGGTATCAGGCTTCTTATGATATATTTTTGTGTACAAAGTTGCTTGTGATTTAAGGGACGGAAAGGGGAGGGAAAACGAAAGGTAACCGCAAAAGAAAATCACTTTGTCTACGAAATGAACATCCTACCGAGAAAGTGTTAGGTCCCTTAGAACACACTAGAAGGGGGGTTGAATAGTGTGTTCACCAAGTATGGATATTTTGTGGCTAATTTTCGTTTTTAAGTGCAACCAATACTTGGATGTGTTCTTTAGAAAGAGTAAAGACTTGAATGAAAGTAAAGAACACAAGTATGTATAGAGGTCAAGTCAAGAGACTCTACTCCTCTACCTTCTTGATGTTTCACAAGAAGGATTTTGAAATGGGGATTGTTATTTTCGTTTGGGGGAAACAACAATCAAAAACAAAATCCAGAAAATACAAAAACTAGGCACCTTGCCTAGACCACAACCAAGAATTTCTAACCCTTTGAAGTTTAGCCTCCAAAGATCTTCTTTGCCCTCAAAGAAATCTTGTAGGGAGAATAGTGCACCACACACTATCAACTAACCCTTCAAAGTCCTAGAAAAACTTAAACAAAGAGCACCCTTGCTCCTTGACCAACAATCTACCCAATCTCTCACAGAATAATCTCACCAAGAAGAAGACTCTTCTTCTTACAATAATCACTCTCAACAATAAAGTAAAGATGTACAAAGATTACAAATATTTTGAGAGCTTGAGCTTGAGAGAACTTGAGAGCTTGCAATGTAGAAAGTTGGGGAAGAGAATGAAGAAAACCCTTCTTTTATCAACCTTCAAAATCTTCCCGTTTGAAACCTTCTGCCCAGCCAATAATGGGGTTTGGCAGCTTGTGAAGGTACTGCAAGCATTCTTGGAAAACAATTCTTGGCAGGTAGCAACCATTTGAAGAAGATTCAAAACCTTGGCCAAGAATGGAAACCTGGCAATGCTGTGTGTGAGAGAAGACCTGCTGAAACAACACTAAAAGAAGAGGGTAACAAAGAGTCAACAGGTTAGAAAATGAAACAAAAGACATTTGTACCGTTGAGCACATGAAGCGCCTAAACTGTCTAAAGAATATGCGTTCAAAGTAGCATGAAGCGCTTAATGTGAAAAAGAACATGCGTTCGAAGTCACATTAAGCGCCTAATGTTGGCAACTGAGTGCGTTCGAAGTGACATGAAGCGCCTCATGTAGTACTTCATGCTAGTTCGAACTAAAACTGACATTTTCTCAGAACCAGACCTTGGGAAAGCGTGTTTTTTATCAGAGAAAAGTACTTTTGACTTGGTGAAACACTTGAAGCGCTTTAAAGTAGCGTTCGAAGTGTTCGTACATTTCATCAGGGCACATGAAGCGCTTGATGTAAGCGTTCGACGTGTCCTGACTTTCATACACTTCACATGAAGCGCCTGAACTAGGCGTTCGAAGTGTACGCACATCCAGACACCTCACATTAAAGCGCCTAATGCAGGCGTTCGAAGTGTACTGGACTTCACCAAGGTACATTAAGCGCCTAAGTGAGAGTTCGAAGTGTACTAACTTCAAACCATCAACTTGAAGCGCCTAATCTAACAAATTCAAGTGCCAACCTTGTGCAAATCATCAAAACCAAATTATATTCTAACAATGGTATATGCGGGATGGTTAAAGTGGAAAAAGTGTGTTTGATCTTCTTTGTGATAGAAAAGTAACTTTAAAGTTTAAATGAACATTTATATGATGACGGTAAGTCCTAGACTGCAAGTACCATGAACAAGAATGTAAGTGGCAAAAATAAGAATGTTAAAATGGATGTATAGACATACAAGGAATGATAAAATAAAAAATAAACATATAAGGAGAAATGTTGTGGTGGCTCCTATAGATGAGAAGATGATGAAGTCAAAGTTAAGATAGTATGGACATGTACAAAGGCGTCCTGCGAATGCACCTGTTAGGTTGTGCGAGACAATGGATGAGGCGCACGTTAGACATGGAAGAGGAAGACCAAATAAGACATGAAGAGATACAATTAGGAAGGATATCAATTATATGACAATTGTAGAGCATATGTTTAATGATAAAGTATAGTAGAAGCTATGATTCATGTAGTCGATGTCTTGTAGAGGTTATAAGATTTAAGTGAGAATTTTATGTACTTAGCCGTCCATCACAGTTGAGATGATATGATAGTTTGAAGGAGCGTACTATAAAACACTGTTATTACATCTAACCATAGAAGAGAGAAAATTTAAACTACATCCAAGAACGAAAAAGTTTTTAGGCAACACCAAAACAATTTGCAAATGTCAGAAGGAAATGAAAAAAATCAGAAACCAACTACACTCCATCACCAGAGCCAGCACCACTTCCACCAGGATGCTGCAAATCACCAAAATTGAAAGGAATTGATGCAATTCTGCAAAACCACCCATTTGTTGGCCACTTCCACCAGCATGTTCGACTCCACAGCACCACCAGCACCAGTTCCAGTATCTTCAGCAGCAGGCAGCAGCAGTGTCTCCCCCTAAATCATCAAAATCAGGGGGAAAGGATGCCCACGGCATTTGTGGAGAATAGCTTCTTTAAGAACGCCAAAGCGATATTCATGACGCGCATTTCTAAGCTGAAGGTGCTGAACAGACTTTTCCAAGATTGAATCTGATGCGCGCAGCTGGTCAACGGTACTTGATTCAACATTTTCTTGAGGCTCAGCTTCAGCCTCATCATCAAGACCGGGAATGTTCGTGGCTTTACGTTTTTGGGAGTCGATGGCTTGGACAATGTTGTAATTACTGTAATAGTCCGTGTTCGCCACCGGGGGTGAGTTCATTATCAGGAATGACAATACCTTTTGACTTGAGAAGAATGGTGATAAGATTGGCAAAGGGTAAGGCCTTGGAAGCTTTCCGAAGAACAGCAAACATGACCTCAACCATAATCCAGGCAAAGTTGAGTTGGGTTTGATTTTTGATGCGGTAAGTGACGTAGAAATCCATGTTGCTCGGATTCTTGTCGACTTACCATTCACACAATAAGTGACAATGGCTAACAAGATGCGATCCATGAGAGCCATGTTCTGAGTCTTTCGGGAAGGAAAGAACCCCAGATCAAACTTCACATCTTGTTCGGGAATTCCTATTTACTGCTCCAGTCAAATACGGAAAAGTCACTTAGTCCTTCGTTTCTGATGCGGAGAATTTCACAGATTTCGGGAATAGAAAAACTGAGGGACGTACCATCAACAACAGTGTTCAGCAAGAAGGATTCAGATTCAGATTGTGGAGTAATCCACAGATTTGCATAAAACATCCGGGTGTGCTCCCGGGAGAAACTTCGCATGTCAAGTCTGGACCAGAGGGAGGTCCAACCTTGAAACTCGAGCAATGACACTATTTGATCCATGTGAGTCTCGGACAGATCACTGAGACTCAGGAGTTTGAGGGGAACAACAGGGCGATTGTTCGTGTGCCATTCTTCAACGAGCAGACTTGAGTACAGTGACAGGTGTACTCCTTTGTCTATAGGGCGAGGAGATTTCTTGATATCATTATCGAATTTCTTTAACCAAGGAAGGTTTTCCTTGGTAAGCCCTTCTCGGATGGATTTGAGTTCTTCGGGTTCCGCAGTCCCGAGCCCAGCAGTTTGCTTTTTTCTATGAGTGCGTGGGCGTTTTGAAGGTCCTGCAGAGGCCATTTTTAGTGAGAGGAGTGAAAGAATTCTGGGAGGATGTAAGAGAGATTGAATGGATGCTTGAATGGAGATGAAGGCTTGAGAGTAAATTTATAGCAGGAGATGAAGAAGATGAATAGATGGTGGAAGTAATTGAGGGTGAGAGAGTGGGAGAAGTGGAGGAGAGAAAGGAGGAAGATGAAATGAATTTGGGAAAATTGGAGAGGGGAAGAGGGAGATCGTGGGAAAGAGGGAGAGAGAAAACTGGCGGCAGGAGTTTATGGTCATTGAATGGCGCGAAAACTGAAGAGACGGCGGAAATGACAGTGTAGAAATAGGGTTGAAGCGCCTCAAGTAACTTCGAACGACTTCATACAAATGGATGAAGCGCTTAAAGCCACGTTGAACGAGTGAGGAAATCCAGATGAAGCGCTTAATGTCACATCGAACGAGTGAACATTCTGGGATAAAGCGTTTGATGTCACTTTGAACGAGTGACATCCTTAACATCAAGCGCTTGATGTGATATCGAACGCCTTAACAGTTTAAGATGAAGCGCTTCATGTCTACTGATCTTGAAAATTTTGAAATTTTCATGCTCAAAACTCAAGATGGTTTTGTCAACCCATATTGAGCAACCCCAACCTACTTCTTATGGATAAGAATACATCGCTAGGCAAGGGTTTCGTGAAAATATCTGCAAGTTGGTCATGTGTAGGAACAAATTCTACACTTACCAAGTTCTTTTGTACACAATCACGGATGAAATGATACCTCACTTCAATGTGCTTGGTCCGACTATGTTGGACGGGATTTTGTGCAATATTTATGGCGGACGTGTTATCACACAAAATTGGCACCTTTGAGAAGTGAATGTTATAATCATTCAACGTGTTAGTCATCCATAACAATTGTGCACAACACGAGGCGGCAGACACATATTCGGATTCCGCCGTAGAGAGAGACACACTGTTTTGTTTCTTGGAGTACCAAGAAACGAGACAATCTCCAAGAAACTGACAAGTTCCGGAGGTGCTCTTTCTATCAACTAAACTCCCCGCATAATCGGAGTCACAATAACCTCTTAAATCAAAACATGCATTCTTAGGATAAAATAAACCAAATTTCAAAGTACTTCTAAGGTATCTAAGGATGCGTTTTACCGCAATAAAATGCATCTCCCTAGGATCACTTTGAAATCTAGCACATAAGCACACTGCATGTAAAATATCGGGTCTACTAGCCGTCAAGTAAAGTAGACCACCTATAATGCCACGATACAAGGTTACCTCGACATGCTTTCCCTTTTCATCCTTGTCAAGCTTTGCACTTGTGCTCATTGGAGTGTTCACCTCTCTTCCTTCACCAAAGTTGTATTTTTTGAGCAAATCTCTTGTGTATTTGGCTTGGGAAATGTACACACCATCTTTGGTTTGCTTGATTTGTAATCCAAGGAAATAATTTAGCTCACCCATCATGCTCATCTCGAACTCACCTTGCATAAGACTAGCAAATTGCTCACAAAGACAATTGTTAGTAGCACCAAAAATAATATCATCAACATATACTTGAACAATTAAATGATTCCTACCTTGTTCTTTTATGAACAAAGTAGTGTCAACTTTACCTCTTGAAAAACCATTATTAAGAAGAAAAGTACTAAACATCTCGTACCAAGCTCTTGGAGCTTGTTTGAGGCCGTAAAGAGCCTTTTTAAGTTTGAAGACATGATGTGGTGAATCATGACATTCAAACCCGGGAGGTTGTGCAACATACACTTCCTCTTGAATAACACCATTCAAGAACGCGGATTTAACATCCATTTGGTAAAGTGTAAAATCTCTATAACAAGCATATGCTAATAACATTCTAATAGCTTCAAGCCGTGCTACGGGTGCAAATGTCTCATCAAACTCAATACCTTCTTCTTGACGGTATCCTTGAGCAACTAACCTAGCCTTGTTTCTAGTGACATTACCTTGATCATCTATCTTGTTACGAAAAACCCATTTCGTACCAATAATAGGATGATCGTTTGGTTTGGGAACTAACTCCCAAACATCACTTCTTTCAAATTGGTTTAATTCTTCTTGCATAGCCAAGATCCAATTTTCATCAAGAAGTGCGTCTTTAATATTTTTAGGCTCTATAAGAGAGACAAATGCATTCTCTCTATATTGCCTTCGTGTGGTGATACCTCTATTTAAATCACCTATGACTAACTCTTGAGGGTGAGAACTTTTGTGCTTAAATGATCTAGGAAGATTGGATACATCACCTCCAACTTCCTCTTGATCATGTTCCGGAAAAGATGAACCTTCATCATTATCATGAACCTCATGTTCCGGAAAGTGTGATGCATTTTCTATATTTTGTGAATCAACATGAGTAGAAGAGACATTTTTACTTGACTCACTAAGTTCATTTACACAAGATGGAGGAGTGCCTTCAAGAGGTTCAACTCTCAAGTCAACGAAGATGTTTCCATTTGGAGGATCATCAACAATCTCTCGTTGAGGAACTACCATAGGAACATCCTCAAGAATTTCTTCTTGAGGAGTCACATCTTCATCCTCTTCAAAATCCTCATTAAGTTTAGGTTCATCACTAAGTGACTCATTAAACTTAACATGGATTGATTCTTCCACCTTTTGACTCCTTTTGTTGAAAACACGAAATGCTTTACTATTTGAGGCATAACCTAAAAAGATACCTTCATCCGCTTTGAGGTCAAGTTTGTCCAAAGTATCTTTGGTATTAAGTATAAAACACTTGCAACCAAAGACTTTGAAATACCCAATGTTGGGAACTTTTCCATTCCAAAGCTCATAGGGAGTCACATTTAGGTATGGTCTCAAATAGACACGATTGATCACATGGCAAGCGGCATTAACCGCTTCGGCCCAAAAATACTTGGGCAAACCGAACTCATTTAACATTGCTCTACACATCTCTTGTAGAGTTCTATTCTTTCGTTCGGCCACACCATTTTGTTGAGGAGTTCTAGGTGCCGAAAGGTCATGAGAGTATCCTTTGGATACACAAAACCTTTCGAAATCACCATCGAACTCACCACCACGATCACTACGGATGGTTTTGATGGTGTCACCCACGTGATTTTCCAATCGTTTACTTAGACTTATGAACTCACTACATGCATCACTTTTCTTAGCAAGAAACATCACCCACGTATAACGAGTATAGTCATCTACTACCACGAAGGTGTAATGTTTGCCACCCAAGCTTCTTGTTCCAACATCCCCATACAAGTCCATATGAAGCAATTGTAGGGGCTTGGAGGTGGAAATATTTGTCTTGGGTTTGAAACTTGTTTTCACAAGTTTCGCCTTTTGACAAGTGTCACATAAGTCATTGTTTTCAAAACTCATTTTTGGAAGGCCTCGGACTTTATCATTTTCGCAAATAAATTTAAATGTTTTGAAACATACATGTCCGAGACGTCTATGCCATAGTTGCGTCAAATCATTCTTAGCAACTAGACAAGACACATTTTGAGAAACCAAATCATTGATGCTAACCTTGTAAATATTTTTGAAACGCAAAGCCTCAAATAAAATCTTTTCTTCCTTTTTCACAACACACTTTGTTTTCAAAAACGTAACCTCATAGTTAGCATCACAAAGTTGACTGACACTTATCAAGTTAAACTTAAGACCTACAACATATAAGACATCACTAAGAGAGAAGGAATCGTTACCCACAATACCATGTCCTTTGATTTGGCCTTTGCTACCGCCAAAGTGGACAACTCCTCCGTCTTGCATAGTGAGTCTATGGAAGAGACGTTTGTCTCCCGTCATATGGTTGGAACACCCACTGTCCACGACCCATTTGACCTTCTTGTCTTCGCTTTCTCCATTGAGTGCTAGGGCCTACAAAAGAACCATATGAAGTTGGTACCCTTTTTGCTTTGGGTCCTTGAAGGTTAGTTACCTTCATCTCGCCTTTCGGCACCCACATAAGATTCTTATTATTTTTAGCTCTACATACTCTTTCTACATGACCTTTCCTATTGCAATAAAAACATGTAGGAGTATGCTTGTGTGTTGGTGCATGCTTGTGCGAATGTTTATGCATTGGCACATGTCGTGTTTCCTTCTTAGGAACCACCTTCTTCGGAATTGAAGAAGGTTTTTGTTTCACAACATGAACCAAAGGTTGTGATACCTTTGGTGCATTAGCCTTTTGTTTAGGCATGTGCCTTTGCTTCTTTAAGGAGGTTTTGGACTCCTTGACCACTTGTGCTTGTTCATTTTTATTTCCCTTCTTAGATGCATACATGGCACTAGGTTTGACTCTCATGCTTGGCCTAGATGCATCTTTGATCTCTACCTTTTTAGCACTTACCCTTGATTCATTTTTCTTATCCTCAAGGGCTTGAGCACATGATTTCATCAAATCATGTTTCTCTTCAAGTGCAATCACATGCATTTTTAAAAATATGTCATGCTCAAGTTGCAATGCAATGTGACTTTCTAACGTGTCATTATACTCATTTATACATGCTCTAAATTCTTTCTTGACACGTTGATATTTTAAATCAAGGAGATCATTTTCTTGTATTAAATCATCTCGTTCATCAATAAATTTATAATGAGATGAAATATTGCATACCTCCTTGTCATCGTCGATGGCCATTAGTGCAAAGAATTCCTTGTCAAGATCATCTTCCACCACCCCCGTGAGTGCAAGATCATCTCGATCGCCATTGTCGCTTTCGGACCCGGAAAGAAAGCTCTCCCAATGGGCTACCTCCGCTTGCAAAGCCTTCTTCCTTTGGTAGATGGCCTTCTTGTCTTTGAGTTGCGGCTCTTTCACCCGACAATCCTTCATGAAGTGACCAAGCTTCCCACATTTGTAGCATTTATTCTCTTGGTCCTTCACCTTGTCCTTGGGGTATCTTTCCTTGACGAATCTCCTTGCTTCGTCACCATTCTTTCTCGCAATACGTCGGAATCTTTTGACAAGAAGTCCGACTTCATCATCCGAGTCCTCCGACTCTACTACCAACGCCTTTGAAGATTGGCGAATAGGATCATTCTTTTCTTGTGCATCCAAATGAATCTCATAAGTGATGAGATTCCCGTATAACTCGTCCAAGGTGATTGTTTCAAGATCCTTGGACTCCTCAATGGCCGTCACTTTCGCGTTCCATTCTCTTCCTAAACTGTTTAGGAAGCAATGATTTAGATCCTCTTGTTCTATCTTCTTGCCAACTGCTTTGAGAAGGTTGACAAGCTTGGTGAATCTTTGGATGGACTCTTCAATCTTTTCACCTTTGGGGACAGTGAAGTTGTAAAATTGTTTTATCAACTGTCTCCTTTTGGCCTTTCTTACTTGAGATGTTCCTTCGTGGATCATCTCAAGCTTTGTCCAAGCCTCATGTGCGGATTGGACACCTTGAATCTGAGCTCTCTCATTTGTGGAAAGAGAGCTATTTAAAATAGCAAGAGCTTTGCTATTTATGGCCAACTGGAACTCCTCCTCAGGAGTAGGATCATCAATATCAATGGGAATCATAGATCCTCTTGAGACCTCAACCCATATTCTGTGAGAACAAGAACGCAAGTACGTTTCCATGTTTGACTTCCACAGTGGGTAGTTTAAGGGGTCAAACATGGGAACTTTAACATGAACATTTGAGATAGAAGGGAATAGGGTTTCCTGCCTCCTTCTTCTGGAGGTTTCAGCACTAGGAGAACCCAAGTCATCAAAAACAAAGGGATCCATACTAGAAATGATCAAATCTTGTATTTGGACTCAAATAAGCAAGATGAGGCTCTGATACCAATTGTTAGGTCCCTTAGAACACACTAGAAGGGGGGGTTGAATAGTGTGTTCACCAAGTATGGATATTTTGTGGCTAATTTTCGTTTTTAAGTGCAACCAATACTTGGATGTGTTCTTTAGAAAGAGTAAAGATTTGAATGAAAGTAAAGAACACAAGTATGTATAGAGGTTCAAGTCAAGAGACTCTACTCCTCTACCTTCTTGATGTTTCACAAGAAGGATTTTGAAATGGGGATTGTTATTTCGTTTGGGGGAAACAACAATCAAAAACAAAATCCAGAAAATACAAAAACTAGGCACCTTGCCTAGACCACAACCAAGAATTCTAACCCTTTGAAGTTTAGCCTCCAAAGATCTTCTTTGCCCTCAAAGAAATCTTGTAGGGAGAATAGTGCACCACACACTATCAACTAACCCTTCAAAGTCTAGAAAACTTAAACAAAGAGCACCCTTGCTCCTTGACCAACAATCTACCCAATCTCTCACAGAATAATCTCACCAAGAAGAAGACTCTTCTTCTTACAATAATCACTCTCAACAATAAAGTAAAGATGTACAAAGATTACAAATATTTTGAGAGCTTGAGCTTGAGAGAACTTGAGAGCTTGCAATGTAGAAAGTTGGGGAAGAGAATGAAGAAAACTCTTCTTTTATCAACCTTCAAAAATCTTCCCGTTTGAAACCTTCTGCCCAGCCAATAATGGGGTTTGGCAGCTTGTGAAGGTACTGCAGCATTCTTGGAAAACAATTCTTGGCATGTAGCAACCATTTTGAAGAAGATTCAAAACCTTGGCCAAGAATGGAAACCTGGCAATGCTGTGTGTGAGAGAAGACCTGCTGAAACAACACTAAAAGAAGAGGGTACAAAGAGTCAACAGGTTAGAAAATGAAACAAAAAGACATTTGTACCGTTGAGCACATGAAGCGCCTAAACTGTCTAAAGAATAGGCGTTCAAAGTAGCATGAAGCGCTTAATGTGAAAAAGAACATGCGTTCGAAGTCACATTAAGCGCCTAATGTTGGCAACTGAGTGCGTTCGAAGTGACATGAAGCGCCTCATGTAGTACTTCATGCTAGTTCGAACTAAAACTGACATTTTCTCAGAACCAGACCTTGGGAAAGCGTGTTTATTCAGAGAAAAGTACTTTTGACTTGGTGAAACACTTGAAGCGCTTAAAGTAGCGTTCGAAGTGTTCGTACATTTCATCAGGGCACATGAAGCGCTTGATGTAAGCGTTCGAAGTGTCCTGACTTTCATACACTTCACATGAAGCGCCTGAACTAGGCGTTCGAAGTGTACGCACATCCAGACACCTCACATAAAGCGCCTAATGCAGGCGTTCGAAGTGTACTGGACTTCACCAAGGTACATTAAGCGCCTGAAGTGAGAGTTCGAAGTGTACTAACTTCAAACCATCAACTTGAAGCGCCTAATCTAACAAATTCAAGTGCCAACCTTGTGTAAATCATCAAAACCAAATTATATTCTAACAATGGTATATGCGGGATGGTTAAAGTGGAAAAGTGTGTTTGATCTTCTTTGTGATAGAAAAGTAACTTTAAAGTTTAAATGAACATTTATATGATGACGGTAAGTCCTAGACTGCAGTACCATGAACAAAGAATGTAAGTGGCAAAAATAAGAATGTTAAAATGGATGTATAGACATACAAGGAATGATAAAATAAAAAATAAACATATAAGGAGAAATGTTGTGGTGGCTCCTATAGATGAGAAGATGATGAAGTCAAAGTTAAGATAGTATGGACATGTACAAAGGCGTCCTGCGAATGCACCTGTTAGGTTGTGCGAGACAATGGATGAGGCGCACGTTAGACATGGAAGAGGAAGACCAAATAAGACATGAAGAGATACAATTAGGAAGGATATCAATTATATGACAATTGTAGAGCATATGTTTAATGATAAAGTATAGTAGAAGCTATTGATTCATGTAGTCGATGTCTTGTAGAGGTTATAAGATTTAAGTGAGAATTTTATGTACTTAGCCGTCCATCACAGTTGAGATGATATGATAGTTTTGAAAGATGCGTACTATAAAAACGCATATTATATCTCTCATATTAGGAAAAAGGTTGAATATTTATGTTGTAACATATTCGATAAGGCCGGCACAATTGTTCAAAACCGATACTAACAAAGAGTACACCCAAAAATTAAGATGCTTGACTGAACTTCTGCAGTTAGCTATTTGAAATGCTGGATTAACTGGCATTTCTTATGCTTTATCAAAATTGTGAACATTTAGATGGAGTTGAGAGGTGAGTCAATATGATTTAATTTACTAAGAAACAAGACCAAGTCGTACGTGACGTTAACTCACCAGGTAATTTTTTTGTATGTTGAATTGTTCAAACATAGTATAATGTAGGCAGAGTTCTTAAAAAATGACACCAATAGAGAGAGCGCAACATGTAGATTGTTAGAAATGATTCGTATCTTAATGTTAATTTAGTAGATTCAGTCAAACCATTTGTTACTTTCTTATCTAACTCACTCTATTTCGATTTATGTTGATAAAGTGTTCTGGCATGATGAACCAAAAAGTCTCCAGGACCTATTGTTAAGAATAATGAATTACTATTTTCATTAATAGCATTTAACCAACCAGATGCTTCGACCCGCATTGAATGCTGGTCCACTTGTTGAAGATAAAAGTACATCGAACCCATATGAAGTTTTACCATGAGCCGATTGTATCCATTGAGCAAATATAGGTTCTATCAATCTTTGTTTTTCCGGAGTA
>AP025047.1:9561558-9616863 GCA_036186865.1 Eustoma russellianum | reverse complement strand
TTATATTTCAAAATCAAAGAAGACTGTATCATTTGACTCCGAAATGGAAATGAATTATTTAACTGTTTATTTTTTTATTAAAACGGTTAAATAATTCATCATCGTCTAATTAAACAAATTCAAATAAGAATATATCCTTGATTTCGAAATAGAAATGAATTATTGACCCGCTTATTTTTTTATTAAAATGGTTAAATAATTCATCATCGTCTAAAATACTACTTTTATCGTAAAGAATAGATGTAAATAAACTCAAATATTGTCCTTGTGAAGTTACTTTATTCTATTGGAAAGATTTCCATTACATTGGCATTCAACGACATATGATAATTCGATAAAAAGTAGACAAACATAAACCCCTTTTGCTATTTCAGAGCTGCAAAGTCTGTCTAAGAAGGCCCATAATATTGTGGAAAATAGAGAAAAATCAACGTTGAATGCTGACGCATGGATCACCGACCCTTGATCCAGAAGGACATCTGCAATCTCCTAAGCAATACGGAGTCCCAGCAACAGAGGAGCATTGTTCTTGTGCACAAGGATCTTCATTGTGCTGAAGCTTTCGTGGGTTTAGGACGGACTTGGTCTGAGATGATCTGAACCCCATTTTTGCAGGCACACGTCCGGTACCTTCAGCCGCATCTTGCCCTAAACCATTGATCAACGCTAAGCATAAAGCACAACAACAATATTATCTCATTGACTTAAAAGCTCTCGCCTGTTGCGAGGTATGGAAGATCGAATGTACGCAATTATACTCATGTGTTAGAAACAGAGCGAGATTGTTTCCGGATGATCCATTATGAAAATTGCGTCAAGCTGTGTTGATAACTGCTACTTCACAATATAAAAAGTTCATCCAGTTTAGTGAATCATTTTGCTTTATTCCATCATATTTCGAAGTCAAGTAAGAATGTGTTCTTGACTCATTGGAAATGAAAATGGCTAAGCATAAAGCACAATTATATTAATCAAAAGACAGGAAACTACAACAATAACAACATTATTACTTCATTGCCTTAAAGACTCCCGCCTATGGCAGGGTACGGAGGGTCGGATGTACGCAATCATACTCATGTGTTAGAAACACACAGAGGTTGTTTCCCGATTACCTACAATGATGCGTCAAGCTGTGTCGATCAACTGTTACTTCACAATATAAGAAGTGCAACCAATTTAGTGAGTCATTTTGCTTTATTCCATCATATTCCAAAGTCAAGAAAAAGTGTGTCCTTGACTCCAATAGAAATGGAAACAAAAGGGCAGGAACCTAAATACCTGAAATTCAACCATCTACACATACAAGATAGACACACATATATGTATGTATACAAGCATATATATCTTTGCATACTGTGTGTAGTGTATCTATGTATATGTATATCCGTGCGTGTAGTGTCTGTGCCGTTGTTATTGTTGGAAAAAGTACTTAAAAGTACTTTAAATCTTGTGATCCAACCTTGTATAATGTTATGTAACCTTTTGAAAGGAGATTGGATGAAGTTTGGAGTGTTTTTTGAACAATGGAAGGAAATGGGGGTGTTTCCAAACACTTTAAGCGCCTAATGTAGGCGTTCGAAGTGTTCTGGAACACTTCCAGAACACTTGAAGCGCCTCATGTGGCGTTCGAAGTGTTCGGGGACACTTCCAGAACACTTCGAACGCCTTGTAGGCGTTCAATGTCACATGAAGCGCCTAATGTGATTTTGTACAGTCGTTCAATGTCACATGAAGCGCCTAATGTCATTTTGTACAGTCGTTCGAAGTGACATTAGGCGCCTAATGGGTCGTTCGATGTCACATGAAGCTCCTATGTCATTTTGTACAGTCGTTCGATGTCATTTTGTACAGTCGTTCGAAGTGACATTAGGCGCCTAATGTGACCCGACTGTTCACAAAAGATGCATCTTCTCCTCCAAATGACATCTCCTTTCAATTAGAATGATAACCAACGATTACCAACCAACTTGGAGGTTAAATTCTCTGCAGAAATGTGTCTTTAAGGTGTTGATTAATCACTTGAAGCCTATAAAAAGAAGGCTTTGACATGTTAAAGAGAAAGATGAAAAAAAAACCACTTGAAGGTGATGAAACCTTAGAGAATTTCTGCAGGAAATTTATCCTCTCCCCTTCTTCTCTTCTTTCCTCTAACAACAATCACTTCTAAGGGCAAGTTCAAACTTTCTCTTGGAGAGCAACCAAAAGAAAGTAAGTCGTTATATGCTGGGAAGCAGTTGTCTGAAGTTCACCTTGCTCAATGGTGAAGGCAAAATTGCTTTAAGTTCAGAGACATCTCGAGTCTCGTCTCGGCTTTATTCTTCTATTTGTCCTTCTGTCAAGCGTCATAATATTGTTGATTTCTTTATTCCAGCATCGTCGACTATCACATAGTTGCTGGTTGCATATGTTTATTGTCACTAAATTCATTCATATTCTTCAAATACCAGACCCCCGTTGTATGATGTTCTTAGTCATATTATTGAACGTCAAATTCATGTCATAAAGAGATTTCATTTGAATATCTCTTGTTCATGTTTGGTACCATATCGAGCCAAATTTTCCAACAGTCTTAAAGCAATTTTAGTAGTTGATATGGTTCCCAAACAGTTCTTGGATTCTAAAATGCTCAAGTTCGATCTACACAAAGAAACAAGTTTTATAAAGAAGTCTTGTTCCTTTGTCATTCTTTAATCTCATTTCCAGCAAAGTGCGGGAGTTGAATCATTGATGAAAATATCTTAGAAAATCGTTATTGTCATAATGGGATGAATGTAATATCATTTCAATTTTCATCGGCCTGTGGGGGTGGATGTCATTCACTTGGCTTCATGCTCGACGTCAACTGAAGAAATTCCATAGAAGGACATGGATAGGCAACTCCTACACTATGATGAAAAATGAAGGGTAACAAGGTGGAGATAGCAGCATACACATGGAAACAAGAATTACAAGAATAGAGTTTATTTGGTGTCAACCAACGAAAGTTCAAGGATACAAAGAAACAAGAGAATTACCAACATGATTGTTGGTGGCAGATTAAGAGGAGAAGTTTCTTGGAGTATCAACATGATGGATGATAAGGAGATCACAACGATCTTCTATGAGGTAATATTGTTGATAGTTCCTCGGGAAGAATGATAGATTATGTCTATCAAGTTTATTGCAACCAGTAGAGAGGTAGCTTAGTTTCTTTAATGATGCACTATAAATCCAATACTTTGGATAGTAGAAAGTGCACTTAAAGTTAACTTTGTCTACAGAAACTGGAGTTGGCAATATGTGTGATATTCTTACATATGTAAGAATGATTTCTGAGTTGCTATTAAACCAGAGTTTTAATGTTTATTTTGTGCTGCATATGTGATTTATGTGTCTTATTAGATTTACATCTAGTTTATGTGAAATCGTTTCATGCATTATGCATGGTGAGAGACAAGAACGTGAGTCTTGCTAATCTATTGAGAAAATAAAGGAAAATACTAAGACATAAGAAATACGTTTTGTATGATTGTGAAGAAATAGATGCATGTATTTAATCCCATTTAAATATGATGTTAAATATTTGTATTAATGTGTGTAATTTATTTTGCGTTTCAACTTAGAGTTTCATAAAACGAGAAATATGACTAGAATTTGAAATGCAAAGCATGCTGCTAGTGTATAATAAAAGCATTATATAGTAAATAATAAGAAATCTAAGAAGGAAAGATTAGATAGATTGCTTTCATTCTTTATGAATAAAGTTTATTGTTGAAAATGGGTTGACTGAGACTAGTTGTTTGTGATGAAGATAGACTTACGAAAATAAAATTTTATAGTCTTAGCCATTTGCTCTCTGTGGTAAAACTAGCTAATGTGCTATGTGAAAACAAAAACCTAGAAATCATGAATGTTGGATTTTTAATTTTAGTTGTTAGTTTTTGAAAAACCACACTGCTGAAACTATGGTATAA
Source organism: Eustoma russellianum (assembly GCA_036186865.1). Taxonomy (NCBI): domain Eukaryota; kingdom Viridiplantae; phylum Streptophyta; class Magnoliopsida; order Gentianales; family Gentianaceae; genus Eustoma; species Eustoma russellianum. The sequence goes on along the minus strand of AP025047.1, from coordinate 9,612,910 downwards.
TTGAAAGATCAAAAGTGCTAGTCTCTTATGAATCTTGGTTCATAAGAAGATTGTTGGAGTTTACTCCAAAGTGACATAGAGCGTCTAGTCTATGGTCATTGTTGGAAGCCTTTTGAATTAATCTATATCATAGCTAGATGTCTGATAATTTGTGATCAGTTAAAGATGAACGTTGTAGTAATTGTTGATGATGAATAAAAGTGTGGTATGTGATTAACATAGATTGAGGAGAATTGTGGGGGTTTTGAAATGTGGGGGTTTAGCCCTTTAGTACTTTCATTTAAGAACAAAGTTATTATAACATGTGAATGTTGAGCATGTAAATAACTTTTGTGTTGTTTAAACGCCAAAGTAATGGTCATTGTGCTGTTCTAGTTGTTTGATGATTAATGCTCCAAGTCTATAAGGATGATAGGCTTGCTTGCTGTTTATGACGCACCATGATAATATTTATGAGGCTTGGTAATCAAAAAGGTCACGTGTTTGTAAACTTGTTAAACTTGCTTGATGCTTATATTTCAAGTTGATGATGATAATGAATTGTGATGATTGAAGCATAGTTGCAAGCATATGGATGTAGTTAACTGGTATGATGTTTTGATGAGTTCATCGAGCTTGGCTATTTGTTGTTGATAAAAATGACTCTTGGATAAAGTTGTTCATGATACTATTGAACATGCTTGTAAGAGACACTTTGTAAAAACAAGTTTGATGATTTGCTTGATAAAAATCATCCCAAGTTTGATGATTTGCTTGATAAAAATCATCACAAGTTTGATGATTTGCTTGACAAAAATCATCCTAAGTTTGATAATTTGCTTGGTGGTGAATCATCTAAGTTTGATGATTTATTTGACGGAAAAATTATCTTAAGTTTGGTGATTTGCTTGTTGAAAAATCATCCTATTATGTTGAGTGATTTGTTAAAGAAAATCACTGAAAGGATTTCTCATGAGATTGTGCACTAGCATGAGCTTCCTTGGGTAAAACATAGCCAATGCAAGGTCTATGAGAGAGACCCACAGTAACATCGAGGGGGATGAGACTTTCCAGTTGTTGTGAGCTCTATGTGGCGGGAACCCAACTCGCTATTAGTAGAGATCCTACGAACGGAGTTCAATGTGGTAAAAACAAGTCACAAAAGAGTTCTATTCAGTACTATCAACGTTGTCTCTCCCTATGGTGTTGTTGAAGATAGTACTTGCTGCAAGAATTGAGGGTGAGATTTCGAGAATCTCTTAATGAAAATTCATAGCCATGTTGAATGGTAGTGTGAGCAGTACACACTTGATGAATTTCACCTATATAAGTATGGAGGTGGTGCCGCTTCCTGTGAGAGCCTGGAAAACTCTCTAGAGTGCTTATGAACCCTGGCATAGGTGCATGGCCGATTTCGCACCACACCGCGAACTTGGTGAAGTGAGGAGATAATGACATGTCTCGTGGCTGTTCATATAAACAATAGTAGAATATGATTCAAGACGAAGTTCATCCTATTCTCGTTTATATAACTCCACTTGTACTACCGGCGATTCAAGACCACAAGTCATCGTATCCGTTATGTGTCATTATCTTCGCATTGTTGTTAGAGAAGTTAGTTTGTTATCGTTTGGATATGTGACTATACAAGATTGGATCATGTGGGGGATTGTTGGAAAAAGTACTTAAAAGTACTTTAAATCTTGTGATCCAACCTTGTATAATGTTATGTAACCTTTTGAAAGGAGATTGGATGAAGTTTGGAGTGTTTTTTGAACAATGGAAGGAAATGGGGGTGTTCCAAACACTTTAAGCGCCTAATGTAGGCGTTCGAAGTGTTCTGGAACACTTCCAGAACACTTGAAGCGCCTCATGTGGCGTTCGAAGTGTTCGGGGACACTTCCAGAACACTTCGAATGCCTTGTAGGCGTTCAATGTCACATGAAGCGCCTAATGTGATTTTGTACAGTCGTTCAATGCCACATGAAGCGCCTAATGTCATTTTGTACAGTCGTTCGAAGTGACATTAGGCGCCTAATGGGTCGTTCGATGTCACATGAAGCTCCTATGTCATTTTGTACAGTCGTTCGATGTCATTTTGTACAGTCGTTCGAAGTGACATTAGGCGCCTAATGTGACCCGACTGTTCACAAAAGATGCATCTTCTCCTCCAAATGACATCTCCTTTCAATTAGAATGATAACCAACGATTACCAACCAACTTGGAGGTTAAATTCTCTGCAGAAATGTGTCTTTAAGGTGTTGATTAACCACTTGAAGCCTATAAAAAGAAGGCTTTGACATGTTAAAGAGAAAGATGAAAAAAAACCACTTGAAGGTGATGAAACCTTAGAGAATTTCTGCAGGAAATTTATCCTCTCCCCTTCTTCTCTTCTTTCCTCTAACAACAATCACTTCTAAGGGCAAGTTCAAACTTTCTCTTGGAGAGCAACCAAAAGAAAGTAAGCCGTTATATGCTGGGAAGCATTTGTCTGAAGTTCACCTTGCTCAATGGTGAAGGCAAAATTGCTTTAAGTTCAGAGACATCTCGAGTCCCGTCTCGGTTTTATTCTTCTATTTGTCCTTCTGTCAAGCGTCATAATATTGTTGATTTCTTTATTCCAGCATCGTCGACTATCACATAGTTGCTGGTTGCATATGTTTATTGTCACTAAATTCATTCATATTCTTCAAATACCAGACCCCCGTTGTATGATGTTCTTAGTCATATTATTGAACGTCAAATTCATGTCATAAAGAGATTTCATTTGAATATCTCTTGTTCATGTTTGGTACCATATCGAGCCAAATTTTCCAACAGTTATAGTGTCAATGCTCGGGTGTGTAAATATACAGAAAGAGGAAAAATCACATAAACATTTCATATGCATAGATGATTTTTACAGAGTAATTTACCTGACATCAAGATCAGAAACAGAAGCATGAGACAAGCAATCAGTTTGGCCGTCCGCTCTCCAGAAAGATAGAAATTTCTCATGTTTTTTAGAAAAATATGTGAGGTCAAGTGTGTTTGATCTACATGCATGAAACTTGTTCAAATTTATAGACTTAGATACTTTGATAATCAGAGGTAGAACAATATTTAAGTATTTTAACTTTTAATTAAACAAGAACAAGTCATATTGCTGAGGATAAGATACTGTATTTTAAATTTAATGAAACAAGAATCGATCTTATATTGAAATAGTTTAACATGGCCAGCTTATACAAGACGTTAAATTGTAAAAGAATGACAAGGGTAATCCTTTATTTTTAATTGTTAAACAAACAAAATAACGGAAAAACCTTTTTTTTGCATATTTAAAATCATCCCAAAACTTGTATCTTAAATAACGGAAAAACCAGTTAAGACACTGATATAAAAGTACACTGGAAAGTCATTATTCTAGTATATCTAATGTTAACAGATATAAAAGAGACTCTGACTAGATATCAAGATCACATCAACAACAACATTATTACTTTATTGCTTTAGATTCACTCGTCTATGACAGAATATGAGAGGATCGGATGTACGCAACTATACTTATGCGTTAGAAACTTACAGATGTTGTTTCCCGACGATCTATAATGAAAATTGCGTCAGACTGTGTCAATCAACTGATACTTCACAATATAAGAAGCACAGTCAATTTAGTAAGTCATTTTAATTTATTGTATCATATTCTATAGTTAAAGAAAATGTGTCTTTGACTCTATTGAGAGTAGATATCAAGATCAACTAAACGAAACAAATAGAATTAAGAATTAAGATAGCCGGCAATGCTTAAAGTACATCGAAATATGAACGTTTTCGATAGAGTTGAAATTCTCTAAATTAACGTGAGTTTTTCATAAATTATCGAAAACATACAAATCATATAGCAAATATAATGTTTTAAAACACTCATTTTCATTTCCAGTAGAGTCAAATGACACACTCTTCTTTGATTTTGTAATACGATGGAATAAATCAAAATAAATCACTAAATTGGCTGCACTTGTTATATTGTTAAGTATATTGTGAAGTATCAGTGCTTCACGCAATTTTCATTATAGTCCATGAAGCAGTTTTCATTATGGACTACTGGAAACAACCTGTGTATTTCTAACATATGAGTTTAGTTGCATACATCCGACCTTTTATACCCAGTATAGATGGGTGATTCTAAAGCAATGGAGTAAGATTGTTGTTGTTTTCAAAAACACTTGGGAGGTACTATTGCATGGTTGAGCGAACCAAAATAAGAAAACAGATTTGATCAAACCATAACGCTAGGGTTGGACTCATGCTTCCAAAATTCTGGACCACGCCATTAATGCGAGTCGTGTATAAATAAATATCAAGTAAACTAACCAATTAAATTACCATCCGAATCCTTCCTCCTCCTCCCCCTCCTTTTTCTTTGATGAGGGGGTGGGTTCTCCCCCCACCTGTACCAGAGACCCCTTAGCCAGGTGGGATGTAAATCGAGGGATGTGCTCCCCCTTCTTTTTCTTCTTCCTCTTTTTTGTGTGTGGGCCGGGTGTAGGGCTGTAAACGAGCCAAACGAGCCGAGCATTGCGTTGTTCAAGCTCGGTTTATTTAACTTAACGAACGAGCCGAGCTTGTTCGTTTATTTAAACAAACATATTTAATTGTTCAAAGCTTGGTTCGTTTAATTCACGAACAACATTAAAGAGCCGAATACCTTAAACGAACGGTGCCACTTACCGAGTTCGAACAGAAAAAAGGTGTTCAAGCTCTGTTATTAACGTTTTATCCGAGCCGAGCTTGAGCTCGAGCTCGAGCCAAACAACCGAACGGCTTGGTTCATTTACATCCTTAGCCGGATGGGATTTTGATATTTTGATATCAAAATCTTTTTCTTTAGTCCAATAAATTCAATCAGAACCAACATCATGCCGAGCCGAATATGGTATATTTTAAGTACGGCACGGTCTAGAGTATAAAAATCTCATAGACAATCCAAGGAAATAAAGAAAAAATAAAGAAGCAACGAGTGCATAAGCAGAAGAAATAAATGTAGTACGTACCTTCCAACGTGATATATTTATTTGATTAAACAAATTGCCCATTATAATCAAAAAATTATAGCATGTTATACTACTTTATATGCATAGTTCATTATGTCACCACATGAAATTGTATACACATCTGATAATTGTATATTTCTAAAAAAGTGAATAACTTATAGTACTGAAATATAAGTATAAATTTAAATATATATATATATATATATATATATATATATATTTAATTATTTATTTATAACAAAGACAGAGCCTTCTTTATTTTATTGATGATCCCACTTACGGCGGAAGAAAAGCTGTCTTTATTACACGATAAATAAATAAATATATATATATATATATATATATATATATATATATATATATATATATATGTTACTTTATGACTAAAATAACTAAAATGAGTCATTTCTTTCGCTTCATATGTTCAAGGCACAGGTAAATATCACACCATTCACCCCTTCACGCCTTACGAAAATTTATTAGTCAAATCAGTCGGTGATTATTTCTTTAAATTGATGAAAATTCATATCCAAAAAAAAAATTTTATAGAGCTATTGGCCAAACCAAGTGCAGCCGTGGAACATAATCACTTATAACACTAATCCACTAGGTGGTTTTTGGTTCGGAGTTTAGGAATAAGAAAATGGGTTTGGACTCTTCCAAACTCATTGAAGTTGTTTGTTTAGGGGAAATAGGGTCATGGGTCTCAATTTGATATCCAAGTATTTGATAATAAATATCGATTTGACGTTTTTTTAATATATTAGCTCCTTGTCTATCAATATGGGGAAATGAGGGTATGGCCGGTCAACACTGCGAGCCACCGCCGGCCACTATTCCATCCGGTCAAATTTTTCCGGTCATCCATATTCGATACACATTTCAATTCCGATACATTCTAAACACCATCACTGTCTATCATACACATTCTCACTTCAATACGAAACAACTATCACTTTTAGGCCCAAACTCATATCATCCAAACTCATACCTTGTCATACTCATTCCGATTCTGATTCCGATACCTAAGTGCGAACCAAACACCCCAAACACCACCTAAATAAATATCCTGAACAGTCCATAGGAATCGTTTGTGATGAAAATATTGTTTGTCTGTCTCTCACCCTCCTCAGATCCTGGCGATAACTTTTACTGTTATCGGATATACTGGGTATAACTGTTGTTGTCGTTGTGATGAATATATTATTTGTCTGCCTCTCACCCTCCTCAGACCCTGGCGATATCTTTTATTGTTATCGGATATACTGGGTATGACTGTTGTTGTCGTTTCGCCCATAGGAATACCAAAATAACAAGATTCACAGATTCGGCAGTCTTATATGTTTATCCTTCAATTTAAAATGAAACATATCTACGTAGTGAATATCACTTATTAGTTTTATCGACTTATTCCACAACACAAATACGGCAGTTTTGTCTCTCTAAAACTATTATGACTTGTTTGTATTAATCATTGATATTCCATCCGGATTTTTGAACCGAAAGAAAAAATCCAAAACTTTTCAACTGAAGAATTAGTCCCATAAAACGATGATTAATTGAACTGCCTAGCTTCTATTCTTTTATGAACGTAACAAACAATATTCTATTGTTTCTTTTTAGTGGCAAAAGGTTGGAGGTCCCTCACTGCTCTAGCCCCAAGAAGCTGCGTGGAGGATGTAAATCAGAAGCTCAACAGACTCTTAGATTGGGTGAGATCTTACGCAGTTACCTACATAAGGTGCCCCTCACAAACCAGGTCTTTAGCCTAACAATAGAGGAACACCCACTGTGCGCGTCCCTGGATTCGAACTCGTGACCTCTTTATGGCAATTCCCAACTCGAGTACCAACTGGACTATGCATTGGGGTTCTATTCTTTCTTCTTATACCTCTGTCAATTGGTAATTGGCGGGGGACGGTGATGGGTGACAGGGGGGAGAGAAACCAAGTAGGGTTCTGGGTAGTGAAATATGGATATCCATTGATAATCTAAATCATGTCTAGATCATCATGCTCACACAAGAATATTCTAGTGCAAAAATATCAATTTGCATCAGATTCATTGAGCATATTTTTGTCTGAATTCAATCTCCGCTGAAGAGTACCATTAAAATGAAGGATTCGAGATTCTTTACATTCAATATTTGTTTATTAGTTATTTCCTTCAATCTTGCCTTTGAAATCCCTTTAAATTCTAACAGTAAATGTCCTTAAGGATAGATGATTCTTCTTCATCTAGGAATGACTAAAACTGCAGCTTTGGAAACTGGGGTGGATGTATACACTCATGATGTGGGCCACCATTCATGGAATACATGCAAGCATTGGGTTGGAATTGCCTGACCCCCTTTAAGGAGGTATTAAAGGACCTTGTGACACGTGGCACACAGGGAGTGGTGAAATTGGGTGTCAGTCACCCGCACCCAGCCTCACCATCCCCCTGTGTGCCACGTGCCGGACGGTCTGAAGGGAGGTGAGGGGCTGGGGGGGTTAGGAGATCTCGATCCGCAGGCATTAGCGTAGAGGGCTAATCAAACAGGGCAAATGTTTCTTGATTCCACATAGCAGTATGATTGCTTGTCATTTATAAAAGGTAATCGCCTAAGCGTTGCCTTGAAAGAGGGAGGTTAGGAGTTCGAATCCCTTCGAGAGCATTTATAGGGAATTCCATTGCTTGGGCTCCATAATGTTGTACCCGTGTATATAACATGTCCTATGTCTGAATCTATCAGGTTTTTGATTTACATCCCTACACTTTCTGTGGGACCGGAGGTGACAGGGACCCTTACTGGTTGGAGTACAATCTTGATAAGCTAACAAAAGGTATTGGTGTTGAAACTAGAGCTTACATGAGGTGAGGTCCATATCCACTCAAAATTTTAAGACAATTGGTGGCGGGTACCTCATTCTCATATAACATATGCATTTTTTCTCAAATTGACCAACGGTATTAAGAATTGGGCTTATATGAGATGAGACATATATCCACTCAAAATCTTAAGGCCATGGGTGGTGGTACCTCATTCATTCTTATATAACCTACGTATTTTTTTCTCAAATTGACCAACGTGAGCCAATATTCTCAACACCCTCCCTCACGTGGCAACGTGGTTTGATATACACATGCGTCTTAAAACTATGTATTTTTTTCAAATTGACCAACGTGAGACAATATTCTCAACGCTTGCCATGACGTGCCAACATGGTTTGATATACACATGCGTCTTAAAACTCGCTCTCAATCACACAAGTCAGGCATGAATATCTAGACTTGGGTGAGGAGAGATAATAGATGACCAACCATGGGCCGTGCAAGGTAAGAGTCCAAATTTTAAAGTGGCCCGATACCATGTTAAGACTTGGTCTTACATGTGGGACAATATTCTCAATAGTTGGAGGCTGCTCTAGCTATACTGCTACCGATGTGGTTAGTAAACTTGGCAACAGACTTAGAGCAAAATGTGAAATCTCTCACCCTGGGGACCCACACCGTCTCAGCCCCAAGGAGCATGTGTAGAGGATGCAAATCAGGAGCCCAGCAGCTTCCTAGATTGGGTGAGATTTTACGCAGTGATTATCCCCCGCAAACCAGGCATTCGGCCTAGCAGCAGAGGAACAACCGCACTGTGCGTGTCCCTGGAATCGAACTATTAACCTCTTGGAGCAAATCTCAACCAAAATACCAATTGAACTATGCTCTTGGACAACTTGTCAACAGACCCTCAGGGAAGACTGCCAACAGTTGGGTTCCGCTAATGCAACGGATCAGGAACGCAATCGATGTTTACGCACCTGGGAAGAGATCTATACACCATCCAACAACAATAATGATCCCAAGAATGTGGAACCTGATACGTGTAGCTTCGCCTTACTGATCGTTCTGACAAGCCAAGGAATTTACAAGAAATGGTTTGGTGAAGTGTATAAGTGCCTTGGAGACGATAACATTCACCAAGGTAGACATCCCCTGAACCTTTTCAAAATAATCAAGAAACAAAGGGAGGACATACATGGAGGCAGTCTGCTCACTCTCCTATTATTTTAGGGCACAGTGTTTGATTTACTTCAATGTTCTGATATTTGCAGGTCATTTATGCTATGGTAGCTGGTCTAGCTGCAATGGCAATCCCTATTATAACTATATGCTTTGTTCTTTGGAGAGAAAAAAAAAAATCATAGAAAGTCCATGTACCCAAACAAGGTACACCAATTTCTGGATTTACAGTAAGTTTTTCAGACATCAAAGCAGCAACTAATACTTGATTTTATCTTTGTTTGACAGTGATATATAATTCATTTTACGATGATTCTACCTGTATGACAATATCAATTCGCGGACTTTGTTCTGCCACAGATGATCTTAGACCGATCAACATAATTGGTCAAGGCATAGCTGGTAAGTTATGCACAACTACATCCACTAATGGAGAAACTGGATACTTACTCTTGGCTCTTTCGAAGTAGCTTGTGTTAAATGTTCTACAATGACTGTTTTAAATCAGGAGAACACCTCCCTCCACTAATACAGTTCCCTTTCAAATACTATTATGTGAATGCAACCTCTTCAAATACTTCAACTTGCTCCAGCACAGCTGCTATGCTTAATGAGCTGCCACAGTTACACTGTACACCTGTGAAGAAAACGCCATATTTTCTTCATACGTGGATACTCTAGTGTAGCTTATATGGAGAGACTGCAAGTTGAGTTGATTAAGTTGCTGTTCTGGTCTCTGCCCCCAGTGGACTTTTGAGGTTTCCAGTTTACCAGAGAGAGAGACTACTAGTCTAGTTGACTAATTACCAAAGAAACTGTGATGCACTGAAGTCGATTCAAATTTTGTTAGCTCTGGTAGGTATCAGCTATATACCTTTTACTACGTACTTTCTGCAGAGGCTTAGCTGCCTATGCAAATTATAAACCAACACCAAAACGCCCTAGTATACTCTACTTGTTCACCTGTGTCGGTTTGAGTACGGTAAGTTCACCGGAAGGATCGCCCTCCCAATTCGAAGTTTTATACTCATTTATCAATGCAACACGCTAATACGCTTGTTAATATGAAGCAATCAGTTTTTAAACTAACAGCTGCTACCCAACTCCACTGGAAACTTTAGGTTATGCCTTCTGCCTAGTGCAATTATCCCGCTTCCATTTTTTTTTTCCTTTTTAGCATTAAAAGGAGTATAGTTAACTCATATCGTGGATTTACAGGTACTTTGAGCACCTCGAGGAGTACGTGAAAAGTAATGATAAGGTTAGTTTGAAAGTTTTAGATACTAATCACAAGAATCCTTAAGTTATAGTTATAGATATATGGTGTAATGTAATTAACTTTTCAAAATTATGCCAAGTATTAGTAAGCGTTAGCAAAGTTATAGGTGCAAATTCTTAAAAAATTATAACAGATCTGGAAGTTCAAAAAAGAAAAGCTTTTCAGGAGAAACATTGCAAGTCTAAAACCAACTTTCACAAAAATATTGTCATAATTGTTTTTTTTCATAGTTCAAATAAACTATAAACTACAACTGCAGAAAGAGTCAATTATGACAACATTTTAGAAACGGATGGAGCGATATGCTACACGGGAAAGATGTTGCAAGTTCAAACCCAAGTAATATACAGTGTACTACACACCACTCAAGAATTTGAAACTACGCCTCAAAGGTTTTTTATTAGCTGAATAGAGCAAGCCAACAAACGCAGCCAAAGCATCAATTGGCATTGACAGGAGCATAAGCAAATCCAAATCCAGATTCTTAAACGAATTCAAGATTACTAATTTACAACGATAATGCTATTCGTCTTTGCTGATCAACTTTACTGGCTAACACGCAGAAACACGCCATACCCTTCTCTGGTGTCCACATTCCTCATGCTCATTCTGCAGAACACATCAACATGTGTTAGTTAGCTAAGCCACACAAAGCCATGCTTCACGTGCTGCGGGCCTTGTTTGAGTTTTGTAAAATGATGAGTTGTAGAAGAATCTCAATGGCCACTAGGATTCTACGGTTGCAAAATAGTCAGCTCTATTACCAAAGCAAGAAGGTGGGTTGTGTTGTCTTAAATCAAAATAAAAACAACAGATGATCACCGAATGAAGAAAATATGGTTACAGTATATGATCATTTACATGAAAGATTATCACATACCAGTAACGATAGGGGGAATGCCTATGACCATATCGATAGTCAGGGGACCTGCTGTAACCACGACCTCGTACTGGGGACAAACTGCTGCGCCTTGGAGATCTTCTTCGAGGAGGAGTATAGCTCCTGCAGTAGAAAATTTTGGTAGCAACACTTCAGTCATGTAACAAAAACTTGAAGCAGATACCACAAACCCCACTAATTCCTAGAGCAAATACACAATACTATGGAAGCAACCAAACAAGATAAAGAGGAAATGTTCAGGAACAATTAACGGATTAAAGTTGTTTTATATAGCAGGTACTAAATAGGAAAGATGCTAAAAAGGTGTTTAACATAGAATTGTGGGCGAGTAAAATTTGCTTTGTTACTTTAAAACTCCAATGCAGCCCCTAACCATGCAGATCAGAAAAATGCTAAACCTCCTAATGAGGATAGATTAATGCTAGAGTTGAGCAAGCAAAGTTCTTGTGATTACCACCCTCTTCACCAAGAAATTTGAAGAGGCTCACCTACGGCCATAACTTGGACTTCTCCTACGCCTAGGACTTGGGCTTCGATATCGTCCACTTCCATATCCTCGAGGACCTACACGCAAGCGACACTCTCGAGCAAAATGACCAGGCTCGCCACACTCATAGCACTTGTTATCCTCCTCGCCGCGACCACGGCCACCTCGCCCTCCACCACCTCCTTTAGAATTGTGAGAGAGTTCAACCCGCCAGCCATTTTTACCTGTAAGAAGAAAACTCTTCAAAAAGAACAAATTCCAAAAGCGTACGAGCACACATTCCAGCACACCTGATCCAAGAATAAAAAAAATATGGCATGCAAGGTATAGAAAGGACAAGAGGGGAAAACAAGGATTTGATTCTTCTTTTTTAACTTTTTAAAGCGTGAAGTCATCAATGGCTGAAAGCATACTTGAGGAACACCATATTCAACAAACGTAATACCAACTGCCTAACCAACCAAAAAATCACAATAAAGGCGACTCAATACAAACAACAGACTAATAAGACATAATAAGAAACACAAACTGGCAAATTAGAAGTGAATGTGGAAACAGAAGACCACGAACCTCAAGCAGGAAACAAAATCACTCGCAAGTCCAACTATCAAGACATACACTTCCAAACTTTAGTCATAGAAGAATATCAGCCCACAACAGATAAGGGCACAATTTAAAGTCCAACTATTGGAGGAGGGGGGGGGGGGGGAGAGAGACACGAGCTACTTCTCCACAATGAGCAACAGAATGATGAAAACTGCCTTCTTTCATTCGGTGCTGCTTAAATCTGTACTGGGTGATATAGAAATAACGTTTACCTGAAAATCATGAAACTTAGCAACCAAATTTTAGACTTCAAAATCCCTCGTCCCCTCCCCAATCCCCACAAAGGGATAAAAGGTAAAAACAAAAGGTAATACAGGATTAACGTCGAATATTAACAGGAAAATCTACTTTAACTAGCCAAGCATAACAAGTACAACCACAAATTAACAGAAATGGCCTGAAACCCTGAACTTTAGTGTGCTTAATACTTACCATCAAGATCTTTAATTGCATCAAGGGCATCGCGGCGATCATCAAACTCCAAAAATGCATAACCAGGCGGCCTTCGAGCAACCCACACACTGATTGCATCAAGTCAACACAAAGAACACTTTGTTTTAAGCCCTTGACATTGCAACTTCGCGAAAAGAATTTATCAAAATATTCTTACATCCAACCGATCCTCAATTCATTGCCTATCATCGGGTATGTCGTGGTAACATGAAACACCAAAACAACGTAGAAGTCCCTATGCTGTTATACGAGAAAACAGAAATCCAAATTGACAACAATGACAGCGTTATGAAAAGTTTTTAGTGCATGATCAGCAATATACATTTCCCATACAGCACATAAATTCAACATAGAAATTCAAGATGACACCAGAGTATCTGTCGTTCTCAGATTATAAAACTACCAAAACAGCTCGTGGTCTCTAGATAGATAACAATCACTTCAGAAGAAAATCAGCAGAGACTGTAATGCTGAAAAGAAAAATATACGACTAACTATACTTAGTTTTCCATTTAAATACCTTCGAAGAACACCATACATACGAAACTCATCCTCGAGCTCCCTCTCTGTCACCCGCGGATCCAAATTCCCAACGTAAACCCTGGCCATTGTTTCAACCCTGTATGATCGCCAGCAAATCTTCAAACGCCAAAACTTCTGTCAAAACAGTATAACCACTTCTCAGAGGAAAAAGGCCAGAAAAACACAAAAAATGAGGATAATTTTAGGAGGGATAATTGATCAAACAGAGAGTAGAATTCTAGGGATTGTGAACAGTGATATCCTCTAACCCCTATACCTTTTGCAGAGCCAAGAAAAAACCTTGAGAAATAAAGTTGATTGATTTTCGAAGCCTTTCTCTTGCAATTTATATTTTTGGACTTTTTCCTTTTTATGAAATTCATCATTCTATCTAAGCTAAAGCCCATAACTACATCTGGGCCGGAACAAGAGTCCAATTTGGTAGGAGGCAAGTGCCTACGCCGAAGTACATAGCTCCAACAATCAAACTTAAAGTGTTAAAGGGTGTACTTGGTGCACTACATTTTTATGTTTACGCAGAGTTTGGACGAGGGTCGAATCGATTCGTGATTTGATATACGCAGTCTTATCTTATATTTTTGTACAACAGATCGCTTGCGATAAATACACTTCAAAAAAATTAGAAGAAAATGTTATTGAACCGTTAGACTTATAAGTTATTTGATACACGTTTAAGTTTAACTCGTCCATCTATGATATTCTGTGGTACTTTGACAATCTTAAGGAGTACTACATGTTTCTCATGTTCACATTTTTCTATCAAAAGCTTCTCTTTATTAGAGAAAAAGGTTATTCCCTGACTTTGAGGATCTTATCGTCCCGATCGTAAAAAGCATGGTGAAATATGCAAATCAAAAATTTCTCTTTACTAACGAATACAAAAGAGTAAACAACCACTATAATTAGTAACCCTGCCAACGTATTACTACTAAAACCCGATATATATGTAGTTAATTTACGTGTATAGCTTGTGTTTCATGCCGAGTTAAAGAAAAATAATAAATTTATCATGTAACTGTTGATAATATCAAGTGACATATTCTACCGATAAAAATTTTCACTTATATAACGAAATATGGGAATATATGCAAGTGGCCATGGCTTACCATAATTACGGGTGTCAAACAGGTCGTGTATCGTGTTTTTCGGGTTTCGTGTATCAAAGTGTCATACACATACCTTACATGTTTGTTTCGCGTGTATGGATGTAGATACCCGAACCCGTACATGTCAGGTTTCGTGTCGTGTATCGGGTATACCCACGAACTTGACAAGTACAAATATTTCAAGTCGTGTACATGTCATTTTATGTATTTCTCAGGTAATTTCAGGTTTCGTGCATTTTTCAGGTTTCACGTACTTAAACGACTATTGATACAAGGTCATCTAAACTCAAATCACTTGACTATCCAATAATAGATTAAAGAAATGGGATTTGAGAATGGAGGAAGGGAGAACCGAATAGGATTACTTAGTAGCGCGGTAGTCTTTTTTTTTTTGGAAAATTTTATTTTTTTTATTAATTATAAATTTAATTTAAAATATATTAAATTTCGTGTATAAACGGGTATAAACGGATACCCGCTGGTATACCCGGACACGACCCGCCGTTGGTGGGTATCTTTCAGGTCTTACCCGATTAGTACACGAAACCCGCCAAGGTCATACCCATACCCGTAAAAATTCGTGTCAGGTTCGGGTCGTGTTTCGTGTCGTGTCTGAAATTGTCACCCTAACTATAATGTCGTGGTTTACAATGAACAAATGTTCCATGATGTACCAGGTTTTCGTGTTTGTACAGGGTCTGGAGAAGGTCGGATCGTTTCGCGATCTGATATACGCACTCTTACCTTACACTTTGTACAATATGCTTTTTCCGCGGCTCGAACCCATGACCTCAAAATTACAGAGCAACAACTTTGCCAGTTGTTCCAAGGTCTGGTCTCTAGTGAATGAATATAACATGCTAAGTTGCTCCAAGGTCTGGCCTCTCATGAACAAATATACCATGCTAACGAAAGTTTTAACAAATAAACATGGTACTTTGCATACTTATTGTGGACTTAATTGGCTGTGGTTTATTATACATTTTAAGCCATAATGAACAAATGTACGTATAAATAAACAAATATTATACCAAATATACATATAGCAGTTAAATAATATATTTATTTTTCTTAATACATGATTAATATATTAGTATAGATTCGAGCTAAACCATAGCCAAACCTGAGTCCCTAAAAAAAGCTTGAGCAATAGACCATTCTTTCGTGTTTGTCCACGTCAAGTTACTCGGTCTTAAAATGTATCTATTTAAAGCATTTATGAAAAACTAATAGTGGTCATGAAACATCATTAAGTTGTGATAGATAATTATTACCCTTTATCTCCGCAAAAAATCTGTCATTTCTGTATCATCGAAAAAATTTCAAAAGTACATCATAATGTCTGATATGTTACTCCCTATTATTATTTTCAGTATGTACAGTATTTACACAACAAGCAACGAACAATTTTCTAGTCTTCCAGAGGACTTTATGGTAAGCTTACCAAACATGCGGGAGTTGAGTTGTGCTATTGTGTATGACCTGATTTCACCAAAACCAAATGTAGTGATTGCTTCACGAAAGATGTACTTTCATTCCATATCTGTATTATTGTGTTGCTTCGATTTTATTACCTTTTTCACAATAATGATACTATCAGTTGCTGTTGAATGAAAGAATAGAAATCTAAGAAGCCGCTGAACTTCTGATTTACATCTTTCACTAAGTTTTTTTAGACTAGAGGCAGGGGTATTGCCTTTTTTCTCCAGAAAATTATCTGAAGATCAATGTGTTTGGCAAAAAAAAAAAAAACTGTCGGATCAAAAAGGTAAAGTTTATATACACTGTCCACGGATAACTAAATGTATGTGACATTATTAGTTGATTAATGATAATTGATTTATTATACATATGCACATTTTCGGTTTCATGTTAAAAAAAAAACTTACTCTTTTCATAAAAGAACACATAATATGGATGAAGTAAAAGTACTATTTATTACATCGGTTATATTTAGAACATTGTAATTTTATTTGAAATTATAACGTAGATAATAAATTGAATTATCTACACCAACCAAAGAAATGAAGAGAGGAACATACTTTGGTTCAATTTGTGTTCTTCCACATAATCTACCCTCTCCTTTTATACATGAAATATTCTTCTTATCTTTCTTTGAGTTGTTATTTTTTTTTTAATTTAAGTCAATAGTTGTCCTCTTAGGTTGGGTGAAGACTTACTCCTTCACCCACACAAGGTGTCGCCTACAAACTAACAGAAGTGAAGCAAGATGTCTTCTACAAACTAGCAGAATTGTAACATACACACTATCTCTGGATTCGAACCTCGACCTTCTTGCAACAAATCTCAACTCAAGTACCAACTGGACTATGCGTTGGAGGCAATCTATAAAACCTCACGTGCGGCAGGGATGACGAGAATCTTACCCTTTTTCCTTTTTCTCTGCAAATTATGTGTTTTTTTAAGGATAAATTAAGGGCGGCAATAATCGCTTCTTATAGAGTAGTTTATTAACTAAATATCATTCTAATTCTGACATTATTCAGCAATAAACGACGCAGCTGATGAAGAAATTGATATTGGTATTTTGAATAGTAATATCCGTTTTTCATATTTTTCATTGTCACATCAATAGTTGAAATATAATTTTAATTTGATAATCAAGACAATAAGCAAGAACATGAACAATAAAAAGAAGAATGCAGTTATCAAACTTTTTTACCCATTTTGAACAATAACATTGCAATCCAGTCCCAGTTTTTATATCGACGCAAATGAAATTTTGACTCTCACTGGATTGTCAGATGTCTTTAATGGAATCGATGTATTAGGCTCCTACGTTTGCGTAGGGTCTGGGGAGAGCCAGATTGATTCGCGACCTGACGTATACAGTCTTACCTATACTTTGTGTAAGAGGTTGTTTCCGTGGCTCGAACTCGTAATCTCAAAGTCACAAAGAAATAACATTACAACTGTTTCAAGACCCGATGTCATTTGTAGCAGGATCATATATTGTCATGTATCATCATTATTTGTTGGCTTCCGTGGCTCGAACTCGTAATCTCAAAGTCACAAAGAAATAACATTACAACTGTTCCAAGACCCGATGTCATTTGTAGCAGGATCATATATTGTCATGTATCATCATTATTTGTTGGCAAAAGGTTGAACCCCAACCAAGGGGCCCCCACAACCCCAGTCCCAAAGAACTGCGTGGAGGATGTAAATCAGGAGTCCAGCGGACTCTTAGATTGGATGAAATCTTACACAGTTACCCACACAAGGTGTCTCCCACAAACCAGGCCTTTGGCCTGGTAACAGAGGAACACCCACACTGTGTGCGTCTTTGGATTCGAACTCATGACCTCTTGTTGTTAATTCCCAACCCGAGTACCAACAAGACTATGCTCTAGGGGCATGTATCATCATTATTTAGTTTGGCACATGGCTGTCTTGTTTGGTTAAGAAAGGTTGTAGACCGAGATCTCCATTATTGGACGAGAAGAAGAGCCACATCTATTGCCGCGTCTAAGAAACATGTCCCATGAATGATGCAAGCAGACAATCGTAGGATCCACTCTTCCACCTCCAACAACCTTTCCACAAGGGGTTAGGCACAAAGAAGTAAACTTCTCCTTGCTTCCGTTGTGTCGAAATCGCTGGCTTAAGCAATACCTTAGATTCAAGTGTGCGTTTGTAGGCAAACCTCCAATAGGCCCTCCTAGACGGTCACTTCAACCCTTGGCAATCACCCTCAATTTGCTCAAGATTGAGAGATATTAGCCTTGATTTTTAGTGCAAAATCAAGAAAACAAAGGTTTCACCCTTTTGGGAGAGAAAACCAAAACTCAAATTTGATTGATAAAAATATGTCGTTCTTCCTGTTGGACAGTGGCCTTGGTGCTAAAATAAGGCTGAAATTTTCAGCCAGGAAAGATAATCTCTATCCTAAAAATTCTATCAAAAGTTTAAAATGAGATAAGTTATAATTTAAACTAGATTCCTATCTTGAAAATGAAAATATCCTAATTTCCTAGCTACTGTGTGTCAGCCGATTTTGCCTCATCCTAGATGACTTTGGAGATCAAATTTGTTGTTTGGATAAGCTTGGAGATATCTTCAAAAGTTGGTTGAGACTTTATCTTGAATTATCTTGCATTTGACTTCAAAAAATCTCCTCTTTTCTTTGAACCTCCTTTTGGCCGTATCAATCCCTCCTTCCTGAAAAAAGATTCGTCCCGAATCTTAGCGCGTATCACACGAAGGATAACAAAATAATAAACATAAAGAAATATAACAAAATAATAAACATAAAGAAAAAATAGAAAATAAGAAATAGGAAATATAAAACACACAATTATGCAAGACTAACTAAAAATGATGGGTATCAAGAAAATGAATCCAACGCACGTTTGGCTCGTCTTGCACATGCCTACATAAGAAGTTCGCTATGTCAATCTCAAGCTCTCTAGCTTGACTTCTTGTCATAGGCCCAGAGTATAAATGATGGAATCCACGATTCGCATCAATCCCCCCTTCCTCAGAAGGATTTGTCCTCGAATCAAAGGACTCATCAGTGTAGGGAGTCAGATCAGCAACGTTGAATGTTGTGGAAACAGAGTCATATCTTGGAGGAAGATCCAAGACATAAGCATTTGGTCCCACGCGATGAAGTACTTTGAAGGGGCCATCTCCCCTAGGTAACAACTTGTTTTTCCGCTCTTTAGGAAACCTCTCTTTGCGAAGGTGCAACCAAACTAAGTCTCCTGGCTTAAAAGAAATGTCTTTGCGATGCTTGTTACTTCGACGTGCGTAAGCCTTATTCTTTTCTTCAAGTTGGAGTTTAATCTTTTCATGCAATTTTCGAATTGTTTCAGCTTTATGTTTACCATCTAAACTTGATCGCTCGTGCACGGGGAATGGGAATCAAATCGATAGGAGACAACGGGTTAAAACCATACACAACCTCGAAAGGACTATGTAATGTACCATGATGAACGCTCCTATTGTATGCAAACTCAATGTATGGTAAACAATCCTCCCAACTTTTGATATGCTTTTGAAGAATGGCACGCAATAACTGTGAAAGAGTACGATTGACTACCTCGGTTTGTCCATCTGTTTGGGGGTGAGCAGTGGTGGAAAACAACAAGTTAGTACCAAGCTTAGCCCACAAAACTCGCCAGAAATGACTCAAAAACTTTGTATCTCTATCACTAACAATGGTCTTAGGCATGCCATGTAATCTCACAATCTCACGAAAGAACAAATCAGCAACATGATTAGCATCGTCGACTTTCTTACATGCAATGAAATGTGCCATCTTGGAAAAACGATCAACCACAACAAAGATACTATCCCTACCATTCTTAGACCTAGGTAGGCCTAAAACGAAGTCCATAGATAAGTCAATCCAAGGAGAATCAGGTACGGGTAGTGGGGAATAAAGGCCATGTGGTTGTGACTTAGATTTGGCTTGCTTGCACGTAATGCAGTGTACGCACATCTTCTCAACATCTGCACGCATGTGAGGCCAATAAAAAATGCTCTTTAAGGGTTTCCAATGTTTTGAACACTCCAAAGTGTCCCATCATTCCTCCTCCATGTGCTTCTCTCACTAGCATCTCTCTCATGGAAGTCCGGGGTACACACAATTTTTGCTCCTTAAAGAGGTATCCGTCATGCATGTAGAACTTTCCAAATGGAGCCTCTTGACAAGCATCAAAGATGGTGCCAAAGTCATAATCATCAGCGTACAACTCCTTCAGTGATTCAAATCCTAGAAAACGTGAGGATAAGGTAGTTACTAGGGCATATCTCCTAGAGAGGGCATCAGCGACTATGTTATCCTTGCCTTGCTTGTACTTAATCACATATGGGAATTGTTCGATGAACTCTACCCACTTGGCATGTCTCTTATTCAGTTTTCCTTGCCCCTTAAGGTATTTGAGACTCTCATGGTCGGTGTGAATCACAAATTCCTTAGGCTGAAGGTAATGTTGCCAAGTTTGGAGGGATCTAACTAAGGCATACAGCTCTTTGTCGTAAGTTGAATAATTCAATGCTGCTCCCTTTAATTTCTCACTAAAGTAGGCTACGAGTTGTTTTCCTTGCATCAAAACAGCTCCAATACCCACGCCACTAGCATCACACTCTATCTCAAAGGTTTCATCGAAGTTGGGTAACCTAAGAATGGGTGCAGTGGTTAGCCTACGTTTCAGCTCGTCAAATGCCTGTTGTTGTGGCTCCTTCCACTGAAAAGGCATATCTTTCTTAACAATCTCATTCAGGGGTGCGGCTATGGAAGAAAAGTCCTTAACAAACCTCCGATAGAAGCTTGCTAAGCCATGAAAACTGCGCACCTCTCCAACAGTCCTAGGTGTAGGCCATTCCACAATCGACCTCACCTTCTCCTCATCCATCTCTATCCCATCAGCAGTGACTACGAAACCTAAGAATACAACTCTCTCTAAGCAAAAGGAACATTTCTTAAGATTGGCATAGAGTTGCTCGGCTTTCAGTTTCTCAAAAACGGCTCGTAGGTGCTCTAGATGGTCGTCGAAGGTCTTGGAATAGATCAAGATGTCATCAAAGTAGACTACGACAAATTTTCCAATGAAAGCTCTCAAGACTTCATTCATTAGCCGCATAAAGGTGCTAGGGGCGTTCGTGAGCCCAAAAGGCATCACTAACCACTCATAGAGCCCAAATTTGGTCTTGAATGCCGTTTTCCACTCGTCCCCTTCTTTTATTCTCACTTGGAAATAGCCTTGCTTGAGATCGATTTTAGTGAAGAGCTTGGATCCGTATAGCATATCTAACATGTCATCCAACCTAGGTATGGGATATCTATACTTCACTGTGATCTTATTTATCGCTCTACAATCAACACACATTCTCCAAGTGCCATCTTTCTTAGGGACTAAGATAACGGGTACCGCGCAAGGGCTCAGGCTCTCTCTCACTAACCCACTAGATAGAAGCTCCTCAACTTGTCTTTGAATTTCTTTAGTCTCTTCAGGGTTTGCTCTATAGGCTGGTCGATTAGGAAGGACAGCTCCTGGTACAAAGTCAATTTGATGCTCTATTCCTCTCAAGGGTGGCAATCCTTTGGGTGGCTCAGTGGGGAATAAAACATCAAATTCTTCAAGAAGGGATAGTACAGAAGTGGGTAAAGATGGTGGAAACTCTTCACTAGAGATGAGACACTCCTTATACACTAAAATGAGGACAGTTTTGTTGGTGTTAAGGGCGTGACTTACCTCTCTTTGTTTTGCAAAGTACCCACACTTCTTCTTGTTCTCACTAGCACTCAGGGGTATTACCTCTTTTTCCTTTCCCTCTTGCCGTTTTGCCTCGCTTTTCATGCTCTCCAAAAACTTACGCTCAGCTTCCTTTTCTTTCGGGTCAGCTCTAGACTTGCTCAATCGCTTTTGATCATCATGGACTTTGTGTGGGGGGAGTGCGTGCAATTTGTACGACTTACCATTCAATTTGAAAGAATATGTGTTCAGATAACCATCGTATGTAACATGTCTATCAAACTGCCATGGCCTACCAAGTAGGATATGACTAGCATGCATCGGTGCAACATCACACAGAATATCATCTTTATAACTACCAATGCTCAAAGAAAGTAAAACCTGCTTGCTAACACTAACTTCACCACAATCATTCAACCAAGCAAGTTTATAGGGGTGTGGGTGATTAGTCATGGGCAAGTTTAGTTTTCGAACTAACTCAATGCTAGCCACATTTGCGCACGAACCAGAATCAATGATCATGGTACACACTTTTCCATTCACCATGCAATGAATATGAAAAATGTTCTCCCTATGTTGTTCATGTTCGTCTACTTTTTGAAATGCACTCAATGATCTCCTAACAACAAGAAACTCATGATTTTCAAACTCAGTGTCATCTCCTAGTTCTTCTTCAATTTCAAGTTCATTCTCGTTTTCAAGCTCAGACTCATGCTCAGATTCAGTCACATACTCGCTAGTCTCCTCAATTAATAAAACACGCTTAGCATTAGGACACTCACGACCTATGTGACCACGACCCTGACACTTAAAGCATTTAATGTCACGAAAACCAGAAGAGGGTCTAGAAGAACTCCCTGTGGAGGCGTTTTGTTTGCCTCGATCGTCTTGCTTTGGCGTGGACTGCACGCGCTTCTCTTGATTCGTGGGTCCCTGTTGCCCACGGTTCTGGCCCTGATTTGTCGGACCTCCGCTGTTCCTGAAAGACCTGCTTTGAAACTTGGACGAGGAAGATTGATTAGTACGATAAACTGAATTGAAATGGGAAGAATTACGTACCTTAAGCTGGTGCTCGATTTTCTCCGCCATGTGCACCATGGATGTCAAGTCAAGATAGGGCTGAAGCTCAAGTTTGTATGCAATCTCCCTATTTAATCCATGCAGAAAACGTGCCTTGGTGGCTTCCTCGGGTTCCTGTAAATTTGATCTTTCCAACAAAACTTCTAGCTCTTTAAAATAATCATCAACGCTCTTGTTTCCTTGCCGTAAGATTTGTAAATTATCGAATATAGTACTCTCAAAATCATTTGGAACAAATCTTTGTCGCATCTCAATTTTCATTTCTTCCCAAGTAAGGACTTGGGGTTGCCGCGTTTTAGTTCGATTTTTGCATACAATAGGAGCGTTCATCATGGTACATTACATAGTCCTTTCGAGGTTGTGTATGGTTTTAACCCGTTGTCTCCTATCGATTTGATTCCCATTCCCGTGCACGAGCGATCAAGTTTAGATGGTAAACATAAAGCTGAAACAATTCGAAAATTGCATGAAAAGATTAAACTCCAACTTGAAGAAAAGAATAAGGCTTACGCACGTCGAAGTAACAAGCATCGCAAAGACATTTCTTTTAAGCCAGGAGACTTAGTTTGGTTGCACCTTCGCAAAGAGAGGTTTCCTAAAGAGCGGAAAAACAAGTTGTTACCTAGGGGAGATGGCCCCTTCAAAGTACTTCATCGCGTGGGACCAAATGCTTATGTCTTGGATCTTCCTCCAAGATATGACTCTGTTTCCACAACATTCAACGTTGCTGATCTGACTCCCTACACTGATGAGTCCTTTGATTCGAGGACAAATCCTTCTGAGGAAGGGGGGATTGATGCGAATCGTGGATTCCATCATTTAGACTCTGGGCCTATGACAAGAAGTCAAGCTAGAGAGCTTGAGATTGACATAGCGAACTTCTTATGTAGGCATGTGCAAGACGAGCCAAACGTGCGTTGGATTCATTTTCTTGATACCCATCATTTTTAGTTAGTCTTGCATAATTGTGTGTTTTATATTTCCTATTTCTTATTTTCTATTTTTTCTTTATGTTTATTATTTTGTTATATTTCTTTATGTTTATTATTTTGTTATCCTTCGTGTGATACGCGCTAAGATTCGGGACGAATCTTTTTTCAGGAAGGAGGGATTGATACGGCCAAAAGGAGGTTCAAAGAAAAGAGGAGATTTTTTTTGAAGTCAAATGCAAGATAATTCAAGATAAAGTCTCAACCAACTTTTGAAGATATCTCCAAGCTTATCCAAACAACAAATTTGATCTCCAAAGTCATCTAGGATGAGGCAAAATCGGCTGACACACAGTAGCTAGGAAATTAGGATATTTTCATTTTCAAGATAGGAATCTAGTTTAAATTATAACTTATCTCATTTTAAACTTTTGATAGAATTTTTAGGATAGAGATTATCTTTCCTGGCTGAAAATTTCAGCCTTATTTTAGCACCAAGGCCGCTGTCCAACAGGAAGAACGACATATTTTTATCAATCAAATTTGAGTTTTGGTTTTCTCTCCCAAAAGGGTGAAACTTTTGTTTTCTTGATTTTGCACTAAAAATCAAGGCTAATATCTCTCAATCTTGAGCAAATTGAGGGTGATTGCCAAGGGTTGAAGTGACCGTCTAGGAGGGCCTATTGGAGGTTTGCCTACAAACGCACACTTGAATCTAAGGTATTGCTTAAGCCAGCGATTTCGACACAACGGAAGCAAGGAGAAGTTTACTTCTTTGTGCCTAACCCCTTGTGGAAAGGTTGTTGGAGGTGGAAGAGTGGATCCTACGATT
Organism: Eustoma russellianum; assembly: GCA_036186865.1. NCBI lineage: Eukaryota > Viridiplantae > Streptophyta > Magnoliopsida > Gentianales > Gentianaceae > Eustoma > Eustoma russellianum. Next base: position 9,588,459 of record AP025047.1, on the reverse strand, counting down.
GTCTGCTTGCATCAATTTGGTATCAGAGCCCCAGGTCATTCAATTACACCAACTATCCTGCATTTTTTAAATTTTTCTTCAATCTGAAATTCTCATCTTTTTTTTCATCGTCATTCAAAAGAAAAAAAAAAGCCGAAAAAATTCATCAAAAAAGAATCAGCCGAAAAACCATCTTAATTCAAAAGCTCATATTTTTTAGGTTCTTTTTCTTGTTACTTAGCCTCACGACCTATATTCATCTTATTCAAAAAAAAAAAAAAGTTGACATCTTGGCATTGTTCATTTGTTTTGTCTCACCAAAGATCAAATCTTCATACACACTTAACAATAAGGCTCATTGTGTTTAGGTTTATAAATTCAGCTATATCATATAAATCAAGTCCATTGCTAAATAGCTACCCATGTCACGTAATAATCTTGTTGCTAACGAAGCTATTAGTTGATTTTAGACTTGTGTGACTTGATTGCATTGTTGCTTGGTTTGTGTTGCAATTTTCTTGTATCCAAGACATCATCTTCAGGCCAAACCAAGCCCCAAAAGGCCATATCTCAGAGACAAAAAATTCCTTGCTTAAAACAACCTACTGCTTCCTCCATGCACACGCACCACATGTTATTTTAACTTTTGCTTGGAACCTTTTTTTTTCCTGCTTGATTCACGGTATATTCATTTTGATATAAAAAAAAGGGCTCGGACAGCGCGAGAAAAAAAAAAGCGGGTTCGGACAGCGTGAAAAAAAAAAAAAAAAAGAGGTCAAAAAAAAAGATCGCAAAGACATTTCTTTTAAGCCAGGAGACTTAGTTTGGTTGCACCTTCGCAAAGAGAGGTTTCCTAAAGAGCGGAAAAACAAGTTGTTACCTAGGGGAGATGGCCCCTTCAAAGTACTTCATCGCGTGGGACCAAATGCTTATGTCTTGGATCTTCCTCCAAGATATGACTCTGTTTCCACAACATTCAACGTTGCTGATCTGACTCCCTACACTGATGAGTCCTTTGATTCGAGGACAAATCCTTCTGAGGAAGGGGGGGATTGATGCGAATCGTGGATTCCATCATTTAGACTCTGGGCCTATGACAAGAAGTCAAGCTAGAGAGCTTGAGATTGACATAGCGAACTTCTTATGTAGGCATGTGCAAGACGAGCCAAACGTGCGTTGGATTCATTTTCTTGATACCCATCATTTTTAGTTAGTCTTGCATAATTGTGTGTTTTATATTTCCTATTTCTTATTTTCTATTTTTTCTTTATGTTTATTATTTTGTTATATTTCTTTATGTTTATTATTTTGTTATCCTTCGTGTGATACGCGCTAAGATTCGGGACGAATCTTTTTTCAGGAAGGAGGGATTGATACGGCCAAAAGGAGGTTCAAAGAAAAGAGGAGATTTTTTTTGAAGTCAAATGCAAGATAATTCAAGATAAAGTCTCAACCAACTTTTGAAGATATCTCCAAGCTTATCCAAACAACAAATTTGATCTCCAAAGTCATCTAGGATGAGGCAAAATCGGCTGACACACAGTAGCTAGGAAATTAGGATATTTTCATTTTCAAGATAGGAATCTAGTTTAAATTATAACTTATCTCATTTTAAACTTTTGATAGAATTTTTAGGATAGAGATTATCTTTCCTGGCTGAAAATTTCAGCCTTATTTTAGCACCAAGGCCGCTGTCCAACAGGAAGAACGACATATTTTTATCAATCAAATTTGAGTTTTTGTTTTCTCTCCCAAAAGGGTGAAACTTTTGTTTTCTTGATTTTGCACTAAAAATCAAGGCTAATATCTCTCAATCTTGAGCAAATTGAGGGTGATTGCCAAGGGTTGAAGTGACCGTCTAGGAGGGCCTATTGGAGGTTTGCCTACAAACGCACACTTGAATCTAAGGTATTGCTTAAGCCAGCGATTTCGACACAACGGAAGCAAGGAGAAGTTTACTTCTTTGTGCCTAACCCCTTGTGGAAAGGTTGTTGGAGGTGGAAGAGTGGATCCTACGATTGTCTGCTTGCATCAATTTCTCCCTATTTAATCCATGCAGAAAACGTGCCTTGGTGGCTTCCTCGGGTTCCTGTAAATTTGATCTTTCCAACAAAACTTCTAGCTCTTTAAAATAATCATCAACGCTCTTGTTTCCTTGCCGTAAGTTTTGTAAATTACCGAATATAGTACTCTCAAAATCATTTGGAACAAATCTTTGTCGCATCTCAATTTTCATTTCTTCCCAAGTAAGGACTTGGGGTTGCCACGTTTTAGTTCGATTTTTGCATAGATTAGTCCACCAGTTTAATGCATATCCGGAAAATTCAATTGACGCGTACCTCACCTTTTGCAACTCCGTGTAATTTGTACATGAAAAAATTAAGTCCACTTTTGTTTCCCACTCTAAATACTCGTCGGCATTACTTTTACCATAAAATGTCGGAATTTGAATTTTAGTTTTTAAGTAATCGTCGTCTTGGGGGTAGAGGGGGTTATGACGTCTTTGATAACCACGTGGTGGATTATCATCGACATCATCTTCATCCTGATCTAGTGGATCATAATCATCATACCTGCGCTGCGTGTGTCTCCTCGGAGGTGGCTGAGGTACTGATCTACGTGCCTCGATGGTGGGTGGACGGTGACTTTCCGCTTCTGGCTCCTCCTGTGTAATTCTTCTCGCTTGACGCGTAGGGGGTGCCCTACTCGTACCTTGGCCTTCGCTTCTGTTCTGCCTCTCGCGGAGCTCGTCTATCTCGGCCCTGTGCATCGCCTGATTGTTCAACACTGTGTGTAACATCTGCGTGATCTGCTCCAGTGTAGCCTGCGGTTCCTCTGCCTCCTTTGTTCTGCTTGCGGAACGCTGACTTGACGCTTCCATCCTAAACCTGAAAAGATCAGAAACAACAAAGAACACAAGATACCAAGAACAGATAGTCCGAACGGGTAAATAGAAATAGATATTTGTGCACTCTTCCAACTTTCTTTTCTCTCTCTTACCACCTTGTTTCTTGATCAATCTGAGGCTAATAAATGTCAAAGAGAGCAATAAAGATAGGTGAATGCCAAGTCTCTTACGATATACCCGATACCGCAATTCAGTGCACAGTTTAAACCCGAACTTGTCCAAATCGAATCCAACCACAATGAATCAAAACCAGCTGTGTTGACTGAAATTTGGAGGTCCAAATGACGTTAAAACAGTCCAAAATCAGCGGCTGGACTGTGGTGAAAACAGCCCTCAAATCGCGATGACAACGCCCAAAATTGGTCCGATTTACTCCCAACTTATTGCTGTACTATTGCAGCAAATTCCAGCATCTAAAAATGCCTCAAAACAGTAGAAAAACAGCTCCAAAACAGTAGAAATCAGCAGCAAAAAAATCAGCAGTTAAACTGGATGTCAAAACTCGCAACTTGCACCTTTTTCTCCAATGTATCACCCAAATTTCAGCAACTAATAACCAAGGTATCAAGCCAGGTAACAAGATAATTTAACACACTTAACCCTCTACGAATCAAAGAAATATGAGACCAAAAATTTTGTCAAAGGCTGAGCCAAAGAAAACTAAGGGTTGCCCTGGGCAATCTTTAGTTAACTTTAGCCTTATGTAAGTTGATTAAAAAGTTGTTGATTCTATAACAACTATCAAGTATCCAAGAATAAAGACAAGAAAAGATGTAGTCTTTATAGTCTCAAGGGGCATGGTTTTTTTTTTTTTTTGAACATAAAGGTCAGAAGGTGTTGCAGATTATGGGAAAATAAATGCTTTAGTAAGAATATGTATTAAAGGTTACATGCCATATATTACAGGAATATATTTTTGATGATGTGACCTTCACCAACGCTCAGAAGAGAAATTCGAATCTAATGGCTCTGATGGGTATTGATATATGCAATTTGCATCAAGTGTTCTTTTTTCTTTGCTTTTTCTTTTGATCTCGGCTTCGACCTTTTTTTTTTTTTGCCGATTCTTTTTTTTTTGACCTCTTTTTTTTTTCACGCTGTCCGAACCCGCTTTTTTTTTTTTCTCGCGCTGTCCGAGCCCTTTTTTTTATATCAAAATGAATATACCGTGAATCAAGCAGGAAAAAAAAAGGTTCCAAGCAAAAGTTAAAATAACATGTGGTGCGTGTGCATGGAGGAAGCAGTAGGTTGTTTTAAGCAAGGAATTTTTTGTCTCTGAGATATGGCCTTTTGGGGCTTGGTTTGGCCTGAAGATGATGTCTTGGATACAAGAAAATTGCAACACAAACCAAGCAACAATGCAATCAAGTCACACAAGTCTAAAATCAACTAATAGCTTCGTTAGCAACAAGATTATTACGTGACACGGGTAGCTATTTAGCAATGGACTTGATTTATATGATATAGCTGAATTTATAAACCTAAACACAATGAGCCTTATTGTTAAGTGTGTATGAAGATTTGATCTTTGGTGAGACAAAACAAATGAACAATGCCAAGATGTCAACTTTTTTTTTTTGAATAAGATGAATATAGGTCGTGAGGCTAAGTAACAAGAAAAAGAACCTAAAAAATATGAGCTTTTGAATTAAGATGGTTTTTCGGCTGATTCTTTTTTGATGAATTTTTTCAGCTTTTTTTTTTCTTTTGAATGACGATGAAAGAAAAGATGAGAATTTCAGATTGAAGAAAAATTTAAAAAATGCAGGATAGTTGGTGTAATTGAGTGACCTGGGGCTCTGATACCAAATTGATGCAAGCAGACAATCGTAGGATCCACTCTTCCACCTCCAACAACCTTTCCACAAGGGGTTAGGCACAAAGAAGTAAACTTCTCCTTGCTTCCGTTGTGTCGAAATCGCTGGCTTAAGCAATACCTTAGATTCAAGTGTGCGTTTGTAGGCAAACCTCCAATAGGCCCTCCTAGACGGTCACTTCAACCCTTGGCAATCACCCTCAATTTGCTCAAGATTGAGAGATAATAGCCTTGATTTTTAGTGCAAAATCAAGAAAACAAAGGTTTCACCCTTTTGGGAGAGAAAACCAAAACTCAAATTTGATTGATAAAAATATGTCGTTCTTCCTGTTGGACAGCGGCCTTGGTGCTAAAATAAGGCTGAAATTTTCAGCTAGGAAAGATAATCTCTATCCTAAAAATTCTATCAAAAGTTTAAAATGAGATAAGTTATAATTTAAACTAGATTCCTATCTTGAAAATGAAAATATCCTAATTTCCTAGCTACTGTGTGTCAGCCGATTTTGCCTCATCCTAGATGACTTTGGAGATCAAATTTGTTGTTTGGATAAGCTTGGAGATATCTTCAAAAGTTGGTTGAGACTTTATCTTGAATTATCTTGCATTTGACTTCAAAAAAAATCTCCTCTTTTCTTTGAACCTCCTTTTGGCCGTATCAATGAATCTGGCTCTTGTTTCGTGATCTAATCAGTCTGCTTTAGTATTATTCTGAGCTTCTTGCAAGATCATATTACGAAGTTGTGGGAAAGGGACTAACTTATCATTGTTGATTGTTGTTATCATTGTCGACGTAAATTATAGACGAACTATTTTTGTTGAAGAATCGTCTGCAGAAATAAACAAAGTGACTAGCCGAGTTGCCTAGCTGAAATGGAGAAGTAAAGGAGTGCCGAGCTGATGTGTCATACCGATGTGAGGATCAGAATAAAAGGCGCGTCGAGCTGAGGTGATAAACTGAAGTGAGGCTGAAGTGAAGGAGTGCTGAACTGAGGTGTCAAGCCGAGACGAGGATAGAAGTAAAGTGCTCGAGCTAAGGAGATGAAGTGCTGAGGTGAAAGGATACAATGCCGAGGTGATGTGATAAAGTGCCAAGGTCAAGAACTGTTAGAATCAAGATGTAGCACCAAGCCAAAATAAGAAGGGTTGAGGTGATAAAGTGGCTGAGCTGAAGGAAAAATGTCAAACCGAGGTGACGAAGTGAAGGCACTAAAGGCGAACAGCAATGACGGGATGCCAAACTGAGGAACGAGGTGAAGGCAAAGACAAACGAATGTACCAAGCTTTGCTGAGCACAACAAAGACAGCAGAACAAAGATATTGACAGCGGCAACAAAGAGACTGCTAAGCTAAAACAACTTATATAAAGATAAGAATCTCGGGGATAGCACTGAAGAGATGAACAGTACAATAGCACAACGCAAAAAATACAGAAAAGAGAGACGTATTTATACGAATACACCGTATACATCCACTAGCTTAGTGGACTAAAGAAACAACTGTAAATAGAATATAGCCGTTAGAGAGCCGTTGCTGGCTTGAGGTTTCTTACCTATTACAAGCCTTGTAAAAGGACAAACACTTGTACATTTAAGGTGTAGAAGTATGAGGAAGTCTAAATAAAATTTTACAGTTCGGCCTCTAATTTATACTCTTTTTTTCGCTGTACGCTTCTATATTTTACATTGTGTGATTCTAAATGCTTTAAACACATGTTTCCATATTCCATACGCTACGTTTCTGAATTTGGACATTTTCAAGTCTGGATCAATATAGCTGTAGCCAGTTTGTCCGTTCTTCGCTCCATTACTAGAGGGAATGAATATTTCATGAATATATATGGCCCTATAAATAAATGCAAGGCCTACAATTTCCCCACTGAAATCGGGTCTGAGCAAGAGGAGATGTATTGCAATTACAACCATACTGGCAAGACCTTGGGCCCTTTGTATCTAATCCTAAATCTGCGACTCTTTTGTGAGACAATTAGTCAAATACGACTCCCGAATTCAAGTTAGTGACTTACACACGGTGCCCTCGCAAAATAGACATTCGGTCTAGCAGTAATAAAAGTACACACAAAATAGACATTCGGCCTAGCAGTAATAAAGTACACATTGTGTATATCTTTGGATTCGAACTATTGTCTTCTTGAAATAAATATCAACATGAATACCAACTGGACTATGTCATGAAGGTTTATATTTGAAATTCTATGTCAAGGCGAAGCATTTCATTTTGACGAAGCATAAATACTTGTCTACGTTATTTTAATATTTGAGTTGTATCACCGTCAGTTAAAAATTAGCCGATATTGTTCTAAAAGACTATTGAGTTTTTGATTTATATCATTTACGATGCTATTTAGGACTAAAACATTGAAGACTCCAACATCGGAATATGAACTTTGCAACTAGAAAATTACCAGATAGCGCTGTTAGATTTGCACAAAAAAGCAATTCAAGTGGTGTCAAAACTGATGCAATACGAAAGCTGGGTTTGTCTCTTAAAACGGGGGAAGTGGAATCAGTCAGCACCCAAAGTTAGGTAAGGTTTTAATCAGTGGGCATCAATTGAAAATTTTAGGTAGAATTCAAGTTGGTAGTCATTATAATAGCTCTCACGATTATTATATCGGGGAAAAAATAAAATCTGAATATATGCAGTAGCATGTAGATAAAAGATATTGTATTGATGCAAATTATATAACTTCAATTGTGTTTTTATATGCAAGCGATGATATTTATGTATAGATATACTAAATTTGCATCTCTCTGGGACATGGTCCAGGATAGGAGTTCATGGAAACATAGAATTAAGATTAACGAGGTTTAGTCAGGACATATGGGGGACCTTAAAGTATATTTAGAGGCTTGGATAATATCTACACTTTAAGTGAACTTTTGCAGTTTTTGTTTTTGTTTTTGTTTTTGTCCTTGTCTTGCATTATATGTGCATAAACACGTTTATGCCCATTTTCATATTGGGAGCTTCGTATTTGTATTTACTGAATTTTCTCACTAACACACTACCACATCATATTACTATTATTTTGTCATTTATGCAGGTACATTTAGTGAGAGGGGTCTCACTGGAAGCAAACTCTATATCCCTTGTGATAGATATATTGTTTGTTGCCACTCATCTTCCCCCAGACTCTAACGATAGTTTTTGCTGTCGTTGGGATATACTGGGTATGATTGATTGATTGATGTGAAAAACTGGATGAGGACCGGAGGTATAAATGCATGAAATATTGTGTAGGAAAATGGCACTACAGCAACTCTTAGGCTATCTCCAATGGAAGCACCAAATCACCTATTTGGTGCAAAATACCACTCCAACCATGCACCAAATCATGTGAGAATTTAACTCTAAGAATGATCAAAGCAACCAGGATCAGTTGCTTTGCTGAAAGGATGCTGAAAAGAAAGACACTCTAAAATTTCAGAATGAAACGAGAACTTTGTGAAGCTGAATACTCTGCATTCATTCATTCCATTGTCATGTATATATATACAACGTAAAAACTTTCTATCCAAGAAAAACAAACTCTAACTAACTGATTCTAGTATAATCTAGCTACTGTACACATTTACAAAGTTACCCCTCTAACTATCTACACGTTTTTCCTGCTAACTGTTTCCCGCTATAACTTAAGCCCCTCTGCTGCACCTTTTGCTGCATCATGTTTTCGTGACTCTTCCTCATGAATCTTGACAGCCCCCCGCAAGCTGGACGTATGAAACAGATTTATAATATTGAGGGAACTTAACAATTTATGAAATCTCTTCGCATCTAATGGTTTTGTAAAAATATCCGCCAACTGATTCACTGTTGATATGGCACTTGGTTTCAGCAGTCCAGATTGCAATTTTTCTCTAACAAAATGACAATCCAGTTCAATATGTTTCGTCCTTTCATGAAATACTGGATTTTCAGAAATATATACAGCACTTTTGTTATCACAATGCATCACTGCTGGAAGCGGCACCTTCACGTTCAGATCATTAAGCAAGTACACCAACCACTGTAATTCACAAGCTCCTAATGCCATGGATCTATATTCAGCTTCTGCAGAACTTCTGGATATCGTGGCCTGCTTCTTGCACTTCCAAGAAATTAAAGATCTCCCAAGGAATAAACAGAATCCAGAAACCGACCTTCGTGTATCTTGACATCCCCCCCAGTCAGAATCCGTGTATATTTCAAGAGTTAATTGATTTTGCGCTGGGAAAAACAACCCTTGACCTGGACATCTCTTTAAGTATTTCAGCACCTTGTATCCTGCCTGCAAGTGATTTACCGTTAGTGCCTCGAGGAACTGGCTGAGCTGTTGAGTTGCAAAACTAATATCCGGTCTAGATATAGTCAAGTAAATTAATTTCCCAATCATTCTTCTGTAAAATGTATTATCATGTAGCAAATCTGAATCTCCCTGTGTCAATTTAGTTCCTGCTGCCATAGGAGTAGTAGAAGGTTTGCAAGCAGTCATACCGTATAGCTTCAATAGATCCATTGTGTACTTTCTTTGTGATAAGGTAATACCTTTACTGGTTCTTGCCACTTCCAATCCAAGAAAATACCTCAAGGTTCCTAAATCCTTAATGCTGAAATTCTGGTTGAGATATTCCTTGGTCTCTTGTATAGCCTGTGCATTGTTACTTGCCAAAATAATGTCATCAACATACACCACCAAATAAAGCTCTACACCTTGTGAACAGAACATAAACAGACTATAATCATTGTAGGATCTTTTAAAGCCCTTAGCAAACAATGCTTTAGTTAGCTTAGCATTCCATTGCCTACTTGCTTGTTTTAATCCATATAAAGACTTGTTTAATTTACACACCATATTCTGCTCAGTAGACTGGAATCCGGGTGGCAACTTCATGTATATATCTTCTTTCAAATCTCCATGCAAGAAGGCATTATTAATGTCTAATTGGTGTAAGTGCCAGTTTTTAGCAGCAGAGATAGCAAGTAGTGTTCTTACAGTCGTTAATTTAGCCACTGGGGAATAAGTATCATGATAATCAATCCCTTCTTGTTGCGTAAAACCCTTAGCAACTAACCTTGCTTTGTGCCTCTCAATTGATCCATCCGGCTTTACCTTTAATTTGAATACCCACTTGCAGCCTATGGCATGTTGGCCTGCTGGTAGCTTAACGATGCTCCATGTATTATTCTTTTCTAATGCCTTTACCTCCTCTTCCATGGCCATTCTCCATTCCCTGCACTTAGCTGCTTCAGCAAATGTGTTAGGCTCAGTGTAATCATCAATACTAACATTAAATGCTTTAAATTTTGGTGAGCAATTTTCATAAGACATGTTCTGCGTAATGGGATAAAGGATGTGATTACATTGGTAACTTTGTAAGTGACTGGGCATTTTTCTAACTCTGGTAGATCTTCTAGGTTGCATAGCATCGTGTGTGATGTCCGGTTGTATAGTGGGCAGATTGTTGGTGTTTTCTGGTAGATGTTGTTCTGGTGTGTGATCAGGTTCATTGGGAAAGTAAGGAAACGTAGTATCAGAGAAGGGTACTGGTAAATGAGAATGTGGTGGAGATTTAACCGTCGGGATAGTTGATTTGTGAAAGGGAAAGATGTTTTCATGAAACTTTACATCTCGGGATACATGAATTTTTCCAGTTTTACATTGCAACACCGTATATCCCTTAACAGCAGATGGATATCCAAGAAACACGCATTCCATACTCCTGTCATCAAATTTAGTCCTGTGCTGAGATGATGTACATGCGTATACCAACGAACCAAATACCCTTAGATTTGAATATTCTGGTGGTTTTTGATAAAGGACCTCAAAGGGTGTCTTATTATGTAACACGGGTGTAGGCAACCGATTAATCAAATAAACAGCGTGAGTTACACAGAATCCCCAATACTTTAGAGACAAGCCTGACTGTATTCTTAGTGCTCTAGCCAGATTTAAGATATGTTGATGCTTCCTTTCAACCAATCCATTTTGTTGTGGTGTGTTGACACAAGATTTCTGGTGTATAATCCCTTTTGCTTGGTACAGTTCTGGTAGTTTAAATTCCAAACCATTATCGGATCTAATGGTTTTAACCTTTCTTTCAAACTGCGTTTCAACCATATGTACGAAGGATGTGACTAGACTTGGTGCTTCTGATTTGTATTTCATGAGAAAAATCCAAGTAAAACGTGAGCAACCATCCACTATAGTTAAAAAGTATTGTTGTCCATAAACAGTAGGAACTTTGTATGGCCCCCAAATATCAACATGCACAATACCAAATGGTGACTGACTCTCTGATCCCTTAAGTGGAAAATTGACTCTTCTTTGTTTTGCCAACGGGCATACAGGGCAAACATAGCTACAATCTAGAGACTGAACATTCAAATGTTGTTTATGTAAGACTTGTAATGATTTTGTGGATGGGTGACCTAATCTATAGTGCCATAGAGCAGAAGATGCTCTTGCTGCTTTGATTTCTGATTCAACTAAACAAGTGACTGATGGAGGTTGAGAGGCTGTGGCAGCTTGTAAACAATATAATCCACCGTGATGACTAACTGAACCAATCGTCTTCTGTGTAGTTTTGTCCTGAACCATGCATTCATTGCCAACAAATATGACAGCACAGTCAACATCATGAAGAAGTTTATTTAATGAAATGAGATTATATGAAAAACTTGGAACACAGAGGACATTTGACAGTGTGATATGTGGGTTAAGAGTAACTATACCAACATGAGTAACGAGGGCAGTTATATTGTTTGGCATTTTAACATGCATTCCTGAAGCTGGTTTAGAAAAGGCAAGGTTGGAAACAGAACATGTAATATGATGTGTTGCGCCAGAATCTAACAGCCATTTAATGTTATTTGATGACTTACCTTGATCTAACATACCTGCCTCTGCATCTGAAAAATGTGGCTGTAGATATTGAACCTGGTGCACTTGAGGCTCATCTTCTCTGCTCACCGGAGACTCCTGTATCTGAGCATTTTGCAGTAATTTGACCAAATACCCATACTGGTCTTGTGTAATCCCTTTATGAACCATCTGTTCTGAATCTTCATTTGACTGGTTGTGTACTTCAGTGTCTGCACCCACATCAGATCCTGCACTAACTTGATTGACAACAGGAGTCCCTCTCCCTTTGCCTTTAAAGTGAGGTGGAAAACCGTGTTTCTTAAAACATTTGGATTCAAGATGCCCAAGCATTCCACAGTGCGTGCACTGTGGTCTATTATATTGACCTTGTCCTGTTTTCTTTTGATTATTAAATCCTTTGTATCCTGATCCATTGTTGTTAGCTTGAGGATTAAATCTTACTGACATCACTTGATTTTCATCAGATCCAACTTTATTATGGGCATAGTTAGTTTGTCGTTCATGTTTCAAAACCATTCCAAATGCCTTCTTCACGTTAGGCATGGGACTCATCATCAGAATCTGAGATCTAACATTACCATATTCATCATTCAAACCCTTTAAAAATCTTATGACATAATCTTCTTCAACATAGTTTCTAAATCTGTCTAACACCCCACAGGTGCATTTCGGATTACACCCGCAGTTAGGCAAAGGTCTTAATACCAGTAATTCATCCCAGAGAATTTTTAAACTAGTGAAATAATCGGTCACATTAGATGTACCTTGCTTGATGGAATGGATCTCTTCGATTAAATCTGATAGTCGAAACGGATCAGCATCCGAAAAACGTTCCTTAAGGTCATCCCAAACTTCTTTAGCAGTATCCATCCATAGAACACTTTGGGAAATCGAAGGTTTGACAGAATTAAGGAGCCATGATAGAACCATATTGTTGCACTGTGTCCACGCCGGAAATTTCTGATCTCCTGGATTTGGGATTTGTATAGACCCATCTACAAATCCAACTTTGTTTTTGGATAGGAGAGCCATCTTCATAGCTCTTGACCATGGGTGATAATTGTTGCCACTGAAAATAGGCTGAACCAAGACTAACGAAGGATTTTCGTTTGGATGCAGATAAAAAGGACTTGATGGTGTGATTTCATTCACAGCAGTAGATGCTGCCATTATCAATAAATCAGAAAATAGGAAGAAGATGGAATAAGATCGACTGATACCCAAGGATATGCTCTGATACCATGTGAGAATTTAACTCTAAGAATGATCAAAGCAACCAGGATCAGTTGCTTTGCTGAAAGGATGCTGAAAAGAAAGACACTCTAAAATTTCAGAATGAAACGAGAACTTTGTGAAGCTGAATACTCTGCATTCATTCATTCCATTGTCATGTATATATATACAACGTAAAAACTTTCTATCCAAGAAAAACAAACTCTAACTAACTGATTCTAGTATAATCTAGCTACTGTACACATTTACAAAGTTACCCCTCTAACTATCTACACGTTTTTCCTGCTAACTGTTTCCCGCTATAACTTAAGCCTCTCTGCTGCACCTTTTGCTGCATCATGTTTTCGTGACTCTTCCTCATGAATCTTGACAAATCATGCACCAATTTGTTGAAAATGAATAGTGTTGCACCAAATAGGTGCAACACTATTCATTGCACCAAATCACTATTCATCCTCCACATCATCATTTTAATCATGTTAATTTAATTTTAATTTCGTTAAAATAATTTTAATTTCATGATTTCGTTATAAAATTTTAATTTTGTTTTTAAGAAAAAATTATATAACAAAAATATAAAAATAAAATAAGATTCATAACTAATATTTAAAACAAAGTTACATTAGTAAATAAGATCCAATACGTTAAGATTTTTATAAATTTTTAATTCATCATCTTACATTAAATTTATATGAATGTTAAATTTATGTTAAATTATTTATAATAATGAATTAAAAATAGAATGATAGAAGAATCTTTAAGGAATATTCTTATTTGGTGCTGGATTTGGTGTTTGTGGTTGGAGTACTTTTTACTGCTTATTGCACCAAATAGGTGATTTGGTGCAAAATTTGGTGTTTGTGGTTGGAGATGGCCTTAGAACACTTCTATGTAAGGAACGTTCCACATAGAAAAATGCAAATAAAAATGAGTATAAACATAGGTTATTACACTGCAGGAGAAAGAGCTACAACATGTACAAATATGGGCCCATAAATCGTATAGTGTTTGAAATTTTTTTTATATAGAAGTGTAAGAATATAAATCGGGACATGATTAGAAACAGAAGAATGAGTATGTCGTATGAATTGGAATAAAATGTCGGAATAATATATTTAGCAATCTCGTTATTTTCAACTAATACGTATATGCACATTTAAACTTATTTCTGGCATTGTTTAGAATTTGCTCTAAAGTGGGTTAAAAATATTAATTTGTTTTTGGTAGAATCAATCCACTAAAAATGTCACTCTACCAACAAATAACGGTTGTTTTTTTAGCTTAAAAAAGATCATGTTCTCATTTGGAGATTTTTATCGTCACAGTTTCAAAGAGTTTTATAAAAGATGTAAATCAAAAATTCAACGGTCTTCTATATCAATAAGACTTTTTTACCAGACATCACATACAAAATCTCCACAGTAAATTATAGTTGGTTCTTGATAGGGGTGTTAACGAACAGAGTCGAACCGAATACTAGGTTTTTGAATTCGGATTCATTTGGCAAAACGAATTGTTTGGTTTAAAATTGGTTCGAGTTCGGCTCGATAACCCTTTAACTGTTTAAACGAGTTGAATAGTTTGTAAATAATTAGGTTCGTTTTAGTAATCGAACCCAAATAGCTGTTCAAATCCGGTTAGTTTACCGATCATTAACAAACAAGTACGAAACAAACACAAACCAAACTCGAATAGTTCGCGAACGGTTCGGTTCGGTGAGCTGACTTGATCAAATTTATAGAGATGGTGATTAAAATGGGAGGAGATTGGGTGACGCGGAACAAATCGACGCGTATGTGACGCATCCAATACCAAGCTGCCACGTGGCAGATCTGAAAAATATTTTTTTTTTTTTCATTTTCCTCCCTTGCCGTTCACCATATATTTGTCTTCTACTTCTTCCTCTTTATCTCTGCTCACCCTCATTTCTTCTCCACACTTTTTCATTTTCAAGAATCAAACCCAGAATCATCCTTCTATTCACAATAGTTTGCGCAAATCGACTCTAAATTAATATGATTTGAAATGACTGCATTTTATAATTTGATATTCTTTTAATGGATATTTTCTACTGCATTATGTCAGTAGGGGCCACCTGGGCTTCTTCAGAAATGTCAGGCAGGTCAACCAATTGTGCTTGTAATTGCTGAGTTTTTGTTGTAATGGCTTTGAAACTGAATGTTTTGAGCTTCCCTTTCCAGAGGACTGTTTCATTGTCAAATGGGTCTTCTTTGTATCAATCCTCTTGCAGATCTTCCCTGGTTTTGATGCCTTCTGCCGCACTGTGGAGAAGAAATGAAGGTGGGTGGAGACAAAAAGGAAGAACTTTAAAAGCAGAAGACTGGTGAACGGCAATGGAGGGAAATGAAAAAAAAAAAGCAGAATACCATGCCACGTGGCAGCTTGGTATTGGATGCGTCACATGCGCGTCGATTTGTTTAGCGTCACCCAATCTCCTCTCGATTAAAATGATAAGCAGTGTGATCCACATGCTTGAAAAGCGAAAAGTAATTCTGCAGCTAAAGGTAATAGCAAAAGCGCGTATAAAGTTAAAAAGCAGACAAAAATTATTTGCTTTCTTCTTGTCTTTTTCTTGCAAACTACCATGGGCCCCACTTAGCAGTCTCAAGTGTCCTGTCACCTGCGTTATACGCCGACCCTTCTATTAAATTTGGAACACTAGATAACCACGAAAATTATGATAGAAAAATGAATGTTATTTGCGTGCAAGGATTTTCTTTTTTCTTTTTTTCTTATATGAAAAAAGTGATACCTAAACTTCGATGGTTTTTACCATCACACTCCTCTATTTTGTGGTGTTTCATTTCTCAGAGCGGGTGTTAGAGTCACTGGAAATGTTGCTATTTTGTGATCTTAAAGTCACAGGTCCGAATCACAAAAACAGTCTCTTACACAAAATATATATAGTAAAACTGCATTCATCAGATCGCAAAGTGATCCAACCCCTCTTCAGACTCTGTACAAATGCAAAGTATAGTATACCGCAAACTCTTTTTAATTTCTATGAGTTATTCTTTCCTTTCTATTTGGAAGATAACCATCTCCTAACCATTCTTTCAATCTACACCCCTCTTTTAAATTAAAAAAATTTCACCATAAACAAGACATAATGAATGTATAGTCTATGTTGTCCATACACATTACGTATATAGTTAACAATTTTTATAGTTTATTTCCATACACAAGACATAACGAATGTATAGTCAGGGTTATAAGTGGTTTATTTTCTCATTTAATGTAATAGTTTATTTTCATTCACAGTCACAATTTGCTTTATTTAGTTTATTCCATGTAGTGTAATAATTTATTCCCATAGGGTGTATTTCATTAATTAAAAAGAAGTCACTTTTCATTTCTTTTCGAGCTTTTTCCGTCACATTTTTTGGAACTTTAAGCATGTAAGTCTTTAACCTACATACTATTATTATGCTTTTGAACTTAGGTAATCTTTATTTTTTCAATTTTCTTGAAACCATTTATTTTTCTGCAAGTTGAAGACAGTTGTTCCAAAAATGAATTTGGAATAACATTCCAATTCCCCTTATCAAATTGCTTGGTATGATCATTATTGTAGCTTTTTGTTTGATATTATTCTCGCCTACACTGAACATAACTAATCACCCAATAAAAAAAGAAGGCAGGCCAGAATAAAGTTTTAATTATTTTATAGAGGTTGTAATGTTCAAGATTTCATACAGCTGGCAATTGTGTACGTGTGGAGGAGACCGTCAACGCTTCAATTATGTTTGTTTAAATTTCCATACTGGTTAGGTATAGGTACGTGGACTAAAATAGAATTTTCGAATATTATTTAATATCATGTGTGATATGTATTCTCCTAAGTCACGTCGCTCTTGTCGACCACCTAACATTTAATATATACAAATAGATTAGATATAATTATGTTTACATTCTCTTATACACAATCATTTTTAGATTTTCTTTAGTTTAAAATCCGGTCTTCACACT
The DNA here is from genome assembly GCA_036186865.1 of Eustoma russellianum. Taxonomy (NCBI): domain Eukaryota; kingdom Viridiplantae; phylum Streptophyta; class Magnoliopsida; order Gentianales; family Gentianaceae; genus Eustoma; species Eustoma russellianum. The sequence goes on along the minus strand of AP025047.1, from coordinate 9,571,650 downwards.
TTTTGTGTGCTTTTATAGTAAACTGAAAATTCAAATTTTCAGTCAAAGTTCATAAAAAGTATACTTATAGTATAAATTTAAACATGAAACGTTTTAAACCACAAAGGTACCAAGAATAATATGTCAAATCATATGGAGTAAAATGTGATAATTTTTATTAACTTCACCAAAAACTCTGATTTTGAGTTTAGTTTAAAAATACAGGAAATTTAAAAATCGAATTTTAGACTAAAATGGTTTAATAGTAATTAAATCTAAACATGAGAAGTGTAAAGATAAACACCAACACGTACCCAGTATATTTCAATGACATCAAAAGCTATCGCTTGGGTCTGGGGAGGGTGAGAGGCAGGAAAACAATACATCCATCCCAAAAGATAGACAGTTTGATTCCAAAGAGACACTCGGCTTTAAATGTACCTACATAGACAAATAATAAAAGACAAATGCAAACAAATACAAGTGTAAAGTCAATCTAAAATGTAAAAAAAGTATCTAAATCTCTAAATATCCTAATCAATTATAGGGCAGGCGTTTAATGAGATTTTAATAATCGTTTTACTATTAAACTAGCATTATGGGCACTACGCTATAAAAATATAGAAGCTGATCAGATTAAGAGTACAAGTTTATGTTGTCCATTTTATTTTCTTTTTCCATTTTTGTATAAGAAAGTGTTGAGTGAACTTTTTTTTTCCTTTAATCTTTGTTATTTATTCACACATATAACATGATTTCTAAGTAACCTGTTAATCTATCTAATATAATTTAATCACAGCTTTCCTAGATACTTCTAGGAGTTACTTTCGGCTTCACCGACAACGGAATATAAACATCTGACGTGGCGTTTGGTTAGGAGAAATGGCAATGGGGGAATCCAAACCCATTCCGGCTGTTTGTTTGTGGGAAATAAAGGAATGAATTTCATTTTGATATCAAACTATTTGGTAATGGATATCGTTTTTTGATATACTAGCCTCTTGTCTATCAAACTGTGGGAATGAGGAGCCGCCGGTCAACGCCGTCGGCCACCTACCGCCGGCCGCCGCCACCTACCTCCGGTCCGCCGCCCATCCGCCGCCGCCTGCCACCGGTCCGGCGGCGGCGGCGGCCACTATTCCGACCGGTCACTATTCACTATCATACTCATTCCCACTTTAATACCAAACAACTATCACTTTTAACCCCAAACTCATATCCTCCAAATCCATTCCCTATTAAACCTATTCCGATTCTGATTCCGATACCAAGTGCCAACCAAACGCCACCTGAAGTCTTCTTCGAGATTACGCTAAAAAAAAAAATTCTTCCAGATGATTCGAGAAGTTTTTCCTTTTCATTTCTTTTTTTCCCCTCAAGACTTGTGCTTGTCATCCTTACAAGTGATCATGCTAATCTACTTTATATAGTTCCAATCTAATAATTCTAGGTATTGCACATTCATATTTATTTCAGTATGACTTTGCATTTGTTTCCTGTTTGTCTTTTATTATTTGTCTATGCATGTACATATAGAACCGGAGGTTTCGTTGGAAGCAAACTCTCTATCTTTTAAGATTGATACATTGTTTGTCTGCCTCTCACCCTCCCTAGACCCTATCGATAGCTGTTGCTATCATTATACTAGGTATGTCTTGTTGTTGTTATATTTATTTGTCAGTATCTACACATACATTCAAATTAAAATAAACCACAAGTCTATGCCCAACAAAAATACAACAACAACATTACTCCATTGTCTTACAGGCTTCTGCCTATGATAGAATATGAGGGTTTGGATGTACGCAACTATACTCATGTGTTAGAAATACACAGAGGTTGTTTTCTGATGACCCGTAATAACAATTGTGTCAAGTTATGTCGATCAACTGCTACTAACGCATTTAATTTAGTGAGTCATTTTGATTTATGTCCAACAAAACGAAAAATGAAAAATGTAAAAGACACACAGCATGGAGAGACCACAGAAGTTTGTTCGAATATAAAAAATTAATTTTGTATGTAATGTAACAGATGAAATAGGGCCTTAAAGAGATGACGACAAATATTTCCACAAGGGGTATCGTATGAGTATAGCAAAGACGCTTCACTTCTACACTACCCGATAGGGGTTTTTATTTGTCTATTCTCTTCATTGGGCGATCATAAAGTTTTCTAAGTTTAGTTTTATTCTTTTAAAAAAGAAAAGTTTAGTTTCATTTGATCTGATCTTTTACATTCAACAGCTTTGAAGCTTATGAAGAGAACAAAGAGGAAAAAAGACAAATTATATACCCCCGGCATTCATCATCATCATCATACAGACCCTGTATATCCTAACGACAGTAAAAACTATCGTTAGGGTCTGGGAAGGGTAAGTGGTAGGCAGACAATACCTCTATCCCAAAGGATAGAGAGTCTGCTTCCAGTGATTAAGAAAATCCTATATTTTTTTTATTTTTTTATTTTTCTATTTTTTGTTGGACGAGATGGGACTGGATTCTTTCACCACAATCCTCTCACCCACTTTCTCACTGACAATAGAGGAGGGTGATGAGGCTAGATGACATGGAAACCAGGTTATAAACCTTAACTTGCTTTCCACCATTCAACAGATGAAAATGATTTTGCTAGCCTTAGGTGGGCTTAACCCCTCTTTCTCTTCTGAAAGGTACGATTTTCATTTCACTCTTCTCTGCTGCTACGTGTCGTGTGGTGGAAAAATGATTGAAAGGATTGTAGACGAGGGGATCCATACTCGGACGAGATGATGTTGTTTTTCTTAAAATATTTTGAGACGCTGTCTATTTTCAAGGTAAAATTAGGAACACGTTTTCTTTATCTTTATCTTTGATGCTAAGGAATAGAATGTTTAAGGCAACAACTAGCCTTTGAAGGCGGTTAGAGACAAACTAACAGAGGATGTGAGTAGTTGGGGCAATGACTTGGATTTTTCAGTCGATTTTAGTTTTATTGGTTGTTCGTGTCTGATGACGTTATTATTAGCTACCATTATTGAATATCAACTCGATCAGGTTTTGCGTCTTTGTTGATTCAAAAGGTTTTGCGTCTTTGTTGATTCAAAAAATATTAATCATTGTTGACATTTAACACTTCTGCCATATGTATATAGCATGTTTTTTATGCGAGGTTTTTTAGGTCTTTATATTTCACCTCTATCTTCTCTAATAGGCCAATGTTCTCGCTGCGACCCATCAAGGCACTATGACCTTTCGTCACAACGACGCTAGTCGACTCCGTTATCATAAATATGATCATATTTAGCGATTGGAACATATTTATGTATCATATATCATCCTCTCTTTTTTCGATGTGGGATTCTTTCGGGTTCTTTGTTAGATGCAAAGACAATTTGTTTAGGAAGGTTTTGGAAAAATAAGTTTCTTGTGATCCTCCATCATCTTTTCTTGTATTGTTTTCTTAATCATATCTCTTTGATTTATTTCCTTAGTATTCCCTTTGTAATTCTTTCTCTTATATGGATAATAATAGGCGTAGCAAGGTGTGGTTTTTGTGCTGGCCTTCTGTTGGCTTTTCTATAAAATTCATGTGTTCCATTGCTTTTGTTTATATTGCATTGTGTTCTTGCTACTTTGTATTTCCTCTTCAACGTTACAACTGGTGTCAGAGCAAATGTGTGTGATCAACATGGAGAATAGCAAGACAAATATCTGATGTTTTGATGACAAACATTTTGGTTATTAGAAGTTACAAATAATCGACATATTGTATGCTAAAAAACTAGAGGATGTAGTGTTAGAAAACAAACTTGACAACATGGAGGACAGGGTGTGGAAAAAGCTAGATCGCCGTGCACTTGGTCCCATTCGCAATACCATCTCAATGGATTTCGCTTTACATGCTGCTAATGGGACTACAACCTATGGATTCATTAAGAGACTATCTGTCCTGTTTGGAAAACTATCAATTTTCAGTAAGATTCATCTTCTACAACGGCTATTTCAACTTCAAATGGTTGAGGGCGTTTATGTGACAGAGCATGTAGCTGAGTTCAACCATATCTGGACCAACTGAAGGCAATGCATGTCCTTTGGATGATGAGTTGCTCGTGCACAGTTTATTGAGCTGGTCAACTAATATAGGGTGATCTCGAGTCAAGAAAGGGTGTCTCTCAACTACGTTCGTGACCGTATCATTAACGAATGCATTCATAGAAATGAGCAAGATGAAACAAATGGATTGGCTCTGAGGACGAAGTAAGTCTCGAACTAAAGGTAAGGTGGAGTGTTGGAACTGTAGCAAAAAGGGTTACTTGAAGCGAGACTGTAAGGTTCCTAAAAAGGCGAAGAAGAGTCCCCAGGATATAGTCCAACTGGTTCCGGGCAGGAGTTCTCGAAAGAGAGGTCAGTGGTTCAATTCTTGCCAAAGGCAAGAGAACCCTTTTCCAGCAAGTGCATAGTGTGGGAGCTCCTTGGCCTGTAGGCTTGCCTGCAGTGCTGGGGCTCCTTATGCAGACTACTGTGTATATGACCAAGCTTCTGCTAGGAGGCTGTTGGGTACCTGATTTATATTCTTACATTACCTTTGGGACTGAGTGTGGCATGGACTTGGTTGGAGTTCAACCTTTTAGGAAGAGAGGGAACGTGTCTAACTCGGTGAATGAAACAACCGAGGAAAACTCTGATTATGTTCTAGTCCTACGTGTCGACAGTTCTTACCAATCTTAGATTCTAAATTCAGGCGTGTCTCTTCATTCTACTAATTTGGTCAGTGTTTCGATTATCTATAATTTCTTAATCTTTGACTTTTTAGGGTAACTGGCAAAATTGAATTTGATCAATCAATGTTTCATGAGTTATCTTATTTAAGTTTGTAGAATCCTTTGTTTTACCTTGTTCGCTTTTGAATCAAATTAAATTATAAGAAATTCCCCATAAACACAAGTATATAGTGTGCTTTTAATTCCTTAATGAGATTGAATAACGAGATTTTCATGCAATCAAGATGCTAAAACTTTAATTAGATCGGTTCATCACTCAGTCGATCCTTTATATTTCGTGCTTAATACATAAGACTATTTATATTTGTTCATCCGTTAATAATTTAAAAGTTACTATTATGTCATTTAATAGTTATCTTTAAGCCATTTTAAAATTGATCAAGTTATTTTCCTGGACGAAAATGTTGGATTTAATTTAATAAATCCTGAACTAAGACTGTTTAATCGAATCAATGGACAAAGTAACAAAATACAAAAATTATACTTTGCTCCATTGTTGATGTTAATCTGATCGTCACGTAATGCTCCTGCTAATGCTGAATCGGGCGTGGTCTAAGGATTCACGACCTCCCATCAATTGTTGATGCACCCCTTGCATGGTCTAAGAATTCACGACCTCCCACCAATTGTTGATGCACTCTTTTCACGGTGGCGTGGTCCAAGGACTCACGGCCTCCCACCAATTGTTGATACACCCCTTGCACGGTTGATACACCCCTTGCACGGATTCAACAATTCAGTGCTTTACCTAATGGAGAGGCTAGGCAGTGTGGGTTTATAAAAAATTTGGCACACCCTCCTTTTATATTCTCTATGGCCGGCAGTGTGAGGAGGTGTACAACATCCTCCTTTATATAGAAGGAGAAAGGAATAATCCTGATGGGTTTAAGGTTCAGATTTGTATCTTAAACCAAATCCTCTTCATTTATGGATAGAGATTTCCTTATCCCAAATACCTGGGGATATAATTAATATTATCATCAAGTTATATTTATCCATTATTAAATATTATTTAATATTTAATAATAAATATTATTATTAAATATTATTTAATATTTAATTTATGTACCACCAGTTATCTACTAGCCACACGTGATTTGTCACCCCTCGGGGAGCAGACGTCGTACACTTTATGGTTGTTGTATTTTGAGCTCATCCATCATGGTCTCTGACCATATGACTTTCTACATATCCAGGGTTTTCATTTTAGACCACACTATATATACACAAACATACCCGATGATCACTTAACGTGTGGATGTTTTACGTAATAATTAACATTATTATATGACATATGTGACATATAATATTATTATACATAACGTCCACCTTATGATTAATTCGTATAAACTTAATCAACGGACTGCGCATTACACGTATCTCAAATTAATCCCAACAGAATAAACTGCATTTTCTAGGAAAGTTTGACAAAATATATTAACTTGACTCTTTAATAAAGGGAGAAATCGCTATTTTAAACCGTAATTGAACCTAAATCAGACAAACGGGCACATGGTTTTGAAAATTTTCGCATTGTATTCACTTGTGTCGTTATGGATGCAATGATTAATTTCAAAATATTGCTCAAATTACAATAATTATCCATGTTCTCAATGTATTTCTACAAATTAAGCCTGACTAGTTTATTTCCAGTTTTGCTAAGTTTTTCACTTTAGAAACCGAAATATCTAGTGAGACGAGGTCTATCACATCATCTATCATATTTTATATTACATTAGATATGATCATACTGTGTGTATTTAAATGAATTTTATATTACATTAGTTTATATTAGATACAAAGCCGATTGTCTTATTAGAATGAAACTCTCTATCATTTAGGATAGATATATTGTTTGTCTGACTTTCATCCTTCCCAAACCTTAGCGAAAGATTTTACTGCCGTTGGGATATACTGTGTATGCGTTGCTGTTGTTGTATTAGTTTATATTACATATGAACATAATTTCATCTAGTTTGATAAAATATATTATTCAGGATGAAATAGAAGTATATGCTCGTTTGAAACGAAGCCAAAAAGAATGAGGTGGATCATACGTAAAAAAAAAAAAAAAAAAAAAAAAAAAAGACAGAACATCTATGACTTTGTACTAAATGAGTTTGACCAAAGCGGTAGAAGGCGGTTATTCATTGAACTTGTTTCCTGCTTTTCAGGTTATGTACTAATTTCTATCATTTTATTCTATATGGCAAGTATCTTTTAAGCCTAGAAAATTTGAAATTAATGATTTCTTTTAAATTTCTATAATATACAAGTAATATTAGCCGTTATGATCATTTTCCTTGGAATTCCAAAATCTTATATATATATTATAGGCAACATATGGAATGAATATGTTAACATATGTATAAATATCGAAGTCTAAACGTATGCGTCATCTATTCACTAGTGCATTATCATTATAGTTATTTTTTCAAGTTATGCTAATATGAGATGGTGAATATATATCATTATTAAATTTTTTTTAAGTTATGCCATTTAAACTTTGAAAGTCACTCTTGAACTAAGGGCATTTGGTTCGTACTTGGATATCAGAATCGGAATCGGAGTGGATATTACAGTGTATGAGTTCGACAGTATATGAGTTTGGACGTAAAAGTCATAGTTGTTTGGTATTAAAGTGAGAATGTGTATGATTGTCATTGATGATGTTTGGAACGTATCGCAATTGAAATGAGTATCGAAGGTGGACGACTAGAAAATTAGCCGAAAAAATTTGACCGGCCGAAATAATGACCGGACAGCGGACGGCGTCGTTGACCGACAGGGGTCTTTCACCGGTCTGTTTGACCATCGGGATGGGTGGGGGCAGCCGACGTAGGTTGAGGGTGGTCAAGCTCGAAACTCATACCTAACCCACCGGTCTGTTTGACCATCGGGATGGGTGGGGGCAGCCGACGTAGGTTGAGGGTGGTCAAGCTCGAAACTCATACCCCCATAACCCATATTGAAAGACAAATGGGTCTAGCATATCGAAAAACGCTATCCATTACCAAATACTCATATATCAATGTGAAATACATACCTCTAATTTTAACAACCAAATAACGTGTATGAGTTTGGAGGTATTCCAAACTCTAAAAACCTCAACCAAACACCCTCTAACACTTTTAGCGATATCCATGCAATGAGATTATCACGTAAAACATATGAGGCTGTATACCCAAACGAGATGTCTTAATGAAATGTATGTAGTTTTATGAAATGATACATATATGAGTCTATATACAATATATTTTAAAGAATATATGTCTCTTTTTAAAATAAAACTATATAGTATTATACTTAGACATCTTTCTTGGTATCTATTTTTGATGGTAAATCCTACTTTTGGACATGAGAAATATATGACACAACGACACCACACCATTTCCTCCATGTCGTCTTCTATCACGTTAGTTGATGTCCTCTTATATGTAATTATTAGATGAGACTATACTAATAAACCATGAGATGAATTTATCTAATGTGACACGTGATAGATAATGGTTGGTTAGAAGATTTATACTCCACATCACCGTATCCTTAGGTTCATTTGAATTTATTTAATGTGACATGTGATATAGGATAGTAGGTTAGAAGATTTATACTACACATCACCGTATCCTTAGGTTCATTTGAATTTATTTAATGTGACAAGTGATATAGGATAGTAGGTTAGAAGATTTATACTACACATCACCGTATCCTTTGGTCCATTCTAAAATTAAGATTTTGGCATGTATTTCACATCTTATGTTAAACTCACCGTCCATATAAATTGACACTTAGAATTTGTCTTTCTAGTAACCAATAAAGTATAAAGATGCTGTTGATTTATTTTTGTGTGTAAAAGGTCATAAATGGGTCTCTACCGTCCCAGCACAATACATTTGTAGAGGATGCAACAAATTTACTCAGCGGCCTTCTAGGTGAGAGTTCCTTACTTGATATCCATAAAATGTCAAATCCAAGTTTGTTCTAGTATAAGTAGATGTAGGGCTGTTCAACAAACCGAACAATTCGCGAACTGTTCGAGTTTAGTTCGTATTCGTTTGTTAATGGTCAGTAAACAAACCGAATTCGAACAGCTATTCGGGTCCGTTTATTAAAACGAGCCGAACTCTCATTTAAACAGTTAAAGGTTTATCGAGCCAAACTCGAACCAATTTTAAAGCCAAACAGTTCCTTTAGCCAAACGAATCCGAATTTGAAAACCTAGTATTCGGTTTGGCTCGGTCCGTTAACACCCCTAAGTAGATGATAGCAGGACTTTAACCCGCACACTACGTCTGTCAAGAATTGAATCTACAACTTTTTGTAATATCTCTGACTTTTTGCTATATTTCTTCATGATCATAAAAATCGCCAAAATATATAAGTTAACTATTGCCCTGAGGTAGTCGGTGATTTGTTTGAGATCATGGTACACGTTTGACACCTCCACTCTCTTACATGGGACGAAAGGACAGCATCTTCTCTTCAATCAACACTACTTCTCACTAAACCTTCACTACACAAGATCTAAAAGCTATTACTAGTGTCTAAAAAGAAAATGAAAGTCAGACGCATAATATTTACATCTCAAAGAATAGAGAGTTCGCTTCCGCGACACAAACCTCAAACGCTAAACACGTTCATCTTTTCTGTTTCCCTTCTCTCCCTCTTCTTTTTCTTTTGTTATTATTGACGTAAGTTCTATAACTAGAATCATTACAATATCTCCACAAATTAAACTCAAAGTTGCAAATGTCCTCTTGAAATACTTTTGTAGACTTCAAAAAAAAAAACATTGAGGGGTCTGATGTGTAACTATTATAGATAAAAGAAAAAGACTTATACTATATCGGTTATAAGTTAAGAGTCGTTTTTAGATTATTTAACATTAAGGTTCAACATTTTTATACTCATTAGAACTTCATTATATCTTCATTTTAATCTTTGTTGTATTGATTAGTATTTGATGTAACATTTTTTTACTCTGAAAAATATTGCAAAGTTTAGTTCTTTTAAGTGTTCAAAATAAACTATAAAAAAATCACCTATAATAATAATTTTAGGATATAAAAATATATCTTTCTATTTTGAGATTATAATTTATAACAAAGAAAGTCAAAAAAAATGGGCCCTCAATATGGATAGGAGTAGATAACTGAAGGATACTTTACAGTTTGGTTTAGATGATGAGACCATTCATAAATGCCCCTAATGAGACTTAATTAATTAAGATAACTTTTCAAGGGAAAAAAGAATTAATTAAGATAAGAAAACAAAACTCTTGGTATAAGAAACGTAACAGCCACAAAGAAAGATAAAACTGTATCCCCAGTGTCATTTTCCACTGAAAAGGA
>AP025047.1:9491648-9554540 GCA_036186865.1 Eustoma russellianum | reverse complement strand
TTCCGTGTCGTTTCGTTTTTTTTCTTATGACTGTTCCATTGCACCTTGATATATAAAATAACTTTCCTCCTCAGCTCTTGACCTTTGCGGTTTATGATCCGAATGGGGGTCTCTTCATATGACGCGTCCGGTCAAATCCTTAAAGACGGTGCGTCCAGAAAATGACTCGGATATGAGACATACCTTCTCAACCGAGAATCATAAAATTCGTTGTGTACCTGTGTTAGAACCGGAGTAACACCAAGCGGTAAGCTAACGAACCGGTCTTTTCGAGTATTTCATAAGGCCGAATGTGTTGCGGTCTCGGATTGTCGTTCAGACCAAATTATGTAACACCCTTCGTAGGCGATACCTCCAGATAAACCTTTTCTCCGATTGTAACTTCCAGATGACGTCTCTCCGAGTCCGTCCAGCTCTTACTTCTATCTTAAGCAACCTTGAGTCTTCCTCGAATCAAATTTATCTTCTCCTTGGTCTGCTCAACCAACTTTTGACCAGTGATAGCGCGCTCGCCAATTTCATCCCAATTGATAGGGGATTTGGCACTTACGCCTGTTGAACGTCTCAAATGGCGTCATGCCGATGGTGTTACAATAGTTGTGGTGGTAGGAGGATCCAATCATCTTGAACATATCTTCCCCGTTCCCCTTGAAGTGAGGGACGCAAGTCTTCAATATGTCTTCCAATGTCTGTGTCGTCTTTCCCGACTACTCATTAGTCTGGGCATAAAATGCAATGCTCAACGTAGCATCATCCATTATACATTTCAGCACACTCAAGTTCTAATGCATGTTGTCGTTTTAATGGTTAAATTATAGAACACGTTTCGTTTACACAAATAGTACGTTGTGTTTTCTTATTGATTTTTATTATTATTATTATTGTTATTATTATTTTATTTTTATTATTTTTTTAATGCAGGTATGACTTACGTATCATACGTAGCTCATGCGTTCACAATCCGTTCTCTGCAGTTGGTCACATGTATTACATTTATACCATTTGTTTGACTCTTTTTTTTTACTGTAATGTAAGTATATATAGTTTGTTTAGGTGTTCAAGTATGATAATTAAATAACCTTTTTTTTGTTTTCCTGTTATTAACTTATTTACTCGTTAATCTATTACTATGTTGTTATACAATACTATACCGTTCCTAACTCATAATTAGCATGCCATACTACAATTGCGCATGTTTGTTAATTAATTTTTTTTAAACTTGTAATTGTATGCCCATTTTGTAATTTCATGTCTCGTATGCAAAGTATTTGTTATTGTATTCCTTGTAATTATGTTGTTCGCCGGCGTTACATATTATGATGTTTATTATTGTTTCGTTGTATTAGTTATGTTGCGGGGTCATTGAAATAGTTTTACACTTGTGCATATGTACTTAGCATCGTGTAGTTACTTTTGTTTCGTGTATCTATTTGTATGTTTCTTCTTTTTTTTTGTATAACTCTGTGGATTAGTAACCCACGAAATATATATTAACAGCTTAACATTTATAATCCCTAAGTTGGTTTTCTGGCATGGGTTCGTTTTTTTAGTCAGATAGTACATATAATCCTGTTCTATCGTATGTCTTTTGTATGTATAGGTATATGTGTATATAACATCTATATTATATTTGTTTTTTTATTTCTAGGTAAGTATGTTACAACAACCTGGTATATTTTCTTTTTTTTCGTCATATATAGTGGTTAATTAAGTTTTTTTTTTCCTTTGTGGTGCTTATTGTTCATGTTGTACTTGAATTAGAAATTTTATTAGGCATAGAGGGGTGACATGTGATGGTGGGGTAAGCTATTGGTTTTGCAGCTGTGACTGCGGTTTTTACTATTAACAACTTAAGTTATTTTGTTTATAGGTTGTGATACGTTATATACTTGCTTGAGTCGTGCATGAGTATGATGTGTCTTATTTTGTGTTTGTGCACCTAATCTTCCTGTGGTATATCTATACAATTTGTTGAGTTATGTTGCTGTATATTCATAGTTCATTTTGTTAAGGTGGTATCTCTTTTTTTTCATTTTTTTTTCCTTTTTTTGTACTGTGTTATGCTTATTGGTGTAGTTATGTTGGATTTTGTACGATGGGCAACTCAGTACGATATGTGGCAATATGTCGTAAGGTATGTTGTATGGATCAGTGGGTGTATATATAGTTAATTGGCAAAAATTGTGTATTATGATCTTGTGTTTAAGTATTATTTTTTTTGCTCAGCGAAGCTTTGTTGATATCTTTATTGGTATCAACTGTCCACTCGAACTTCGTCTCCTTATGCTCCCGTCTGCTCAGGGGCACCAGTATCGATGAAAATCCTTAAACGAATTCCCCGTAGCAGCTGGCCATCCCAGGAAACTCCTTACTTCAGTCGTCTTGGTTGGTCAGGGCTACTCATCGATATCCTTCATCTTCTTCGGATCCACTGAGGTCTTCTCTTCTGAACTTACGTGACTTAAGGAAGGCACGCTTCCGCTGCGCAACTCTGATCATTCATATCTGACTCACGTCCTCTGTACTGATGATGAGTCATTGATATCTGGTCACCGGCGATTGAACTCCGATATGACATCGCCAGCCTTTTCGATGTCCGCATCAGTCATCACGTGAATATGAGCACCGATCATTGCTTCCTTTTCATATTGTTCTTGATTTTGCTGTGATGGTGGCGCCGACGTCTGCTCAGTGCCCTTACTCGTAAAACGTCCTTGTTGATTGCACTCATACTTGCATCCTCCTCATATACCGACCCAAACGTGGCATCAACAATGAGCACATGGTGGTCGCGGTGGCCATGCACTCCTCTATAGCTGTACTTCCATCGCGAGTGGTCTTGTGTTTATTAGCGGCCATGTCCCATATTTATGCCTCCCGGTGAAGGGTCCCTATATCCTCGGATTCCGGACGTCCTACATTTCCATGTAGTAGAACCTCCGATCTGGTGGTGGCAGCGGTGGAAACCGCTGGTTCAACTGTTACTGCTGCTATTGCGCCAAAGTGGTGGTCATGGTGTCAACCAATGTCTGGAGAATGGTCCCCTGATTCCGATGGTCGTATCATAACCACAATTGCCTCCTTTGCCAGATTTACGATGTGACGGCATTTTCTTGGATTTCATACGAACCTTGATGAGAATTTGGATTGACGGAAATAATAGAGAGATTTGATCATTTAGGGTGCTCATGCGGAAAGTTCAGGGGTACAGCGGTAATTAAATGAAGAAAGCTCACCAACGGCACACACCTCCCTTAACCCGATCATTACTTAGGTCTACTTCATTTATTAGGGGTATAATCGTTATTCCTAGGTAAAGATCATGGCTTATGCCTAAGTGATCTAGTTAATCCTGCGTTTCCAAGGCGGATCTGAAGCCTCGTCTCTGATACCACCTGTAGCGCCCCGCTCCCGAACCCTAGCATCGGGAACAGTGCGCCCGCCGTATCTCACTAAGGAGAATACAAAGCGTCGAACCAATTTCCAACATGCCTGAAAAGCCGTAGAAATTTTTCGCGCGGAAACGAAATACAATAATGTAAAGTTTGCTTGATAAAGTAAATCCTCATTGCAATAATGTACCGACTTCTGGGAAGAGTTCTAGCATCTACTATCTATCATTTAACGCAAGGTAGTGTCTGATATAATCCTAATAAAATAACCACAGACAGCCGCAAGGTCCTTTCGTATCCTAGGCGCGACCATCAGTATGCCCATATTACTGTGTCAACCCTGTCCTCAGCAAAGATATAGTCGTACTCTTCTTCGTGCTCACCTGGTGGGGGGGGGAAGTAGGGGTAAGTGACTGGGAGATCACTCAGTAGGCACCTGCCTCCAAGTAGTACAAGACGAGCATCCAAAAATGATATAACACATAGCATGTAAAACAAAATATCACATAAGCATATGAATGCGGAAAAGTAATTCACTCCAGATAAAATGCGCAACAACGTGAAACATGTCCAACTATGCATGTCACACGCAACAAAGTCATGTCACACAAGATGCCTATATCTCCACCGTGCAATGCATGAACCCGGGTCCTACTGAGTGGCTGCAGGTCGTACACCCCACAGTCACCATATTGAGTGTGCGTGGCCGTGCCTCCGCACACCATCCTGAGTGTCGTGGCCCCGCCACCGTACACCATCCTGAGCGCCCGTGACCCGTACGTCACGACCCGCCATCAATGCAATGCACGTGCCATGAATGTAAACACAATCACCTGAGGCCTCTGGCCCATCCTCACCATCATCCGGCTCTCAAATCTAGGTTCATTTAGATATCGTCTGAGGCCCTTGGCCCATCCTCGCCATCCTCCGGCACTCAAATCTAGGTTCATTTATTATCCGCATAACGATTTAATGTTGTTTGAGGTTAAACTTATTTTTCCATAGATGGCATACCTTTATTATGCATTTTTATATTTTTCCCTAATTTCTTTCCATTTATTACCAAATTAAATAATTGTCACAATTACCGACATTTAGTGAAAATAATTTAATTTCAGCATTTTATAATTTCTGGAATTTATTCAAAATTTTCTGATGTTTATTTATATTTTTCCTATAATTATTACTAATTTAATTAATTAATTAACAATTAAAGAATTTCAGAAAATAAAACAAAACCAATTCCTTTACTAATTGGGCTGGCCATTCCGCCAGCCCTGGTCCGTCGTTTGGATTGGCCCGGAGTCGCCAGCGATCCGGCCTGCAATCCATTTTTTTTATCTTACCGCGATAACCGGTCCGTTGGCCATTCGGCCCGGATCCGCTAGCCTGCCTTCCCCTTTTTTTTATATATCTCACGATAATGGGCCAAGCCCTGGTGCGCAGCCGGCCCGTTAGGGGCTGGCCTGCCTCCAGTCCCTGCCTCCTGTCCGGGCTTTTGGCCCTTTTTGGTTTTTTTTAATTAGTTGTCACTTTCCAGCGCAGGGCGCCAGTGCAGCGCTGGGAGCGCGTGAAGGGCCACGCGTGGCCGCTTCCAGCGGCGCGTGCGGCGCGCCGGCGGTCTCCGACGATCGTTTTCGACCCCGATCTATATTTTTGCCTATTTCCAGTCTATGGGAACTTAATCTAAGGCCAAACAACATTTAGAAATTTCCTAATCATGTCAAAAGTGGGATATTTTGGATTATCAAATTTTTCCCTAAGATCAAATTAAAGCCACACAAAACAAAGTACACATAACCACAGTCTGCAACTTTCATGCTTCTCACAGAATCAACAGTATGCTATCAAAGTTAACAATTAAAGCGACACAAACATATAATATATCACCAAAGCATGCTTGCATTTGTACCAATTGGAGGGAGGAAAAGGGAACCTACCTGGATTGCAGTCTCCTCCTCTTTTTCTTCTTCATTCTCCTTTCTTTTCTATTATGCCCCTCCCTCTCTACGTTCTTCCTCTTGTTTATTTTTTTTGATTATTATTCTTTTTTTTTCAATCTCTTAACCCCTTTTTAAGGTTGAAACTGCCGAGATTTAGGAGGGGAGGGGGGGGGGTGGGGAACGGTTTACCCCCATTATCTCCTTCCATGTTATTTTTTTTTTAAATTTTAATTTAATCAAAGCCTTATCCACTTTACCTTCAATTAATTATTTTTCATTTTCATTTTTTTATTATATATTTTTTTTCCTTCCTACGGCACCCAGTTTATTATTTTGTTTTCCTATTATATTTCACTTATTTTCTATTTTTCTTTTCCTACTCTATATTATTACCTATATGCATATATATATATACACATGTATAACAATTGTATGAAGTTACAAAATTACTCGTACATAGTTAAAACGTCACAACTAGTTTAATTTCGAGAGCATCGTTACGCCAACGACTACCTAGTTTTAAATTAACATATACTGATTAGTTAAAGAACTATTCCGGGTTGTAACAATCACAACGGCAGCAAAAGCTATCGTTAGGGTCTAGGGAGGATGAGCGATAGACAAACAATACCTCTATTCCAAATGATAAAAAGTTTGCTCACAATGATAACCTCGGCTCTATATGTACATGCATATATTAGATCGTTAGATGTTTCTCCTTTACAGAAAAGTTACATAAAACCTTTCATCTTATTTAGAAAAATGTGTAACGCAGTCGCGGATGAAATGTCTTGCGCTTTTTTGGGATCGTATTTCATTGTTTTACGTCAAAGACAAATATTTACCTGCTATGTAAACGTATGGTCTCCTATCATCCTAATGTAGTTATATGAAAGTGTCGTCTCTTGTTTTTTTTCTCCAAATAATATCATTGTAAATCTAACGAGACGATGAACAGTAAGCAATATTGCCGTGCTAAACTTGGTTGCACCAATACCATATGGTATATATGCCTTTTTAAACGCATAATGCCACTCCATGTCTTCCGCTCTTCTTTGGCAATGGTGAATTTTGTCAAAAGTCATTACGTCAAATTATAACAGTTAGCCATTTGTTCACGCACAACGCATTAAGAGACGTGTGTTATTGAAAAATGAAACTAAATGTACGATTCATTTTATGTTTTAAATTTGGAAGAGGAGACCATGCCTTTGAGTTGGACTTTAATATTTCAAACCGTCAAATTATGTCATATCGTATAATTTGACATTCACAAGATAGCTCCTAAACTGAAGATATAATGTCATAAAAAATATCACAGCTTTTTTAAGCTTTATTTAATAATGATTAGCTATTAAATTTTATAAGTAATTGACTAATATTATTTTAAAATTTGCGCTGCCAGTCTTATGTGGTCAGTTGTCACGCCTATGGTTGTGACTCGCGCACTGCTTTTTCTTCTTGTCCTCATTCCATTGGGGTCAAAGAAACCGTATGTCATCTCTCTTATATCCGTACAAATAAGGACTTCATTAGACATTTATTACTTTATGTTATCAATAATTTAGCTTTTAAACAGTATCGCGTGTGTGTTAGCATTCTCATACCACCGTATCTCTTTTGGTTGTCTAGATCGAGTAATTTTACACGCTTCAAGGTTTTGTAGTATTTGCTTATAGGTTTTGACAAGTTGGGACTAGGGAGTTGGATATACATGTTAGAATATGCTAAAGTTTTGATGATTTGCACAAATTGGCACTTCGAACGGTGAATTAGGCGCTTCATGTAGTGTGTTGGAAGTCAGTATACTTCGAACGCTTACATTAGGCGCTTCATGTGCCTTGGTGGAACCCAGTACAGTTCGAACGCCTACATTAGGCACTTCATGTAAAGTGTCTGGATGTCCGAACACTTCGAACGCCTACATTAGACGCTTCATGTGTTCTGGAAAAAAGCAGTACACTTTGAACGCCTACATTAGGCGCTTCATGTGTACCACCAAGTCAAAGGTACTTTTCCCCCCAAAATGGGCACGTACACCAAGTATTTTCTGACAAATGTCAGAATTAGTTCGAACAAGCATGAAGGCTGACATTAGACGCTTCATGTGACTTCGAACGCCTTTAGTTGCCCACATAAGGCGCTTTATGTGACATTGAACGCCTGTTCATTTTCACATTAAGCGCTCCATGTCACATTGAACGCACGTGTTATAAACACATTAGGCGTTTCATGTGACCAACATTACAAAAGTCTTTTGTTTTACTTTCTAACATCATTTGACTATTTGTACCCCCTCTTTTAGTGATTTTTTCACAGGGTCTCTCTCTGCATTGAAGAAAGTTGCTTTTCACTTCTAGCTTTCTTTTTGAAGTTTCTCCAAGAATGTACTACAAGCCAAAGAGAGATATCAAATGAAGAAGATATACCATCACAAGATGCCAAAGCCCATTATTGGCTCTGCAGAGGGTTTCAAACGGGAAGAAATTTCAAGAGTGATAAAAGAAGGGTTTTCTTCACTTCTTCAACAACTTTCTACAATTTCAAGCTCTCAAGTTTTCTCTCTAAAAGCTCAAGCTCTCAAGATAGTTGTAAACTTTGTATATTTTTACTTTATTGTTGAGAGTGATTATTGTAAGAAGAAGAAGAGTCTTCTTCTTGGTGAGTAAAGATTGTGAGAGGTGAAGTAGATTGTTGGTCAATGAGCAAGGGTGCTTCTTGTTTGAGTTTTTTAGACTTTGAAGGGTTAGTTGATAGTGTTGTAGTGCACTATTCTCCCTGCAAGATTTCTTTGAGGGCAAAGAAGATCTTTGGAGGCTAGACTTCAAAGGGTTAGAACTCTCGTTTGTGGTCTAGGCGTGTCGCCTAGTTTTCCAACTTGTTAGATTTTGTTTTTGATTGTTGTTTCCCTCATAGAAATAACAATCCCCTTTTCAAAATCCTTCTTGTGAAAAATCAAGAAGGTAGAGGAGTAGAGTCATTTGACTTGAACCTCTATACATCTTTTTGTTCTTTACTCTTTGCAAGTTTTTATTCTTCTTAAAGAACACACTTAAGTATTGGTTGTACTCAAAAACAAAAAATATCCAGAAAATATGCATACTTGGTGAACATAGTATTCAACCCCCCTTCTAGTGTGTTCTAAGGTACCTAACAATACATATACACACATATCTAGATATACATACACATATACACACACACATATGTACATATGCATATCTTTTTATTGTTTCATGTCATTTTCACATTTACATTTTTTATATTATTCTCTCCAAATTGAAATTTTCATAAGCATACGATACCAGCGTCATCCCATATGGAAAAAAAAGGTTCTCAATGTGTTTGTTTGTTTGTTTGTTTGTGCACAATAATTTACATTTATGTTGACATAAGTAACTTCATCTTCTTAGCAATATTGACAAACAAACCGTTGTCTGACTAATCTTTGTGTTGTATAATAATGGTATTAGCCATGTAAGAAAATTATGCGATAGAATTTTAACATCAAAGCCACTATGAGTCCATTTAAGAGAAATGAAAGAGAAAGAAAACACACACTCACTCACTCTGAGTAAGTACCCAGCTGGTTCCCGAAACTAATACATACATTTTAATGAGACTTTCCTATATTATACAACAAAAACATTACTCCCATTGTGTTAGAGTCTCCTGTCCTATAACAGAGTATGAGGGGTTGGATGTGGGCAACCATACTTCTACATTAGAAACACACAGAGGTTGTTTCCAGATGACCCATAATGAAAATTGTGTCAATCTGTTTCAGTAATTTCAACAACCTTTTACAACCGTTAGCAACATATGGAAATTATGGAAATCATATCAAGACTCTTTAAGTTGATAAATTAAGCTAGCTTATCTTGTTTTCCAAAAACCAAATCCACTCATTATACTCAAATTCAGAGGAATATACATTGAGTTTGAGTATTACCGTATCTGGAAATTATCTTTTCCGAATGAACTGCTGGTCAAGCGGACCACAGTCTTTTTTTAAACAATATTCCTTTCCTTTATTATTTACTAGCAAGACACACACACATATATATACATATATATATATATATATATATATATATATATATATATATATACACTCCCACACACAATGAGATGTTATTGAATTTGTGTCAGAATAATCTAGGACTTAATCAATTCCTTCTGTGGAATAATAATCTTTGGAAGGCCGAGCATTTTGCCGGGCCTCAAATTGTTTATTTCATTCTATTCAAAATTACGCTCTAATTTGTTAAACCATATTTCTATGATTTTATTAGTTATGTGTAGTAATTTTGACCAAACGCTTCTAAAAAAAAGATAGATATAGAGTAATCTTTTATAACACTTCTATAGAAAGACTTCTAATATGAATCAATAAGAAGATGAAGTATTGTTGTTAAAAAGAGTGTCATTCTTTTACCATTCTATCATAAAAATATCCAACAACAACATTACCCTATTGCCTTAGAGTCTCTTGTCTATGGCGGGGTATGGAGGTTGTTTTCCGATGACTCATAATGAAAATTTCGTCAAGTATTATCGATCAACTGCTACTTCACAATATAAGAAGAGCATACAATTAAGTAAGCTATTTTACTTTATTCTATCATAT
The DNA here is from genome assembly GCA_036186865.1 of Eustoma russellianum. Lineage (NCBI taxonomy): Eukaryota > Viridiplantae > Streptophyta > Magnoliopsida > Gentianales > Gentianaceae > Eustoma > Eustoma russellianum. Next base: position 9,544,575 of record AP025047.1, on the reverse strand, counting down.
TCCTAAATCAAAGAAGTGTCTGTCTTTGAATCCAATGGAAATAGAATCATCTGTCATAAAAATATTCGACAAATTTAATTAGTTAAGAAATTGGACAGAGCTTATTATATGTATATATAGATAAGACTGATTCGTGACGTGAAGAAAACAAATTAGAAAGATAAATAGAATTAATCCCGGAATTTTTTAAAGTAAAACCTATGCTGGAAGTTAGGGGCTTTGGAGTTTTGTTTTTCAGGGTTGTTTTCCCTTTTTTACATCTCAATGCAAACAAATCACAACCAAACAACAATACGTAAACGTAACTATCTTTGTGAGGTAATTACTTAACTTTGCATAATCATAATTAACTACAATATCTCTGCATAATCATAAATTAGCTACGATATCTCACGCAATCACATACATAAAGACTGCCTGATAAGGTTTAATTGGTTTGATAAAACTTAGAATAAAACTTGAACTCAAAGCCTTTTAACAATTAAGGTAAGACATGGACGTTTGTCAGAATCATTTTAAATGTTGGAGTTTTTTAATACACAACAATCATGCCCAATATATGGAGAAAAATATCCCTAAAGTCTGGAATCCTTAAGAATGATATAAAATAATTAGTTCGTGATTCCCGATATAACATGAGTGACTCTTTGAAACATGAATGAAAATTTTAAAATCCAGGAGGGGTTTTTTTTAAATGGAAAATACAGGAGATTATATCGCATAATGGTTCGATAAAATCCAAATATTATTTCTGTTCGTTTAATAACATTACATTATACATATTATATTAATATGTATATTTTGAAGTCATGCCTTATAGTTAAATTGTTGTGATGCTGAGGACAATAATGCTTGTGCAATTTTTTTTTTCTGAACTCGTAGATAAATTATGTTATCCTAATGACATGGTTTATGACTTAAATCCGTACGCCTCTAGGAATTTTGAGGAGCTAAAGAAAATGATCATTTTTGCCCCTTTAATTTGAAACATTTGCCTAATAAAATTGATACTAAAAAATTACTATGATTTGAAGAAATGGATTTTGTGTTACTTCTGAAATAACTACGGTGATACAATACAATAATACCACATAAAGATCTACTTGAAAGCAAAAGGGGAGGTGATTATTTATTACAAAAGGACCCGTATTTTTTTCAAATTTAATTGGTCTTGAATAACTATTTATGCATATTACGAGAGTATTACGAAATTTCTCCAAAACAACAACAACCATATCTAATATATCACAACGATTACAAAAGTTATCGTTAAAATCTGGGAATGATGAGAGTCAGCAATATCTTCAACCCAAGGAATCGAGAGTTTGTTTTCAATGAGACTTACGGCTCTATATGTACCTGCATATATGACACAATACTAAGAATGTCAATATAAATAATACCTCAAAAAGGAAATGTCAATATAAATAATATCAAATATTAAGTATGATAAACTTTTGATCATCATAACACGTTTTTTTAGTATGAGTTAATTAGGTTTTATATATAAAAAAATTTCCATTGTTTTCCGAAAGAAAAAAAATATTATTTCATATGCTAAGAAGTATGAGAGAAAGACAAAATTTACGTTGAGAGATGTAGATGGTAATAATCAGTATCATAATTCTGAGCAAACACACTAAACAAAAGATTAATCTCAAATCAGGAAAGAACATCATCATTTATTTATTTTTATTTATGGTTTCAATCTCTTAATTTACTAGTATCTGCTAGGACTTATATCACAAAATTCTATGAACGTTATCATTGAAGTAATATTATTGTAACGTACTTGTATATCTATATCGATTCGTACTTGTATATCTAGATAGGAAGAATATATTACATCAAGATGATGACAATTTTACAGTTTAAAAAAAATAATTACTTCTATATCTCTTATCAGATCAATAAATTTTATAATAGCCATTGCCGATAAATGACTATTTACATCTTAGTGATTAAGAGTGTAGCTCTATAACTTTATTTATTAACGGATACTTACTAAAATTACTAGCAAAAGAGACCTGATTTATATTATTTATTTATCGATAAATATTTATTAGGTTGACCAATAAACGTATGGTAGCTATAACTTAACCGTATTAAAAGTTATCTATCAAATTAAGATTGGATAAGAGTAACAATAGTGAAAGGAAATTTATTTGTCATTTTCACTAAACTCAATATATACAGGTGCAGGCAAAGAGCTTCAGAAATCCTGACCTGACTCAAGAAATTGTTGACGTAGAAGCGTACAAATCCTCCATCAATCTAGCAGAGGGGGTCTCCAGCCCTCCCTTCTCCAGCCCCACAGCAATGTCTCTTTCTCTTGTGCAAGTAAATCTTCCCTCTTTCTCTCTCTTTCCATATTTACTGTTTATTTTCATGAAATCCTGTTGCTGTGTAAAGAATTTTCTTGATGTGTGTCAGTGAAATCCTGGTACACTCAGTGATGTTGATTTCCGAGATTTCTGACAGGGATTTACGAAGTCTTTGGCGATGACAATTCTATCGGAGATTGGAGACAAAACATTTTTTGCAGCTGCGGTAATTATTTTTAATATATTTTATGAATTTTCTTGTAATTGATTGGTGATGCTCTCATGAGCTTTATGGGATCCAAAGGTGATAACTTTTCTACTGATATGTTGTTGGTGAACGAGAATTTGATCTAATTGGAGTGTTTTGGTTAAATGGGTCGTAAATGAATCCGAAGAACTTTTAGTTTTGAGCTCTAGATCAGCTCCAAAATACTTGGACTCACCTTAATTTGGTTTAATCTGTAGGAGGTATCAAATTCCTTCAGTATAATTTTCCTCAAGTATTCATTTTTATAAATCTTTTATTCATGTATTGTTTTAATTTGTAACAATATTCTTGGAGCCCCGGAGGGAATAGCAATTTCTGAGTCTTATTTATCTTCTGCTGATCATTTCATCCCTTTGTATTGCCATTGTCTCATAAGGGTAGGAATATAGCCTAAGTCACTAGATGCTAAGTGCGATGAGGATCCGGGCCTAGAATTCATCCAAAGATGAGAGATTTTACGCGGTGTGTGTCGAAGAGGGAGCCAGAGATTGAGTGTGGAGCTCTTGGCTTCCTCATGAATACATATAATTGTGAAGTTGATTTTCATGGAACAGAGGAAAAAAAGAAATGAAAAGAAAATTTTTTGGTGGCTACATGTGTCAAGCTTTTCTCCCATACAAAAAATCTAGGACGACTTCCAGCATAGTGGCACGCATCTTTGCTTTCTGGCTTCCAGGGACTAGATTCCACCACCGAGAGTAATAGATGCCCAATAGCACTCAAGAAAGAGAATAATGTCTGTGCTTTGGTTATTATGGAATTAGATTCTTATTCCACTTCGGGGGGGGGGGGGGGGGGTTTCAGTTTCCACTCCTTTGTTCGTTGGAGAATAAAAAAAAGCTCTCTTTTGCTTAAATTTGTTATTTATGTTCAGACTTTCAAGGAAACCATGAAACAGGAGTTGCAGATATAATGATGTTTATTCATTGGACATGGTGTTTGATTCTGCCTTCACATTCCCAGTTGAATGTTATGAGATCGCACTTTTGTTACGCACAGAAACCACATAAGTCAGAATAAAATTTTAGCACAAGTATTTAGATGGTTAGTCATGTGAGTTCTTATAATTTTGGAAAGTTTGAGGATCAATCGAGTCGATCCTTGTCAGAATGACTAATACACCCTTTTGCTAATAAATGTTTGATATCGAACTTCCTTATCTTTTTCCTTTTCTGTTCAAAGATCGGATACATATAAAAAATTAGTACTCCTTCCGTCCTAAAATATAAGTCAAATTTGACTTTGCAACATAAGCACTACATTGAAAAGTCAAATCGGACTTATATTTTGGAAGTGGAAGACTAATAATTACGTTGAGGGGTACCACAGTGTCATGGCACAAATGGTCCTAAATCATACAACTATGGAGCTGGCTTTGTCGATATGTAACCTCTGTTGTTCTGACATAATTTGTGTTTTTTTTTTTCAGTCAGACGACCTATCAAACACATGTTAATATTAATATACTGTTCGGTGGTGTGAAATGCAGATTTTCAGTTGTAGAAGTAGCTAGTTTCCTTCTCCTACTTTAAAACCAAATGAACAACATTTCCTTGACCTTTACTTTTTCGCTCCAGTTACTGGAAAAATGAATGATGGAATTGTGTTTCTTGATTTGATTGTTGCTGCTAGATCTTGGCGATGCGTCATCCTAGAAGGCTGGTTTTGTCAGGTTGCCTCGCGGCTTTGATTGTAAGAACTATTCATTGATGTTCATTGTTACGTTTGCGCTTATCTCTTTTTTAATTGTTGTTGTTGAACAAAGAACTGTTCCTTCTGTTTTTGTACATTAACGGAGGTACTATTTCTTTTTCCTGGTGTGAAGGTTATGACAATTTTATCTGCACTAGTTGGCTGGGCTGCTCCTAATCTGGTAAGATTGATATGTTTCCTGGATAGTAGGGATCATATTTTAATGCCAACTCTGCTTTTCAGTTGTTTATTCTTTCAGCATGCAAGTTTTGGCATTAAAGTCTTTGATATGTTGGCCTCGGTTTTTGTTGCGTTCCACTTGATCAGGAAACCTTGTCAATTATCATAGTTTCCTTTCTGTAGTCGGGGTCATTGTTATTATGTATATTCTCTTTGGCTAGCAGAGAGGATCTACTAGCCTTTAAACATTTGTACTTGTAGATGTGCTGTGGCCTAATTTTCTTTGAAATCTCTCTTATATCTGTGTTGTGTAACCTTTTTTGCTGGTTTATTCTTTGGCTGGTAGTTTGCTTTAAAAGTAACAAGGTTCTTCATGCTTGTTTTCAACTTTTTCTTTTTTACGTATTAATTCATGTCATATAACAAAATAACAGAATGCCTCTTGTTTAGAATGTTCAGTACCCACACATTTCTATATGTTAGTTGATACGCATGCACACGCTCACACATATTCATAAATGGAAAAAGAGAGATCGGAAGAAGGTGAGCGCCACAGTAATCATTGATTTCCTATAGTTGTACAAATGTGCTAAAAAATAACTCGATCTAAACATTTATTTGCAGTTATGAAAGCAGAATGTAGAGATTGTAACGTCTTTTCCTGCCTGATTTTCTTTTTGTTCAATAACCATTAATTTCCATAAGGAAAAGTTTTGTTTCTTAGCTGGTAACAAAAGAAAAGACGCCTTACCTTGGTTTTAGTTCTGATTTGAAAGTCATTTCTGATTTGAAGGTCCACAATCTGTTATGTGTCACTAATATGTTCAAGCTTACCCTTGATTTGTCTAAATTAATTTCATCCTGCTTCTTATTATACACTTCTCATTTGGCTGCCTCACGCCATAGAATGCCATGTTACGAGATTTTAACTCGCCTTTTACGCTAGTATCCTTGAAACTTTGTCGTTAATGCATCTGTGGTTTTAACATCTCTTCTCCTTTGGCCATTGCAGATTTCTCGCAAATGGACCCATCATATCACAACTCTATTGTTTTTTGGTTTTGGTTTATGGTCTTTGTGGGATGCATTTCATGAGGGGTAACTACATTGTTTTGTCCTCATTTCTTGTGCTATTTTTAAATTTCAACCTATGATCTTTACCTTTTGAAATTTGCCATGAAATTTCTCCATTTCTTGGGATAGGGATGATGATGAACTGGCTGAAGTTGAAGCCGAACTGGTTTGTTTTGTCTCATTTCATGTTGTGTCTTTCTGTATTATATTCTTGCTAAAATAGCTTGAGTTCTTCTTAAAGCAAAGTCATATCTAGACCCAAAAAACCTCAAGTTTGTTATAATATTACGAGTGCAAGTTCCGCCAGTGACTAGCCTTAGTTTCCCTGATAATGTTTTGGTGTACCAGGATGCTGACTTGAAAGCAGCTGGTGCAGCGGCGAAGGGCAATAAAAAGGTGAGAAAACTTTGCTACTTTGAGTCCCTTATTTCGATCTTCATCTCACACATTCCCTTTGTTACTAATGTGCATCTTTGAATAAGTCTTGTGAATCTATTACTCGTTGAAAGAGATTTCCTTTCGCTTTAGGGAGCACCATATTATTAAACTTTAAGTCTCATCTTCAATTACTTTTGTTGTTCATCAATCTCTTCACCGCCACTTCAAAAGACAACATGCATGCTGAATTGAATGACTTTGACAGAGGAACCTATTACTCCGGTTACATGAGCCAACCTTTCCCTTTTCCTTCTACCCATGTTGTATGAAAATTGAAAGTTAAAGAATTGTACTTTTAGTTCTTATATTATTTGTATCTCCTTTCTGTTTAAACCACAACTCTGGGTTTGTAGGTGGATGACAATGTAAAAAAGCAAAAGCGGCCATTTCTTTCACAGTTCTTCTCCCCGATCCTTCTAAAGGTTTGGCTCTATTCTCTTCCAATGTTCTTTGTATTAATGGTCCACCATTTAACCTTGATGATGTGCTTCTGCAGGCTTTCTCCATTACATTTTTTGGAGAATGGGGTGACAAAAGTCAGGTAGACATCTTTGAAATATTAATGGGTTATACATCCTATACTTAACGGCAATTATTGTTATATCCGTATCTAATTTTTGAGGAAAACAACTTCAGCTTGCTACAATAGGTTTGGCTGCAGATGAGAATCCGTTTGGGGTTGTTCTCGGTGGGATAATGTAAGCTTGTTTCTCTCTCACTCTCCCTGTGGTTGCATGTGTATAGGAAATTGCATCAGTAACTCTGGCAATGTGTTTGAAAATTCTTTCTGCTCAGCGTATCTGATGCCTTTTTTTCTCGTTCTTTTCCCATGCAAGTTCAATTTCTTTTAGTCCTGACTGTTATGTGTTTCTTTTGTTGTCAGCGGGCAAGCTTTATGTACCACCGCTGCTGTGATTGGAGGAAAAAGTCTAGCAAGTTCAATATCTGAGAAAATAGTAAGTGACTTGTATTTTCCACTAGTTCTTTGCACACTCCTCATTTTTCTTTTTCTTTTCTTACCCTTTGGTAAACTATCTGGACGATGGATGATGTTGATATCTAGGTTGCACTCTCTGGAGGGGTTCTATTTATTATTTTCGGCGTTCAATCCTTCCTTTCCCCGGTCTGATGATGACGGTGATAACTTGAAAAATGGTGAGATCTCTTTTTTCTTTCGGTGTAAGTGCCTTCTAGCTAAAGCTTAAACAAAGTTATACCCTTCTCAGCCAATATAAATTTCGGCTTTACCTTAATTACAAAGGTAGAAAAGTAGTTGAGTAACAGTTGTAACGTGGTTCTTGGCCTTACTCTACTGCTTGCTTGCAGGACCAAGAGATAATACAGAATTCTCTTTCTTCTTCTTTTTGGGGTTCGAAGTTCAGAAGCGAATTTCGTTCATTTTGGATAGCTTCAGATCTTAGTTGTTCAGAACATGATTGGGGTTCAGTTATCAAATATAGATTACTCCCGAAGATCTAGTCCGACTTCAAATTGTAAGTTAGGATAATAGTCAGATCCAGGCATTTTTGGCGCGGTCTGTCAAAAACGGGTTTGCTTATATTTGTGTGTCTAGACTTGGTGAAGATATTTGGTACTTGTAACATTTTTGTGATGCCAAATCTGCCAAATGTTGGTGCTTGGTACAGTGGTACTCATCTTATTGGCTTTGTTTCCATGAAATGCTTAAAATAATTGTCTGCTGTAGGCTGATTTGCTAAAATTTGTTGCCAATATAAGCTGGATTACATACCCCATCATTATAGTTGTTTAGTGTGTAGGTTATATGAGACGCGCCTTGTTCTTTTTACTGAATATACAAATTCGAGCGCTCGTATGTACTCATTTTGTGCGATATGATTTAGGACTTCATAGAAAAGTGATGGAAAGAAATCATAACGTACCATATTCAGGAAGACCAGATCAAATCAAATCTATGTATTTATATATATATTCCATAGTTAGTTACCGTATATTGTACTATAAGAAGCCATTGTAAACAAATTCAATCAATGAAAAGAGATTTCATTCAGTTCTACATGGTATTCTACATTGTATCAAAGCAGGTTGATTCTTGGACTCAAATTTCATCATAGTCCAGTATCAACAAACAATCAAATCTGGTACACCGAGATCAAAACAGAAAAACACACCCAGCAAACAAACACTCAATCATCAACAGAAAAACCCAGAATCCGATCACAAGGGAAGTTTTCTTCCTGTCTAGGAACTCAGAACTTGATCATCATAGTTCCTAGCCAAGATTAGGCAGCCTCAAACCTTCAATAAACAAGAGACAAAATGTTAAGAAGTAGAAAAAACAAACCAGAAAACAGCGACTTAGCCATTTAACTGGTTAATCTGCTGCGAAGTGGCCTTAGTTTACAGATTTCAACTGCCAATTCGGACAATTTGTCAATTGGCATCAAATTGAATAGCGACAACTACCAACTCTAGGCCACGTTGATCAGGAAAGCCGTCGGGGGGAGAGGCCGGAGTAAGCACTTGATAGGTGTACCTCCTCCTCCGGCGGCCACATACCCTAATTACTCACAGTGGGAGACAAACGACCACTGCATATTTACATGGCTCATAAAGAATATTGAGCCCAACTTGGTGAACAATGTACCGCCAGTACCCAACCGTAAAGGCCTTGTGGGATGGCCTAGCAATCACTTATGGCACAGGAACCGACTCGTTGCAAGCCTTTGACCTGCATAAACGAGCCAATTCCATCAAGCAAGGGAGTAGTAGTTTGGAAGATTTATGGAACAAGCTGTACAGTATATGGATGGAAATCGACAGAAGAAAGTCGAACCCCATGAAAGATTCAGAGGACATCGCAGTTTACAACAACAAAATTCAAGAACAGAGATTCTACCAACTCTTGATGGCTGCTGATGACAAATTTGAAGCCATCAAAAGGGATATACTCAAGAGGGACACACTGTCCTCACCAGAAGCGGCCTACGCGGCCATCAGAAGAGAGGAAGCACGCATGCAGATAATAAAAGGAAGCCCCTCAGAGTATGGAGACTCATCACAGGGGATTGGGACAGGATTGCGCACAAGGGGCAAAGATGGCCGAAAAACTGAAACCTCCCCCCCCATGCTCACTGACATCATCGCGTGGAGGGGAGGACAAGAGCAAACTGGTTTGTATCCACTATGGAAAGCGCAAGCATACCAAAAGAGAATGCTTTGAGCTAGTAGGATATCCGGATGAGTGGGGCAAACAAGGAGAAAGAAAGAGCATGGACGGAGTGGGTCGCGGGGCTGTCGCTGTAGGTGCCAACATCGCTGATGTTGGCTCCAGTACCAGAGATAATGAAGAAAAGGCACTAATGGAGAGCACAACGAGACAGAATCAGAGAGAAGAAGAAGGGAGAAGAAGCAGCGGTAGCAGCAACAAAGATCAAGGAGGCGCTGAAAATGCAGGTAGGGTTGGGGCTTTTAAAAGCTCCAACCCTTGCTTTGTTTTTCCTTTTGTGCCCCTCAATACATCTTAAATGCCACAAATACCCCTCACTAATTCTCAACCCCCAACGGACCAAAATTCCCAAACTACCCTTGCTCTTGCAAATTACCTAAAAACTTCTTACGTCCCACTTAATCACCCGTGTGTCAAAAAAAATCTCAAAAATTACCAACCCCCAGTCACAATCAAATACATGCTCATGGTGGGTCCTAGATCGCGGAGCCATCGACACTATGACCTTCGACCCTCAAGATTTTTTCCATTTCACCGCAACCAAAGCCCACAAGAGCCATATCGAAACTGTAAGTGGAGAGTTAATCTGTAGCGCCCCGGCCCGGACAGCAGAATCCGAACCGGTGCACCCGTCGTAGCTTACTGAGAAGACTACAAGACATCTCATCTCTCGATTACACATCATCAACGATGTAAGAGAAATAAGCGCGGAAACATGTGAAAAGTAAGGTCTAAATCCATCAACATTGTACTCAAAGAAAAACGTAAGAAATTTAAAACGGTTTATGGACGCAGCCATCTACATCCTCAATATTCAAAAGGAAACTAAGACAATAAGGAATGTCCCAAAGCAAATCCCCAAGACGAGCTCTAAACATCCCATTCGGCCCACTCGCCGTCGTTTTCTATAAAGATCATGTCGTAATTAGGCTCATCTGCAAAACAAAGGTAGTACCCTTAGCGAAAAATGCTAGCAAGTAACCCGCTTATAAGACCTACGGGATCAACACATGGCAAAACATGAGTGATATATAATTCAAGGAATAACGGGGCACATGTCTTGTATACTTTTCAAGAGCATAGATTTAACAGTATAAAAACATAAGAACAGTAACTCATAACGTTCAACAGTTCACTATCAATCAAGTCTCGTATCAATCATACCCATGCTTCATACCATGTGATGCATTTACTTTCTATAACCCAAGCAAAACATTTATCATGCCCTGACCACAAAACATAAACAAAAGACTTTTCATAGCACATGTCATGCATATCTTTTCACAAACTTTCCAAGAAAACACTTCTTGTCTTATTCTTAACGTAGCAGTACTTTATACCCTGTGGGTGATCAGTCCACAGCAACATAACTTTATACCCCGTGCTAATAGGTCTACGGCCTCATAACATATACTTTATACCCCGTGCTGATAGGTCCACGGCCCCATAACATATACTTTATACCCTGTGCTGATAGGTCCACGGCCCCATAACATACACTTTATACCCCACAATTGATCCACATGTCACGCTTTTATATCCTGCCACCGCAGGCGTGACTTTTATACCCTGTGATCAAGCAGTTATAACTTATCTTTCGCAAACTTTATACCCTGTGCCGAAACACAGCTCTTCTCAAAACATTACGCAAATGCAAATGCCATGATGCAAGATTTCAGACCTCCTTATAACATTCATATTTTTCATTCACATACTTCAAATCACATTCAAATGTCACTCAGTCACTCGAGACTAACCTCATTCACACACTCGAGCCTATTCTTTCTGATAATTCAACATCACCTGAACATTCTTTCTCGAACACGAAGGATAGTATAGGAGCCCTCACATTCCTTCTATTAATCTCTGTAGAGTCTTATACGTTCATTCCTAACCCTTAGGTCTTTCACGTTGAAATCTGATTCGAATACCCTTCAAAATCTCCACCTTTGATTCGTCATCTTAAGTCATGTTCCCAAGACTTAGACTAACCTCAATCAAGTCCTAAGAAGTCCCTAAGGCCTCACAAAGGGTCCCCTAACTTTCCTCTTCCTTTCCACAAAACAGGTGGACGTCATACCCTGACGTCGATCGATCGACGTACGTCATACCCTGACGTCGATCGATCGACGTCCATCCGAGGGACGTCGAACTCTCACTCAATCTATGTCGATCGATCGACGTCTATCTGAGGCACGTCGATCTCTCACTCATCCTACGTCGATCGATCTACGTCTTTCTGAGGCACGTCATCCCCTCACTTACTATACGTCGATCGATCGACGTACGTCATACCCTGACGTCGATCGATCGATGTCCCCGTTCCAGAATTCCATTCTGCAGTTTTTCTGCAGAAACTGCTGAAATCACCCCCAATTCGATCCCAACTTTCTCCCAAACCATTCCAAGCCTATTTCCCACTATCAATCCATCCTTAATTCACCCAAAACAACACCTTTAACTTACGATTCACAGATTCAAGCCTAGCACGCAAAGCAATCATCAAATCAAGCCTAAAAATCTAATCTTTTCACTCTCCATTCCCTTCAACCGCCATTATCAACAAAGTAGGGTTCAAGGGATTGGGATTTACATGATCTCACATAAACAACAATAACCACAATGATTTTTCAACATATAATGGCCAAATCTCAAAACCAAAACACATAAATCACATATAGAGTCACAGAAAGAAATTACTGCATGGTGATCCAATTTTGATATCAAAACTAGGCCTTTTTCATTCGCAAACCGTAAGAACTTATAAGAAAGTTACTTGCCTGTGATTACTTGAAGACGGATTGAAGAACAGAAGAAGAACGGATCGAAAATCTTGAAGTTTTCTTCGTCTAGGGCTGGAGGAGAAGAAAGTCGCCTATGGAGAGAAATAGGGAACGTCGGTTTTTCCTTTCTAATAGGGAAGAGAAACTGACGTTTGTCAGTTTTGATATGGGAAGGGATGGAAATTTGGAGTTTCTAAATTATATCTATTATCTTATTTATCTTAAAGGATAATTTTCTAATATTCAATTCTAAATTTGAATACAAATTAATTCTAATATTTAATCCTTCATTAATGCCAATTAGTCCTAATACTTAATTCGATATTCATTACCGTTGACCGTCATTAATCTCATTTAATTCCTTCTCTATCTTTTAATTATTCTACGGAGGGTGCGGGGCATAACATTCCACCCCCCTTACAAAAAGTTTCGTCCTCGAAACTTGCGTACCTTAGTTGAAGAGTTGAGGATACTTTTCTTGCATCTGCTCTTCAAGTTCCCACGTAGCTTCCCGTTCAGTGTGATTGCTCCATGGACTTTGACATAGGGAATCACCCGTCTCCGTAACACTTGTTCCTTACGATCCACGATTCTCATTGGTACCTCTTCATAGGTAACATCGTCATTGAGTTCCAAGGGTTGTGTTTCCAGTATGTGACTCGGGTCCGTCACATATTTTCTTAGTTGTGACACGTGGAAGACATTGTGAACCCGTGCTAACACTAGGGGTAGTGCCAGTTGATATGCCAAATCCCCTATCTTTTCCAATATCTCGTAAGGGCCAATAAATCGTGGACTTAATTTTCCTTTTACCCCAAATCTCATAATGCCTTTGGTAGGCGACACTCTCAAATATACATTTTCACCCACATCGAATGCCAAGGGTCGTCGTTTGGAGTCCGCCCAACTCTTATTACGGTCCTGAGCTATCTTGAGTTTGTTCCGAATAATCCTTACTTTTTCTAACGTTTTCTCCAGGAGCTCGGGTCCTGTGATTGTTCTTACACCGACTTCATCCCAATAGACAGGGGATCTACATTTCCTTCCATACAATGCTTCAAAAGGGGCCATATGAATTGCGCTGTGATGACTATTATTGTACGAGAATTCCATCAACTTCACCATTCCGTCCCAATTTCCTTTAAAGTATAACACGCAAGCCCTTAGCATGTCTTCAAGTGTCTGAATAGTCCGTTCAGACTGTCCATCGGTTTGGGGATAATAGGCGGTGCTCATTCTCAATTCTGTGCCTATAGCTCCCTGAAATGCTGTCCAGAATTCGGAGGTAAACCGTGAGTCTCGATCCGATACTATGCTCACTGGGACACCATGTAAGCTAACAATACTATCCATATACATGTTTACCAACTTCTCCAAAGGTGCTTCGCTTGAGATAGGCAGAAAATGGGCTGACTTGGTTAACCGGTCCACTACTACCCAAATCATATCGCATCCATTTCTCGTCTTGGGTAATCCGGCTATGAAATCCATGGTGATATGTTCCCATTTCCACTCCGGAATCTCTAGTGGCATTAACAAACCACCAGGCCGCTGGTGCTCGGCTTTAACCTGTTGGCAAACTAGACATCTCTCAATGAACACTGCAATATGTCTCTTCATTCCGGACCACCAATAATGTTGTTTTAGGTCTCTGTACATCTTGGTGCTACCAGGATGTATGGATAATTTGGTGTTATGAGCCTCCTGCAGGATTTCTTTCCGTAGCTCATCAACATCTGGCACACATAATCTCCTTCTAAACCATAGGCTCCCGTCTCCTTTAACCTCAAATCCTTCGACTTGGCTATTCTTGAGCTTTTCTACGATTTCATTCAGGGTTCCATCCTTACTTTGAGCCTCTTTTACCCTATCGATGAGACTAGGAGTGAGGGTCGATGTCGCCAAAACATTCATGGTGGATTCTACCAACTCCAACCCAAATTCTTCCATTTCTCTTTCTAATGGCGACTGTCGTGCGTGATTTGACTTCCTGCTTAGCGCATCCGCCACCTTATTAGCTTTACCCGGGTGGTAGTGAATGGTCAAGTCGTAATCTTTCAACAGTTCCAACCATCTCCGTTGTCTCATGTTCAACTCTTTCTGAGAGAACATATACTTTAAGCTCTTGTGATCTGTGAATACCGAGCACTTCTCTCCGTATAAATAATGCCGCCATATCTTTAAAGCGAACACTACTGCAGCCAATTCGAGGTCGTGGGTTGGGTAGTTCTGTTCATACATCTTTAGTTGCCTTGAGGCATACGCAATAACCCTCTCGTGTTGCATCAGAACACAACCTACAACCGAGGTATTAGATTAAAGTTAAATGTGAGTGGAATGATTGTAACTTACATTATAATTTACGTACATAAACCATTTTTCGATGCGTCACTATAGATCACGAATCCGTCAGTACCGGAGGGTTGAGCCAATACTGGGGCTGTGGTTAATTTCTTATTGAGTTCTGTGAAGCTCTTCTCACACTCAGCTGTCCATTCAAACTTGGTCTTCTTTTGAGTCAGCCGACTAAGGGGTACTGCTATTTTCGAAAATCCCTCAACGAATTTTCTGTAATAACCGGCTAAACCCAAGAAACTTCGTACCTCAGTGACGTTAGTGGATCTAGGCCACTCGATGATGGCTTCTACCTTCTTCGGATCTACTGCAATCCCTTCCTCTGAGATTACATGACCCAGGAAGGTCACACTCCTCAACCAGAACTCGCATTTACTGAATTTGGCGTATAGCTGTTTATGCCTCAATATGCTCAAAACAACTCTCAAATGGTCCGTATGAGTTTGTTCATCAGGGGAGTACACAAGGATATCGTCAATGAATACAACAAATTTGTCCAACTGTTCCCTGAAGACAGTATTCATAAGATCTATAAAGGCAGCGGGGGCATTTGTTAGTCCAAAGGGCATCACCAGGAACTCGTAGTGCACATATCTGGTACGGAAAGCGGTCTTTGCTATGTCCTCGGCTTTTACTCTTAGTTGGTGGTATCCTGACCGGAGGTCAATTTTGGAGAAGATCTTAGCACCTTTTAATTGGTCAAATAAGTCCTCTATTCGTGGCAGTGGGTATTTGTTCTTAATGTTAATCTTGTTCAGTTCTCTGTAATCGATGCAGTCTCATACTGCCATCCTTTTTCTTCACAAACAACACGGGTGCTCCCCAAGAGGACGCACTAGGACGTATGAACTTCTTGTCTAATAACTCTTGTAGTTGTTCCTTCAGTTCCCTTAACTCTGTCGGAGCCATTCTATAAGGAGCCTTAGAAATCGGTTCGGCCCCTGGAATTAAATTTATCTCGAACTCTACTTCTCTCGGTGGTGGTATTCCTGGCAAATCTTTCGGGAACACATCAGGAAACTCGTTGACCACCGGAATCTGCCCAATAGGGGGTGCTTCTTGGCTAGCATCCACTGCATACACTAAGAATCCCTCAGCACCTTTCTTTAAGGCTCTACATGCCTGAGCCACGGACATAAACAACTTCTTGAGAATTTTCTTTCGCTCCGCATCCCCTTGGAACTTCACTTCTTCCATGTTAACGTTCTTAATTTTCACTTGTTTCAGTCGACAATCGATGTTGGCATGATACTTGGCCAACCAGTCCATCCCCAAGATAACGTCGAAATCATACATCTGAATGGGGATTAACGTAACAGAGAAACTTTGTTCTTCAAACTCTAGTTCATAGTCCCGATACCGTTGGTATGAAGTCATAACTTGATCTCCAACCGTCTGAACACGGTATGGAGTTTCTAACCACTCAGGTATCTTAATGAGGTGTTTAGCAAATCTTTTTGACACAAAGGAGTGGCTTGCGCCACTATCGAAAAGCACGTTGGCGGGCATCTTATCTACTAGAATCGTACCTAAGACCACATCAAGGTTTGTATAGAGAGTTAAACACATATGAACCTTAATTTAATGGTAATTTTAAACTTAAATTAAGTCGCACCTGTTACCACATCAGTGGCTTCACGGGCATCAGTGTCAGTCATGAGATGGACTCGAGCGTTTGCTCTTGGTTTTGCTCTGGGCTGTTGGGCCGCCTCCCCCGGAGCGTTTTTCTTCATTTCGGGACAATCCCTGATCATGTGACCCACTTGTCCACAACGATAACATGCTCCTGCTAACTTCCTACACTCTCCCACATGACTTTTATTGCAATGGGGGCACACTCGCACAGCCTGCTGTATGATCGGGTTTTGGGTGGGGGTCTCTGGAAATTTCCCACTGGTTCTCTCTTTGGGATCTTGACCCAACGTTCGGCTCTGCCCCCCATTCTTACCTCTTCTCTAAGTCTTTACCTTTGTCGGATGGCCCAGTGCCAGCCTCCCTTGCTGCTACCCTTCGGAAATCGCTCTCCACCCGAAAACATGCGTCTAACATATCCTCAAAATTTTTTCATTCCGGCGTTCACGATCGCCGATTGTATCCTCGAGTCCAGTCCCCTTTCAAACTTGGCCATCTTGAGGCGATTATCAGACATGATTGCCGGAGAAAACTTTCCCAAGGCATGGAAACGGTCTGCGTACTCTGAAACCGTCATCCGACCTTGCTCAAGTCGGTCAAATGATCGGATCTTGTTCAGAATCGCCGTCTCCGGCACATAGTATTTCAAGAAAGCCTCACAAAAATGTGCCCAAGTGATTGGCGGGGCCATTTTCAGAACCGTACCTGTCCACCACTCTCCTGCTTTGCCACTCAGAAGGGGCGTGGCAACCTCAACCTTGATTTCTTCCGGCACCTGCACCAGTCGGAAACACTTCTCCACTTCAGCCATCCAGTGTTGCAGTTCCTCAGGGTCCGTGCATCCCTCAAACTCCGGAACCCTTACCTTCCTCAACTCCCCGTAGAAGAATCGGATGTTATGCTGGGGCGACGGAGGTGGCCGAGGTTGTTGTTGTTGTTGTGCGTAACCCTGAGTAATCACGGTCAGGGCATCGGTGAGCAATTGGGGTAACAGCACTTGTGGGGGCTGGTCTTCATGCCATTTCCTGGATTTCCGATGTTATTTCTCCTTGGAGGCATTCTTGCTGAAAGATCAACGTTTCGTTAGACATTAGTAGGCATCGAGAGTCGCTAATATAAGCATACATAAGTCTGGGTGAGGTGTGGAAACAGAACATTACCATGTAGATTAACGCGCTCGCACACACCCCAACCTTGATTACACTTATATCTAAGATCACATACTTAAACCTACGGATCAACTAAGGGTCAGAATCATAGCTTAATACTCTATATGACATAACCTAGGTCTCCGAGGTAGATCTGAAGCCTAGGCTCTGATACCACCTGTAGCGCCCCAGCCCGGACAGCGGAATCCGAACCGGTGCACCCGTCGTAGCTTACTGAGAAGACTACAAGATGTCTCATCTCTCGATTACACATCATCAACGACGTAAGAGAAATAAGCGCGGAAACATGTGAAAAGTAAGGTCTAAATCCATCAACATTGTACTCAAAGAAAAACGTAAGAAATTTAAAACGGTTTATGGACGCAGCCATCTACATCCTCAATATTCAAAAGGAAACTAAGACAATAAGGAATGTCCCAAAACAAATCCCCAAGACGAGCTCTAAACGTCCCATTCGGTCCACTCGCCGTCGTCTTTTATAAAGATCATGTCGTAATTAGGCTCATCTGCAAAACAAAGGTAGTACCCTTAGCGAAAAACGCTAGTAAGTAACCCGCTTATAAGACCTACGGGATCAACACATGGCAAAACATGAGTGATATAATTCAAGGAATAACGGGGCACATGTCTTGTATACTTTTCAAGAACGTAGATTTAACAGTATAAAAACATAAGAACAGTAACTCATAACATTCAACAGTTCACTATCAATCAAGTCTCGTATCAATCATACCCATGCTTCGTACCATGTGATGCATTTACTTTCTACAACCCATGCAAAACACTTATCATGCCCTGACCACAAAACATAAACAAAAGACTTTTCATAACACATGTCATGCATATCTTTTCACAAACTTTCCAAGAAAACACTTCTTGTCTTATTCTTCACGTAGCAGTACTTTATACCCTGTAGGTGATCAGTCCACATCAACATAACTTTATACCCCGTGCTAATAGGTCCACGGCCCCATAACATATACTTTATACCCCGTGCTAATAGGTCTACGGCCTCATAACATATACTTTATACCCCGTGCTGATAGGTCCACGGCCCCATAACATATACTTTATACCCTGTGCTGATAGGTCCACGGCCCCATAACATACACTTTATACCCCACAATTGATCCACAGGTCACGCTTTTATATCCTGCCACCGCAGGCGTGACTTTTATACCCTGTGATCAAGCAGTTATAACTTATCTTTCGCAAACTTTATACCCTGTGTCGAAACACAGCTCTTCTCAAAACATTATGCAAATGCAAATGCAAATGCCATGATGCAAGATTTCAGACCTCCTTATAACATTCATATTTTTCATTCACATACTTCAAATCACATTCAAATGTCACTCAGTCACTCGAGACTAACCTCATTCACACACTCGAGCCTATTCTTTCTGATAATTCAACATCACCTGAACATTCTTTCTCGAACACGAAGGATAGTATAGGAGCCCTCACATTCCTTCTATTAATCTCTGTAGAGTCTTATACGTTCATTCCTAACCCTTAGGTCTTTCACGTTGAAATCCGATTCGAATACCCTTCAAAATCTCCACCTTTGATTCGTCATCTTAAGTCATGTTCCCAAGACTTAGACTAACCTCAGTCAAGTCCTAAGAAGTCCCTAAGGCCTGACAAAGGGTCCCCTAACTTTCCTCTTCCTTTCCACAAAACAGGTGGACGTCATACCCTGACGTCGATCGATCGACGTACGTCATACCCTGACGTCGATCGATCGACGTCCATCTGAGGGACGTCGAACTCTCACTCAATCTATGTCGATCGATCGACGTCTATCTGAGGCACGTCGATCTCTCACTCATCCTACGTCGATCGATCTACGTCTTTCTGAGGCACGTCATCCCCTCACTTACTATATGTCGATCGATCGACATACGTCATACCCTGACGTCGATCGATCGACGTCCCTATTCCAGAATTCCATTCTGCAGTTTTTTTTTGCAGAAACTGCTGAAATCACCCCCAATTCGATCCCAACTTTCTCCCAAACCATTCCAAGCCTATTTCCCACTATCAATCCATCGTTAATTCACCTAAAACAACACCTTTAACTTACGATTCACGGATTCAAGCCTAGCACGCAAAGCAATCATCAAATCAAGCCCAAAAATCTAATCTTTTCACTCTCCATTCCCTTTAACCGCCATTATCAACAAAGTAGGGTTCAAGGGATTGGGATTTACATGATCTCACATAAACAACAATAACCACAATGATTTTTCAACATATAATGGCCAAATCTCAAAACCAAAACACATAAATCACATATAGAGTCACAGAAAGAAATTACTGTATGGTGATCCAATTTTGATATCAAAACTAGGCCTTTTTCATTCGCAAATCGTAAGAACTTATAAGAAAGTTACTTGCCTGTGATTACTCGAAGACGGATTGAAGAACGGAAGAAGAACGAATCGAAGATCTTGAAGTTTTCTTCGTCTAGGGCTGGAGGAGAAGAAAGTCGCCTATGGAGAGAAATAGGGAACGTCGGTTTTTCCTTTCTAATAGGGAAGAGAAACTTACGTTTGTCAGTTTTGATATGGGAAGGGATGGAAATTTGGAGTTTCTAATCCCAGTTTAGGGCAGTGGCACTGTTGAAATATCTCCAAACTTACACCTAAATAGTTGTCTTTATATTCCCGGTTGTCTTCTAAACTATTATCCCTCAGTAAAATCACCAAGCAATTTAACTGTGTAGCCCTGATATATCCTGATTTCTATCTCTTGCAGGATATTCATACGAAGGAGATCATTGGGCGAGGCACTGAGAGAGACGACCTATACTATATGGAGGAGGTTGCTCAACTGGGCCGGTCCATGCTTGCCCACCGGACAGCTGATAGACAACTGTGGTTGTGGCACCGTTGATTGGGTCACCCTTCATTTGGGTATCTCCATACTTTATTCCCTTCCTTATTTACACAGTCTAATAAATAAACTATATGTTATACTTGTATTCTTGTCAAACACTATAAGGGCAAGTTTTGCCCTAATAACACTCGAGTTGATCATTGTTTTTCTTTAATACATTCCGATGTATGGGGACCTGCACCTTCTCCTACTCCACAGGGATTCTGATATTTTGTGATGTTTGTTGATGATTATTCTTGGATGGCATGGGTATATTTCTTGAACCATAAGTCTCATGTCTCGACCAAATTCATAAACTTCTTCCACATGGTCGATACTCAGTTTCACCAAAAAAAAAAATCAGATACTGCGTTTCAATAATAGAGGCAAATAAATGTCCCACCACTTACATTCATTTCTCTAAGAACATGGAATCATTCATCCGCCCACCTGTCCAAATACTCCACAACAGGGCAATGATGATTGAAGCCCATGTTCCCAAAAGTTTTTGGCCTGAAGCCATTGCGACCTCTGCCTACCTTATAAACAGAATACCAACACGATCTCTAGACCAAAAAACTCTCATACAGACATTAGCCACACTGGTCAGTATTCCGTGTATCATGAATCTTCCTCCTAAAATCTTCAGGTGTATTGTCTATACTCATATTCCCAAACACAAGCACACTAAATTAGACCCCTGTGCCATAAAGTGTGTCTTCATAGGGTATGCCACACACAAAAAGCACTGCCGTTGTTACAATCCTCTTACTCCCCGGATCAATGTTACCCTTGACTGTGTATTTGTTGAAACCGAGTATTACTTTGCCACCAGTACTGAGGCTCATAGGGAGAATCAGAGTGAGTCTCTCGACTGGTTACATAACTCTAGGTGGTCCAAGGCCTACCAACAAGGACAAGTAGGTGGCACCGCCAAGCATGCCCTGTCCGAGGTAGGTGGGTCCGAAACTCAAGTGCCATTGTCCAGTGAGTCTCTGTCTGTGAATGTTCCGCACGAGGTAAGTGAATATGACCTAATTACCACTCCCGATATATTATCCACCTCATCTATCGACGTACTCGAACTCACTGAACACCCTGAGCCCCGTGATGAGCCGCAGGTACCGCAGGTACACTCTCCCTCCAAGAAGAAATCGTGGTGTTCCGCCCCAACAATATTCATCAGAACGGAGAACAGGATGTGCTAGGCATTCAATGAATGTGGATGTATCTGATAAAGGAAAGACCCTGTTTATGTCACCCTGTACCGAGAAGGCTCCACGAGATGTTAACGAAACACTCCAACAAAGGGAATGGAAAGAGGCAATGGAGGTTGAAATAGAGGCACTTCAGAAAAACAACATGTGGGAGAAATGTGAGCTGCCTAGAGGAAAGCGGCCCATTAGATGCCGTTGGCTGTTTATAGTGAAATATAAAGCGGATGGCACGATTGAGCGATATAAGGCCAGATTGATAGCAAAGAGATACACTCAGACATATGGAATTGACTATTCAGAAAGTTTCTCTATGGTTGCCAAGATTGAGACTACCGAGTCATGTTTTCTATTGCTATCAACAGAGAATGGCCATTACACCAGTTCGATGTTAAAAATGCCTTCTTACACAGAGAGCTAAACAAAGAGGTTTACATAGAGGCACCACCTGGTTTCGCACATAAATTTGGAAGAAATGAGGTATGCAAGCTCAAGCGGGCACTCTACGGGTTAAAACAGTCATCGAGGGCTTGGTTCAGACGGTTCACTCTTGTCATGAAGCAGAACAAATATAAGCAGAGTAACGCAGACCACACATTGTTCCTGAAACGAAAAGGTGAATTAATTACATGTCTCATAATTTATGTGGATGATATGGTCCTTACAGGTAATGACAAAGAAGAGATGGATCGGCTTAAAAACAGTTTGTTTTCTGAATTCGAAATGAAAGACTTGGGAGACCTGAAATACTTCCTCGGAATAGAGGTACTTCAAACAGAAAGAAGGTTTTTCATATCTCAACGGTAGTACATATTGGATCTATTGACCGAGACAGGGATGCTGAACTCCAGGCCAAGTGAGACTCCCGTTGCGGTTAATCAGAAGCTTCAGATTAAGAGGGAAGTGCCTACAACGAATAAAGAGCAATATCAGAGGCTGGTTGGAAAGTTGATCTATCTATCTCATACACGACCGGATATAGCATATGTAGTCGGAGTCGTAAGTCAGTTTATGCACCAGCCATAGGAAGAACACAAGGCAGCTGTAATGCGAATCTTGAAGTATTTGAAGAGAACCCCTGAAAAAGGGATTTGGTATAGAAATCATGGACATCTGGGCGTAGAAGTTTTTACCGATGCTGATTAGGCAGGTAATTTAAATGGCAGAAGCTCAACGTCCGGTTATTTCTCACTAGTAGGAGGAAATCTTGTCGCTTGGCGCAGTAAAAAGCAAAAGGTGATAGCCTTGTCGAGTGCAGAAGCTGAGTTTAGAGGAATCTCCAAAGGAATTCTAGAAGACTTATGGATCGACAAATTACTGAGGGAGTTGGGCTTTCCAGCACAATAACCGGCCAAGTTGAAGTGTGACAACCAGGCGGCAATTAGAACCTCAGAAAATCCAGTACAGCATGACAGGACCAAACATATAGAAGTTGATAGACACTTTATTAAAGAGAAGCTCGATGTCGGGGTAGCTAAAGTACCATTCGTGCGATCTGAAGACCAAATAGCAAATATCCTCACGAAAGCAATTAGTGGTCAAGTGTTCGAAGCAACGTTATGCAAGTTGAGCATTGAGAATCCCACTAATCAACTTGAGGGGGAGTGATGGAAAGAAATCAGAACTTACCCTATTCGGAGGATCAAATCAAATCATAACCAAATCAAATCAAATCAAATCAAATCAAATCATATATTTATGTATATTCCATAGTTAGTTACCGTACATTGCACTATAAGAAGAAGACACTGTAAACAAATTCAATCAATGAAAAGAGATTTCAATAAGTTCTACAAAAATTGTGTTTTTGGTGCATTAGACTACTGCGTTTGTGTAGAGTCCAAGGAGGGGGCCGAATCGATTCGCGATCTGATGTATGTAGTCTTACCTTACCCTTTGTGCAAGAAGCTGTTTCTATGGCTCAAACTTGTGACCTTAAAATTACAAAACAATAATCTTATCAGTTGCTCCAAGTTAGAATCTATCGTCTAAAGAAAAACTTCATCAAGATAACGAGCTATTGGTGATTCCTTTACATATCTGATATTGCTGAATCCTTGAGAATAGAAATTTAAAAAATTTCTTAATTATGGATGACAGTTTGCAGCTGCATTCATCTACAAATTTTATGGCAATATTTCTTAAAAAATTTTACATTCGTGGAAGTCTGAAGTCCTTTTTTTGGTTACATATTCCAGTCTAAAGTCGTGAATGGAAAATAAAGGCTATTGTTGCGTGGCCTTATGCAACGTGTGAATAAAGGGATTTTCTTCTAATTAAGCATTCACTTTGAAAGGCTATTGTCAAGCGCTTTGTATGCCTTAAGTTTTGGATTATCACTCTTTACAAACAATTCACATTTGTCAAACAAATTTGTCATCGTAATTCTATTGGTTGGTACTCTAATCACAATTCTCCAACAAAAACAAAATATGTCCAGTATATACCAACGAGAGAAAAACTATCGTTAGAATCTGAAGAAGATGAAAGATAGGCCAACATTACACATTCTGCTGGTTGATATTACCATGATCACTGTCAAAATTCATTCAAATTCATCTAGAACGGAACCATACGAATATTGGACGCTAGAGAGAAATGAAAACTGAACTTTCTAGATTGAAAATTATTCCATTCATCTTATTTGAAATGCAGCAGAATGCTGCATTTTATACACTTCGGCTAAGGCAAAAAAACGAAGGAAATAAAGGAAAATTACTAGACTAGCCTTCCATTTACAAGTCACCTAACTATCTCATTAAGGGCAAAAATGTCATTTCCAAGCATTTAAATTTTCCGCCTCTAAGCTTCTTCCCCAAATCCTCTGCTGGGCTGCTGCTACACATCGAAGTGCAACGCACCTCATCCCAGCTCAACATCCGCAGTCTCCTTCACCAATTACCATTCCATAACTGCTCTTGCCAGCTCATCAACCAATCATTTTGACCTTTGATCATCAACCCTGATCCAACGAACTAAGCTTGTGCTTGTCCAGCTTGGCCTGATCAGCGTGCAATTCACCATTATCTTCAACACCCCCCTCAAACCTGACTTACTATATATATTACACACTCCCATCGCAGAAGTCAGGTATTGCACTTTCCTCGAATCAAGTGGCTTTGTGAACAGATCCGCCAGCTGCAACTCAGTCCTGATAGGCATAGGACGAATGATCTCTTGCACAAACTTGTCCCTAATTATGTGGCAATCAATCTCTATGTGCTTGGTCCTCTCGTGAAACACTGGATTTTCAACAATGTAAATAGCACTTTTATTATCACAAAACAGCTCTACAGGTCTCTCTTGCACTACCCCCAAATCCTTCATCAAATACAATATCCATTGTATTTCACAAGCAGCAGACGCCAACGCCCTGTACTCAGCTTCTGATGACGATTTAGACACGGTGGTCTGCTTCTTTGCCTTCCAGGATATCAAAGACTCACCCAAGAAGACACAATATCCAGTTATTGACCTTCTAGACTCAATGCATCCACCCCAGTCGAAATCTGCAAATCCCTTTAACTCCACATTCCCAGAACTTGGATAGAGCAACCCCTGACCTGCTGTGCCCTTTATATACCTTAGTAACCTATGTGTCGTCTTAAGGTGAAGCTTAGTAGGCTGATCAAGAAACTGACTCAGCTGCTGTACGGTAAACGCAATGTCTGGCTTTGTTATAGTCAAGTATAACAGTTTTCCAATCAATCTCCTGTAACCTGAAACATCTGCTATCTGAGGGGAATCTTTATGTGCTAGCTTTACATTCTGCTCCATAGGTGTCTTGGCTGGCTTGGACCCAATAAAACCAGCTTGCTCTACTAGTTCCAGTGCATATTTCCTCTGACACAACATGACCCCCCTTTGGGATCAAGCCACCTCTAAGCCCAAAAAGTATTTAAGAACACCAAGATCTTTAATCTGGAAAGCCTGATGGAGGGCAGATTTCAAGGACAAGATGTGAGACAAAGAGTTACTGGCCACAATAATATCATCCACGTAAACAAGTAAAGCCAAAAAGGAATCTGGAGTGGATCTAGTAAACAGAGTGTAATCTATCTTGGACTGAACATAGCCCTGAGAAATCAAAAAGGAAGTAAGCTTATGGTTCCATTCTCGGCTAGCCTGCTTAAGGCCGTATAAAGACTTGTGTAATTTACAGACGGCACGAGGTTGATCTGAGGAAAGACCTTCAGGCAACTGCATATAAATCTCCTGAGTAAGATCACCATGAAGAAACGCATTATTCACATCAAGTTGATGTACATGCCAGTGTTTGATAGAAGACAAGGCTAGTAACAGTCTAACTGTGGTAAGCTTAACTACTGGAGAGAAAGTATCAGTGTAGTCCACACCCAACTGCTGTGTATAGCCTTTGGCAACGAGCCTGGCCTTATATCTCTCTATACTGCCATCTGGGTTGTATTTAATCTTGTAAACCCACTTACAACCAATGGCTTGCTTACCTGGAGGCAAAGAGACCACTGTCCATGTGTGATTGGCTGCTAAAGCAGCCAACTCTGCGTGCATTGCCTTCTGCCAGTGAGGAGAACTGGCTGCTTCATGGTATGAATTAGGTTCCTGCTGAAGACTAATATTGAGAATATATGCCCTATAGTCAGGAGCTAAAGCATCAAATGACATGTAGTGCTGAAGAGGATGAGAGGTGGAACAAGGAGATTGGAACGAAGGTGTGCGTTCGAGAAGGTTGCAGTAGTAATCTTGGAGATATTTAGGAGGCTTGCGAACTCTAGAAGAAGAATCAAGAAGCAGAGGCAAGCAAACTTCAAGACCAGTGCAAGGATGGGCATTGTTGTGAGACTGTGAAGCTTCAGATGAGTAATGATCCATTTCTGGAGTACTATCATGTAATGGAGTAATGAAGGAACTATTATCTTCAGGAAGAGTATTTGAGGCATCAAGTGTGCTGGGAGCAGGTGATGCTTCTGAAGAAACAGTAGGATGTTGGCAAGGAGAATGACCAGCTGATGAGGCAGGACCAGATAATTGATCAGGGGAATGGTCATGGCTGGGAGACATATCAGTGGTGGTAGGATTCTCAAATGGGAAAGTATGTTCAAAGAATTGAACATCTCTAGAAATGAAGATAGATTTGGATTGCAGGTTTAGCATAATATACCCTTTGACATTGTGAGGCACACCAAGATAAACAGATGGTATGGACCTTGGTGCAAACTTAGACTTGTGAGGAGTAGTGTCTGCAGCAAATGCAAAACAACCAAATGTCTTTAACTGATTATATGAAGGAGTGGTCTGAAACAGGAGTTGGTGAGGACTTTTGTGATTGAGCAATGGTGTAGGTAATATATTTATGAGTTGGACGGCATACTGAGTACAAAACCCCCAGTAGCCTATAGGTACATTGGACTGGAATTTTAACGCTTTAGCTGTATTTAGGATGTGTTGATGCTTCCTTTCAACAATCCCATTCTGTTGGGGAGTGTTGACGCACGCAGTTTGATGAATTATGCCCTTGTTCATATAAAACTTAGGCATATTAAACTCCTGGCCATTATCTGATCTCAACACCTTAATGCACTTATTGAACTGATTTTGAACAAATTGGCAGAAACTCTCAATGACACTTATGGTTTCTGATTTTTGTTTAAGAAGATATAGCCAAGTAAACCTTGTGAAATCGTCGACTATGGTAAGAAAATACCTTTGCCCGTAAATAGTGGGATGTTTATGAGGTCCCCATATATCAATATGTATGAGGTCAAAGGCTGAAATTGAAACAGAGACAGAGACTGGAAACGGATGTCTTTTCATTTTTGCCAACGGGCATATGGAACAAGAGTACAATTCATCAGGCAAAGTAATAGAAGGATCAATCTTTTGTACATCCTTTATTCTAGGCATAGGAGCATGTCCTAATCTATAATTCCACAACAAGGCAGGAGAATCCGAAAGTTTAGCAGCCACTGACAAACACTTTGAATATGGTGAGGAAGAAACTGGTTTGGCATGGCCAGAACCTTGCAAATAGTACAAGCCTTTGATCAAATCAGCTGAATCAATCGTCTTCAGAGAGACTTGGTCCTGAATTACACAAGAAGATCCCATGAACTGAACTAACACAGATGACGCAGCAAGCAACTTACTAAGAGACAAAAGATTATAAGCAAAACTGGGAACAAACAGCACATTGTGTATAACAAGTGAAGGGTTAATCATAACTGAACCAATGTGTGTGGCTTCAACTGAGGTCTTATTAGGAAGTTTAATGAACATGTTATGAACAGGCTGAAAAGAGTGGAACATGCTGATGCTACATGTAATATGATCAGTAGCTCCTGAGTCTAGAATCCATATATTCAAATTATTAATACAGCCATTACCTATTTCATTACCTGATAAAGCAGACATTACTGCTCCCTGGCTTCCACCAAACTGCACTGGAGCCACAGCAGGCTGACTAGGATCCTTGACACTTAACAACGACATCAACCTTTGAGTCTGTTCTTGTGTCAAAACAGGGAGCTGGCATGACTGTCCATTCTGATCATGCTGCTGTGAATCACACTCAACATCATGAGCTTCAGTTACATTTGCCCTTGGTTTGTACCCCGGGGGAAAACCATGCTTCTTATAACACCTCTGTTCGACATGTCAATCATGCCACAGTGAGTACATTGCGGTCTCTTAGATCCTTCAGGATAGAATCTGCCATTTCCTCTTCTGTACGCATTACCTCCTCCTCTACTGTTAAATGCATTCACACTAATATTCACACCTTCGTTATTCTCAGACATCATGGCAGTAGGATTATTCATAAACTGTACAGAGGTAGCACTATTACTTAGCTTCCTTTCGTATTTCAACGCCATGGCAAATACAATATCTAAGCTAGGCATGGGTGACATAACAAACACTTGAGATTTTACGGCATCATAATCATCATTCAGACCTTTAACAAACTTAATAACACAATCACTTTCAACATAAGCCTTCATATTCGCTGTGACGTCGCAATTGCAACCACGACAAGTACAACGGGGAATTGGTCTTACAGCCATCATCTCTTCCCATACTCCTTTCAATTTAGTGAAGTAATCACTAATACAATCTGTCTCTTGCCTTATATTATAAAATTTTTCAAGTAAATCAGAAAGCCTAAAAGGATCACAACTTCCATACCTTCGCCTAAGATCATTCCATACCTCTGCAGCAGTATCGTACCACATCACGCTTTGTGCAATTGCAGGAGATACACTATTCATGATCCAAGAGTGAATCATCGAGTTAACTTGCCTCCAGGAATTATATTGCGAATCAGCAGAATTAAGAGGTGCAATAGTGCCATCCACAAATCCAATTTTGTTTTTCACAATCAATGCCATTGAAAACATTCTACTCCAAGTATGGTAATTATGAGAGGTTAAAGGAGGTTGAGCGAGGATTATCGCTGGACTATCGTTCGGATGAAGATAGTAAGGATTAGCAGCCGGAGCATCTGCTGGCTGATTACCATTTCGCACATTATTAGCCATTTCCAGACAAACAACAGCGATTAGACTCAATGCCTATCACAGATCAGAGGTTGGAGACCGCAAGCTCTGATACCATGTCAAAATTCATTCAAATTCATCTAGAACGGAACCATACGAATATTGGACGCTAGAGAGAAATGAAAACTGAACTTTCTAGATTGAAAAATTATTCCATTCATCTTATTTGAAATGCAGCAGAATGCTGCATTTTATACACTTCGGCTAAGGCAAGAAAAACGAAGGAAATAAAGGAAAATTACTAGACTAGCCTTCCATTTACAAGTGACCTAACTATCTCATTAAGGGCAAAAATGTCATTTCCCAGCATTTAAATTTGCCGCCTCTAAGCTTCTTCCCCAAATCCTCTGCTGGGCTGCTGCTACACATCGAAGTGCAACGCACCTCATCCCAACTCAACATCCGCAGTCTCCTTCACCAATTACCATTCCATAACTGTTCTTGCCACCTCATCAACCAATCATTTTGACCTTTGATCATCAACCCTGATCCAACGAACTAAGCTTGTGCTTGTCCAGCTTGGCCTGATCAGCGTGCAACTCACCATTATCTTCAACACCGTGAAACTACCAAGGTTACAGTGGTATTTTTAAGTCATGACCAGAAAATGTATACAATCGAAGTGTTGCCATATTAATTGGTCCACCATGTCACGCTGCTAGTTTGATTAGGATTCCTGTGGTCATTTAGACGAAATACGATGATCAGAAGAAAGTAGCCTCTTTTGTGTTGACTTAAAAAAAAATTACTATTTTTTTTTTTTGAAAACAGAAAGATTCCAAAAAATAAATAAATATAAAAGAGGTGAATTTTTCGGTGCATCGGTAAATAATGTTGTGCCTTTGATACTGCTCATGTACAACAGTATTTTTGTCCGCCAATATGGATGGCATTTCTCCCATGTATTTACCATCCAGGTTTTCTCCTTAGTGTGTGTGTGTATATATTGATCATACCCAGTAATATCCCAACGACACCAAAAGCTATCGTTAGGGTGTGAAAAGTATGAACGGCAGGCAAACAACACCTCTATGCCAAATGATAGAGAGTTTATTTCCAGTGGTACCTTCGGAGGCTGGCTACATGCGTATTTTTTTCTTTTTCTTTATTTCATGTCAAACACAAGCCTGCTTACCTCACCCCTTTACGGGTTTCATAATTTAATATGTGTCCATATCCAAATTAAACCTTTCTCAATTGGATCGGATTCGATCAGATATCTCTCCGTTGGATGTGTGTGTCTATATATGTATATATATATATATATATGTGTGTATATATTAATATATACATATATATATATGTATGTATGTATGTATATATATATGTGTATATGATCTAATAGTCTCGGCAAAGCTACTAATGCGGACATGTTTAATGGACCATAAAACTTTATGCTAATATGCTTTTTGTAAGTCAAAATCTTTATAATATCAGACGGCTTTCTAATGGATTCTTAATTCGGTCTTCATATTCTCTTCGGAGAATTTTTTTAATATCTTAGAGGTACAAACATTTAACAACTTTTCTTTAATAATACAAAGGTTTTTTTAAAGGTGCTCTGCCTTTTTAGTTGAACCATTCGAATATTTAATTTCAGGTTTATTTATGAGTCGTCATTGGATTTATGCCTGTATGGTGGGGGTTTGAGAACCCACTTTTCTTCACTAAAGAGCAAAGAAGTGTCACTTTACTATTGTGTGAGAGGGAAAAAAAAAAGAGTGGCCGTCTTTATATTTTTTTAAAGCTCCTTTTTTCTTGGAAAAAGAATGGAACAAATAAAAACTCAAAAGAGCTCACTTGATATTGAGTTCGTGGACTGTGACAAAAAGAAAACTCAAAAATTGACACATTCGAAGGTGTGCTTTTGAGATCATAAAGATTATGCTTAATCATGATTTGCTTTTATTTGTTAAGTGCTTGTTACGGTTTGACTGGAAAAAAATAGAGTTTATCTACTCTTTATTATCATTGTCACAAGAACAAGAAGTCAGATAAACATGTCCGCAAGTTACTCTTTCTGTCTTAAAAAAAATAGTAAATTATTTATTTTTAAGATGTCTTACAAGTATATTTACTTTCTCATTTAAACTTTAAAGATAATATGATCTTTTAAAATTAGTCTTATTGTTTATAACAACAAAACAACAAATTAAATGATAAAAAACGAAAAAAAAAAAGGTGAACACATTGATCCTAATGCAGTCACCTCATTTAAAAGCAAGGGCAACAAGAGAACATGAACGAATGGTTTAAATCTAGAAGCGACATATGATTAGAAACAATGATGTGATTTAGTCATCACGACAAACATTGTGGGGGAAGAAAATCCTATACGATTTTATGCTTTCACAATTTTCGTACTCATACCACAAATCCGTCCAGATTCGATAGTTGAAATTCAAAAAGGTCATATTCTTGTCTCGAGGGTTTCTACCATCTCAAACTTAAATAACTTTGTTGAAAACGTAAATCATATCACTCAGCGATCTCTTAAGTGAGAAGTCTAAGATTTGGTGTTCACAAAGTGTCTAACCCCAAATTTGTTTTGGTATAAAGAGCTAATGACATGGTCCAAACAGTCACACTGCAGCTGCTAAGATTCAAACCGACAATCTTGTATGTAATATATCGACCAAATATCAATTAAGCTAAGTCCTCATACGAAATTGATGTTGTCCTTGCTAGATATAGTGCATGTTTTAGGAATATGGTTTTTGGTTTCGAAGGGTTAGTGTGTATGACTTTTTGAGTAAACATGAAAAATTCCTCGTCTCAAGCTAAAGGATCTTGTCTGTAGAAAATTTGAATCACAACCATATGGTCGTGAAATTTTAGCCGTGTCTTCACAAAACAATTTGATAAATGTTATCATATTGAATGAGTGATATCTATTATACTAGTTTGCTTTATTAATCAATACAACACATACAAATAAAACATCTATATGTTGACGATGATGAATGTAGCAAAAACAGTGGCTCCTCTTTATTATACCATTTGCCTTTCCTTATTAATTGTTATTGAATATGTTAATAGCCAGTTATTGACCATATCAAAATTTGACAAATAATTGGTATCAGGCTTCTTATGATATATTTTTGTGTACAAAGTTGCTTGTGATTTAAGGGACGGAAAGGGGAGGGAAAACGAAAGGTAACCGCAAAAGAAAATCACTTTGTCTACGAAATGAACATCCTACCGAGAAAGTGTTAGGTCCCTTAGAACACACTAGAAGGGGGGTTGAATAGTGTGTTCACCAAGTATGGATATTTTGTGGCTATTTTTCGTTTTTGAGTGCAACCAATACTTGGATGTGTTCTTTGGAAAGAATAAAACTTGAAAGACAGTAAAGAACACAAGTATGTATAGAGGTTCAAGTCAAGAGACTCTACTCCTCTACTTTCTTGATGTTTCACAAGAAGGATTTTGAAATGGGGATTGTTATTTCTTTTGGGGGAAACAACAATCAAAACGAAATCAAGAAAATACAAAAACTAGGCACCTTGCCTAGACCACAACCAAGAATTCTAACCCTTTGACGTCTAGCCTCCAAAGATCTTCTTTGCCCTCAAAGAAATCTTGTAGGGAGAATAGTGCACCACACACTATCAACTAACCCTTCAAAGTCTAGAAAACTTAAACAAAGAGCACCCTTGCTCCTTGACCAACAATCTACCCAATCTCTCACAGAATAATCTCACCAAGAAGAAGACTCTTCTTCTTATAATAATCACTCTCAACAATAAAGTAAAGATGAACAAAGATTACAAATATTTTGAGAGCTTGAGCTTGAGAGAACTTGAGAGCTTGCAATGTAGAAAGTTGGGGAAGAGAATGAAGAAAACCCTTCTTTTATCAACCTTCAAAAATCTTCCCGTTTGAAACCTTCTGCCCAGCCAATAATGGGGTTTGGCAGCTTGTGAAGGTACTGCAGGATTCTTGGAAAACAATTCTTGGCATGTAGCAACCATTTTGAAGAAGATTCAAAACCTTGGCCAAGAATGGAAACCTGGCAATGCTGTGTGTGAGAGAAGACCTGCTGAAACAACACTAAAAGAAGAGGGTACAAAGAGTCAACTGGTTAGAAAATGAAACAAAAAGACATTTGTACCGTTGAGCACATGAAGCGCCTAAACTGTCTAAAGAATAGGCGTTCAAAGTAGCATGAAGCGCTTAATGTGAAAAAGAACATGCGTTCGAAGTCACATTAAGCGCCTAATGTTGGCAACTGAGTGCGTTCGAAGTGACATGAAGCGCCTCATATAGTACTTCATGCTAGTTCGAACTAAAACTGACATTTTCTCAGAACCAGACCTTGGGAAAGCGTGTTTATTCAGAGAAAAGTACTTTTAACTTAGTGAAACACTTGAAGCGCTTAAAGTAGCGTTCGAAGTGTTCGTACATTTCATCAGGGCACATGAAGCGCTTGATGTAAGCGTTCGAAGTGTCCTGACTTTCATACACTTCACATAAAGCGCCTGAACTAGGCGTTCGAAGTGTACGCACATCCAGACACCTCACATAAAGTGCCTAATGCAGGCGTTCGAAGTATACTGTACTTCACCAAGGTACATTAAGCGCCTGAAGTGAGAGTTCGAAGTGTACTAACTTCAAACCATCAACTTGAAGCGCCTAATCTAACAAATTCAAGTGCCAACCTTGTGCAAATCATCAAAACCAAATTATATTCTAACATTCTCCCTCTTTTTGATGATTTCACAACCTGCATCATTTTAATTTACCCCCCCTTAGCATATGCTCCCCCTCACAAAGTGCATTATACTTTTTCAAGAAAAGAACCATATAACTCAGAATAAATATACTCAATAGAAACACTGTTATTTACATCTAACCATAGAAGAGAGAAAATTTAAACTACATCCAAGAACGAAAAAGTTTTTAGGCAACACAAAAACAATTTGCAAATGTCAGAAGGAAATGAAAAAATCAGAAACCAACTACACTCCATCACCAGAGCCAGCACCACTTCCACCAGGATGCTGCAAATCACCAAAATTGAAAGGAATTGATGCAAATTCTGCAAAACCACCCATTTGTTGGCCACTTCCACCAGCATGTTCGACTCCACCAGCACCACCAGCACCAGTTCCAGTATCACCAGCAGCAGCAGCAGCAGTGTCTCCCCCTAAATCATCAAAATCAGGGGGAAAGGATGCCCACGGCATTTGTTGGAGAATAGCTTCTTTAAGAACGCCAAAGCGATATTCATGACGCGCATTTCTAAGCTGAAGGTGCTGAACAGACTGTTCCAAAGATTGAATCTGAGCGCGCAGCTGGTCAACGGTACTTGATTCAACATTTTCTTGAGGCTCAGCTTCAGCCTCATCATCAAGACCGAGAATGTTCGTGGCTTTACGTTTTTGGGAGTCGATGGCTTGGACAATGTTGTAATTACTGTAATAGTCCGTGTTCGCCACCGGGGTGAGTTCATTATCAGGAATGACAATACCTTTTGACTTGAGAAGAATGGTGATAAGATTGGCAAAGGGTAAGGCCTTGGAAGCTTTCCGAAGAGCAGCAAACATGACCTCAACCATAATCCAGGCAAAGTTGAGTTGGGTTGGATTTTTGATGCGGTAAGTGACATAGAAATCCATGTTGCTCGGATTTCTTGTCGACTTACCATTCACACAATAAGTGACAATGGCTAACAAGATGCGATCCATGAGAGCCATGTTCTGAGTCTTTCGGGAAGGAAAGAACCCCAGATCAAACTTCACATCTTGTTCGGGAATTCTGTATTTACTGCTCCAGTCAAATACGGAAAAGTCACTTAGTCCTTCGTTTCTGATACGGAGAATTTCACAGATTTCGGGAATAGAAAAACTGAGGGACGTACCATCAACAACAGTGTTCAGCAAGAAGGATTGAGATTCAGATTGTGGAGTAATTCACAGATTTGCATAAAACATCTGGGTGTGCTCCCGGGAGAAACTTCGCATGTCAAGTCTGGACCAGAGGGAGGTCCAGCCTTGAAACTCGAGCAATGACACTATTTGATCCATGTGAGTCTCGGACAGATCACTGAGACTCAGGAGTTTGAGGGGAACAACAGGGCGATTGTTCGTGTGCCATTCTTCAACGAGCAGACTTGAGTACAGTGACAGGTGTACTCCTTTGTCTATAGGGCGAGGAGATTTCTTGATATCATTATCGAATTTCTTTAACCAAGGAAGGTTTTCCTTGGTAAGCCCTTCTCGGATGGATTTGAGTTCTTCGGGTTCCGCAGTCCCGAGCCCAGCAGTTTGCTTTTTTCTATGAGTGCGTGGGCGTTTTGAAGGTCCTGCAGAGGCCATTTTTAGTGAGAGGAGTGAAAGAATTCTGGGAGGATGTAAGAGAGATTGAATGGATGCTTGAATGGAGATGAAGGCTTGAGAGTAAATTTATAGCAGGAGATGAAGAAGATGAATAGATGGTGGAAGTAATTGAGGGTGGGAGAGTGGGAGAAGTGGAGGAGAGAAAGGAGGAAGATGAAATGAATTTGGGAAAATGGAGAGGAGAAGAGGGAGATCGTGGGAAAGAGGGAGAGAGAAAACTGGCGGCAGGAGTTTATGGTCATTGAATGGCGCGAAAACTGAAGAGACGGCGAAAATGACAGTGTAGAAATAGGGTTGAAGCGCCTCAAGTAACTTCGAACGACTTCATACAAACGGATGAAGCGCTTAAAGCCACGTTGAACGAGTGAGGAAATTCAGATGAAGCGCTTAATGTCACATCGAACGAGTGAACATTCTGGGATAAAGCGCTTGATGTCACTTTGAACGAGTGACATCCTTAACATCAAGCGCTTGATGTGATATCGAACGCCTTAACAGTTTAAGATGAAGCGCTTCATGTCTACTGATCTTGAAAATTTTTGAAATTTTCATGCTTAAAACTCAAGATGGTTTTGTCAACCCATATTGAGCAACCCCAACCTACTTCTTATGGATAAGAATACATCGCTAGGCAAGGGTTTCGTGAAAATATCTGCAAGTTGGTCATGTGTAGGAACAAATTCTACACTTACCAAGTTCTTTTGTACACAATCACGGATGAAATGATACCTCACTTCAATGTGCTTGGTCCGACTATGTTGGACGGGATTTTGTGCAATATTTATGGCGGACGTGTTATCACACAAAATTGGCACCTTTGAGAAGTGAATGTTATAATCATTCAACGTGTTAGTCATCCATAACCATTGTGCACAACACGAGGCGGCAGACACATATTCGGATTCCGCCGTAGAGAGAGACACACTGTTTTGTTTCTTGGAGTACCAAGAAACGAGACAATCTCCAAGAAACTGACAAGTTCCGGAGGTGCTCTTTCTATCAACTAAACTCCCCGCATAATCGGAGTCACAATAACCTCTTAAATCAAAACATGCATTCTTAGGATAAAATAAACCAAATTTCAAAGTACTTCTAAGGTATCTAAGGATGCGTTTTACCGCAATAAAATGCATCTCCCTAGGATCACTTTGAAATCTAGCACATAAGCACACTGCATGTAAAATATCGGGTCTACTAGCCGTCAAGTAAAGTAGACTACCTATAATGCCACGATACAAGGTTACCTCGACATGCTTTCCCTTTTCATCCTTGTCAAGCTTTGCACTTGTGCTCATTGGAGTGTTCACCTCTCTTCCTTCACCAAAGTTGTATTTTTTGAACAAATCTCTTGTGTATTTGTCTTGGGAAATGTACACACCATCTTTGGTTTGCTTGATTTGTAATCCAAAGAAATAATTTAGCTCACCCATCATGCTCATCTCGAACTCACCTTGCATAAGACTAGCAAATTGCTCACAAAGACAATTGTTAGTAGCACCAAAAATAATATCATCAACATATACTTGAACAATTAAATGATTCCTACCTTGTTCTTTTATGAACAAAGTAGTGTCAACTTTACCTCTTGAAAAACCATTATTAAGAAGAAAAGTACTTAACCTCTCGTACCAAGCTCTTGGAGCTTGTTTGAGGCCGTAAAGAGCCTTTTTAAGTTTGAAGACATGATGTGGTGAATCATGACATTCAAACCCGGGAGGTTGTGCAACATAAACTTCCTCTTGAATAACACCATTCAAGAACGCGGATTTAACATCCATTTGGTAAAGTGTAAAATCTCTATAACAAGCATATGCTAATAACATTCTAATAGCTTCAAGCCGTGCTACGGGTGCAAATGTCTCATCAAAATCAATACCTTCTTCTTGACGGTATCCTTGAGCAACTAACCTAGCCTTGTTTCTAGTGACATTACCTTGATCATCCATCTTGTTACGAAAAACTCATTTCGTACCAATAATAGGATGATCGTTTGGTTTGGGAACTAACTCCCAAACATCACTTCTTTCAAATTGGTTTAATTCTTCTTGCATAGCCAAGATCCAATTTTCATCAAGAAGTGCGTCTTTAATATTTTTAGGCTCTATAAGAGAGACAAATGCATTCTCTCTATATTGCCTTCGTGTGGTGATACCTCTATTTAAATCACCTATGACTAACTCTTGAGGGTGAGAACTTTTGTGCTTAAATGATCTAGGAAGATTGGATACATCACCTCCAACTTCCTCTTGATCATGTTCCGGAAAAGATGAACCTTCATCATTATCATGAACCTCATGTTCCGGAAAGTGTGATGCATTTTCTACATTTTGTGAATCAACATGAGTAGAAGAGACATTTTTACTTGACTCACTAAGTTCATTTACACAAGGTGGAGGAGTGCCTTCAAGAGGTTCAACTCTCAAGTCAACGAAGATGTTTCCATTTGGAGGATCATCAACGATCTCTCGTTGAGGAACTACCATAGGAACATCCTCAAGAATTTCTTCTTGAGGAGTCACATCTTCATCCTCTTCACAATCCTCATTAAGTTTAGGTTCATCACTAAGTGACTCATTAAACTTAACATGGATTGATTCTTCCACCTTTTGACTCCTTTTGTTGAAAACACGAAATGTTTTACTATTTGAGGCATAACCTAAAAAGATACCTTCATCCGCTTTGAGGTCAAGTTTGTCCAAAGTATCTTTGGTATTAAGTATAAAACACTTGCAACCAAAGACTTTGAAATACCCAATGTTGGAAACTTTTCCATTCCAAAGCTCATAGGGAGTCACATTTAGGTATGGTCTCAAATAGACGCGATTGATCACATGGCAAGCGGCATTAACCGCTTCGGCCCAAAAATACTTGGGCAAACCGAACTCATTTAACATTGCTCTACACATCTCTTGTAGAGTTCTATTCTTTCGTTCGGCCACACCATTTTGTTGAGGAGTTCTAGGTGCCGAAAGGTCATGAGAGTATCCTTTGGATACACAAAACCTTTCGAAATCACCATCGAACTCACCACCACGATCACTACGGATGGTTTTGATGGTGTCACCCACGTGATTTTCTAATCGTTTACTTAGACTTATGAACTCACTACATGCATCACTTTTCTTAGCAAGAAACATCACCCACGTATAACGAGTATAGTCATCTACTACCACGAAGGTGTAATGTTTGCCACCCAAGCTTCTTGTTCCAACATCCCCATACAAGTCCATATGAAGCAATTATAGGGGCTTGGAGGTGGAAATATTTGTCTTGGGTTTGAAACTTGTTTTCACAAGTTTCGCCTTTTGACAAGTGTCACATAAGTCATTGTTTTCAAAACTCATTTTTAGAAGGCCTCGGACTTTATCATTTTCGCAAATAAATTTAAATGTTTTGAAACATACATGTCCGAGACGTCTATGCCATAGTTGCGTCAAATCATTCTTAGCAAGTAGACAAGAAACATTTTGAGAAACCAAATCATTGATGCTAACCTTGTAAATATTTTTGAAACGCAAAGACTCAAATAAAATCTTTTCTTCCTTTTTCACAACACACTTTGTTTTCAAAAACGTAACCTCATAGTTAGCATCACAAAGTTGACTGACACTTATCAAGTTAAACTTAAGACCTACAACATATAAGACATCACTAAGAGAGAAGGAATCGTTACCCACAATACCATGTCCTTTGATTTGGCCTTTGCTACCGCCAAAGTGGACAACTCCTCCGTCTTGCATAGTGAGTCTATGGAAGAGACGTTTGTCTCCCGTCATATGGTTGGAACACCCACTGTCCACGACCCATTTGACCTTCTTGTCTTCGCTTTCTCCATTGAGTGCTAGGGCCTACAAAAGAACCATATGAAGTTGGTACCCTTTTTGCTTTGGGTCCTTGAAGGTTAGTTACCTTCATCTCGCCTTTCGGCACCCACATAAGATTCTTATTATTTTTAGCTCTACATACTCTTTCTACATGACCTTTCCTACTGCAATAAAAACATGTAGGAGTATGCTTGTGTGTTGGTGCATGCTTGTGCGAATGTTTATGCATTGGCACATGTCGTGTTTCCTTCTTAGGAACCACCTTCTTCGGAATTGAAGAAGGTTTTTGTTTCACAACATGAACCAAAGGTTGCGATACCTTTGGTGCATTAGCCTTTTGTTTAGGCATGTGCCTTTGCTTCTTTAAGGAGGTTTTAGACTCCTTGATCACTTGTGCTTGTTCCTTTTTATCTCCCTTCTTAGATGCATACATGGCACTAGGTTTGACTCTCATGCTTGGCCTAGATGCATCTTTGATCCCTACCTTTTTAGCACTTAACCTTGATTCATTTTTCTTATCCTCAAGGGCTTGAGCACATGATTTCATCAAATCATGTTTCTCTTCAAGTGCAATCACATGCATGGTTAAAAATATATCATGCTCAAGTTGCAATGCAATGTGATTTTCTAACGTGTCATTATACTCATTTATGCATGCTCTAAACTCTTTCTTGACACGTTGATATTTTAAATCAAGGAGATCATTTTCTTGTATCAAATCATCTCGCTCATCAATCATTTTATAGTGAGATGAAATAGTGCATACTTCCTTGTCATTGTCGATGGCCATTAGTGCAAAGAATTCCTTGTCAAGATCATCTTCCACCACCCCCGTGAGTGCAAGATCATCTCT
Organism: Eustoma russellianum; assembly: GCA_036186865.1. Classification (NCBI taxonomy): domain Eukaryota; kingdom Viridiplantae; phylum Streptophyta; class Magnoliopsida; order Gentianales; family Gentianaceae; genus Eustoma; species Eustoma russellianum. The sequence goes on along the minus strand of AP025047.1, from coordinate 9,504,808 downwards.
ATCGCCATTGTTGCTTTCGGATCCGGAAAGAAAGCTCTCCCAATGGGCTACCTCCGCTTGCAAAGCCTTCTTCCTTTGGTAGATGGCCTTCTTGTCTTTGAGTTGCGGCTCTTTCACCCGACAATCCTTCATGAAGTGACCAAGCTTCCCACATTTGTAGCATTTATTCTCTTGGTCCTTCACCTTGTCCTTGGGGTATCTTTCCTTGACGAATCTCCTTGCTTCGTCTCCATTCTTTCTCGCAATACGTCGGAATCTTTTGACAAGAAGTCTGACTTCATCATCCGAGTCTTCCGACTCTACTACCAACGCCTTTGAAGATTGGCGAATAGGATCATTCTTTTCTTGTGCATCCAAATGAATCTCATAAGTGATGAGATTCCCGTATAACTCATCCAGGGTGATTGTTTCAAGATCCTTGGACTCCTCAATGGCTGTGACTTTCGCGTTCCATTCTCTTCCTAAACTGTTTAGGAAGAAATGGTTTAGATCCTCTTGTTCTATCTTCTTGCCAACCGCTTTGAGAAGGTTGACAAGCTTGGTGAATCTTTGGATGGACTCTTCAATCTTTTCACCTTTGGGGACAGTGAAGTTGTAATATTGTTTTATCAACTGTCTCCTTTTGGCCTTTCTTACTTGAGATGTTCCTTCGTGGATCATCTCAAGCTTTGTCCAAGCCTCATGTGCGGATTGGACACCTTGAATCTGAGCTCTCTCATTTGTGGAAAGAGAGCTATTTAAAATAGCAAGAGCTTTGCTATTTATGGCCAACTGGAACTCCTCCTCAGGAGTAGGATCATCAATATCAATGGGAATCATAGATCCTCTTGAGACCTCAACCCATATTCTGTGAGAACAAGAACGCAAGTACGTTTCCATGTTTGACTTCCACAGTGGGTAGTTTAAGGGGTCAAACATGGGAACTTTAACATGAACATTTGAGATAGAAGGGAATAGGGTTTCCTGCCTCCTTCTTCTGGAGGTTTCAGCACTAGGAGAACCCAAGTCATCAAAAACAAGGGGATCCATACTAGAAATGATCAAATCTTGTATTTAGACTCAAATAAGCAAGATGAGGCTCTGATACCAGTTGTTAGGTCCCTTAGAACACACTAGAAGGGGGGGTTGAATAGTGTGTTCACCAAGTATGGATATTTTGTGGCTATTTTTCGTTTTTGAGTGCAACCAATACTTGGATGTGTTCTTTGGAAAGAATAAAACTTGAAAGACAGTAAAGAACACAAGTATGTATAGAGGTTCAAGTCAAGAGACTCTACTCCTCTACCTTCTTGATGTTTCACAAGAAGGATTTTGAAATAGGGATTGTTATTTCTTTTGGGGGAAACAACAATCAAAACGAAATCAAGAAAATACAAAAACTAGGCACCTTGCCTAGACCACAACCAAGAATTCTAACCCTTTGAAGTCTAGCCTCCAAAGATCTTCTTTGCCCTCAAAGAAATCTTGTAGGGAGAATAGTGCACCACACACTATCAACTAACCCTTCAAAGTCTAGAAAACTTAAACAAAGAGCACCCTTGCTCCTTGACCAACAATCTACCCAATCTCTCACAGAATAATCTCACCAAGAAGAAGACTCTTCTTCTTACAATAATCACTCTCAACAATAAAGTAAAGATGAACAAAGATTACAAATATTTTGAGAGCTTGAGCTTGAGAGAACTTGAGAGCTTGCAATGTAGAAAGTTGGGGAAGAGAATGAAGAAAACCCTTCTTTTATCAACCTTCAAAAATCTTCCCGTTTGAAACCTTCTGCCCAGCCAATAATGGGGTTTGGCAGCTTGTGAAGGTACTGCAGCATTCTTGGAAAACAATTCTTGGCATGTAGCAACCATTTTGAAGAAGATTCAAAACCTTGGCCAAGAATGGAAACCTGGCAATGCTGTGTGTGAGAGAAGACCTGCTGAAACAACACTAAAAGAAGAGGGTACAAAGAGTCAACTGGCTAGAAAATGAAACAAAAAGACATTTGTACCGTTGAGCACATGAAGCACCTAAACTGTCTAAAGAATAGGCGTTCAAAGTAGCATGAAGCGCTTAATGTGAAAAAGAACATGCGTTCGAAGTCACATTAAGCGCCTAATGTTGGCAACTGAGTGCGTTCGAAGTGACATGAAGCGCCTCATGTAGTACTTCATGCTAGTTCGAACTAAAACTGACATTTTCTCGGAACCAGACCTTGGGAAAGCGTGTTTATTCAGAGAAAAGTACTTTTGACTTGGTGAAACACTTGAAGCGCTTAAAGTAGCGTTCGAAGTGTTCGTACATTTCATCAGGGCACATGAAGCGCTTGATGTAAGCGTTCGAAGTGTCCTGACTTTCATACACTTCACATGAAGCGCCTGAACTAGGCGTTCGAAGTGTACGCACATCCAGACACCTCACATAAAGCGCCTAATGCAGGCGTTCGAAGTGTACTGGACTTCACTAAGGTACATTAAGCGCCTGAAGTGAGAGTTCGAAGTGTACTAACTTCAAACCATCAACTTGAAGCGCCTAATCTAACAAATTCAAGTGCCAACCTTGTGCAAATCATCAAAACCAAATTATATTCTAACAGAAAGAACTTGCAATAAATGCAACATGTAAATTGGTATTTTCCTACCTTTTTGTTGATTGTAATGGATGAAAATGATTCTTCTAAGAGTTAGAATAGATGATAAGTTTTGATTGCCGAGCAAAAACACTCTTTTGCATAAAGTGTAGATTAAGACTACGTATATCAGATCGCGAAACGATCCGGTCCTTTCTTGGACTCTGCGCAAATACGAAGGTCTAATACATTGCAAACGTTCTTTTTATTATCGAACAAATTGGCCAGAAATATCAACCAACCAAATATAGTTGGTGATAACAAATTTTCTATTTCTATTTATTCACATTTCTTTTTCCTGTTTTAAACTGAGTGAGATGATATATATATACACAAACAGCAATTTGAATGCACTTATTGTAACTTTCTGCAAGATTAATTAGACGAACTGTTATAATAGTGATAAATCAATTTTGAGATAGGATTGTCAATTTGTTAGATTTTAGTATTCTTTTTTCTCTAGTGTAGATAATAATCGACACTAAAATTAGGAGAGAAACTCAGGTTGCAGTGAACCAACTTGGTTTCATGCCAGGACGGTCAACTACGAAAGCAGTACACATCTTAAGGAGATTGATGGAGAAGTATAGGGAGAAAAAACGCGATCTATATATGGTTTTCATCGATCTGAAAAAGTGTATGATAGTTTGTCACGTAGACTGATTTGGGACAGTCTGGATGCAAAAGGGTTCCTATGAAGTATATAGACATAATTAGGAATATGTATGCTAGGACGAAAACAACCGTTCGTAAACTTGTGGGAAATACGGACTTCTTTTCGGTGGAGGTAGGCCTCCATAAGGGGTCTGTTTTGAGCCCATTTCTTTTCGCAGTTGTCTTAGACGAGTTGTCAAAGCCGATCTAGGAGGCAGTTTCACGGTGTATGTTTTTTGCTGACGATATTATATTAGTTGCAGAGAGTATACATATCTTGAGTATGAGACTAGAGTAGTTGAGAGGTGCTTTAGAGAGAAAAAGACTAAGGATTAGTCGTTCTAAGACTGAGTATCTACAATACGACTTCAACGGTGCAGCGGATGGTAACAATAGCAAGCTCATCATCAATGGTCAAGTGGTACTACAGGTAAGTAAGTTCAAGTACCTAGTATCGTTTGTACAGCAGGATGAGGACATAGATGGTGACGTAGCATGCCGAGTTCAAGCATATTGGTGTAGGTAGAGGACAGCCTTAGGAGTAATGTGTCACAAGAATTTTTCAACTAAATTAAAGGAAAATTTTTATAGGGTGGCAGTGCGTTCGGCAATGTTATATAGAACAGACTGATGGGCCATCAAGAGGACATAGTTACAGAGGATGGGAGTGGCAGAGATGAGGATGCTGAGGTAGATGTGCCGGCATATAAGGCTAGATCGGATAAGAAATGAGGTATTTAGGAAAATGTTAAGGGTGGCTAGTATAGCAGATAAGATTAGGGAGGTAAGACTGAGATGGTTTGGGCATATCAAGAGGAGACAGACAACGGCGTCTGTCAGAGAAGTTGAAAGCCTCATTGTATGTGGGCAGATGAGTAAAGACAGACAAAAACTGACTTGGGATTAGTGGATCATGCATGACCTACTAGATTTGCACCTATATGAGGATATGGTCCAGATTGTGGTTCATGGAGGCACCTCTAGAAGTGAAATTACACTTTCTAATAAGTATAAGTCGCAAGCGAGAAATCAAATATGTGTAGTCCGCTTGTGTTAGACTTACAATTACAACAATGAAAACAAGCAAAACAAGAACTTAATGAGCTTTAAGCACTTTTGCACATTTGAGAGCTTTTTATAACAATGGGGGTTGAAGCTTGAAGAAGATGAAAGTATGTAAATGCCCCATCTAAACTTCTTCAATATATAGAGGGTGTGAGCACGTTTTTACAGCCTCCCTCAAGTCTTTAGTTCAACCAAATGTCTTGAAATTGTCCAAATACTCTGTAGCCACTCTATAGTTGGATTTGATGCTCCACAGCTATCCTAGAATATCTTAGACATGTTTGCAATAGTCAAGAAATCATTATAAATGTTGGGAAAGAGTCCATAAGATTTGAGTAAGATTGGAGAGAGAAAACAATTTTAAATGATTTTGTTCCAACGGTTATAAAAATTTGAATCCTGGATGACATCGATCGATCTATTTCTCATGCTTGATAGACTGACGTCTACATCGATCGATCGATGACTTCCAGTGAGGTTTCAGTTTTGCACCTTACATACATCAATCGATCGATGTCTCTTCTTTGAGAGATCGATGTCTTCCGGTGAGGTTTCAGTTTTGACCGACATAAATCGATCGATCGATCTCTCTTATTTCAGAGACTGAAGTATACATCGATGAATTGATGTATTCACCTTGAGAGATCGATGTTGGACAATGAGGTTTCAACTTTGAACCTTAACCACATCGATCGATGATGTCTCTAACTTTAGAGACTTATGTCACATAGATCGATTGATGTGTGCAATCCCAAGAGATCGATGTTGGACAGTGAAATTTCAACTTTGAACAATCCCTATATACATCGATCGATGTCTCATTTTAGAGACTGATGTATACACAGATCGATATATGTGACAGATCTATGTATCACATTGTGTTTTTCTCATTTTGTTTCATTTCCAAAGTATGAAATAGCTTTTTAACCTTTTTTCAAACATCTTTGAACTTCATAAAAATAATTCATATTCCAAATCACTGAGATATTCTAGAACACAATACCTCTTAATTCTCCAGATATTAGGTCTCAATTTCATCAAAAACCTAAAGGCATGATTCAACTCACTTCAGACATTAATTTTCAATCTCATCAAAGAATCAAACGTGTGCAAAATGAAGGGCAAACATGAGATTTTACTTGCTTGAACATCCATTCTTAGATTACTTACTTTGACGTACCTTATGAAAGAGTTCTTACTAACTACTTCAACCTATTAATTGTAACTACTGTATTGTATCAAGGAGGGCTTTTACTAGGGTTTATATGGGAAAGTATCCAGTGCCTCAAAACACTTACAAGCTTCTTTTCTTGCATTTGCCCAAGAAACCCGTGCAGATTGATTGCTCGGAAAACTAGAAAATCAGCCTTTCCGACATAGTGCCTGGATTTGAGCAAAAAAGAATGAAACTGTCAGCTCTTCATATATGGCAGATGTGAGGTGTTTATGTGTGATTAGAACTTGAAATGATACTTTCGCAATAAATACATAGTTTAGCAAAAACTTGAAAAACATTATCTACGCTAGGGAGTATTACTTGTGTTATAGCCGCAAAAAAAAAAAAGAGAGAGAGAAAGGAAAAGAAAATTTAAATAATAATTAATCAAATTTTATCCTAACCAAATTAAATTATTTGGTTTATTATTTTACTAAGTTTTCTCCCCAATCACCCTTATCTCTCCCTCAAATCTCTCCCTCTCACCTTTATTCTCTCATTAACCCTAATCTTCCCCTCTCTTTTTCCCCTCCAACTCGACAGCCTTCCTCTCCCCCTCTCCCAATCAATTTCGGCCATAAGAAGAAAAGAGAAGGAAAAGAAGGATCCTTGATCCAAGGTTCAGGAAGAAGGAATCAAACGCTCCAGAAGGTGAGGGTTCGATATACCTCAGAAGTACATCGATCGATCGACGTCAACTGAGTGAGGGTTCGACGTGTCTCAGTTGAACGTCGATCGATCGACGTCAGGGTATGACATCCAACCGTTTTCTTTCCCTTTCTCTTGCATTCATGGCACGTGCATATGCATGAGGTACACTACGTCTATAGGGCGTGGGTATCGGGATGACTTACCGTGTCTATAGGGCACCGGGGTCATGAGACATACTGTGTCTACAGGGCGTGGGTGTCCAAACGGTAAGTGGTGGCTAGTGACCATGATGCCGGAGTTGCATGAGGTATACTGCGTCTATAGGGCGTGGGTATCGGGATGACTTACCATGTCTATAGGGCACCGGGGTCATGAGACATACTGCGTCTATAGGGCGTGGGTGTCGAGAACAGCAAGTGGTGGCTAGAGACCAAGAATGCTGGATTTAGGACCCGGGAGCATGCATTGCATGTAGGTCTAAGGACATACTGGGTGATATGATTCTCGTTGCGCGTGACACGTTATTTGAGCATGCATCACGTACTTGCGCATGCATCTTCCGTGGTTTGTTTACTTTTCGTATAAGTTGTATCATGCTCTGTTACGTGCTACGTGCTGGTATTCAGTTTGGTTATGTAAGTTTTGTATTGTTTTGAGAGGCACCTACTGGGTGATTACCATCACTCACCCCTACTATTCCATATGTAGCCGAGACGGAGTATGACTATATCTACGTTGAGGACGGGTCCGATACCGTGGAATGGGCTAAGTGACTCGTAGAGATGGCTGCAGCGAGGATGGCGACGGGATTCTTATGATGTTATTGGGATGACACAGACATTTTAATATTCAGTATTACTTTTTGAGAACAATTTCATGCTTTTAAACTTCCGATATTTGACCTTGACTTGTAAGGCCTGGTCAGCCTAGAAATAATGTCCTTATTTTCTTGAAGTACGTTAAATTCAAATCTTTCGATGTGATTTATCGTTTCCGCGCAAAGTTAAAGAACACTTTTCTATGTCAGCACTGATGTATGACAGGTTGATGTGACGCCTTGTATTCTTCTGAGTGAGATACGGCGGGTGCACCGTTACCGAGGATGGAGCTCGGGAGCGGGGCGCTACAGGTGGTATCAGAGCCCTGGCTTCAGATTCGCCTCGGGAACGTGAGACTAGTTAATCACCCCTAGGATAAGTGATGATCTGTTTTCAAATGATTTTCTTAACTTAAATAAAAGTGAAGTAGACTTAAGCTATGATTAGGAATTTCGGGCGGTGAGTGTCGCTAGCAAGTATACATGATAGGTTACCCCCTTTGTCCTCTACTTTTGCCCCTTTTCACAATACTCTTAAATCAATTTTGTCTAACGTGCTTTAAATCGTCCACAGACAATGCCTCCACGACGTGAGCCATCAGGAAATGGTAGAAATGACGGAGACGAACGTCAGGGGCAAGGGGCGATCCCCCAAAACCTTGCGGATACCCTGGCCAATCTGACGGCCTTAATAGCCCATCAGCAGACCCAGATGGCGCAACAATATACTCAGATGGCCCAGCAACAGGCACAGATTGTCCAGATACTCCAGCATACTCAGCAGCAACAGCAACAACAACCACCGCCACCACCCCCACCACAGCAAGGCTTAAGGTTCTATTACAGAGAGATGCAGAACTCTCGAATACCAATATTCAGGGGTACCACTCGGCCTGAGGAAGCCGAGATTTGGCTTAAAAATGTGACTGAACAGATAAGGCTCATCCAGGTGCCTGCAAATCTGAAAGTAGAAACCACGACCCCATTTCTGGAAGAGGAAGCAGAAAGATGGTGGAATGGAGTGAAGCGTAGACTGACTCCACCAGTGACTTGGGAGCAGTTTGTGGAGGAGTATAAGAATCACTACGTTCCGGGTAGTGCTATTCAGAGGAGGATGGCAGAATTCCAGATGCTGACACAAGGGTCCATGTCAATTGATCAGTATTCTGAGAAGTTTCACGAGTTGGGCCAGTACATGTCATGTATCATGGACAATGAGGAGGCCAAGATGCTAAAATTTCATACTGGTTTGAGTTTTCGCATCCAGCAGGCTATTGTGTGTGCAGAGCCCACGACATTTGAGGGGCTACTAGAGGTGTGCAGACGGGTTAAGAGGAACTTGGACAGGGCTGCTGCATTGGATAGACTTAAGAGACCCCGTGAGGATTTGCATGCTGGCAGATCGGGGAAATGGTTGAAGGTGCCCCGACGCCCTCAGTCCAGGCAACCTTTCCGACCAGAGCGACAGCAGAGTGCAGGGAGTCAGGCCCCAATGATTGAAGGACCGACACTGACGGATGCACATCCAGTGAGAGCTGTGGCACCTGTCTCCCAGTGTACAATGTGTGGACGTTCTCACCCAGGACAGTGTTGGAAAGCTCAGCGGGTGTGTTACAACTGTGGGAAGCCAGGACATATATCTAGAGAATGCACTACACCTGCTCAGGTAAATCCGCAGACCCAAGCGCAGCAAGGGGGACGAGGTCGGACCAATGCTCGAGTACATGCGATGACGGATGCAGAAGTCGAGGAGTCGGGCGACGTGGTGACGGGTACATTTATTTATGTATTTAATTTCGAAGTTGGATTAAACCTTATGTGTTGTCATGATGTGTGGTGTGCTAAACCTTGAAATGTGGTAGGTGAAATTTTAATTAATAAAGTGCCAGCCAATATTCTGTTCGATAGTAGGGCGAGTCACTCTTTTGTGGCAAAGAGGTTTGCCAAGAAGTTGTATGTTCTCCCCGAATGGCTTGAGACTCCCTATCGCGTACAAGCCACTGGCGGCCAAATACTCGTGTCACATCACCGTTACAAGGAATGTGGATTGGAGATTAACGGTCTGCAGTTCTTTGCGACTTTGATACCGATTCAAATGTACGATTTCGACGTTATTTTAGGCATGGACTTCTTAGCAAGGTATCATGCAAACATTGATTGCCGGCGACTCCAAGTCAGCATGAAGCAACCAGAACTGGGGGAAACTATTTTTCAAGGGAACCCTAAATTTAAGAAGGCACCCCAGAAGCTTTATTTGACTGCGGCTCAGGCATTTCGAGCACTAAAGAAAGGAAGAGAAGGATTCTTGGTTTATACAATGGGTGCTGAACAAGAGTTTCCGCAGATCGACCAAATCCATGTGGTAAAGGAATTTACGGACGTCTTCCCCGAGGAGTTACCAGGACTACCACCAGAAAGAGAGGTGGAATTCGAGATCAATCTCATACCTGGTGCTCAACCCATATCCAGGGCACCATACCGCATGGCTCCAGCAGAGCTCAAGGAGTTGAAGGAGCAATTACAAGAATTGCTGAATCGTAGGTTTATTCGACCTAGTGTATCACCATGGGGTGCTCCAGTCCTGTTCGTGAAGAAGAAGGATGGAAGCATGAGACTATGCATAGACTACCGGGAACTTAACAAAATCACCATCAAGAACAAGTAACCATTACCTAGAATGAGGATCTCTTTGATCAACTACGGGTAATGATAAGTAGAACTATAATTTGAACTTTTCGATTACTTGATAAAATTTCACCACTAACGAAATTTCTTCCAGGGAGCTAGAGTATTCTCCAAAATTGATTTGCGATCCGGTTATCACCAGTTGAGGATCAAATCAGGGGATACAGCTAAGACCGCTTTCCGAACACGCTATGGCCATTACGAATTCTTGGTCATGCCTTTTGGATTAACCAACGCCCCAGCTGCCTTTATAGACCTAATGAACACAGTATTTCAGAACAACTAGACAAGTTCGTAGTTGTGTTCATAGACGATATCCTTGTATACTCCCCTGACGAGGATACTCATGCGGAGCATTTGAGGGAAGTTCTAGAGACACTTCAGAGAAGCAAATTGTATGCCAAGTTCAGCAAGTGTGAGTTCTGGTTGAAGAGCGTAGCCTTTTTGGGTCATGTGGTCTCTGAAGAAGGAATTTCCGTGGATCCAAAGAAGGTAGAGGCGGTCACCGAGTGGCCTAGACCCACTAATGTGACGGAAGTAAGGAGTTTTCTTGGTCTGGCTGGATACTACAGGAAGTTTGTAGAGGGCTTCTCATCGATTGCAGTGCCTCTAAGCCGATTGACACAAAAGAAGTCAAAGTTTGAATGGACCACCGAGTGCGAGCAGAGTTTCGCTGAACTAAAAAGGAGAATGACCACAGCCCCTATTCTTGCTCAGCCCTCCGCATCAGAAGGGTTTGTCATTTACAATGACGCTTCTAAGAACGGGCTAGGTAATTGTATATAATTTCAACTGATTTTGTATACAATTAAAGATGTGGTCTAATTCTTATATTTTAGGATGCGTGTTGATGCAAAACGACAAGGTCATTGCGTATGCTTCACGACAGCTAAAGCCCTATGAGCAGAACTACCCGACTCATGATCTGGAGCTAGCAGTGGTGGTGTTCGCACTGAAAATCTGGCGTCACTATCTATATGGAGTGAAATGCGAGGTGTTCACTGATCATAAAAGCCTTAAGTATCTGTTCACGCAAAAGGAGCTGAACATGCGCCAAAGGAGATGGTTAGAGCTGTTGAAAGATTACGACTTGACCATCAGCTATCATCCAGGGAAAGCCAATCGAGTGGCTGATGCCTTAAGTAGGAAGTCGAGCCATGCACGGCAGGCTCCTCTAAAAAAGAGATGGCGGAATTTGATTTGGATCTTGTGGATTCTACCGCAGATATTCTGGCCACGCTAATTATCACTCCAACCTTGGTAGATCAGATTAAGGAAGCACAGAAGAACGATGCAACAATTAAAGAGACGCGAGAAAGAATGCTAACCAGTCAGGTGGATGGATTTCAAGTTCATGATGATGGCAGTATGTGGTACCAAGGAAGGTTGTGCGTGCCGGATGTTGAGGAACTCAGGAGAGAGTTGTTGAGAGAGGCACATAATTCGAGACTGTCTATTCACCCTGGTGCTACGAAAATGTACAATGATCTGAAGAGGCATTATTGGTGGAATGGCATGAAGAGGCATATTGCTGAGTTCGTGGAAAGGTGCATCGTTTGCCAGCAAGTTAAGGCAGAACACCAAAGACCGGGTGGACTGATGCGACCTCTAGAGATACCCGAATGGAAGTGGGAGCATGTGACAATGGACTTTGTGGTTGGACTCCCGAAGACAAGAAATGGGAATGATGTGATATGGGTAATTATAGATCGATTGACTAAGTCCGCTCATTTCTTGCCTATTCCCACCGGACTTACTATGGAGAGGTTGGTAACTATGTACATTGATAACATTGTTTGCCTCCATGGAGTGCCAGTCAGCATAGTATCCGACCGTGATCCGAAGTTTACATCTCAGTTCTGGGCAGCGTGCCAGAAGAAGATGGGGACTGAGTTGCGACTGAGTACTGCTTTTCACCCTCAGACCGATGGTCAATCTGAGAGGACCATTCAGACCCTGGAGGACATGTTGAGGGCATGCGCATTGGATTTCAAAGAGAACTGGGACAGCATGCTAAAGTTGATAGAGTTCTCCTACAACAACAGCCATCACAGTGCCATAGGTATGGCACCATTTGAGGCCTTATATGGACGAAAGTGTAGGTCATCTGTTCACTGGGACGAAGTTGGAGAACGTAGGTTGACGGCCCCCGAAATAATCGAGCAAACTAAAGAGAAGGTGAAACTAATTCGTGAACGTCTTAAGACGGCTCAAGATAGAAGCAAAAGTTGGGCCGACACGAGGAGACGACCTTTGGAGTTCAAGGAGGGAGAAAATTTTATCTTAAAGTGTCACCCATGAAGGGTGTGACACGGTTTGGAGTTAAAGGGAAATTGAAGCCGCGTTATATTGGACCATATGAGATACTCGAAAAGGTTGGAGATTTAGCACACAAGTTGGCATTACCTCCGATGTTGGCTCAGGTGCACAACGTGTTCCACGTCTCACAGTTAAGGAAGTACGTACCTGACCCGAGTCATGTGTTGGATGCGCAACCGCTTAAGATCAAGCCTGATGCGTCATATGAAGAGGTACCGATACGAATTCCCTAAGTTTTCTCCCCAATCACCCGGGTTAATTGCACCTGGTATCCATTGTTTTCCACGAAGTTTTAAGTAGCATCCAATGTTTCATGAAACACACTTGGCATCCAGACTTATAGGGTTAATAGACACCTGGCATCCTGCAACCGGGAAAGCACCTGCTATAGGCGGTTTTTAGCAATTTTCCTTTTATTTTTCACTTTTCTCCCACTTGGGCCCAAAATTTTCAAACCATGGTTAATTCCACTTTATTTCAACCATCTTTCTCTTCCTCCTTTCTTCTCCTTCAAGCACCCCTACCCGTGGTCACCTCCAAGCAAGAAGGAGGTAATTTCATCAACATCAAGAGTGAAACCAGCAAATTTGCAGAAATTTCACAGGAAGAAGAAATCCAGCAAATTTGCAGAAACCAGCAGGGGCATTTCATGAGTCTTATTAACATCAGTAACATTCCACTAATCACTCAAAGCAGAAAACTTCAATTTTACAACCTTTAAAGATTAAATTAAGAGAGCTAGCTACAAGAGTAAAATTATCATATTTCAGTGACATTTTTACACAAAAAAACTACATGAAAAGCATTCAGCAAAAGCTGAGAATATGTGAGTTTCATGAAGTAATTGAAACTCACCGATAATCCATAGTTTCCTATACTCGAAATACCAGATGGAGTATATGTTGGTTCAAACAAGTGTAGCATCAGAATATCAAGCACACAAAAATCAGGGAATTAGTATAAATTGGAAGGGCTAAAAATTTCATGCACTCACCTGAAAGCTATAGCAATATCATTTCCAAATTTAGCCAGTGCCTTGTCCATAATCTCAAGAGGAGACGCATACTGGAGTTCACTAGCCAATTTCTCATAATCCTCTGTCTCCACTTTTTCAACCACCTCTGGAATATAACATCACA
>AP025047.1:9459078-9472507 GCA_036186865.1 Eustoma russellianum | reverse complement strand
GATCATCAATATCTCATAAGGCGTCTTGTTTATTTTCTTTCTTATAGATAGGCGATTACTATGTAGCATGCACAATTTACGGCTTCCGCCCGCAGAAATGGGCAATTTATTTTCGCATAACATAGTTCTAGATTTGCGATCTTGTAATGTTCGATTCTTTCTTTCTACTACTCCATTTAATTGTGGAGTTCTAGGTGGCAAAAACTCATGCTTGATTCCTTTTTCTTCTTCGCAAAATGAAATCATATCTTTGTTTTTAAATTCGCCGCCTCTATCGCTTCTTATCTTTTTCACATTGACACCGTATTGATTTTCAAGTTGTTTAATTAATTTCGCAATTTCAATGGCACTATCATCCTTATGTGCAAGAAATAAAGTCCAAGTATAACGAGAAAAATCATCAACAATCACGCATGCATAGTGGCGCCCACCAAGACTTGTAGTGCGACTAGGACCAAACAAATCAATGTGTAGTAGTTCTAAGACTCTAGTCGTGCTTATTTCATTCTTAGGCTTAAGTGACTCACGTGTTTGTTTGCCTTTTATGCAAGATTCACAAAACTGAAAGTTGTCTAAATCAAGTGTAGGCAATCCTCGTACTAAGTTCTTTCGTTGGAGTTTTTCTAGTGTGGAAATACCAATGTGTCCTAAACGTCTATGTTATAAATTCACATTGGGTTCATTTGACATAAAGCACTTAACTTTAGCGTCTACCACATCATCCATAGAAAGCGTAAAAATGTTACCTTCTCGTTTTCCTTTTAAAACGGTTTCTCCATTTTTATTTATTATATTACAGTAAGGTGAGTGAAGCACACATCAAAGCCATTGTCAATAAATTGAGAAATGCTAAGAAGATTATAAGATAAGTTGCTTACCAATAGACGTTGGAGATTTGAAGAGTGCTTGGATTTCCTATCATACCTTTTCCGATGATCTTGCCTTCGTTGTTGTCTCCAAAGGTTACGGATCCGCCTTTTGTGACCTTCTTTAATTTTGTGAACAAGCTCCGGTCGCCCGTCATGTGTCTCGAGCAGACACTCTCAAGGAACCACTTTATAGTTGTATCTTTTGATGTGTGGGCTCCCTGCAATGTGCAAAAATGATTTAGGTACCCTTTTAACTTTGGGTCCTTTCGAGTTAGTTAATCACCTCTTGGTAAAAGTATCTTTCGGTACCCATACTTGGGTGATCCTTCTCGGTCTAGCAAATGGCAAGAATGAAGGTGCGATATAGTAGACATGTGGTGAATGCACTTTGGGCCTTTGCCCAAGAACTCCTTTATACTCGTTGTATGAAGGACGTTTTGATATGTCCTTGTGTGTGTGTGCGTAGTGCGTGGATGAAATGAATGCCGTGTATGCATCACTCTTTTCTTTTCATATCTATATGGTACAAAATTGTATTTCACATGATATGAAGAGGAAGTGGAGCGTGATGAGGGAAGAGGCGGTTTTTGCGTCATATTAGACGCCACTTGAGGCTTTGGTGTGTCTACTTTCTTAGACACAACAAACTTAGTTGGTTTGGTGGATACTTCATTAATGTCAACGTATCCCAAACCCGTTTTGTCACTGTCATGCTTTTGTGATAAATAATACGATGCAGCATGTTAGATCCCGTATCAAACTGTTTCATCATTTTCTCTAGGTCTATCTTCCTTGATTTCAAATTTGAAATCTCGGATTTCATTTCGTTATTTTGAGTGGTTAATGATGAAATCTCTGTCTTTAATGTAGTGATGATGCATGATGACTCTTTCTTTCAATCGTTTAATTGAGCGACAAGATTCTCGTTAGAAGATTCTCACAGTTTCTTATCTTCAATTAATCGCTTCTTTTCCTTAGCGAGAGTCTTAGTGAATTTATGCAATTCTAAATACCGACTAAAAAGATCATCATAAGAAGGCTCAGAGTCAGAATCAGAATCAGATGATACCTCATTAGATGCTTTGGACACAAAGCATACTTGTGCAGTCTCTTCTTCGGTTTTAGTCTCGGAATCCGATGTATCACTCCAGGTGGAGGCCTTTAGAGCACGTTTCCTTTGCTTGGGTTCTGAGATGAGTCTATTCTTGTTCCGCTCCTTGTCAGGGTATTTATTTGTTTGCTTTTCTTTATTGGGGCAGTCATATGATAAATGTCCAAGTTTGCCACATTCATAACATTTATCATCTTTATCATTTGACTTGTTCTTATTTCTCTTAGTTGTAGTACCCTTATTTTTGTTTCTAAATGACCTTCTCATAAATTT
Source organism: Eustoma russellianum (assembly GCA_036186865.1). Classification (NCBI taxonomy): domain Eukaryota; kingdom Viridiplantae; phylum Streptophyta; class Magnoliopsida; order Gentianales; family Gentianaceae; genus Eustoma; species Eustoma russellianum. The sequence goes on along the minus strand of AP025047.1, from coordinate 9,470,254 downwards.
TCTTAAGCCTTTAGCCAATAGAATTAGGTCATCGTTATCCGATTCAGAATCACTATCATCTACGTGATCGGAAGAAGTAGAAACGTATTCATTTGATTTAAAAGCAATAGCTTTACCTTGTTTAGATGATTCCAATTTCTGTATAGTGAGTTTATTTTCGTATACTTTAAGTGATCCAATTAACTCTTCCATCTTTATTGAGTTCGTTTCTTTGCTTTCTTCTATTGCGGTTACTTTAGGGTCCCACTCTGATGGAAGGCTTCGTAAGACTTTCTGTACTTTTTCCTACATGGTAAAAGCTTTACCAAGAGACTCAAGAGAAATTATGTTAGTCAAACGAAGATCCATATCAACAATAGATTCATTAGGCAATAGTTTAAACGACTCAAGTGTGTACATAAGCATGTTTATCTTTGACTCTTTTACTTGACTCGTGCCTTCGTGTTTCATTTCTAGTATCCTCCACATTTCTTGTGCACTCGAACAGTTTGAGACATAACTAGACTCACTTTTACTTAATCCATTCAAGAGCAATTGCATAGCCCTAGCATTCATGCTAAGTTTCTTTTTATCATCACTTGTATATTCTTGTCTAGATTTGACAACTTCTAGTGTGACTCCGTCTACGGTGGATAACTTAGATGGGACAAATGGACCATCTTCTATAATCGACCAAAGATCAATATCTATAGCCATAAGAAAAAGCTTCATTCTTAGTTTCCATTGAATAAACGACTCACCGTCAAAAGAGGGGGCCTTTGGCTCGACATACCTTCTTACTCGGTTTTGAGATTTGTGGTTGCCATCTCACTGAATCATTGGATCCTTTGTAGTGAGTGTTCCTGCTCTCTGATACCACTTGTATGATCTGCAAGGCACCACTAGAAGGGGGGGGGGTGTTGAATAGTTTGTGCGGAAAGTGTGGTTTTTAAAATTTGTTTAAAACCAACCAACTCAACTTCTGAAAACAGATTCTGTTTTCAGGACCAGTTTTAAAACGTTTCTAAAACTAGGTTGTAGGTCTCCAAAAATTCTGCAATTTTTAGAAAACTTAGCCTCAGATGTTATGAGTGTCTCCTGAAAATTTCAGATTTAAATTCAACCTTTAACCCTTTCAAAAGTCGTTGGTGGTCAGATTGCGCGAATCTGCCAGAAACGGTAGACTGTTTTGAAAAATTTATTCCTATTTGTATTTAACTCAAATTACTCTGAAATTTTAATCACTAACCCCTTATATGTTTTATTTAAATGGGTTTAAATAGTTTTGAAAAATTCTTTCGGGAAGTTAGTCAAATACACTCAAAGTCTCAACCTTTGCAAGCCTGAAAATCAGACTGCACTAGTCTTAGAACTTTGGATGTTTGAGTGACTTATACTTATCCAAAAGGGTTGAAACTTGTGCCAAATTAACCCTAAGACATGTGGCTATGTTTCTGGAATTATTTGTAATTTTTGAAAGTCGTTTACTATTTTTATGAACGTAAAGAAAAAGTAAACAGTACAGAAATAGAATATAACTGCTGAAAGTAAATGACACCGAGAATTTTATACTGGTTCGGTTATAAACAACCTACTCCAGTCTTCGAGGAACACCTTCCTCGGTTCACACTAGTCACACACACGCAAGTACACCTTACCACAAGGTTGATGGAGTTACACACCAACTCCAACCCTTTACAAACCTTGTACGATGAATACAATTCGCACGAACACCACCACCTAGCAAGATTGAAGATTGATCACACCTTGATCAATCTTTTACAAAGATAAAGAGTATGTGGTGGTATATTACAAGCCTATTCAAGGATAAGAATATAAGTACAATAGGCTTTCAAGAAGAAGAAAGAAAGAGAGTGTAGAAGAAAGGAGTGTTGGCGTTTTTGATCACTTGAATTTGCAATGCTTGTTCTTGTCTTTGTTTTTGCTATTCTCCTTTCCTTTTATGCATTATAGCCGTCCCCCTATAGGTGCCTTCCCCTCTTGAAAATTATCTTCTAAGCCCTTGGGAGAATGTGTGCATCATTGTGACATGATCTTGCTTACTTGGCACCTTTTTATTGGATGATCATTTAACATTTGCTTACTTGGCACTTCATGATTGGTTGAATGTTGTCATCATTTGATGACTTGGAAAATCTGAATATTTCACTAAAAGCATGTGCTAAAAGCAACATAAATTAGTTGCCATAATTCATAAGATGATCATCCAAATCAAGCAAGACAAAATTTCTCCAAACCATGGTAAAAAATCGGCCATAATGAAGTAGTTAACATGCTGAAATTTCAGCATGTGATACATGGCTCCTTAATTCAAATTATTTCCAATTTCTTTGATTTTTCTTTTTAAAATAAATCATCAATTGGTACCAAATATCCTCATTATTTTGGAAATAAAATTTGGACACCAACATGCCCTAAAACTCCGCCAAGGTTCATTCCACACATGCTGAAAAATTTCAGCATGTGTGATATTCAAGATATCACACTTTATGGCTTTGTATCTTATTCAAATTACTTCCATTTCTTTCTTCCAATTATCCACATAATTCAAGACACCAATTATATACTTATTAATCCAAAAAATTGGCCAGCTATATCTTCCACATGCTGAAATTTTCAGCATGTGTTTCAAATGAGACAAAGTTTGAAACCTTACCTTTTGTAGCTTCTTTCTTTAAATCACCAACATTGTATGATTGATTCTTGACCAATCAATATGCCAACAAGGCTCCACATATGCTCCATCTCAGCTGTAGGGGCTTGTCATCACCATGACTTATATCATATGATATAAGACCTGAATATACTCATAAATATGAGTTAAGCATAGTGGTGTGACGTTAACGTACGTACGTAAAATATATAACGTGTCGGTAGTACGTTGGAATACATGTGTATGTGCCTTTTTCAAAAAATCTGAAAATATATTTATATATATGTGTATGGCCGTGTATAATAAATGAGGAGAGGAGGAGGAGACTTTCCTTTCTTAGCCTTGTTGCCTTTGTGCCTTGTTCAAATGTAGCTTCCTTTAATGAACTACTTAGTTTTATTAACTAAGTACTTCACTTAATGAACTAGTTTAGTTCATTAATGGTGGCACCTGAAAATAGTATAAACACAACAAATGTTTGCCATTTGATGTAATCTTTAAAGCTTCATGGCTCGTTAGTACGGCAACATTATACATAAACTAAATAAGGCAAGTGATAAGCAATATATCATGCATACGTTTATATCATGCACACGTTTTTGTCATGCTCATTTAAATCACATATTTTGAAATAACTCAAACCCCTTTTTCTCTACAAGAGTTTGTAGCAAATTGAGAAAAACACATTGCGAGACGTCAATCTCTCACATGGATCGATTGACGTATACATCAGCCCCTCAGGGAGGCACATGGATCGATCCATGTGAAGGTTGTAAACGTTTCAGCTCTCAGATCCACGTCAATCTCTCAGCCAAGAGACGTGGATCGATCGACGTCATTCTGAGAGACGTCGATCTCTCAGCCAAGGAGACGTCGATCGATCGAAATCATTCTGGGAGACGTCGATCTCTCAGCACTGGCACGTGGATCGATCGACGTCCCCGGAAGTCAAAATTTTTTGAACGTTAGAACAAAATCCAATGGAGATCTATGATGTTTTCTCTCTCCAATCTTGCTCAAATTTCTTGTGGACTTTAACCCAACATACTACATGCTTCCTTGACTATTTTAACCATGTCTAAGATTCTCTAGGGTGGCTATTGAAGATCAAATCACTCCATAGGATGGCTAAAGACTATTTGGACATTATCTTGACATTTTGTGTAGATGAAGACTTGGTGGAGAGCTTCAAAAACGTGGTCAACTTCATCTATAAATAGAAGAGGCTTGGATGAGGCAAATACACACTTTCAACATCATCTAGCTTGGTTTTTCATTGTTGTATAGTTCTCTCATACTTGTAAATTTGCTTAAAGCTTGTTAATCTTTTCTTTGCTCTTCATTGTTGTATATTGAGAGATAGAGAGTCAAGCACAAGAGGAACCATAAATATTTGATCTCTTGCTTGTGCTTAGACTAGTGAGAAAGTGTGAACCTTACTATATTTCTTCGACCCACTCTGAGAAGTTCTTGAGGGAACTTTGTTGAAGTTGTGAGGTAGCAAGAAGTTGTTCTTGTTAAAGAGCTGTAGTTGCACAAGTGTGGTTTGTGCAAGAAGTTGCTGTTGTTGTTGCTTACACTAAGGTGTTAGTGTAAGTGTTGCTGTGGTTGTTTCTTTTGCTTTAATAAGAAGAGTAGTTGTTGAAAATCCACTTTGGCAACAAAGTGGTAGTGGAGTAGAATCATTTACGATTCGAACCACTTTATATCCGGTGTACACATTCATTGCTTCTCATCTCCCATTCTTGCTTTGATTTTGAATTTCTTTTGAGTTGAGCCAAACAAGAAAATTCCGCAAAAAATGTCAAATACTCTATTCACCCCCCCTCTAGAGTGTGTTTCGGACCTAATAATATCTCCACGCAGCGACGCAATTCAATTGGGAAAATCTTAGGGATGCGCCCCTCAACCCTACACATCAAGTACCTTGGATCTTATGTATATCGAGGAGTGAATAGAGCGGTTTATTGTCAATCACTCTCACAGCATTTTGATATTGGGCTGGGCAAGTCACTTACTTACTGCTAGCGGACGACTAACATTGATACAGTCGGTCCTATCTTCATTACCTTTACATGTTATGGCAGCCGCACGTCTACCTAAGAGTGTAATTGATATTATACATCGAAAAATTGCTGCTTTCATATGGGGATCTCAGTATCATTGGGTAGCTTAAAAACGACTATGTCTCCCTGTAGAGGAAGGAGGATTGGGTATCATAAATCTCCACCTACTACAACATTCATATGATTGTAAATTGTGGTGGAATTTTCATAACAAAAATTCAGTTTGGGCGTTATACATGCGCGATCGCTATGGTTCCAGGTCGGACTATCGTCCACGTCTATATGATTCCCTAGGTTGGAAATGTCTTTGCTCTATTCATCTTTTCTGTGAGCAGCATACTACTGAGTCTGATTTCATGGTGTGGACCAAGTGACTTTATTATTGCATTCATAGCACGTGCACCACATTTGGAGTGAGTTGAGATGTATGAGTCTCAGATACTCGAGTGGAGTGGGTTGTGGTGTATGGGACACAAGCACTCGGTTATGGTGGATCGTGGTATATAGGCCACGGGCATCGTTCAAGGTAGATTGTGGTGTATGGGCTACAGGCATCCAGTAAATTTCGAGATCATGCATTGCATATAGGTATAGGGTCATATTGTGTGACATAATTCTTGTTGTGTGTGGCACGTGGGTGGGGGCATGTATCACGTAGTTGTGCATTTTTACGTGGAGTGATTCACTTACCACAGTTACTCTATTTTATGCTTATGCCTTATCCTATTTGTGTGTTACGTGGTTATATCATTTCGGTATGCGTGTTTTGTATTGGTTTGAGGAGAGCACCTACTGGGTGATTTCTTGTCACTCACCCCTACTTTCCCAGGTGAGCCAGGTGAGGAGTACGACCATATCTTCGTAGAGAAGGGGGACATAGCTGAGTGGGCAGACTGATAGCAGTACTTAGGACTTGAGGGGACTCCACAGTTGAATGTTCTTATTTACCTTGGGATTTTCAGATACTCCTTTAGTACTTGTATTTTTCGACTTTAGGAATGTTGTGACAATATTGGGCCTCGTCAATCCATAACATTATTCATTACGGTATTGATGTTTAATTTGAGTTATCATTAACGATTCTGCAAAAAATTTCTACGTTATTTCTGACGTGTAAGAAGTTGAGTCGACGCCTTGTAGATCTCTTGGCAGACTACGACAGGTGCACTGTTCCTGATGTTAGGGCTCGGGAGAGGGGCGCTACAGGTGGTATCAGAGACCAGGCTCTAGATCTGCCCCGGAAACGCAGGATTAATTAGATCACTTAGACATAAGCTATGATCTTTTCCTAGAAATGATGATTTTACCCCTAATAAATAAAGTAGACATAAGTTACAATCGGGTTAAGGGAGGTGTGCGCCGTGGTGAGCATTTGATATTTAATTATTGTTTTACCCTCGAACTCTTGTACAACTCCATACGTGTCTAGTTTCCGTTGTAACTATAATTAATTCTAAAATTTTAGTGGGTATTTTCCCTTATCTTTCAGAAAATGCCGTCACGACGAGAGCCAGTAGGGAATGGGGGGACACGACGGGGATAACCATCAGGGTCAGAGGGCCATACCCTAAGTTCTTGCGGATACTCTAGCCACTTTGACTGCATTGGTGGCCCAGCAGCAGGTACAGATGGTTCACGTGCAGCAGCAGCATCCACCTCCACCGCCTCCCCAGGGGCTTCGATTTTTCTACTGGGAGATGCAGAACTCTGGGATACCTATGTTCAGGGGTACCACACGGCCAGAGGATGCAAAAATCTGGCTTAAGAATGTGCCTGAGCAGTTGAGATTGCTACTGGTCCCGGATGGCCTGAAGGTAGATGTGGTTGTACCGTTCCTAGAGGGTGATGCCGAAGAATGGTGGTAGGGTGTGGCACGCAGACTGACTCCACCGCCGACATGGAACCAGTTTAGGGAGGTGTACCAGAAGCATTATATTCCTGAGAGTGCCATTCAGAGGAGGATGACGGAGTTTCAGCTTCTTACACAGAGGTCCATGACTGTGGACCAGTATTCTGAGAGGTTCCATGCACTTGGGAGATACATGCCCCCCATTATGGATAATGAGAAGGCAAAGATGCTAAAGTTCAAGATCGGTTTGAACTCTCGCATCCAGTCATTGATCATATGTGCCCGGCCTACTACTTTTGAGGAGCTGCTGGAGGTGTGCCGTGAGGTCGAGGGTGATCTCGAGAGGGTAGCGATGGTTGATAGGTCTAAAAGGTCACGGAAGGAGTTCCGTTCCGGGAGATCTAGAAGGTGGCTGAAGATTCCATGCCGCCATCAGGCTGCACGATCTTTTGGACCACCACAGCCGAGACATGTATCAGCGACGCGACCGTTGACGATTGAGGGTCCCACTGCGATGGCAGCGTAGCCACTCAGGGCAGTTGAACTGCCACACTCAGTATGTGCACAGTGTGGACGTCCGTATACAGGTCAGTGTTGGAGGGCCCATAAGGTTTGCTACAATTGTGGCAAACTAGGACATTACGCCAGAGAGTGCCCTACACCGGCACAAACGCCCCCTCCACCACAGAATCAGATGCAGCAAAAGGAAAGGGAAGCACCAATGCTCGTGTGCATGTCATGACAGACGCTGAGGTAGATTAGGTCGGGGACGTCGTCACAGGTACCTCAAATTTAAGAAATTTCAATTTTAAAATTTATTTAAGAATTTCTTTACGTTTTGGTGATTTGTGATGTATGTATAACCCTGAACATGTTAGGTGAGATATTAATTAACCAAGTCCCAGCCTACGTCCTATTCGATACTGGTGCCAGCCACTCATTTGTTGCCAGGAGTCCAGAGCCTGAATGTTCTACTGGAATGGCTTGAGATCCCCTATCGTGCTCAAGCCGCCGGCGATTAGGTGCTTGTATCTCATTATCAGTACATAGGATGCCAGTTGGAGATTAATGAGTTGGAGTTCTTTGCAACACTAATCCCGATCCAGATGCAAGATTTTGACGTTATTCTGGGCATGGACTTCTTAGCCAGATATCATGCTACTATCGATTGTCGTCAGAGGCAGGTCGGCATGCGGACGCAGGATAAGCAAGAAACCATCTTCCAAGGGGATATCAAAATGAAGAAGTCGTCCAGAAAGATCTATATGACCGCATCACAGGCTTCTCAAGTATTGAAGAAAGGAGCTGAGGGTTTTCTTATCTATGTTCTAAATGCTAGTGCTGAGACTCCATAGACTGAGAATATTCCGGTAGTACGAGAATTTAAGGATGTCTTCCCTGATGAGCTACCAGGGTTACCACCGAACAGAGAAGTGGAGTTCAAGATAAATCTTATACCCATAGCCGAACCAATTTCAAAGGCACCGTATAGAATGGCACCAGCAGAGTTAAAGGAGCTCAAGGAGCAGTTCCCGGAGTTACTGGACCGAAAGTTCATCAGGCCTAGTGTTTTGCCTTGTGGGGCACCGGTATTATTTGTGAAGAAGAAGGACGGTAGCATGAGGCTATGTATCGACTATCGTGAGCTTAATAACATCACGATAAAGAATAAATACCCGCTACGGAGGATCGACGATCTATTAGATCAGTTGATGGTAACGTTCTCCTTTAATCGTTGTAAATTCGATGTATTGCGTATATCATCTTGTGTAAAACAAAATTGTGTGTAGGGCGCCAAAGTGTTCACAAAGATTGATCTCCGGTCGGACTACCATCAGTTGAGAATTAAGGTGGAGGATATCGCAAATACGGCGTTACGCACTAGATATGGGCACTACGAGTTCCTTTTAATGCCCTTTGGACTGACGAATGCACCTGCGATATTCATGGATTTGATGAACACAGTGTTCCGAGAGCAGCTAGATTGTTACATGGTGGTGTTTATTGACGACATCTTGGTGTATTCCCCTATGCTGTACAGTTGCGAGAGGTATTGGAGATACTTTGAAAGAATAGGCTATATGCGAAGTTCATCAAATGCAAGTTCCGGCTGAGAAGTATGACTTCTTAGGTCACATGATTTTGAGGACGGTATTTCAGTGGATCCGACGAAGATAGAGGCGATTATAGAATGGCCCTGGCCTACTAATGTCACTGAGGTACGCAGTTTTCTTGGCCTTGCTGGTTACTATCGCAAATTTGTGGAGGGATTTTCGAGTATCCCAGCACCTCTAAGTCGACTGATTCAGAAAAAGACCAAGTTTAAATGTACCTCTGAGTGTGAGAAAAGCTTTGCGGAGTTAAAGCAGAGGTTAACGAGCGCACCATTATTGGCACAACCCTCTGGCTTTGAAGGGTTTGTCATCTAGAGTGACGCCTCGAAGAATGGGCTAGGTATATGTATACAAAATTCAGCTTACCAGTATGTACATATAGACTCTATCATAACACTTCCATTGCAGGATGCGTGTTAATGCAGGGAGATAGGGTTATCGCATATGCTTCGGGACAGCTGAAGCAGTATGAGCAAAATTACCCAACTCACGATTTAGAGTTAGCGGCGGTGGTGTTTGCATTAAAAATCTGGCACCATTATCTATACGGAGTAAAGTGCGAAGTATTCACCGACCATAAGAGCTTGAAGTATTTATTCACGTAGAAAGATTTGAACATGCGTCAGAGGAGACGGCTTGAGCTATTGAAGGACTATGATTTGACCATCAATTACCATCCGGGGAAGGCGAACCGAGTTGCAGATGGCTTGAGTAGAAAGTCCAATCACACCAGATAGACATCATCGGAGAAAGAGATGGTAGAGTTTGATCTGGACATTGTTGATTCCACTGCTAATATTCAAGCAGCCTTGGTTATTACATTATATCTGATTGAGCGGATTAAGGAGGTGCAGAAGGAGAATGTGACGCTTAGATATATTCGAGAGAGGAAGTTGACCAGTCAGGTTGAGGACTTCCAGATTCACGATGATGGCAGCGTTTGGTACCAAGGAAGGTTGTGAGTGCCTGATGTTGAGCATTTAAGGAAGGAGTTGTTGAAAGAAGCCACAACTCGAAGTTGTCGATTCATCCAGGTGCTACGTGTTGAGAAAAAGGGGTTTGAGTAATTACAAAATGCATGATTTAAATAACGAGTACTAAAGAAATGCATAACATGTTTTATGACTTGACATGTTTTTGCATGAAAACTGCCTTATATAGTTCATATATAATGTTGTCATACTAACGAGCCATGAAACTTTAAAGCTTACATCAAATGGCAAACATTTGTTGTGTTTGAACTAATTTCAGGTGTCACCATTACGTGTGGGGTTCTTAAAGGTAACTTGCTTTTCATTACAATTGATGTTGGCAAAATTCTTGGAGAGTCAATCCATTCCAAGAATCACATCAAAATCCGTCATGGGTATGGGAATTAAGTCGGCGTCAAAACAGTGATGATCGAACTCAAGTTCGCAGTTCCTGAAAACATGGTGAGACACAAGCACCTGATCCCCAGCTGCTTGGATTCTATAGGGTGCCTCACTATAGGTTGGTTTATGCTCAATATTCTTTGCAAATTTCTTGGATATAAAGGAGTGGCTAGCACCACTGTCAAATAGCACATTGGCAGGTACTGAACATACTAAAATAGCTCCTGAATCATGCAAGACTTTCTAAGCAACAGTATAGTAACAGTATTTGTAAAAATTTTAAGCATTGCGTAAATTTTAGAATATACCTGCCACCACATCATTGGCCTCTTCAGTAGCTGCGTCAGTCATAGCATGAACTCGTGCATTAGTACGCTGACGCTGGTTCTTAGGTGGTTGCTGTTGGTGGGCCCCCTTTTCTAGGCAATCCTTGGCCATGTGTCCGGTCTTTCCACATCCAAAACAGGTATTTTCTTTATCTGGACAATCCTTGAGGATGTGGCCCGCCTTGCCGCATCAAAAACACTTCCCTGTCTAGTAATAACATTCTCCCACATGGCGCTTACTGCAATGAGGGCAGCTCGGAATAGCAGACTGTTGACCTTGGTTCTTTGACTGGTTCTTTTGGGAACGGCGTTGGAATTGATTTTTTCCTTGGTGCCCTGGGCCCCTTGAGTTTTGCTTAGCAGATTTACGGGGCCCTCCGCTCCCGGATGTTTCCCTTCCTCTTTTCAGGCCGAACTCGTCACGGCGAATGATATCTCTTTCTATTCCGTAACACGCGTCCAGAAGTGCACCAAAATTTTCTGGGTTTGCATTGACTAACCAGGTCCGAATCCTAGGGTTCAACCCTCTTTCAAACTTTAACATCTTGGTTTCTTCATCATTCATGGTGGATAGTTGGAATCTCCCCAGAGCTATAAACTTGTTGGCATATTCAGCGACTCTCATTCCTTGTTCTCGTATCAGTGATTCAAACTCATGCCTTTTCTGCAATTTGACGGAGGGTGGTATGTAGAACTTGTTGAACTCCTGGAGAAATCTCTCCCATGAAATTGGCCTTGGTAAAGATTGCAGGTTGGCCTTCCACCACTGGTTGGCTTCTCCCAGTAGGAACGGCT
>AP025047.1:9423516-9459068 GCA_036186865.1 Eustoma russellianum | reverse complement strand
TAGGAACGGCCTGACTGCCTGATTCTTTACCTCCTCAGGTGCTCTAATCAGTTCGAAACAGTTTTCTACTTCGTCTAGCCACTTCTCAGCGGCATCAGAATCTGACTTCCCTTCGAACGGTGGAACATTGGCTCTTTTTAACTTTTCGAAGTAGTATTGGGCATCCCTGAGTGACTGTCTGACAAAAATTCTGAAAGGCATTGATATCTGGCATCATTTGTGGTAAAGGTCCCTAAGGTGGGGGAACGTTCTGAACCGGAGGCGGATTTTGGTCTTGCGGTGGCGGTGGTGGAGGGACCTATGCAGGTGGAGGAGGAATAGGCTCCTGCACCTCTGGTCTAGTTCTTGCCGGTCTGCCTCTTGGTCGCACCATCTGCAGTATGCAGTGTCGGGGTTTTATTCAATGTGGGAATGTCATAATAAGTGGCAGAATTTAATTTATTCCAATAGCATATCGGAGGGCATGCACGTACATACGTTATAAATTAAATTCTGTAAATTGTCGTCAATTAGGGTTTTATCAATAGGCCGAACCCAAATTTTCCAGTCTAAGTCATCCTCGTCTAAGGTCATCTCTCATCTAGGATCAGGACTTAGATCTAAGATCAAATTTAGTTGACTACTATCATAACTTAGTTCTATATTCTGCTCGGATCTGGAGCCTCAGCTCTGATACCACCTGTAGCGCCCTGCACCCCGGCCCAACTGGATACGGTGCGCCTGCCGTACTTCACTACAGAGAGTACCAGGCGTCGATCCATAACATGTCGTAGTCCATGATAAAATACGTGGACTTTCAAGCTTACGCGTCAACAAGTAAGCAAAACCGAGGTAGAATAAAAACTTTAAAATAAAAACGTCTACGAAACCAGCATCAGTTTTACATCCCAATCATAAAGTACGGAAATTCTCAAAAGTAATTGTTTCTGTCACAATTTCATAAAAGATCATCGATCACAACCATCTCGTCATGTCTCCTAGGCCATCCATCCCTCGCACGTCTTACGGGTAAGGAACCCTAGGTTCATCTTCAATCCATTCTACTTTATTCCTTACAGCCTCTGGGAGGAAAAATAGGGGGTGAGTGACAAAGTAACCAGCACGTAAACTATAAATAATCGTGAATTAAATGAAAAGTACATACAAGAACCGAACCCCAAAATTAGGTTTAGAAACAACCTGACTTTCCATCCAATATTTGTCAGTGATCAACTCATAACGTATCAAGTATCATAACTTATCAGGGATCAAAACTTGTTAAAGAACATAACTTATAAAAATGTCGTAACTTATAAAAGTTCATAACTTATCAAAGATCGTCACTCAAAAAGATCATAACTTAGGAGCTACCAAGTCATAACAACTCAGTCTAAGTATCACATACCATTATTTGATGACTTATTAAATACAACATGCATGAGTATGTGCGGGTGATGCATCATGGTAGAATGAAGATAAGATCTTTCGTTCTTTTCTTTCAAAACATCATCGTCAAAAAAAACAATAGAGTATTCAGATATATTCACCCGGATCTAAGGCGGTCACTTCTTCCCTTCGAATCTATTATTCCCGGATTCGGAGCGGTAACGTCATTCACTTATCAGGTCTATTCTCTCCGGGCCTGAACGGTCCATATCAGGTCTATTCTCTCTGGGCCTGAACGGTCCATATCATTAGATCAATTAACCCCAGATCTGGAACGGGTCCTTACTGGCCAGGAAACACACACGGTACCGGTGGAAAGCGTTCTTTCAAAAACAGGATCTTTTCTTTAAAAACGCTTTTTCATCTTTCTTTCTCATAAAACTCAGTTCCATAAATCATGTAAATGACGATGATGCAATGCATGACATGTACTGTGCAATTCATGATGTAATGCGTTACACATACACATACGTACAACTTGTTCCTTAGGCTTGAAAAATTTTCAGAATTATCAATCCATACACACGGCCTCAATCCCTCGTGGTTTAGGCCCACTATCATGAGTTCTTGTCATACATATGCATAAGAGTGTCTTTTCTATTCGCAATATAATTTTCGTGACGATATGAGACATGTAAGACACTTAATTTATTTAATTACGAAACAAGGGCTGCTGAATTTCAGCAATGCAGCGTCCTTTCTTTTACCTTTCATATAAGCCAATTAAGCTTCGTTTAATTTGGGACTAGCCTTAAAAAATTTCCTATCGACATACCAATAATTAGTGGTCACAAGCCCAAACCATATTACTAAGCCTAAGCCCATTAAAACAAGGCCTCACAACAAGTTCCTTAATTCCGCCCAAATTTCAGATTAGTAACGTCATCTCAACCTTGGTGGTTACCCCTTAAAATAACCATGCTAAGTTAAGAGGTTTGCGTATAAATACTCACATATGTCTTAAGTAATTGCCATAAAAGTTTTGCAGAATTATAATCTCGTTAAAGGGACCATTTATTCTTTTTCTCAAAACCATTACATGCTGAATTCTGTAAGACCGATTTTACTACAAATTTTATTGTGACCAAACCGTAAATCCTTTTTCGAACATTCCAGCTCTCAAACTTAGTCACATAGGTCTAGTATCCTGCCAAAAATCAGTCTAATTTCGTATTCCTAAAGTGATATCCATTATGTCACATAAAACCTGTTCAGCCCAGTCATTTCCAGCATGACCAGTTTTAGTAAAAATTCCGTTAAAAATAATCCGTAACTCTTTTTAACAAAATTCCAACTTTGATAATTACTATACACATAGGGATGGTGTCCTGCAAAAATTATCTAGATTGAATTCATCTAAAGTCTCTTTTCAGGTCCTACAACATGACATAAAAATCTGCCCTGCTCTAGCAAATTCCACTTTTTGTCATATTTCCTTACTAAAAGGTCCTAACCTGCATTGTTTGGCTTAAACACTTTACTAATCATCAAACACACCTTTAGCATGTGGATTTACAGGTTCTAACACATTACAAAGATCATCTACTCATCTCCTCAAAACAACTTGAATGATACATATATCCTTCTTTGGCCCATGAACATCATGTTCATACTAAAATCAATTCTTGGTATCATTGGAGCATTCACACCCTAACCCCCAAAAATCCCGTTTATACACATGCAAAGGCAAAAATACTATCTCCATGATGAACATGTTAAGCTTAATACAAAAAACATACATCTTGTTAATACTTTACCCCACTAGTTACAAATCCTTACAAAGCTACACTTATTTTCCCCTCTTCCATCCAACCGTCCTCCATACATGTAAAAGAAGAGATTTTCGTCACATTCATCCTAGATATACCACATATCCATACTTAAAAATAACAAAGATTCCACCTTTGGAGCAAAGCTCACACATGCAAGCCATTATACCCTAGGATCCGAAAGTTGCACACATAAAACTTAGCATTTCACATCTAAGATTAAATCTTAATGACATCTAGACATTCAAGCATGCACTTTCACATTCAAGCCATGAGTATGTATAGTGTACTTGCCTTTTCAACTTAGTCCTCTTCTTAGCTTGAAAATATGTATGGAATAGGTGAAGCCTTCCTCTTCTTCACACATGCACCCCACGGTTTTGATGAGGGTAAGAGAACGAAGATTAGTTTATATTCTTAAGAGAAAGATGCACTAAATGGGGGTTAGATGGACTTACCAAATGGAACTTGTGTAGTGTTCAAGCCCCTTAAGACTAGTGCTCCCACAAAAGCTTGAGATTTGTGAGCCTAGTGACCTTGAAGGTCATGGTTCATGAACAAGAAAAAGGTGAGCTTCAAGCTAAGTAAAATGTAAGAATTCCCTTGAAGAGTTGAGTATTTACTTACCTAATACCACTTGATCTTGGAAGAACATAACTCTTCTTGGCACAATACTTGGCCATGTGGTTTGGGGGAAAGGAGGAGAGAAGAACTTTCTTGTTCTTGTAGTTCTTTGGTGGTTGGGAGAATGAAAGGTTCCTAGAATGATTTTTTTTGGAATGAATCTTCCTTCTTGGCTAAGTGTTAGCCGTTGGGGAGGGGTAAGGGAGAGGGTAAGAGATTACCATAGTAAGGTTAGGGTATTAACCTTGGTTACTTTACTTAATTAGGGTTACTTTGTACTAACTCAAGTTACTTTATTCCAATCATAGTTACTTTTTAGGTTAACCTTGGTTACTTTAACCTTGGGGTTAACAAAAGTAACCATGGTAGGATTTAAAATCCTCCTTGGTTAACCACCTAAGGTCATCCGGTGGTTGGGGTCTTTAATGACCCTAACCATGCCTAATTTTTGTGTTTTATTAAAATAGTCATGTAGTAGTTGGCTCCTTAATTGTTTTCCCCCCTTTTCTTTTTAGTTTATGAAATTAGAAAATCTTTGAGTCCTTTTTCGGCTAAGGGCCGAAAATTGGTAAATGTTGGAAACAATTTTTTTGCCCATTACCTAAAAGTTCTTATTTGCTAATTGGGCTCACTTAAAAAAATGGCCCTTAAGATTTCTCTTCTTGAAACCTTAAGAAATTCCTATAAGGCCTTTTTATCCTTGTGGCCGAAATCTCCCAAGCACTTGGGAGTGAATTGGCCACTCCACATGGTCCAATATTCATGCTTGAAATTTTATATAATACTTTCCGTAACATAATCTAATTTTGAAAAAAAAATAAAAATAACCATCAAACTAGATAAATTGTGCTTGAAGATACAACTTTCATAAATTCACTTAGACAAGTTTCATGTACAAGGTGGTTCCTCGTTGGGTACAACAATTCTCATGCATAAATGTTTGAACAGTGCTGTCTAAAGATTCTGTTACATTATCTGATCTGCGTGTTTTAATGATACAGCCAAACTGATTTTTAATAAGTGATACATATCTCTTAAGTGTTTGTCCGGCCTCACTTTTATTTTTTAATAGGTATACCCATGTAACTCTAGTATGGTCATCTACAAAGATTAAGAACCACCTTGCACCATTGATGTTATTTACTTTAGATGGTCCACATAATCTGAATGGACGAGATTAAAAGGTGCAGTTGACTTGCATATTTAGCTGGATAATTCTGTTTAGTATGTTTAGCTAGTTGGCATGTCTCATAAGTGATATCTTTAAGGTCAGCAGAGCTGAACAACTTTGACATTAATCGTTTTAAAATATACAAAATTGGGATGACCCAGTCTATTATGCAATAA
This sequence comes from Eustoma russellianum, assembly GCA_036186865.1. Lineage (NCBI taxonomy): Eukaryota > Viridiplantae > Streptophyta > Magnoliopsida > Gentianales > Gentianaceae > Eustoma > Eustoma russellianum. Next base: position 9,453,903 of record AP025047.1, on the reverse strand, counting down.
CAAAATTTCTCCTATACATGGATTTTTAGGATGCAAAATACTACTGGTGTCCTGATCATTAGGCAACTCGGATGTACTTATTAAGGCCCTGTTATCTGACTTCAGTATGAATAGATCTGCTATATTCTTAGCACTGTCAATTATCCCCTTCATTTTGTTTTCCTGAAAACAACATTCAATGGATAAGAAACAGGCTAAGCAATTATTATCCTTAGCAATTTTTCCGATAGATAACATGTTAAAGCTTAGATTAGAGACATGAAGGACTTATTTCAGTATGATTTTGTTATTAAGTACAGCCGAGCCTATTCCGATAACTTCTAAGGTAGTTCCATTCGTAATTTTTACTTTCTTAGGTTCAGAAAATAGAGAGTAAGAGTTCAGAAGGGTACGATTGGTTGTTATATGGTCAATTGTCCCGGAGACAATGATACATGAACTGTTGGAGCTCGACTAGACGTAGCCTGCCATTGTTGCCAGGTATGGTTCAGCTCGTCCACCTTGTCTGTTCAGCAAGTTGACCAGAGTGGGAATCTGACCTTTGTAATGACCTCAGCATCGGCTACTTGGTCTGAGCTAAGGTGGGTTGTGTTTGGCCGAGCTGCTCCAAGTTGAGTTGTGCTGTTAACTCGATGTGTAGCACTGTGTCCAACATTGAGTGGTCTTTGTTGTGGCCTACAGGGTGCATTTCTGGTCTTCAAAGGTGGTTTTCCTTCTCGGACCAGTTTCGCCTGCAGTTTCCAATAGTCATCGACTGTATGGCCTTCTTTTTTGTACGTGCATATTTTACCCCCAGAAGAGGCAAAGTTTTGTTTAACAGCCATCACAGAAGCTTCTGCTGGTTGTTCTGTATGTAGAGCAGAGGACTCCGTGGTTGAGGATCCTCCCATCGTGACCTTCTTTCAGCTTTCTTAGCGTTTGATTTCTGCGAAGGCAACCTTTAAGGTTGGCAGTGGTTTAGTACTCATTATCAGACTTCGTGCAGCGTCGGATTCTAAGTTCAGTCCAGTTAGGAAGCAAAAAACTCGCTTCGTTTCTGCTATTTCTTTGTACAATGCAACATCAGTGATATAAGACCACTGGTGTACTTCAAAAGAGTCAATCTGCTGCCACGCTTTTGTTAGAAGTGTGTACTATTTTTGGACAGCCTGGCTGCCTTGTTTCAGCTCATGAAAATGAGCTTCGATTTCATATAATTTTGAGATGTTGTCCTACTTAGAATACATCTCCTTGACTGCGGCCCAGACCTCTGCTGTAATATTATACACCATGAAATCGTCAGAAATGTCAAGCTGTATAGAACGTATCAGCCAAGACATCATGATGTTCTCTGACTTCCATATTCGAAAGTTTGCATCAGTTTCAGATGGGACAAGGATTGTCCCACATAAGTATTCCTCCTCGCCCTTGCCAGTTATGAAAATTTCTACCCCTCGAGACCACGAGAGGTAATTGCCTCCGTTGAGTTTGTTGCTGGTGATGACAATGGAAGAATTATCAGTGAATTGAGGAAAACACACTACTCCTGGTGCTTGATCAGAAGTATAGGTGGCCTCTGTATATTCAACCAGACTGAAGGGAGTAGTCATTTTGAACAATTTTTAAGATTTGCACAGAACAGAGATAGAAAAATGCAGATATTCTGAATCAGATTTGCTTTGATACCATGTTGAGAATTGAAAGAGTTTGCATTCATTCAAGTTAGTTTAAATTTACAAGTGTGTTTTCCTTTTATAGGGGTGATTTGTTTACTTCTAATGGTGTGATTTTTCCACTTGGACATTGGTCACTGTTGTGTTATAGTGTTTTCTAACGTCTAAGGTAACGGCTAGTTACCTGTGCAGCTCGGCCTTATGTACAGTAAAATATTCTAAATTATAAATTTTACAAAGTATGACAGTTCTGCCTTCTTATCTTGTGCTTCACTTCGTCACCTCAGCTCAGCACTTCTTTACTTCAGTTCCGTTGTCTTTAGCTGGTCCTAGTTTCGTGCTTCACCTCAGCTCCTCTTCAGTTCAGCACGGCCATACTTCATCCTTACATTAGCTTTCCTTCAGTTCAGCACAGCCTCATCTTGTCTCTCCTTTTCCTTAGTTCAGCTCAGTTCTGTTGTCTCATTTTGTTTACTTAGTCTTATTTCTTCAATGCAGTTACAACTTAGATTAGGTCGGCGCACCTTGGCTTAGCTCGGCACTTTCACGACAAGACATGAGAATTTGTGTAGTTATTTAAAGGTTGTAGTAGATCTAGAACTTTTCTATGGGTTATCATGCAATTAGTGGATATTTTTAGTAAGGTTGTAACGCATAGCGTATTTGATGAGGCCTTGTGACACTTGAATTTCGAAGCTTATGGGTCGTGGCTGGTCTGTTGTAAATGGTTTCGAAGCGTGACAGGTTTCTTGTTGGTTGTTTTTCTCATGAGGAATTGCTGCACTGAATAAAAATACTGATTGTTGTATTACATGAGGCAATTGTGATTATCCTTTTTGTATAACAAGCACAACATTGTATTAAAAAATATGCGTCAAACATGTTTTGGCCTAAGTTTTTTTTTATTATTCTGTTGTTAAGTTGCTTATGTTGAAAACGGGACGTGGACCAACTGGTAAGGTTATTGTTTTGTGACTTTTAGGTCACGGGTTCGAACTGCGGTAATAGTCTTGCACAAAGTATAAGGTAAAGCTGTGTACATCAGATCGTAAAACGATTCGGTCCTCTCACAGACCATACGTAAACACAGAAGACTAGTACATTGAGAACGCCTTTTTAAATTGCTTATGTTATATGACATCCTTTCATCTTGTTTTGGTTCTTTAATTTTCAGGAAATAGTATACACAAACATACCACTCGAATAACAAGCTGCAACATATGGAAGCAATCACTAAAAAGAACTCCTTTCCCTTTTCTTTTTTATTAAACTGATGAAAGTGACTTGAAGGGAAATTCTCACATGGAAGATGGAGTGAATAATAACGTGCCGGGCCCAATTTTCCTTAAGAGGGAATCTATTTTAAAAAGAAATTCCAGAAGAAAAAACAAACTAATATTTATAGTTTTATTGCTTCACTTTAGCATGCATATTGTTACACAAAAAAATTTCCAAGGACTGTGGCCGTTGGTCAGTTTATCCTCCAAAATGATGAAAGTGGCTTCCACAATTTCTTAATCCCAGAACTTGGACCCAAGCTCCATAGCTTGACAACTTGGTAAAGGTCACATCACTTCACTCATTTCTGTTATATTTATCTGCAAACACCATATTTGCTTCCAGTTCGTCGAATTTATGAAAAAACAATTGTTGAACATTAACTCCAGCATGTCTGTCCGAAAGAGGCATTTTATTGTGCTTTAATAGCGCACAACGGAAATATGAAGACTAGTGGCAAATTTTTATAAACAATCATCGATATGACATTTTTATTGAGTAAGATTTTCTCTTGCATGCAGACAAATGGAAATTCAACAGCTTCCGGTGGAGGTTTTGTGATGATCAGGATTTACCCAATTGATTCTATATTTTTGTTCGGACTCAGCAACGTAAAAATAGATAACCATTTATGAATGTTAACCGAATTAAACTTTTCATCTTGCCTGATCGGTTGATATTTAGTACCTAAACATTGATGAGGAAATGGAGAAAGTATTGCAGAATCCTGATGAAGAAAGTGAAGTAGAAACGGGCAAGTGAAAGTAAGCTGGAGAAAAGCAACAAGCAAATAATTCATCACGTGGAACATAAGGTTGAAGAATAAAAATCAGTTAGTTACAAATAAGGAGGTGGAACACGTTGATCAAAGGAGGAGCTGAGGGAGCAAAGTTGCAGAAAAATGAAGGATAAGAAGGCACGCGCGGGAGGAAGTTTAAAATAGAGTAAATGGACAAGAATGTTCTCAGTAGTTAAAGTTAGACAGTTTAGTGAGTAAGGGCACTATTGTAATTTTGCAATCTGTAACTAACTTCCAGCTGCTTCATCTTGTTAAATAGCAGCATTCTCTGTAACTGCATTCTGCAGAAAAATTTGGACGGTTTCCTCTGAGCAAAGCTTCTGGTGCAATCTATTCCGCAATTTCAATCTTGTGAGTTGTTCCAATTGATTGTTTGATTGTTTGATGTGCTAGTCGATCAAATTTTACATGGTATCAGAGGGATGGTATTCGGTTTTCATTGTTGTCTTGCTGTGATTTCGTCTGATTGAGTTGATTTGAATGTTTTTGAGTTTTTCCCAACAAGTCTGATTGATTGCTGATTGATTCTTGTGTCCTCACTGATTGTTTGACATACGATAAATGTTAATTCAAATGCTTCCTCTTCAAGAGGTAATCAACCGCAAGGTGTAGATAATCCTCAACAAAATCCTTTCTACATTCATCCTAATGATAGTCTCGCAATTGTCCTAGCACAACCACCACTCACTCCACATAATTATCACACATGGAGCAGTACGTTTAAGATGACATTAGTTGTCAAAAACAAAATTGGATTCATTGATGGAACGGTTGTTAAACCAACACCAACGAATCCTGAGTTTTCTCTTTGGAGGCAAGTGAACACGATGGTGCAATCGTAGATCATGAACTCTGTGTCTCATTCAATTGCACAGAGTATCATATGGTTTGATAGTGCCTTTGATGCGTGGAATGACCTTAAACTGAGATACGGAAGTACGGATCCGTTCAGGCTATCAGATTTGCTGGAAACGTTTTATGGAATTAAGCAGGATAATCTGAATGTTAATAAATACTTTACTAAATTAAAGGTTGTTTGGGAGAAATTGATGTTTGTGAGACCTATACCTATGTGTGTATGCAGAGGATGTAGGTGTGATGTAGGAGAAAAAATGAAACAATTTGTGGAAAGTGATTATGTTATCAAGTTAATAAAGGGACTGAACGAGAACTTTGATCAAGTCAAGTCGCATGTGTTTGTTATGATGCCATTGCCAGACATAAATATTACTTTTTCCATGGCATTAAAGTATGAAACAAAGGTAATGTCTGATGCAGGAGTGATGCCATTTGAAAACAATCCCACTGCCTTGATGTCTGAGGAGCAGTTAAGTGAAGGTTTCGCTAGAAATGCATATTCTGGAAGACAGCAGACTGGCGGTTACAGAAGGGGCAATGGAAAATTTTATGCTGATAGTAAAAAACTTTTTCAATGCACACATTGTGGCATGATAGGTCACACAACTGAGAGATGCTATAAGAAATATGGATTTCCACCGGGCTTCAAACAAAGAATCAGGTTAATATGGCTGAGTTTGCAGACATGGAATCACAGACATCTCAGACTGATCAACAAATGAAGGCATTTCAGTCACTAATGTTGACACCACAACAGAACCAAAAGCTTATAACTTGGCTGAACAGAATGAATGATAGCCAAGAAGGAGACACGGTTCCTGCTGGCCCCAGTACTGTCTTGTCTGCCAAGGTTGAGAAAGTAGCAGGTAACACTGTAACTAATGCTTTAAGTATATAGATTTTAGATTCAGGAGCTATTGATCACATTGCATATAGCCTATCTTTATTTTCTTCATCTGAACCTATCAGTCATGTCTCCATAAAACTTCCAAATAATATGTCTGTTCAAGCCACACATAAAGGCACAGTGGTGATAAACAAACTACTCACACTTACTGATGTCTTGTACGTGGCATCCTTTTCTTTTAATCTGCTTTCCTTGAGCAAGTTGGCTTCTAATCCCAGATTGATCATTCAAATTTATGGGCCTTCTTGTTTGATTCAGGATCAATTGTCCAAGAGGATGATTTGTTTAGCTAGACTGTCTCATGGCATGTACTACCTATGTGGTGATGCTTTGGTGACACAGCCTACTGCTTTTGTTTCTGAACATGATTCACTCTCTTTACTATGGCACTATAGACTTGGGCATGCATCTCATTCAAGAACAAAAGATGTTCGGAAGCAAGAACCCTCTATTCAAGGAGAACCTCTTCAAACACCATGTACTATTTGTCCCCTAGCTAGACTACACAAACTCACATTCCTAGTGTCTTGTTCTGTTTCTGAAAAACCATTTGATCTAATTCATGTAGATGTATGAGGGCCTAATAGGCATCCAACCATATATGCTCAAAAATATTTCTTCACCATAGTGGATGATTGTACAAGGTTTACATGGGTGTACTTGATGAAATCTAAAGAAGAAACAAGACGCATTCTACAAAGCTTTTGCTTGTATGTCAAAACTCATTTTGAAAGGCATGAAAAGACTGTGTGGACAGACAATGCCAAAGAGTTTAACATGAATGAATTCTACATGATGCATGGCATAATACACCAAACTAGCTGCGTATATACTTCATAGCAGAATGGCTTGGTGGAAAGAAAATACCAGCATATTCTATTCTAGTCGTAGCCAGATCATTGCAATTCCAAGAAACCTACCTATGTCCTTATGGGGTTTTTCTGTGCTCCATGCTACCTTCCTCATCAACATTCTTCCTACACCAGTACTTCAAATAAGTCACCTTTCCAGCTTCTCCATAATAAAATGCCCTCTATCACAATCTAAAGGTCTTTGGTCATCAAGCCTATGCCTACAATACAAATCCTCATAAGCACAAATTCTCTCACAGAGCCATATAATGTATATTCCTAGGAATTTCACAAAACACCAAGGCTACATTCTGCAGGATTTGATTACAAAGGACATTTTCATCTCCAGAGTGTCCAGTTTCATGAACTATCGTTTCCATATGCAAATAAGGGCATCAGTGCAGACAATCCTCCCTCTCAAACCACCGCCACTCCAATTTTCCCATCAACTGACAATGCCAACCCCATGCCCTTACCAGTGTCATCATTCCATTCACATCATCAACCAAATATTGATACCTCATCACCATCATTCAATGATCTCATCTCATCAACCTAACCAACTTAATCAAATCCGTCCTCCATTCCATCTTCCTCAGCTACTCCATCATCTCCAACTTTTCATCTTCTCCTTCACCACCTAGATCTTTGACTCCTGAAACTGCTTCAACACTACTAGTCCTTATTCCTGAAATACCACTAACATTTCTTGCATCTAATCCAACTCAGCCCAGAAACAGAAGGAAACCTGCCTACCTAAATGACTATCACTGTAATCAAATATGCACTGATACTTGTTCTCCTGTCAATAACACCATCTATACCCTATTGAAAACCTATTCCCTGGATCATTTAGCTCCTGAATATAAAATTATGCACTTAACATTAGTTTGTAGCAAGAACCTACTACATATCAACAGGTAGTAAAGTCAATGTGGTGGCAATAGGCCATATCTCTGGAGTTGGCAGCCTTGGATGCAAATGACACTTGGACCTTGGTACCTTTACCACCAGACAAAAGACCCATAGGCTGCAAATAGGTATATAAGATAAAATGAAGGACAGATGCAGTATAGAAAGGTACAAAACAAGGTTGGTTGCAAAGGGATACACTCAATTTCCTGGAATAGACTATGAGGACACCTTCTCTCTGTAGCCAGATGACAACTGTAAGGTTGGTTATGGCTATGGCTTCACTGAAGGGCTGGTACCTACATCAAATGGACGTCAACAACGTTTTTCTCCATAGGGATTTCTATCAAGATATCTATATGACACTACCAGATGGAGTTGACTCATCTCACCTAAACGCAGTATGCAAGCTCAATAAGTCACTCTATGGCCTTAAACAGGCCAATACGCAATGGAATGCTAAACTCACTGCCTTACTCCTCTCAGCTTGATTCACACAATCCAAAAATGATTACACTATGTTTTTAAGCAATCCTCTGACTCTTTTCTTATCTTACTGATCTATGTTGATGACATAGTGGTTGCAAGTGACTCTCTACCAGCCATTCAGACATTGAAGGCTACCCTCCATAATACATTTCAAATCAAGGACTTGGGCCCCTTAAGATACTTTCTAGGCTTAGAGATTGTCAGGTCTCAAAGGGGCTTGATGATATGCTAAAGAAAATACACGCTTTAATTGTTAGAGGAAACAGGATACCTAGCCTCATGGAACAGAACCTCAAACTTGCTCATGATGACTCAACACTGATCTCAGATGTAACTTCTTACAGAAAACTAATTGGAAGGCTATTTACTTGACCATTACCAGGTCTGATATCACCTATACGGTACAACAGCTAAGTCAGTTCCTAGACAAGACAACTGAATTACCCTAGCAGTAGCACACAGACTTCTGAGATATCTGAAGAATAGCCCAGGAAGAGCCTGTTGTTTCCCAGCATAGGGAATTTAAGACTGAAAGCATTCTCAGATGTTGACTAGGGAGCGTGTACAGAGAGTAGAAGGTCTGTGACGGGTTAATGTGTGTTCTTGGGAGAAGCATTGGTGTCTTGGAAGGCTAAGAAGCAAACTACTATTTCCAGATCATCTTTTGAAGCAGAGTATAGAGCTCTTGCCTCAACAACGTGTGAGGTTCAGTGGATTCTCTATTTGTTGAGGGATCTGTGAGTGTTTCATGAGGAACCAATTGAAATCTTCTGTGATAATAGGAGTGCAATTTATAGTTGAGAACCCTGTGTTCCATGAGAGGACGAAGCATATTGAAATAGATTGTCACATTGTGAGGGATAAATATCAAGAAGGGGTCATCATATCAATGCGTGTTAGGACAAACTTCAATTAGTGGACTTACTCACAAAAGCACTTGATTCAAGAAGGTTAGGCAATCTGACTGATTCTCTAGGGATGTACAACATATATGCTCAGTCAGGATTGAGACGGGGTGTTGAGGAAATGGAGAAAGTATTGCAGAATCCTGATGCAGAAAGTGAAGTAGAAACGGGCAAGTGAAAGTAAGATGGAGAAAAGCAACAAGCAAATAATTCAGCACGTGGAACATAAGGTTGAAGAATAAAAATCAGTTAGTTACAAATAAAGAGGTGGAACGCGTTGATCAAAGGAGGAGCTGAGGGAGCAAAGTTGCAGAGAAATGAAGGAGAAGAGGCACGCGTGGAAGTTTAAAATAGAGTAAAAGGACAAGAATGTCCATGGTAGTTAAAGTTAGACAGTTTAGTGAGTAAGGGTACTATTGTAATTTTGCAATCTGTAACTAACTTTCAGCTGCTTCATCTTGTTAAATAGCAGCATTCATTGTAACTGCATTCTGTAGAATAATTTGGACGGTTTCCTCTGAGCAAACTTTTGGTGCAATCTATTATCCGCAATTTCAATCTTGTGAGTTGTTTCAATTGATTGTTTGATTGTTTGATGTGTTAGTTGATCATATTTTACAAACATTTATGTGTCATGTCACCATCTTTCTTCATTTTCTATAATATTGGATTTTTTAGGTCTTTATAGTTATGTCTAGCAAGAATACACTTTGTATATAGCGTCTCATAATTTTTAAGAACAACTGGTGTAGAACTGAAGAAGTCCACCAGGTGTAAATTCTTAAGTAGATGATGTACGAAGAGAAATTTCCACCTTTCTTTTTGGAATCAGGGTTTCCTACCCGTTTTTCCTTGTCTATTAAAGAAGCAATATATATATATATGTTTGGACTCTTAACTTCTTTTTAACAAAGAGGACGGTACGTTTAAAATTTATTGATAAACCTCATGTACCGCGGAGGAATCCTAACTTAAAAAGGATTATAAAACGTATTTAGTAGCATCATCATGAAATTACAGTGTCATTTATGGTATGCTTAAGTTGTATTAAGCTCCTTCTGTCTTAATCTTTGACTGCATTGCTACATATTATAAGAATTTCACACTCACTGGGTTGATAGGTGGAAAACCAGCTTTTATTCGGCCACATATGAAACTGAAAATGTGTATTCAATTGATCGAACCATGTAAAACACTTGGTGGACTTCTTCTTTTTGTTATTGATTTATCAAATTAATACTGAATTTAGTAATATATAACTTGATCATCTATGCAATTCACTGAGTAACTAATACCAGATTTTTTGTTCATCAAATTTATTTAATAGGTAAACTGGAACATAGAAATTAGCTTTTTTGGTCGTTACGTTTAGAATGTATTTTAACTAATCAAAATACCAATCAAATAGAAAAATTATAATATTGATAAGAAGACGGTGGCATATATTATTGAGGGGGGAATAATATAGTACTTTATTAAGAAAACACACCTTTATAATGTGTTTGGAAGTAAACAAAGAAGTGTACAAAGAGGTTTTGACAAAACCTCCTTGTGAAACCCATGACGGTTTTGATAGAACCGACATGTATTAATTTAACCTTTGGCATACGACGGTTCTATCAAAACTGCCATTTGTTGTTTTAAAAAATAATTTTCCCATTTATTTTTTTAAAAATAATTTTTTAGTTTAATTGTACAGTTGTGTGAGCTAGCGCATGATTTCTATAGAAACATAAATTTTTTCTTAGTATACGATTTGTTTAACAATTTATTCAGATAAATGACAAGTCAGTATTTGTATGTAATTCTTACGGACGTTTTTATTAAAAATATATTTTAATTTTTAAAGTAAAGCAGAGCAGATACGAACAAGTAAAACCGGAATAAAGTAATATAAAATAAGAATAAATCAAAATAGTACAACAGTATGTCTATATACATGTTATACATATAATACAAATACACTATACATCTCAAAGGCTCCTACCGGTAAACAACATCTCTTACGTAAAAGTCGTCGCTAAGCGACTACATTGTCTAGGTGGGCTTAGATCTTCTGGCAGTTGCGACAATGGCTGTGACTCCGGTGGTGGCATATTGGGCTACCACTGTGACGGTGGCATATTGGGCCCTCGAGATGTAATCGGCATTTGTATCGCTTCCTGCTCTATGTTACACACTAGATCTTTGGCAAACATATCGCAATCGGGCATGGAAGGGATGAGATAACCAGAAATCTCAATGTCATCTTCCTGACTAGATGCATGTCTACTTTCGATGGATAGTGTCAGGAATGACGTGCCCCGGTGTGGTATCCTCCTATGTGTGCATGCCCTGATCGACCATCCGGCTGTGGCCTGTTGAGAAATATGTTTGGATAATTTTCAAAGTCATGATTTTAAGTGGTGAATACTTAAAAAATGTCACACATGGTGTTATATGTGATTAAAAGTTGAAAAAGTTAAAAAAATTGACATCGATCTCTCAGGTTGTTGCACATCGATCGATCTATGTACATAGATCTCTCACATCAATCGATCTATGTAAGGCGGACAAGTTCAAGACCTTTCTGTGAGACATCGATCTCGAAACCTGAGACACATCGATCGATCGATGTACATCGAACCCTCACTTCGATCGATCGATGTAGGTAGAGGCAAACTCTGAAACTTTCTGTGAGACATCGATCTCTGAAGCTGAGGCACTTCGATGGATCGATGTCTAGGGTTTTTAGAAATAATTTTCTAAAATGTGTTGAAATGGTTTTTTTCATTTGTATATGAATTATACATGTTCATTATGTGATTATTATGTGTTTTTGGTGATTATTACTGTCTTGTGACTAACGTGCCTTGGAAGTTTCTATAACTTACCAAAAAAGGGCAAAATTGGTATTTTGAGTTTTGTAGGAACATCACATAATGAAATATTTCAGGGATGTATTCTCATCCTATTTATCATGACAAAGGTGATATCATGAGTATTTATGACCATCAGGGTCATTTTTGAAGTTCTCTTACACCAGGGGTATTTTGGTAATTTTACCCCCGAGGGTATTTTTTGTATTTTCACTCAAGGAATCTCTTGAGCATATTATTATCTTCATTCTGGAGTTGTGTTATTATTATTTTGAAGATAATATGGTGATCTTATATATTATTCTCTCAACTGGTGATATTATTGACTATAGCTGGATATGTGACGATTTGAGATGTCACATTCTATTTTTTCTTGAAGACCCTCTTATATATGTTATAAGAGAAAATTTATCATCATTATTCAGATATATTAAAGGTGTCTAAGGTGTGGAAATGTTCTTGACATATAAGAAGAAATATTGGAGAATTTCGGTGTTACACGTTGACATAATCTTGTCAACTGTTATCTATTTATTTCTTCTTCAAAAATCTGAGTTGCTACACATATATATATGTTGAAAAACGTTTATGTTCAGTTGTATATGATGGTGTATTCATTTTGTGAGTTGGAGACAAGTGGACCAATCAAAAAGGAGCTAGTTGGCAAAATTGCCAACTTGGAAATTTCAAAAAGTGCCCAACGGCTATGGCCTTACTTGGTGAATTTTCAGCAGATATTTTTGAAGTCAAATGGAGCTCTCACATGTCCTATTATGGTGCTTGAAGTTAGGGATAATTTGGTGGCATTATCCTTTCTCATTTTATTAAGGAAAAAAATTATTTTGGAAAAAGACAAAAGTAGCCAACGGCTACTATCTCACTTTGAAGCTGAATTTTTGATTTGAAAAAGTGAAAGCTCACATGCCTATGTTTATGCCAAGAAGTTGAGGCATTATCTTCTCCTTATCATCTATTCTTGCTAAGGATAATTCAAGACAATTCCAAGTCACTTTTGAGTTGAAATTTTTGGTCAAGATAACATCCAAGGTGGACCAATCATGTTGTCTTATTTTGCCAAGTGTACAAGGCTACCAATGATGAGAAGACATTTGGAATTGATGATGAAGATGGTGACACATGTGCATTCTTATCTTCAAGGCTCAAATCACACTATAAATAGAGGCATCGGTGAAGAAGATGAAACACACTTGAAGCTCACAAGCATTTGTTGAATTGTCTAGCTTTCATCTTCATCTTCTTGTTGTTGTTGTTTTATTCATTGTAGCAAAGGTGTTCTTGTTGTATTGTGGTGAGCTACAAGCCTCTTGAGCTTCATTTGTAAGATTGATTAGCCATCTTTATAAGGCTACATCAATAGGTGTTAGAGGAGTTGCAACTAAGTGTTGCTTAGAAGGTGATTATCCAAGTCTTGAGTAGGGTTAGTGTATAACCCAAGGATCAAGCTTGGCTCTTGTTGTAAGGTGTTCATTTCATAGTGAAATCCAAGGAAAGGTTTTCCTTGGGACTGGAGTAGGTCACATTGACCGAACCAGGATAAATCCTCGGTGTTCTTCTCTTGTTTCTTTATTTCTGTTTTCTGTCCGTTTTTGACTGAAGTTTTCACCCAACTTCACACAATTTAAAAAAATAGCTAAACATTTTTAAAATTCATGATTTTTGGTGGAGTTATACTTCATACTGTTATCTTTCATTTGCAACAAGAATCACTTGATTTGAGCAAGAGAAAGTTAGTCTTTCAGTCTTTGCAAGATAACTGCTCCAATCTGGCTGCAATCTGACCAGTTTTGAGAAAACTTAAATTCTTTATTTTTAAGAATTGTTTAAGGTTAGTGCCTTTTGGAAACTTCATCTACACATCCTAAGGAGTGTTTTGATATAAAGATCAACCTTTCTGGTTGAGTATTCAAAGAGAAACACCATTTGCAAAATCAGCAACATTCTGTCCAATTCTGTCCAGATTGACCATCTGAATCTTTTATTTGTTTGAAGGGTCAAACGATCTTATTTTTGTCTGATTTTTGGACAGAGTCTTGTTAACTCATTGAAGTATAATTCTGGAAAGTTTCATAATTTTTGGAGTTGTGTACAATTATTTGTGAATTTTTAAATACGGGTTCTGAATCTGAGGTGTTACCAGATTCTGTTTTCAAAGGGGATTTTAACAAAGGGTTGTAGTATAATTTCTGCTAACCACTATTCACCCCCTCCCCCTCTAGTGGTGTTTATTACAGGTGCATGGTCCAACATTTGGTATCAGAGCCAGAACAACACCACTCAAAAGAAGCAGGATTCAACACCATACGAACAATACAAGGCCAAGAAATAACGATTCATTATATACTGCTTGTCTCAAATCCAAGGTACATACTATGGCTATTGTTTCTCACAAAGGTGAGTTGGAAGGTATGTCTACACAACGCCCTCCTCTTTTTGATGGCAATAATTTTGTTCATTGGAAACTAAGAATGAGGCTATTCTTAATGGCTATAGACATTGATTTATGGTCTATAGTTGAAGATGGGACGTACATTTCAATGAAAGTTATACAAGTTAGTGGAGTAACTCAAGAGGTTGAAAAATATAAAAGTGGATGGTCATTTGATGATAAAAAGAAAAGTCCATGAATGCTAAAGCTATGCAATTACTTTTGAATGGACTTACAACTTTTGAAGCAGGATATGTGTCAAATTGCACAAGCGCACACGACATGTGGAAATCACTTGTATTAAAGCACGAAGGTACTAGTGGTGTTAAAGAGTCAAAATAAACATGCTTATGACTGAATTAGAGACTTTCAAAATGTTGCTAAATGAATCCATAACATCTATGGATTTGAGGATTACTAATATTTTCAATGCCGTTGAAGCTTTAGGGAAGTCATTTTCGAACAGTGAAAAGGTTCAAAAAGTTCTTCGAAGCCTCCCTGCTGAATGGGATCCAAAGGTGACTGCAATCGAGGAGACAAAGTCAATCACTAAATGGATGAATTGATCGGGTCTCTTAAAGTCTATAAGGTAAAACTGAACCAACGAAAGTCTGAATCGTCTAAGTCATCCGGTAAGTCAATAGCTTTCAAAACAATCGAAACACATGCTAGTAACGATGATAGTAATAGTGATACTGAATTAGACGACGACTTGATATTGATAGCTAGAAAACTTAGAAAGTTTTTCAAACGTCCAAATAGGAATAGACAACGTAATTCTTCTTCTTCTTCTTCTTCTCAACCTAGGAAGAATAACACAAACAAATGGTATAATAAAGAATTAAAGTGTTATGAACACGGTCAAAAAGGACATATTTCATACGATTGTCCCACGAAGAAAAATAATAATAATAACAACAATAATAAACAAGCCAAAGACAAGGAGGCTCAAACGACAAAGACAAAGGAGTCTAAGGCAAGAAAAGGGAAACGAGCAATGAAGGTGAGCACATGGAGCGACTCGTCCGACTCAGAATCCGAAACTGAGGAAGCTCAAGTCTCCTTCGTATCCAACGAGGATAACGCAAGGAATGCAAGAAGGAGGCAAAGTCAAAGAATCTAAAAACCAAATAGTTTTTAGATAGTGGATGTTCGAGGCATATGACGGGGAACCCCAAACTATTCATCGAATTGGAACATATCAAGAATGGAGGAAAAGTAACATTCGGTGACAACAACAAAGGACAAGTTGTTGGAAAAGGAACAATTGGGGACCCTAACACATTTCAAATACAAAATATGTTATTAGTAAGCAATCTATCTTATAATTTACTTAGTATTTCTCAACTTATAGATTGTGGTTATAATGTCTCCTTTCTTCCCAATTCTTGTGATATAATAAAAAAAGGAGAAACGGTTTTAAAAGGAAATAGAGATGGAAATATTTATACCCTTACCTTAGATAACATGTTAGATGGTAAGGTTAAGTGTCTAATATCACATGACTTAGATGTGAATTTATGGCATAGAAGATTAGGCCATATAGGAATTTCAACCATTAGAAAATTGTCTAAGAAGAATTTAATTAGAGGAATGCCTAAGTTAGACTTAGATAATTTTCAAATGTGTGAAACATGTATTAAGGGAAAACACATTAAAGAAACCTTAAAACCGAAACATGAAGTGAGTACTAGTCATGTACTAGAATTGCTTCACTTAGACTTATTTGGTCCAAGTAGGACAAGAAGTCTAGGTGGACACTACTATGTGTGTGTCATAGTAGATGATTACTCACGCTACACATGGACATTGTTCTTAACACACAAAGACGATGCTCCATTAGCAATCGAAACCCTTATTAAGCAACTTGAAAACATTTATGAAGAAAATGTTAAAAGGATTAGAAGTGATAGAGGTGGAGAATTTAAAAACAAAGATGTAATCAAATTTTGTGAACTACATGGAATAAAACATGAATTCTCACCACCTAGAACACCACAACTCAATGGAATTGTTGAACATAAAAATAGAACGATTCAAGAAGTTGCTAGGACAATGCTTTGTGAAAATAAATTACCTAAATATTTATGGGTTGAAGTTGTTAGTTGTGCATGCTTTATTATAAATAGGCTTACTATTAGAAAGAAATTAAATAAAATGCCTTATGAATTGCTAAACAATAGACAACCTAAGATAGATTATCTTAAAGTATTTGGATGTAAATGTTTTGTGCTGAACACTAAGGATAATCTAGATAAATTTGAACAAAAGTCTATTGAATGCATATTTGTTGGGTATTCAACTAACTCAAGAGCATATAGGTGTTATAATCCTGCATCTAGAAAAATAATTGAATCCATAAATGTGAAATTCAATGAAAATGCATGCTTTGAAGTTAGTGATAAACATCAACATAAACATGAAACAAATGTTGAAAATATGTTCCTGTACTTGATCATCTAGATGCAACTCCCCTGAACAAGACATGCATGAATCCTTAGATGAAATAAATGAAGAAACTTTGCAATTGGAAGATAATGTAACTAATGATCAAATTACATATGATAATGTTCACACTAATGAAACATTTGAACAAGATGAGGGTGAACCTAGTCAATCTAGAAATTGGTGGCACCCTAGAGAATTAATCATTGGGGATCCAAGTGTTGGGGTTAGAACACGTAGAAATATAAGTCAACTTGAAGGACATAGCTTAATCTCACAATTAGAACCTAAGAATGTAAAGGAAGCCTTAGGTGATATATCTTGGATAGATGTTATGCATGAGGAATTAAATCAATTCACAAGGAACAATGTGTGGGACTTAGTACCTAAACCTGAAAACAAGTCAATAATAGGAACGAAATGGGTGTTTAGGAATAAGATGGACGAACAAGGAAACATTACAATAAATAAGGCTAGACTAGTCGCACAAGGTTATGATCAACAAGAAGGAATAGATTATGAAGAAACCTTTGCACCCGTTGCACGACTAGAAGCAATTAGGTTGTTACTTGCTATTGCAAGTCTAAGTAACATTAAACTCTTCCAAATGGATGTCAAGAGTGATTTCTTGAATGTAAGAGGTGTTTGTCAAACAACCCCTGGATTCGAAGATCCAAAGAATCCTAACAATGTTTATAAGCTTAAGAAAGCTCTATATGGTTTGAAACAAGCTCCAAGAGCTTGGTATGATAGATTTGCAAACTTTCTTATTGCAAATAATTATCAAAGGGGAACAATAGACAACACATTATTCCTAAGAAGAAAAGATAATGATGTGTTAATAGTTCAAATCTATGTAGATGATATAATCTTTGGTTCAACCAACCCTACCTTAGTAAAAGACTTCGAAGAGTGTATGAAGTCAGAATTTGAAATGTTAATGGTAGGAGAATTGAACTACTTCTTAGGACTTCAAATCAAACAAACCCCTCAAGGAATTCACATTAGCCAACTTAAGTACGTCAATGATATGATTAAGAATTTTGGTTTTGAAGAGTTGAAACCTACAACTACCCCCATGAGTGTTAGTACCAAACTTGATAAGGATGAAAATTTAAAACCTCTTGATGACACACTCTATAGGTCTATGATTGGATCACTGTTATACTTAACTGCATCAAGACCTGATATCATGTTTAGTGTGTGTATGTGTGCTAGGTTTCAATCTTGTCCTAAGATATCACATTACAATGCAGTGAAAAAGATATTTAGATATCTTAAGCATACACCTCACTTAGGACTGTGGTATGATAGAAACGCTAAGTTGGAATTACACGCATATAGTGATGCTGATTATGGTGGTTGCAAGTTAGATAGAAAATCCACTAGCGGTACTTGTCAATTCATAGGAACCAACTTGTCTTGGTTTTCTAAAAAGCAAGCTAGTGTAGCTCTTTCTACCACTGAAGCCGAGTATATTGCTTTGAGTTTATGTACTACCCAAATACTTTGGCTTAAACAGCAACTTAGTGATTTTGGCATTAAAATGAAAAAGATTCCAATTTTCTGCGATAGCACAAGTGCAATCAATCTTTCTCTGAATCCAGTGCTTCATTCTAAGGCCAAACACATTGAGGTGCGATACCACTTTTCTTCGCGATCATGTTCAAATGAGGATATAGTGATAAACCATATAAGAACTGATCATCAAATTGCTGACATCTTCACCAAACCCCTTAATCAAGTCACTTTTGAAAACTTACGAGCCAAATTAGGCATGATGACTTACGATACCATTGCGTAGTTCTATCTTTTGCATGATATGCAAAATAAAGGGGGAGATAGAATAAGAACATGATTTTAGTTTGGTAAGTCATGGTGAATTATATGCTAAGTTTTAATTGGTATAAATCTTGGAGCATAGGTTAAGGGGGAGAGTATGAGTTGAGTGGGAGCAACATACTATTTAAAAGTTGAATGAAAACATTTGGTTAAACTTTTTAAACTTTTGGTTATAAGTTGTGACATTAAAATCATGTTAGGTTTTTTTGAAAATCATCCAAAAGGGGGAGAATGTTGAGAAATATGTTTGGATAATTTTTAAAGTCATGATTTTAAGTGGTGAATACTTAAAAAATGTCACACATGGTGTTATATGTGATTAAAAGTTGAAAAAGTTGACATCGATCTCTCAGGTTGTTGCACATCGATCGATCTATGTACATAGATCTCTCACATCGATCGATCTATGTAAGGCAGAAAAGTTCAAGACCTTTCTGTGAGACATCGATCTCTAAACCTGAGACACATCGATCGATCGATGTACATCGAACCCTCACTTCAATGTTAAGATGTAGAACGTTTTGATGATGAAAAGATGTTTTGAATGAGTTAAAATTATGTTTAATATTTGATGCAAATAGGCAAAACACATTATGTCCAAAGATGGTTGAGATTGGAAGACTGGTTGACATCGATCTCTCAAACAGGGGACATCGATCGATCGATGTACTTCAGCCCCTGACATCGATCGATCGATGTCTGTCTGAGAACATCGAACCCTCAACCACAAGGACATCGATCGATCGATGTCACTTCATCCCCTGACTTCGATCGATCGATGTTGAACTGAACTTCGATCTCTAAACCTGGTGACATCGATCGATCGATGTCACTTCAGCCCCTGACATCGATCGATCGATGTCTGACTGAGTACTTCAGTCTCTAAACCTGTGACATAGATCGATCGATGTCCTGCAGAATTCAAATTTTTTGAACGTTAGAATAAAATCCAAGGTTGATTTTCAAGGTTTTCTCTTTCCAATCTTCTTCAAACTTCTTGTGGACTTTAACCCAACTTGTTACATGCTTCCTTGACTATTGTATACATGTCTAAGATTCTCTAGGGTGGCTATCCAAGATCAAATCACTCCATAGGGTGGCTAAAGACTATTTTGGCATTGTCTTGACATTTTTGAAGATGAAGACTTGGTGGAAGGCCTCAAAAACGTGGTGAACTTCATCTATAAATAGAGGAAGCTTGGATGAAGCAATTACACACTTTCAACATCATCTAGCTTCATTTACATTGTTGTATTTCTCTCATACTTGTAAATTTGTTTAAAGCTTGTCTAGCTTTCTTTGATCTTCATTGTTTGTATATTGAGAGAAAGAGAGTCAAGCACAAGAGGAACCATAAATATTTGATCTCTAGCTTGTGCTTAGACTTGTGAGAAAGTGTGAACCTTACTATATATCTTCAACCCATTGTGAGAAGTTCTTGAGAGAACTTTTGTTGAAGTTGTGAGGAAGCAAGAAGTTGTTCTTGCTAAGAGCTGTAGTTGTTGTAGTTGCACAAGTGTGTTGTGCAAGAAGTTGCTGTTGTTGTTGCTTACACTAAAGTGTTAGTAAGTGTTGCTGTGGTTGTTCTTATTGTTCATAATAAGAAGAGTAGTTGTTGAAAATCCACTTTGGAAACAAAGTGGTAGTGGAGTAGAATCATTTACGATTCGAACCACTCTATATCCGGTGTACTCTTTCATTGTCTCTCATCTCCAATTCTTGCTCTGATTTTGAATATCTTTTTGAGTTGAGAAAAACAAGAAAATTCCGCAAAAGAGCCAAACACTCTATTCACCCCCCCCCTCTAGAGTGTATTTCGGACCTTACAATTGGTATCAGAGCCTAACCTTGATTGCTTGGCCAATCTTTGCAAGTAGCAAGGTTAAAGATCATGGCAACCAACCTCAACCTCAACCTCTTCATCTCCTAAGCCTACTGCACTATTTTTCCGGATCAAACACTAAAGCTCCTATGTTTGATGCCCAAAACTATTCTTTGTGGAAATTTCGAATGATCAATCATTTGAAAGGCTGTGGATTTGATATATGGAGAGCTGTTGTCAAAGGAATTGAAGTTCCAATGATTACCAACTCAAAAGGAGAATCAATGTTTAAAGATGAGGATGACTACACCGACGAAGAGAAGATAAAGTTCGCCATCAATGGCAAAGCTTTTGACATTCTCTCAAGTGCTCTAACCACCACTGAGCTCATTAGACTCCAAGGTCTTGAAACAGCCCGAGGCATGGAAAAGGCTTGAAATGATACATGAAGGAACTGAGCAAGTAAGAATGGCCAAAAGACTCATGCTCATGAAGGAGTATGAGATGTTCGGAATGAAGAGTGGTGAGAAGATTGAGGAGACAATCGATCGATTCACACGAATAGTGAATCAACTCTCCATGGTTGACAAGAAAATCTCAAACGAAGACCTTGTCTCAAACTCCTCAACTTCCTTGCCAAGAATGGACACCCAAAGTCACCGCCATCACCGAATCAAAGAATCTCAAGACTCTTACTCTTGATGAGCTATCCGGTAATCTTCTTACTCATGAAATTCTTATTGATGAACAAAATAGGATGAATCCCATCAAGCCTACACAACATCACACAAAGGATTGGTGGTAGAGTCCGATGATCGGATGAGGAAGTTGCCTTCTTGTAAGAAAATTTAGAAGAATGGCAACTAGAAACAAAGCTCAAGCAAGAAAGTTTTTCAAGAAACCATCTAAAGAAAAAGAAGCAAGTGAAAATTGCTATAGATGTGGTCGACCCGGTCACTTCATTGCCGATTGCCACGTAAAAGAGCCACAAAAGCAAGAAAAGAAGGTCTTTCCTCAAAAGAAGAAGCCCTCAATGCGGAGGTAACCACGTGGGATGATCTCCTTTCGGAATCGGAAGGAGAAGAGAGTGAAGATCAAGGTGTTGGACTTGTGCAATGATTGAAAATCCAAAGGTTCAACATACTTGTCTTATGGCGATTGAAGATGACCTTGAGGTAAATTCTAATCCTTCAAATTTGCATGATGAAATAGGAGACTTGCAAGATGACTTTGAAAATTAAATTTGAAATATAAGCATTTAAGAAAGAATTCAAGAAATGCATTTTAGAAAATAAGAGCTTGCATGACAAAAATATTTTGATGTTTCAAGAGCTGATATCATACTTACTA
This sequence comes from Eustoma russellianum, assembly GCA_036186865.1. NCBI lineage: Eukaryota > Viridiplantae > Streptophyta > Magnoliopsida > Gentianales > Gentianaceae > Eustoma > Eustoma russellianum. The sequence goes on along the minus strand of AP025047.1, from coordinate 9,432,489 downwards.
TAAAACCTACAAGATATGCAAAAACCGTTAGCTCTTGAAAATGAAGAAATTAGAAAAGAATGTGAAAAAACTAAATTAGACTTACAAAGACTAACAAATGAAAAACAACTTAGACATACTACTTGGAAATCAAAGAATTGGAAATGATAAATCCGGTTTAGGATTTAACTCATCATCTTCTATTAAACCTAAGTCCTTAAAGAAAAAGCAAACAATAGAAAACACAACAAAATTATCATCTTCTAAACCAAAGCTGTACCCACTGTTTTATTGCAACAAGCTAGGACATGTAAAGAAAGCATGTAGAGCTCGATTTGAGAGCACATATGTTTGGAAGCCTAAGGGTCGAAAAACTAACCCTAAAGGACCCAACCATCAAAGGGTACCAATGCATACATCTTTTGGTTTTGTAGGCTCTCAAGATAAATGGAGTAGCCAAAGAAGAAGGAACCAAATGGCTTATGGACAGCGGATGTTCAACTCACATGACCGGAGACAAGACGTTGTTCACCAAGCTCAAGCTCCAAGATGGTGGAACGGTGCATTTTGGCAATGGGAGAGCCAAAATCCTTGGACATGGAGAAATTGGTAATTCTTCCTTTACTATTAATAATGTACTATATGTAGAAGGGCTTAAGTATAATTTGATAAGTGTTAGCCAACTATGTGATGCTAATTTTCAAATTGAGTTTGTGAAAAGAAAATGTGTTGTGAAAAAGAACGATAAGATTGTTTTCGAAGCTATTCGTAAAAATGATGTTTACAAATTTAGCACACATGATTTGATATCACAAAATGTTTCTTGCCTAGTTGCCAAAAATGATTTGACTCAACTATGGCATAGACGACTTGGACACATTAGTTTTAAGAATTTCAAAGAGATTTGCAAAAATGAAAAGTCCAAGGTCTTCCAAAATTGAATTTCGAAAACCATGGCTTATGCGACACTTGTCAAAAGGCAAAACTTGTTAAAACAAGTTTCAAGCCCAAAAGTGAAATCTCCACCACCAAACCTCTACAATTGCTTCATATGGATTTGTATGGGGATATTGGTACAGCAAGCTAAGTGGAAAACATTACACCTTTGTGGTGGTAGATGACTACTCTAGGTACACTTGGGTAATGTTCTTAGCTAAAAAGAATGATGCATGTCAAGAATTTATAAAGCTTTGTAAGAGATTAGAAAATCAAAGAGAAGACACAATTAAGGAAATTAGAAGTGATAGAGGTGGTGAGTTTGATGGAGAGTTTCAAGAATTTTGTGTATCCAAAGGGTATGGACACAATTTTTCAGCTCCAAGAACTCCTCAACAAAATGGTGTTGCGGAAAGGAAAAATAGAACACTTCAAGAAATGAGTAGAGCCATGCTAAACGAATTTGAGCTACCCAAATATTTTTGGGCCGAAGCGGTAAATACCGCTTGTCATGTGATCAATAGAGTTTATTTGAGACCATTTCTCAAAAAGACTCCTTATGAGCTTTGGAAAGGTAGAGTACCAAATATTGGTTATTTCAAGGTTTTTGGTTGTAAGTGTTTTATACTTAACACCAAAGACAACTTGGATAAACTCGACTTCAAAGCGGATGAAGGAATCTTTATGGGTTATGCTCAAAATAGCAAAGCATTTAGAGTATATAATAAGAGAAGTATGAAAGTTGAAGAATCAATTCATGTCAAGTTTAGTGAATTCATTGATGATAAGTCAAACGATAATAATGATGATGATGAAGATGAAATAATCGAAGTAAGTCATATAGAAAAATTTGAGAATCCAAAAGGTAATATTGTCATCGACCTTAGGATTGATCCACTTGAACCTAAGGTTGAAGATGAAGAAGTAGGAGGGGATACCTCAAATTTGCCGGATTCATATAAATATAGGAAAGATCACCCTAAAGAGTTGATACTAGGTGAAACTAGCCAAGGTGTAATGACAAGGAGAAAATTCAATGAAAATGCCTTCATTTCACAAGTTGAGCCTAAAAATATAAAAGAAGCAATAAATGATGAAGATTGGGTATTAGCTATGCAAGAAGAATTAAATCAATTTGAAAGAAGTGATGTGTGGGAATTAGTTGCTAAACCTAGTGATCATCCCGTAATTGGCACTAAATGGGTATTTAGAAACAAATGGATGATAAAGGAAACATCACTAGAAACAAAGCTAGGTTAGTAGCCCAAGGCTATAGGCAAGAGGAAGGCATAGACTACATGATGAACTTTTGCCCCCGTGGCTAGGTTAGAAGCTATTAGGATGTTATTAGCATATGCATGCTATAAGGATTTCAAACTATATCAAATGGATGTGAAATCCGCATTCTTGAATGGAATAATTCAAGAAGAGGTCTATGTAGCTCAACCTCCGGGGTTTGAAAATCATGATTATCCAAATCATGTTTTTAGACTCAAAAAGGCCCTTTATGGACTTAAACAAGCTCCTAGGGCTTGGTATGATAGATTAAGTAACTTCCTACTTGAAAACGAGTTTTCAAGAGGAAAAGTCGACACTACTCTTTTTATTAAAGAACAAGGAAACCATCAATTGCTTGTTCAAATTTATGTGGATGATATCATATTTGGTGCTACTAATGATTCTCTTTGTAAGCATTTTGCTAAATTGATGGAAGGAGAATTTGAAATGAGCATGATGGGTGAACTCAACTACTTTCTTGGTCTACAAATCAAGCAAACTCAAGATGGAGTGTACATATCTCAAACAAAGTATACGAAGGATTTGCTCAAGAAGTACAAATTCGAGGATGGAAGAAGTGTGAGCACTCCGATGAGCACAAGTACAAAGCTTGACAAAGACGAAAAAGGAAAGCCGGTTGAGGTAACAAATATAGGGGTATGATTGGTAGTTTACTTTATTTGACCGCTAGTAGGCCGGATATTTTGCATGCTGTGTGCTTATGTGCTAGATTTCAAAGTATGCCTAAGGAATCGCATTTAGTTGCCATTAAACGTATCTTTAGGTATTTAAAAGGAACTTTGAACTTCGGATTGTTTTATCCCAAAAATGGTTGTTTTGATCTAAGAGGATATAGTGACTCCGACTATGCCGGAAATCTTGTTGATAGGAAAAGCACCTCCGGGACATGTCAATTCCTTGGAGATTGCTTAGTTTCTTGGTTTTCCAAGAAACAAAATAGTGTGTCACTTTCCACGGCGGAATCCGAATATGTATCGGCCGCTTCGTGTTGTGCACAACTACTTTGGATGATCAACACCTTGAACGATTACAATGTTAAGTTTGAAAAAGTTCCCATCCTATGTGATAATACCTCAGCCATAAGTATAGCACAAAACCCGGTTCATCATAGTAGAACAAAACACATTGAGGTGAGACATCACTTCATAAGAGATTGCATCCAAAAAGGATTGGTATGCGTTGAGTTCGTTCCAACAAATGACCAACTGGCGGATATCTTTACCAAATCCCTTCCCACCGAGACGTTCGAATCAATTAGAACAAGATTGGGAATGATAAACATTGGTTAAAGGGTTAAAAATGTCAAAATTACAGATTCTGCATACATAGATCGATCTATGTAAAATTTCAGAGAATGATGTCTATAAAGACATCGATCGATCGATGTTCAGGACATCGATCGATCGAAGTCCCTGACATCGATCGATCGATGTCAGCGGGACAGGCTATAAAACCTGCAAAAACGCCTCATTTTTCATTCCAACACGAACCCTAAGCTTCTCTCCTGCGAAATATATCTCTCATTCAACCAAATTTTCAATCTTCTCTCAAGCTATTCTTTTTATCAATCCTACTCAAATCTACATCAATCTTCAATCTCTAACCAAATCATCTAGCATTTTCTTGCCCTAATTCTCTCAAATGGCTCCAAGAACCAAGAATCATCCCAAGAGACAAAGAACTTCACAACAACAAACTCCAACGGGTCCAAGAACAACAGGATTACGGAAGCAACCAGAGCCATCTCAAGAACATCTAATTCGTGAGGTAAGAGAAAGTCTTCACATTCGAAATTTTCCCTGGCTTAAAACTGGAGAATATGAGAATGCATAGCACACCTCTAGGATTAGGCATATACACTCATATATCTCAGAGAGCCCAATTATTATTCACTGAATGGGAAAATAGCAATAGGTCTACCATTCCATCAAAAGTGCTCAAAATTGAGGACATTTTGAGCAATGCAGAATTGAGACCTATAATTGATTTGTTGTATGCTCAAAACTGGATGTTTTTATGGGATTCATCTGAGATGGGAGCTATGTCTACTCGTTATACCCGATTGTTCTATGCCAATTTTTGGATTGACTATCTAAATGGAAATCCATTTTCTTGAATTCTTTATTGATGGTCAAGTAGTCTCCTTTCACACTGCACAAATCAATGCTATTCTTGGTACACCTAATGAGGGATTCAAGGATTTCGATCCTTGGAAGTGGGATTTTAACAAATACCAAGTGACTGAAAATGAAGTCAAAACCTTTCTTGGATTTCACCCGACAAAGAACACAAATGATATGCCCTTGATACATAGAGTCTTGCTTGCAATAGTTACCTTTTGTGTAAATGGAAAATCAGCCAAACTTCCCAGCAACCTAGACTTCTACATTACATACCGCATAGCCAGGCGAGAGCAGGTAAATTTTGGAGAAGTATTCTTTGAAAACGTGTTGGAGGCGGTCACGAAGAAATCGAAAGCACTTCCTTACAGTAATCTGATATATAGATTATTGAAAATTCAAATCTAGTACTGGATGTTGAATACGAAGAGGCGATTACGAATAAGGATTATTACACCAAATCTAACATCCAGCAGATTCTTAAGTCAAGAAAGGAAGCACAACGACGGGGTGGTGCTCAGGATTCGGAGGAATATGAGCTGAAAATGAGCCGGAAATACCACCACACCCCACTGAGCCAACCGTTGAACCCCAACCTAACCCTCCAAGTCCTACATCTCGAATAGACAAAGGCAAAGCCCCAATGGAGCAAGACAGTGAATCCGGGATGATTTCGATATTGAATACGAGATAAATGACATCCAACGCACTCTTGGTCAATGGGGTGAAGACTTGACCAAGGAGGCTGTTCGTATAGATGATTTGGAGAAAGGCTATACGACTTCCAAAACCGCTTGAAATCGCTGGAAACAAAGGTGGACACGGAAGTCAAGACACTCCAAACTGAGCTGAACGTGCAAAAGACCAAGTATCAGAAATTGAAAACCAAGCTCAAAGCCGCTCTCTCCGGACTATGTTTCTCCTCCGATGAGGAGTAGTTCTTGATGATTTCCCCTTCCCTCGTTCTTATGCTAGTTTTTGAAAGTTTGAGTTTTGTATCTCAAAACTTGATATTCTCTTCATAACCTTTATATTTCCGTGTTGGTATTTCTATTTTTTTTTTGATGCTTTCAAAAAGGGGGAGAAGTTTTTTAAGTAGTATTGGCATGCATGCTTTGATATCATTATCATGTTTTGGCATTGTTTTGGTATTGTTAGCATAAAAATTAATATGTTGACATGATTTGGTCTTAACATGAATTGTTTTGCCTAAAGTTTTTAAGTAGTATTGGCATGCATGCTTTGATATCATTATCATGTTTTGGCATTGTTTTGGTATTGTTAGCATAAAAATTAATATGTTGACATGATTTGGTCTTAACATGAATTGTTTTGCCTCAGCTTGATATAGCCTTGGGATGCTAGCTACTGATATGTTTTGGCATGATGGATTGTTGGGAAGCAAATTGGATATTAACATGGCATGTGTTGGTTGGACGTGATAGCATGTTTTGGATAGGCTTGGTATTAAAAGTCACTTGATAGCGTTACATATTGAAATAGTGAAATACAAACTTGATGCATAATTTGGAGGGGGAGCATGTGGGTAGATGGTAAGAAAGCATGACTAAGGGGGGAGTTGTAGAATTATAAAAACATCTTTTGGATTGTGGTTTGAATCATCAAAAAGGGGGAGAATGTTAAGTTGTAAAACGTTTTGATGATGAAAGATGTTTTGAATGAGTTAAAATTATGTTTAATATTTGATGCAAAAATAGGCAAAAACAATTATGTCCAAAGATGGTTGAGATTGGAAAGTCACTCGTTGACATCGTCTCTCAAACAGGGGACATCGATCGATCGATGTACTTCATGCCCCTGACATCGATCGATCGATGTCTGACTGAGACATCGAACTCTCAACCACAAGGACAATCGATCGACGATGTCACTTCATCCCTGGACTTCGATCGATCGTGTTTCGAACTGAGCTTCAGTCTCTAAACTAGCAGTAGACCATCATTCGATCGATGTCACTCAGCCATGGACATCGCATCGCATCGATGTCTGATGATTACTTCAGTCTACTTAAACCTGGTGACATACAGATCGATCGATTAGTCCTCCTAGAATTCAAATTTTTTCTTGACGTTTAGAATCCAATCCAATGTTGATTTTCATAGGTTTTATACTTTCCAATCTTTTCAAACTTCTGCGTAGACTTTAACCCCAACTTATTACATGCCCGACCTTGACTATTGATTAAATTGTCTAAGATCTAAGGGTGCGGCTATACAAGATCAAATCACTCCATAGGTGGCTAAAGACTATTTTGGCATATGTCTTGACATTTTTTGAAGATGAAGACTTGGTGGAAGGCCTCAAAAAACGTGGTGAACTCATCTTATAAATAGAGGAAGCTTGGATGAAGCAATCACACACTTTCAACATCATCTAGCTTCATTTTACATTGTTGTACATTTCTCTCATACTTGTAAATTTGTTCAAAAGATTGTCTAGCTTTCTTTGATCTTCATTGTTGTATATTGAGAGAAAGAGAGTCAAGCACAAGAGGAACCATAATTATTTGATCTCTAGCTTGTGCTTAGACTTGTGAGAAAGTGTGAACCTTACTATATCTCTTCAACCCACTGTGAGAAGTTCTTGAGAGAACTTTTGTTGAAGGTGTGAGGAAGCAAGAAGTTGTTCTTGCTAAGAGCTGTAGTTGTTGTAGTTGCACAAGTGTGTTGTGCAAGAAGTTACTGTTGTTGTTGCTTACACTAACGTGTTAGTGTAAGTGTTGCTGTGGTTGTTCTTATTGTTCATAATAAGAAGAGTAGTTGTTGAAAATCCACTTTGGAAACAAAGTGGTAGTGGAGTAGAATCATTTACGATTCGAACCACTCTATATCCGGTGTACTCTTTCATTGTCTCTCATCTCCAATTCTTGCTCTGATTTTGAATATCTTTTTGAGTTGAGAAAAACAAGAAAATTCCGCAAAAGAGCCAAACACTCTATTCACCCCCCTCCCCTCTAGAGTGTATTTCGGACCTTACACTTTATTCCATCATATTCCAAAGTCAAGAAAAAATGTGTCCTTGACTCCATTGAAAATGGAAAATGGAGTTAAAACAACTAGAGTTTGAAAATTGTATAGAAAGGTTCAATAGATCAGTAATTATCACAATAAAGTTTGAAAGTTAGAAAGAAAGGTTCAAGAGATCAATAATTATTACGAATTCTGCAAGAAAGAAAGAAAAATTAGAAAATTCTAATGAACATTGATAGTAATTTAAACTTACATAATTAATCAAAATAATTCAACGTGCTTACGCATCCATTAAAATTATACGAAGATCATTTTTTTCCATAGTATCCGGATCTAGTTTACCAATAACAATTTATGACTTAAATTTCTTATATACTTTTAAATCTAAAATTGAGCTATGTAACTTTCTTAAATTTATCGAATGGTCTTTTTTCTTTTAATTACTAAACGCTCAGGAAAAAAAAAGCTGGTTGCATTAAAAAATCAATGGTTGCGTGTATGCATTATTCCTCTCGTTTGTATATTTTTATACATAAAATATAGGTTATACATTCAAAATAAAAATTTAATTATTCAATCTTCTTTATAATTACTATAACCATTTGTTACGCCAATCAACCCAGATAATTTGTCCGACCAAACGACTCTGCCATTCAAAGTGGACAATAGACAAAACACAAAACAATACACAGCGCGCGCGCGCGCACACACACACATATATATATATATATATATATATATATATATATATTTATATTTATATATATATATATATATTTATATATTTATATTTTTTACACCCAGATATATTGACGCCGTCATAGGTATTTTCACGTAATATATGAGTTCCATCACATATGATGATTATTTTTCTCTTTTTTTTCTTTTCTTTTAATTGTTGTGTTTTGAGCCAGCAACTGATATGTCGTTCTCAATAGTTTTATTTAGCTCGGTATGTTATATTCGTCTAATAACAACTCAATCGGCCATCGGCCACATATCCTTCCAAACTCTGTCCTACAAAAGCTGGGGCATTATTTAATGTGTTTTCAAAAAGACTTTCTAACGTATACTTATTCTTGGTCATTAAAGATAGGTAAAATTGGAGTTAAAGACAACTAAAGCTGGAAAAATCGTAAAGAAAGGTTCAATAGATCAATAATTATTAGAATATGTTGGACCGTGCACCTGCAATAAACACCACTAGAGGGAGGGTAAATAGTGGTTAGCGGAAATTACACTACAACCCTTTGTTAAAATCCCCTTTGAAAACAGAATCTGAGACCACCTCTGATTCAGAAACCCATTTTTTGAAAAATTCACAAATAAATGTACACAACTCCAAAAATCGTGAAACTTTCCAGAATTGAACTTCAATGTGTTAGCAAGACTCTGTCCAAAAATCAGATACAAATAAGATTGTTTGACCCTTCAAACAAATAAAAAGATTCAGATGGTCAAACATGACAGAATTGGACAGAATGTTGCTGATTTTGCAAAATGTATTTCTCTTTGAATACTTGACCAAAAAGATTAATCTTTATATCAAAATACTCCTTAGAAAGTCTAGTTAATGTTTCCAAAAGGCCCTGACCTCAAACAATTATGGATAAATATAGAATTCAAGTTTTCTCAAAACTGGTCAGATT
>AP025047.1:9408064-9418942 GCA_036186865.1 Eustoma russellianum | reverse complement strand
CCCCCGCCCCCTTATCCCCTTTATTTGGACAAGTTTATCGTTTGATTGACCTATACCAATTGTTAAATAACGACTATTGCAGCTGAGAAGTCAATGACTAAATCGACTGAAGCAGGGGCCGATGGTCTTGCCCAGCATGGAAATTTTGGATCCAAGAAGTGTCTTTCAGATTCTTGTGGCACAAATGGTGTATGGGGTTGCATTGATGACAACGACTGTGGACATGTCATCGTCGGAAATTTTCTTATTTTATTGCGCATGCAATAACGTCTCAGGTTATTGTTACGACAATTACGGGTAATTAACTGGTGAGTATAATGTTTCAATAACTTTCTGAAGTCTAAATGAGTGTATGCTGAAACTACTTCTTCATGTTTTATGTTTTAAAACACTTCCTTTTTATGAATAGTGCAAACTGATTACTCCCATGTTACTGCTCGCCGTATATTTAGATATATGGGAGATTTCTTTTAAATATTCGTATACATAGCTTGTTGCATAAGGGAAAAAAAAAAGAAGCTGCTCCATAGATTTTAATTTAATGGATGCTGGAAATATTGGATACTCATATTTGAAATAATGATAAGTATCCAACCATAAGATTTGTTTGGTTGGCATCGGAGATCGTTCAAGTTTTGGTTTGTACAGGTGATAATTGATGGAGGTGGAGCTACTGCTACTGTAGGCGCAAACTACTTTCCTCCGAGAACAAGAAGCTAGAAAAAGACCAAACCAGTGATGAATTATGAAATTACCAAACTCTGCTGTGTGCTTTGGTTAGAATTGTGAAATTACCAAACTCTGCAGGCAATTTGACAAGAATCTTATACATTAGTATCTCGTTATTTTAATGTAACCTCTGTCTGTTGAGATAATGAACTACATTTCTCTAGAATGTTTTGAGAAGTCTTACATAAGTTTGTTTTGTTGGAATTTACATAGTAAATCCATTACCCGAGGATTGCTTAAGAGAACACAAAAGCAAAGAAAATAAATGCGGAAGTGTACCTTGCTCCATTGGTAAACGCTGTATGGGTTCTAACACGCCCGACAACTGTGTCTTCCAAGGGATTGCATGAACCCACCAGTTGTTGAATCCACTAATGAAATATCAACAACTACCACTACTATTCCGATGGAGAGAATAGGTAGTGTGTTTCCCTCGAAAGTGTTTTATACATATATAAAATATATATATGTACGTTCTTTGCAAATGTGCAAAGAAACAAAACCCTTCTGAAATTTGCAAATGCAAAGCAACGAAACCAAATGTTGTTCTGTAAGTGCAAAGCAACCAGGGAAAATTTACCTCTGCAGACTTTGCAAAGAACTTTTACAATTAACGAAAACAAGGTTTTGTAAAAGCCAAAAAACTCTCTGCATTTGTTCCACACTGCTTTGCACATTTATATAGTTGCCAAAATGCAATGAATTTCATTACTCAATTTCAAACGTTGCAAATGCATTACTGAACATAAATTGCAAACAGCCGTTGCAAACGTTTGAATACAACGTTTGAAACCTTTAAATATGAAACGGAATTTTAATATATATAATAAATTATATATATTAAATAGCTTATTTAAAACACTTCGAGAAGAATACTTGTGGGCTCTTGTCCCTCAGGGACCAGATGTCATTAATAATACGGTCTCGACTTTACGAGTCCTACCATCAAGGACTGTAACCGTATGACTGTCTACACATTTAGTGGTCCATTCAGATTACACTTTGTATCCACTAATATACCGAAGTGATCACTTAACATGTGGATACGAACAAATATTATGTAACATTAGTAACATATAATATATAACATACATAAGTCCACATATATTTGATATGTAACTTTAGTCACACGTGTCGTGCACTACACGTATGAGCATATCAAATCCAACAATCTCCCACTTGGACTATGTATGTTTATGTTACTTGTTTGAGCTCCTTTATTGAATGGCCAATAGTGTAATCAACTTAGTCCGGTCCACTCAGTCAATGCCAATAAAAGAAACAAGCATTACGTCGCCACACTTATGAGTGACGGGTCCCGAATCATGAATCATGATACCAACATTAACTGAATGACATGGATGCTAGAATGGATGTGTAGTGTGGAAATTACATGCTATGTGATCCTACTTGGTCCTACTTAATGAGATTAACAGAATCCAGAATGAAAGTCGCAATTAATGTACAATCCTGAAACTGCAGTACAACTCAAAAACTGTAGTGTACATTATAATGAATGTCTGAAACAATGTCCTTCATTGAGCACTACGAAATGTAATCAACAGACTTCCACTAAAGCTGAATATCTTTGGCTGTACCAATACCTATACGAGTCACATGCCCGTGAAACACCATAGGTATTACCCCTTTGGTCAAGGATCAGCCACCACAAGATCTATGCCTATGTGCTCAATGCAAATCAGACCATTCTGAATTATCTCTTTAACAGTCAGACACTTACTGTCTAAGTGTTTCGACTTAGACGAACTCCGGTTGTTGTTTGAATATAGCACCACAGAGTTATTGTCACAATAGACTTTCAGAGGTCTCTGAATAGTCTCTACAATACGCAGCTCTGTGACAAAGCGAAGCCATATCGCTTGACTGGAAGCATGGTAGCATGATCCATACTCAGCTTCCATTGTAGATGATGTAACACCATAGGTATTACCCCTTTGGTCAAGGATCAGCCACCACAAGATCTGTGCCTATGTGCTCAATGCAAATCAGACCATTCTGAATTATCTCTTTAACAGCCAGACACTTACTGTCTAAGTGTTTCGACTTAGACGAACTCCGGTTTTTGTTTGAATATAGCACCACAGAGTTATTGTCACAATAGACTTTCAGAGGTCTCTGAATAGTCTCTACAATACGCAGCTCTGTGACAAAGCGAAGCCATATCGCTTGACTGGAAGCATGGTAGCATGATCCATACTCAGCTTCCATTGTAGATGATGTAACCAGCGATTGCTTTGTACTTTTCCATGAGATAGCACTTCCTGCCAGCAAGAAGATGTAGCTGCTGGTGGACTTCATGCTATCCTAACATCCACCAAAATCGGAATCTATGTATCCAATGATCTCTAACTTTTTATATTTCTGATACATCAGTATGTAATGTTTTGTTCTTTGTGGTACACACACTCGTCAGCCTGATTTACCTCAAAACTGAATGAGGTAAAGACTTGTGCGAACTTAAAATACCACTTTTGAGACACCTGCTTTAGTCCATAAATGGATTTCTTAAGTCGACAAACCATTCTTTTTCTTTTTGATCTCCCACTTCAAAACGAGGTGGTTGAATCATGTATATGGTTTAGTCGATGTCACCATTTAGAAAAGCAGTTTTAACATCCATTTGATGTAACTCGAGGATCGTCTTAGTGGTACATATTCTTGAGGTATTGATGGTTCCTCAACCGCATCAGTAGTTCCTCGTTCATCAGAAACGATTACCATAGGTTCTTGTGGACCAGAACTACTAGGGATTAGATCGTTAGATGTGTGTATCTTTAGTAGAATCTCATCAATGATTGGTTCGATTCGCATATTTACACCATCAGAACGATCTTTTTCTAATTCGGTGATCTGCTGATGCAAACCATTTCCCCCTGGAACCGAGATATCCTCAAAGAACTATGCTGAATTTGTCTCAAATATAATTCTGCTAGTGGGATCATAAAATTTGTACTCCCGTAAAAAAAACCAAAGAACAAAACAACACATAAGTCAATATCAACTGCAATATAACTGAAGTTCAAATCAAGTATAGAACACTTCCATCTCCCAAAAATCTTTCAATGTTAAGTGCTATTTGGAGTCTCCTTAACATTGTCCAACAATTGGGGTGTAGAAATTGATGCAACGATACACCATACGTAAAGTAGTCACCTTCCTTTGGGCCGATGAACTAGTCACGTATTTCTTATTATCGCCGGACTTTTTCAATTACTACGATTAGATATATGTGACTTCGACAACTACGTCTTCCTTTGGGCCGACTAATAGCTGTGCGAAGCACATACTCACCCGTCACAAACTTAACAATGCACATGCGATGATATGATTGCCTGCACTTTAATGGGATCATATTAAAGCCATACATTTGCTAAGATGCGTATCCTTATGGTTCTATACACAATTGCAGTTTATCAACTAACATGAAGATTTATGTTTGACCGTAATGTATGCATCCAGACATACGACTCCTTGAACCCTTGCATTTTCTTCAAATTTTGAGACGCCACTGAAATTCTCAAAATCAAGAAAATAACGCATCATTGATAATTCTTAAGATCAATGAAGATTTATCAATCAATGCCGCTTGTGTCATAACCGAATGATGAAACTTTATGAATGTCTAAAGTGAACCGATTTGGCAATACTCAGTAATCTAGACAGTATTGCCATTGCACACGATTCTCAGGCCACCGGTAGAGTCACTATCCGTAGACGGTCTCGATTAAGTACCGGTTTTCTAAGACAACCATGTGCACGGAGTATTTATCATAACTTCATTATTCATCTATCACAAGCAAATATATTTGATTGATAATTATTGTCAAAATAGGTTCCTTTCGGTCAAACCATTGAGTGCAAAAGAACTTCTGAAATTCGGAAATGCAGCCTAAAAGAAAACTTTAGCAAATAAAGGTAGTTCCAGCAAAGAATCTTGAAAGCAACGAAAGAAAGTTTCAGCAAAGTGATATATATATATATTTTCCTTATCCCACCTTCACACTTTTCAACTTTACATTTGCTTTACATTTATAGTGGGAAATGCAGAAATATCATTACTACTGCAACGTCTGAAGCATCAATGCATTATTGCATTTCCGTTATCTCTGAAGTATATATATGTGTGTGAAGCAACCGATCGTATCGCATGCATTTTACTGTAATTTGTGTATTTTGGGGGCTGAATTCACAAAATGCATTATGAATAGCTCCGACATGCGTGACTTCACATAACACTATGAATTCATAAAAACTTAAATAACTAAAATTTAACAACACATTGTCAAACATTAAGCTATATCTTTTGTTCATGCATTTAATAGCACATAATCCTGAATATCTTCGTAATTTTGTTGATTTACATGTGGGACGATATTGGCCAACTATATTATGTTGGATATGGAACTCGAATCCACCATTCGAAGGCAAAGGTGGCTAATTGCATGCAGAGAGCGATGGACTTGTTGGTCCCACATTTGAGAATTTCACAAAAATTAGCCATGTTTTCAGTCAAACAACAAACACAATTTGTGCTAAATGTATAGCATTCTCTGTATGTGTGCATCGTGTGCACATATCAAATGCACACGAGTGTTGTTTGTGACATTGGATACTGATTTCATAGTACAACATAATAGTACACACTTGAAGCATAATACTTTAGCATACAAATCATCTGTATTTGAGTACTACGCTTATATGTATGTAGAATTCAATGTACCCCTTATATGTCAATATGAAAATTGTGCTTCAGTGCACACCTTTTTTTTTAACACGGCCAGCCATATATATATATACATCAGAAAAGTGGATAAAAGATGTCTCAGTTTTCTGACACACTCAAATTCTCTCAAGTAAAATGGAAGCATATCATGCCTACAGCAACAGTGCACTACAAAATGACAATTCAACCTTGGCACATCAAGAAGATAAAATTGAAAAGTCACCCAGAATCTAGCACGTGTTGCCTACATGTTAATATACATATAAACTTCCATACTAAATGTCATATATACGTATGAACAAACATGAAAATACGAAAAACAATGTCGTGTTCTCATTAAGCGGGCTCTGATACCACTTGTTGGAATTTACATAATAAATCCATTACCCGAGGAACGCTTAAGAGAACACAAAAGCAAAGAAAATAAATGCGGAAGTGTACCTTGCTCCATTGGTAAACACTGTATGGGTTCTGACACGCCCGACAACTGTGTCTTCCAAAGGATTGCATGAACCCACCAGTTGTTGAATCCACTAATGAAATATCAACAACTACCACTACTATTCCGATGGAGAGAATAGGTAGTGTGTTTTCTCCTCGAAAGTGTTTTATACATATATAAAATATATATATGTACGTTCTTTGCAAATGTGCAAAGAAACAAAACCCTTCTGAAATTTGCAAATGCAAAGCAACGAAACCAAATGTTGTTCTGTAAGTGCAAAGCAACCAGGGAAAATTTACCTCTGCAGACTTTGCAAAGAACTTTTACAATTAACGAAAACAAGGTTTTGTAAAAGCCAAAAAACTCTCTGCATTTGTCCCACACTGCTTTGCACATTTATATAGTTGCCAAAATGCAATGAATTTCATTACTCAATTTCAAACGTTGCAAATGCATTACTGAACATAAATTGCAAACAGCCGTTGCAAACGTTTGAATACAACGTTTGAAACCTTTAAATATGAAACGGAATTTTAATATATATAATAAATTATATATATTAAATAGCTTATTTAAAACACTTCGAGAAGAATACTTGTGGGCTCTTGTCCCTCAGGGACCAGATGTCATTAATAATACGGTCTCGACTTTACGAGTCCTACCATCAAGGACTGTAACCGTATGACTGTCTACACATTTAGTGGTCCATTCAGATTACACTTTGTATCCACTAATATACCGAAGTGATCACTTAACATGTGGATACGAACAAATATTATGTAACATTAGTAACATATAATATATAACATACATAAGTCCACATATATTTGATATGTAACTTTAGTCACACGTGTCGTGCACTACACGTATGAGCATATCAAATCCAACATGTTTTAGTTTGTTTATGTGGCGTTTGGCATACCAGCTTACTTTAGATTTACCTAGACATTTAAAAATCAGAATACGCATTGAAATTATTGAATGTTCATCTCATAAACCACTATAAATACTCCTTGGATGAAAAAGTTTGTAAATTGTAATTAATTGAAATGAAGTGACAATGAAATATTAAAGTTTCCATTGTAATAGTTGAAATAAAGTAACAATAAAATATCAAAGTTTCTTCAACTAATCTCTTGTGAGTGTGAGCACAAAGTGATATATGCTCTACATTCTAACAAAATGGTTTTGGAGCAAAGATATGTTTGGAGTTCAAGGCTGGCAATGATGTCCACTGAAAGACCATTCCAAGTTCTGATTTTCACCAAGGAGAATTCTTATAATTGGTGTGTAAGCATGAAGGCTTTTGTTTGGACCTTAGGATCTATGGGACATAGTCAAAAATGGTGTCAATGGAGATGATGCACTCAAGCTAATCCAAGGATTGGATGAGAAGATGTTCAAGAACAACCTCCAAACAAGCTAGCAATTTTTTCAAGCATCTTTTAAAAGAGTTGATAAAGTGAAGAAAGTACGTCTTCATTCAGAATCTGCTATTAATTATATTTCAAGAGCTTTAACTGTTACTAATCAAATGAAGATATATGAGGATGATAATAAACACGATGAGATTGTGGGAAAAAACTAGGATCCAAAATTTAACTATGTGGTTGTCGCTATTGAAGAATCAAAAGATTTGGACAGCTTGGCCGATGATGAACTTGCTGGATCTTTGAAAGCTCATGAAGAAAGATTGTTGAAACTGGTTTAGGACTCTATAGAACAAGCTTTAAGTGCAAAATTGTCTTTTAAAGATATTGAGAAAAACTCTACCATAATCAAACGTGATTGTGGTCATGGAAGAGGAAGATGGTAAAGCTAAGATCGAGCATAGTTTAATCAAATGAGTTCCATTCATTCACAGTACATGTACTAATATAGGTACAAAGGCTACCTATATTAGGAAAGTCTATCAAGAGATATCAATCAACAGTCACATTAGATCAATCAACATTTACTTTTATTGATTCTACATTTATTATCATTATTTTCTTTTCTTACACTCTGCCTCAAGTTGAGTCAGTGGATCACCGATGTTCAACTTACTTAATGCCAAGTGGAAGACCCCTGCTGGTACTTCTTTGGTCAAGATGTCGACCAATTGATCTTCCGACCATGTATATCGAAGATCAACCACTCCTCCCTCGAGCTTTTCTTTAATAAAGTGCCGATCCACTTCCACATGCTTTGTGTGGTCATGTTGTACGGGATTCTCAGAAATACTGATGGCAGCCTTATTATCGCACCTAATTTGACAGACTCCTTTCAGCGAGAAACCCATCTCTGTTAACAACTTTCTTATCCAGAGGACCTCAACCAACCCTCGGGCAATCCTCAAAATTCAGCTTCAACACTAGACAATGCTACCACCTTTTGTTTCGTGTTTTTTCATGTAACAAGGTTCCCACCAACCAGAGTAAAGTAACATCTTGTGGACCTTCTATCGTTTGGATTACCAGCCCAATCACCATCAGTGTATGCCTGAATCTAAGTGACCATATTTCTAAAAAGTACTCCTCGTCCAGCAGACCCTTTTAAGCATTTGACTATCCTTAGTGCAGCCTCCATATGCGTCTTCTACGGACAATGCATGAACTGACTCACCACCCCTCCTACGTATGCTATATCTTGTCTGGTATGTGACAAGCAGATGAGTTTGCCTACCAACCTCTGATACTGACCCTGATCTATGCGCGTATCTCCCTTGACAACTTATAGCCCATTATTCATAATCATCGGAGTCGCTGTAGCTTGCAATCAACTAATCATGTGTCTACCAGAAGATTCAGTAAGTATTTTTTGCTGGAAAATGAAGATCTCTTTTTTCGACCTGGACACCTCAATTCCAAAAAAATATTTGAGCTGACCCAGATCGTTTATTTCAAATTCTTGAAACTTTTTGTTTCGCAGCCTATTCATCTCCTCGTTATCGCTTCCAGTGATAATTATATCATCTACGTAGATAATAAGACAATTGATCAAACCTCCTCCCTTCTTGAGGAACAACGTATGATCCGAGTTTCTTTGCCAGTAACCACTTTCATTCATAGCTTCGGTGAATTTGCCAAACCATGCTCTTGGAGACTGCTTCAGCCCATACAGAGGTACTTTGGCTAAAGAAGCCAATGCACGAGATCGGTTTTCCTCGAAGGCTGCCTACTAAGATGATGTGTGATAGCAAGGTGGTGATAAGTATCTCCGATGACTCAGTACAACATGACCGAACCAAACATGTGGAAACAAATCCACATTTCATCAAAGAGAAGCTCGAGGAAGGCATCATTGAGCTCCCGTTTGTAAAGGCTGAAGATCAGCTAGCCGATATCCTCACAAAAGCTGTCACTAGAAGGATCTTCGACTTAGTATTTTACAACATTGGCGATCCCACTATCCAACTTGAGAGGAAGTGACAGAAAGTATTAATCAAAGATTCAATCTAATCATATCACAATCACATCCAGAATCTAATCATATCAATTGTATTTATTGTAATTAGCATATATCATAGATCGTGTTTAGAATTCAACTATAAATAGGTCTTATTGTATCTTGTTCAAATCATAAAAAATGACTTTCATTCACATTATACTTGTCTAACAATAATCAACTGCCAAAATGGCACACTCAAATGTTGATGGACTATTTGGTTGATTGTCGGGGCAATGTTGACTGCACATTTATCCTCCATGCCGTCAATGCTAATTTGAGTCTATTAGCATATTATTTACCTGGTTTATGTGCGAAATTATTCAGCAGTCATAGAAATAAAGATATTAGAAAGGAAAATAAAGGGAAAAAATTGGCGAGACAAGAGGAGCTATCAAACTGCCATAAGAACTATAAGAAATTATAAAGGACTTCGATATTGACGTGTGAAAATATCGTTATAGTTTCTTTATATAAAACCATAGGTTTTAGCACATATGATGATTGGCATTCCATTTTTTCTCTTTTTCTTTTTTGATTTTCTTTTGACTAATGAATTTCAGCCGGCCGTTGGTATGTCGTTTTCTATTGTTTCATTTAGGTCGTAAGTTATGTTTGTCTACTAATAACACAATCGGAAGTCTTAAGATATCCAAACTCTTTCATATGACTTCATGAGAAACGATAAAGATATTAAAGTATATTTAATTGTATAATCATTAAGAACGTAGGCTTTATATATGATAATTCAGAATTTTTTTAAGGCATTTCTTTAAAAGATGCAAGCTGAGGCATTATTTAGATGTGTTTTCAATAGATTTACATACGTACACTTATTCTTGGTCATAAAAGATAGGTAAAATTGGAGTTAAAAACTACTACTACAACAACATTACTCCATTGTCTTACAGGCTCCTGCCTATGGCGGGATATGAGGGATCGAATATACGCAACCATACCTATGTGTTAG
Source organism: Eustoma russellianum (assembly GCA_036186865.1). Classification (NCBI taxonomy): domain Eukaryota; kingdom Viridiplantae; phylum Streptophyta; class Magnoliopsida; order Gentianales; family Gentianaceae; genus Eustoma; species Eustoma russellianum. The sequence continues at coordinate 9,408,628 of AP025047.1, read as the reverse complement.
AAACCGCAGAGGTTGTTTTCCGATGACACATAATAAAAATTGCGTGTCGATCAACTGCTACTTCACAATATAAGAAGCGCAACCAATTTAGTGAGTCATTTTATTTTATTCCATCATATTCCAAAGTAGAGGAAGAATGTGTCCTTTACTCCATTTAAAATGAAAAATGGTGTCAAAAACAATTAAAGTTCGAAAATTGTATAGAAAGGTTCAATAGATCAGTAAGTATCACAATAAAAGTTTGAAAATTAGAAAGGTAGGTTCAAGAGATCAATAATTATTACAAATTCTGCAGGAAAGAAAGAAAAATCAGAAAATTCTAATGAACCTTGATAATAATTTAAAATTACATAATTAATCAAAATAATTCAACGTGCTTACGCATCCATTAAAATTATACGAAGATCATTTTTTATCATAGGTTACCAATAATAATTTATGACTTAAATTTCTTATATACTTTTAAATCTAAAATTGAGCTATGTAACTTTCTTGAAGTATTCAAAAAGTTTTTACAAAACAACCGTTTTTTTTTCTACTACAAATGGGAGATTGGAAAAAAAA
>AP025047.1:9389734-9408054 GCA_036186865.1 Eustoma russellianum | reverse complement strand
AAAAAAAATCAAAATGTAAGTAATGAAATAGTTGTTTCTATTTTTCTTTAATGTCTGATGTTTTTGCCAATTTTCGTTTATCGAATGGTCTTTTTCTTTTAATTACTAAACGCTCAGGGGAAAAAAAAAAAGAAGCTGGTTACATTGAAAAAATCAATGGTTGCGTGCATGCATTATTCCTCTCGTCTGTATATTTTTATACATTCAGAATAAAAATTTAATTATTCAATCTTCTTTATAATTTCTATAACCATTTGTTACCTCAATCAACCCAGATAATGTCCGACCAAACGACTCTGCCATTCAAAGTGGGCAATAGACAAAACACAAAACAATACACACATATATATATATATATATTTAGTTATTTATATTTATATTTATTTACACCCAGATATGTATTGACACCGTCATAGGCTTTTTCACATAATATATGAGTTCCATCACATATGATAATTACTTTTTTTTTTTTTAATTGATGAGTTTGAGCCAGCAACTGATATGTCGTTCTCTATAGTTTTATTTAGCTTGGTAAGTTCTATTCTTCTAATAACAACTCAATCGGCCGTCGACCACATAAATAAATCATAAAGTTTCTCATAAAGTCATTGGGATTCAAAAATCAAGTTTAAAAAGCTAATCAAATGCCAAAATGTCATAGTGAAATCTTTGATGAGGGAGTGAGTTCTCCCCATCTGTACCAGAGGCCCCTTAGCCAGGTGGAATGTAAATCGAGGGATGTGCTCTACCGGCAGCCCTGCAAAGGGAGAGGACACACGAGACTCAGCCAGCACAAAGGCAACCCTTGTAATATTTCAACAAGGATTGTCTCCACACGGACTCGAACTCGGGACGTCGGTGTTCTAGCCCCAATCACCTTTACCACTTACCACTGGACTATGCCCCGGGGCCTGTCATAGTGAAATCTCACCAGATATGTGATTGAAGCATAGGTTAGAAATTGATAGGTTTGTCAGAGTGGTTCAAAGTTAGGATAACCTTTTTTAATGTTAGTCTACCCTTGTTAAATGTTTGTCAATGGTGACTGACGAGACAAAACTGATAGTCTTTTTTAATATTAGTATTCCCTTGTTGAATGTTTGTCAATACTGATTGACGGGACAAAACTTGCTGGACATTTTTCCTCCATGCCATCAATGCTATTTTGAGCTTATTAACATTATTTTACATGACTTATGTGTGACATTGTTCACCAATTATAGAACAAATATATTAGAGAAGAAAAATAAAGGCAAAAATTTGAGAGGCAGAAGGAGCTATCAATTTCCGATAATAACTATAAGAAATTATAAACGACTTCCGTATTTGTGTGTGAAAATATCGTGATAAGTCTCTTCACATGAAACTATTGAACTACATGAAATTACAAAGGACTTCCATATTCGCGAGCGAAAATATCGTTATAGGTTTCTTCACATGAAATTATTAGTCCGTGACATATATGATGATCAGCTTTCCGTTTTCCTCCTTTTTAAAATTTTTTTTTGGAGTAATTTGTTTCAGCTGGTAGCCGGTATGCCGTTTTCTAATGCTTCATGCACGTTGGCAAGTTATGTTTGTTTGATAATAATACCATCGCAAGTCACCAAGATATCCAAACTCTGACATATGGCTTCATTTGGAATATTGGACACTTATATTTGAAATAAATATAAGTATCCAATCATACTATTTGCTTGGTTGGTATTGGAGATCGTTCAAGTTTTGGTTTGTACAGGTGATAATTGGTGGAGGTGGAGCTACTGCCACTATAGCCGCAATCTACTTTCCTCCGAGAACAAGAAGGTAGAAAAAGACGAAACGAGTGATGAATTATAATAGACCTGAGTTTCTGCTGTGTACTTTGTTTAGAATCGTGAAATTACCAAACTCCACTAGTAATTTGGCAGGAATCTTATACATTAGTATCTCGTTATTTAATGTAACCTGGGTCTGTTTAAATAATAAACTACATTTCTCTATAATCTTTAGAGACGTCTTAGATAAGTTTGTTTTTAGTTTTTTTATGTGTCGTTTTGCATACCAGCTTACTTTTAGATTTACCTAGACATTTATAAATCAGAATACGCATTAAAACTGTTGAATGTTCATCTCATAGACCAACTATAAATACTCCTTGGATTGAGAAGTTTGTAAATTGTAATTAGTTGAAATGAAGTGACAATGAAATATTAAAGTTTCCATTGTAATAAGTTGAAATAAAGTAACAATTAAATATCAAAGTTTCCTCCAATGCTCTACGTTCTAACAAAGTGGTATCGAACCGAAGGTATGTTTAGAATTCAAAGATGAAAAAGATGTTTAGTGGAAGACCCTTCCAAGTTCCGATTCTTGTTATAATAGTTTGTAAAGGCAATGAGATGAAGAATGTGGGTGAAATAGTGTTGGAATAAGCAAGAATAGCTTGACTCATGAATTGGATCGATCCATGTATCAAATGGATAGATCCATGTGGCTTGAAAATAAAGTTGAGTATTCTGTCGGACATAGATCGATCACATCGATCGATCGATGTATCCTGGGTGCAGAGTTGAAACCTTCTGTCCAACATAGATCAATCACATAGATCGATCGAAGTGACTTTGATCGATCGATGTGACAGATCGAAGTGGTACTGGAGCTTACTGTGAGACATCGATCGATGATATCGATCGATCGATCGATGTCCCAACAGAAGTGACTTTTCATGAAAAATCACAGCTTATGCACCAAGGGACATACCCAATCGCCATGAAACTGCAAGAAACGTCTGAATGGAGTTTGAGAGCCTATAAATAGGCTATTACAACCCACTTTTCAAGATATCTTGCAATCTATTTCATACTAACATTATATATTCTTCTTCCTACTCAAATTCATTCTTGTTCTTGAAAGTTCATTGAATCTCTATTCTTTTGATGAGAATAAGAGATTGTTGGCTGTTGTATCTTAGGAGGAAGTTTGTTTACAACCCTGCAGCAACTAGTGTAGGCAAATATTCCTTTCGGAAAGTGATTCTCACGCCTCAAGCCAAGCTTCTTTTTGATCTTCTTCTCTTGTAATTTGTCTTGTTTCCTTATTTTCATAACATTCGTAAGGAATATTTGAGATGGATTCAAAGACATTCTTAAACCAAGAGAGCATGAAGCTTGATCGTTTCGATGGCACCAATTATCTACGGTGGAAGGACAAGACGTTGTTCCTCCTGACTGCGCTTCAGATTGGGTATTGTCTCGATCCAAATCTGTAGGATTTGCCAACCCCACAAGAAGAGGACTCCGAGGAGGTCAAAGCCTCTTGGAGGAAGAGGCATGAGGATAATATGCTGTAGCGTGGGCATATTCTCAACAACCTGTCAGATCGTATCTACGATCTGTTCACGGCAACTTCATCACCAAAGGAGATATGGAACGCCTTGGAGTTCAAATACAACAATGAGAAACAAGGCACAGACAAATTCCAGGTGATGAAGTATTTTAATTTTAAAATAGCTGAAAATTTGTCAGTCATGGACAAAGTACACGAGTTGCACGTCATTGTGTCCAAACTGAAAGAGTTGGCTGTAGAAGTTTCTGACGCATTACAAGTAGGAGGGATAATTGCAAAGCTTCCCCCTAGTTGGAATGACTACAGGAAGAAATTACTACACTCAACTGAATCCTTTTCCCTTGCGAATTGAAGAGAAGACAAGGAGTCTTGTAAAGAGACATGTCTCTGGTGATGCACCTAAAGTGCATTATGTCAAAGGGAAAACAGGGAGTTCGGTTGAAAACAAAAGAAAGAACTCCGATTTTTCTGAATCCATAGACAAAGCAGAATCCAAGAAAGGCAAGAGATGTTATAATTGTGGTAAGAAAGGACATCTCAAGAAGCATTGTTGGTTTTGAAAGAAACAAAAGCAGGGTGGTAGTTCTCAACTTACCAACAATGCAAACATGGTAAACATTAAGACTGATCACCTGGTAGCAATGGTTTCCGGATTGCATGTTGGTATGGTAACGGAACTTCATATGGCTACGAATGAAATCACAAATGACTGGTGGTTTGATTCGGGTGCAACTGTACACGTATGCAACAATAGGGCTTTGTTCAAGACCTATCAAGTTATGGATGATACCAACAAGTTCTGATGGGAAACCGCAGCGCCAAAAAAGTCTTGGGTAAAGGTAGTATAGAGTTAGACTTTGCTTCCGGAAAGAAGTTGTTATTAGTCAACGTTCTACATGTACCTGAGATTTTAAAGAATCTTGTGTCTGCTAGTCTTGTTTGTAAGAATGGATTCAAGATTGTAATGGAGGGGGACAAAATTATATTGTCCAAGAATGATATCTTTGTCGGCAAGGGTTATGCTTGCGACAGTATGTTTAAATTAAGTATCAATAAAAATTCCGCGGTTTCTGTTTACTCTGTTGATTCTTCTTTTTCATTGTGGCATGATAGACTTGTACATGTTAGAGTACTACTATTAAATTCATGTCTAAGCATGCCTTAATTTTTTGGAAAGATGAAAATGAGAGAACATGTGAAGTATTTATACAAGCTAAAATGACAAAGAAACCGTTTCCAAAAGTAGAACGGAAAACTGATCTCTTAGAACTTGTTCATTCAGACATTTTTGAATTGAACGGAGTTTTAACCCGAAGTAGAAATCGATATTTCATAAATTTCATTGATGATGCCTCTAGATATACTTATGTATATTTACTAAGGCATAAAGATGAAGCCTTTGACATGTTCAAAGTCTATAAAATGGAAGTTGAAAATCAATCCGGATTGAAAATCAAAGTTCTAAGGAGTGATCGTGGTGGTGAATATTTTCCTCTTTAATTTAATCAATTCTGTGAGGAGAATGGTATCATACACCAGAAAAGTGCCCATACACACCCCAACAAAACGGTTTGGCTAAAAGAAAGAATAGAAGTTTAGTTGACATGCTAAATGCAATGTTAATAAACTCTGGTTTACCAAATAATTTGTGGGGAGAAGCCTTGTTGACGGCTTGTCATATTCACAATAGAATTCCTTCTAAAAAGTTCAAAGTTTCTCTATACGAAATATGGAAGAAACGAAAACCAAATCTAAGTTATCTTAGAGTTTGGGGTTGTCTAGCCTATTATAGAGTTTCGAATCCAAAGAGGACTAAGTTGAGGCCAAGAGCTCTTAAAGGTGTCCTTATTGGATATGCCAAAAACTCTAAAGCATATAGGGTTCTAGATTTAGAATCCAATGTGGTTGTTGAATCTAGAGATGTTGAATTTCTTGAGAATAAATTCTTGAGAACAAATTCAAATCAAAGTTCAACAAGTGAGAATTTGAATGAACCTATTGTTGGAGATTTTTCCAATGATCCTTCTAGTGTTGATGATCAAAATCAAAATTCTCCAACTGAGGTTAGGAGAAGTCAACGTGCTAGAAAGGAAAAGTATTTACATCCGGACTTCATTTCTTCGCAATCTATTACTTTCTTAGTTGAAGGTAATAGGACGAAGGTGTTTAATCAAATACCTATTATACTAAGCGTGAAAGATGATCCAAAATCCTATAAGGAGGCGATGCAGTCGAGAGATGCATCATTTTGGAAGGAAGCAATTGATGATGAGATGAACTCGTTATTGTCTAACAATATGTGGATTCTCACTGATTTGCCCTAAGTTCCAAAGCAATTGGATGTAAATGGGTATTTAGAAGAAAATACATCTCAGATGGTTCACTTCAAACTTTCAAGGCTAGATTAGTAGCCAAAGGCTTTAGACAACGAGAAGGGATAGACTATCTTGACACATATGCTCCGGTTGCGAGAATAACATCCATTAGAGCGTTGATAGTATTAGCATCCATAAATAACTTGGTTATTCATCAAATGGATGTGAAGACTGCATTTCTCAATGGTGATTTAAACGAAGAGGTTTACATAGAACAACTGGAAGGTTTTGTACTTCCGGAGAATGAGCACAAAGTGTGCAAATTGATAAGGTCGTTGTATGGATTGAAACAAGTACCGAAACAATGGCATGAAAAGTTTGACACTACCATTTTAAAGAAATTTTCTGGCATAATAGTACAGATAAGTGTGTATATTCCAAGTTTACAGACAAATATGGTGTCATTATTTGTTTGTATGTGGATGACATGCTGATTATCGGTACTAATGTGGAAGGAGTAAATGAAACTAAGAAGTACTTAACTTCACAATTCCAAATAAAAGATTTGGGTGAGGTAGATACTATCTTAGGGATTAAGGTGTCCAAACATAGTGGGGGTTTTGCTCTTTGTCAATCTCATTACATAAGCAAAGTGTTGAATAAGTTCAAACACTTGGAGATCAAAGAGGCAAATACACCGTTCGATGCCTCATACAAATTGACTGGACATACCGTTAGAGTGGTAGCACAATTAGAATATACTAGTGTAATTGGTAGTTTAATGTATGCTATGCATTGCACTAGACTGAATATTGCCTTTGCGGTGTGTGAATTATCAAAGTATACTAGTAATCATAGTATAGACCATTGGAAGGCAATCGGGCGAGTACTTGGGTACTTGAAGAGGACTATGAGTTACGGATTGTTCTATAATAATTTTCCAGCCGTGTTAGAAGGTTATACTGATGCTTGTTGGATAACTAGCATTGGTGATAATAAATCTACTACGGGTTCGATATTTACATTAGGTGGTGGTGCTGTTTCTAGGGCTTCAAAGAAACGGACATGCATAACTCATTCTACAATGGAATCCGAATTCATACCATTGGGATCTGCAGGTAAGGAAGCGGAATGACTGAGAAATCTATTATTGGATATAGAGTTGTGGCCACAACCGATGCCAGCCATTTCCTTACACTGTGATAGCCAAGCAACGATGTCTAAAGCTTATAGTAAAATCTATAACGGAAAATCTAGACATGTCAGCCTTAGGCATGATTATGTAAGGCAATTAATAACTGATGGTGTAATAGCCATTGCATAAGTCAGATCCTGCAATAACCTGGCGGATCCGTTGACAAAGAGTCTTTCAAAAGACTTGGTACAAAGTACATCTTTAGGGATGAGATTAAGACGTATAGGATAAGTTCACTTGTGATAGAAGCCCAACCTTGTCTAGCATACCACTAGCCAAAGGTTCAATGGGTAACAATAAGTCACAAAGTGAGGTATTAAAGCACTAATCTTTAAAGAATCAAACCGCACGATATTGATCTTTAAAGAATTGGAATGTTAGTGTTAAAGGAGTGTGAGTGTCCATAGCACTCTTAATGAAGGATTAAGAGGAACTATCTTAATCTTCACTTATATGAACATAGGAAGTGGTGCCGCTTCGACAAGCAATGATCTTGAAATGTTCATGAATACTAGGGGTAGCCCAAGGCCATAAAGTGCGGTTTAAAATGGACTTCTAAAGAGAGTGTAGTTTCATGTGTATAATATTTCTGGTTCTAACACATAGAAATCTGATTCAAGGCTTTTTAGCTATCATGATTTCGTTGGAACTTTGAAGTTTTATACTAATAAGAGGTTCAAATCGAAAGATACTTGTTAAATGCATGAAATGTCATAAGTTGCTTTACAAACTAAGTGGGGGATTGTTATAATAGTTTGTAAAGGCAATAAGATGAAGAATGTGGGTGAAATGGTGTCGGAATAAACAAGAATAGCTTGACTCATGACTTGGATCGATCCATGTGTCAAATGGATAGATCCATGTGACTTGAAAGTGAAGTTGAGTATCCTGTCGGACATAGATCGATCACATCGATCGATCGATGTATCCTGGGTGCAGAGTTGAAATCTTCTGTCCAACATAGATCAATCACATAGATCGATCGAAGTGACTTTGATCGATCGATGTGACAGATCGAAGTGGTACTGGAGCTTACTGTGAGACATCGATCGATGACATCGATCGATCGATCGATGTCCCAACAGAAGTGACTTTTCATGAAAAATCACAGCTTATGCACCAAGGGACATACCCAATCGCCATGAAACTGCAAGAAACGTCTGAATGGAGTTTGAGAGACTATAAATAGGCTATTACAACCCACTTTTCAAGATATCTTACAATCTATTTCATACTAGCATTATATATTGTTCTTCCTACTCAAATTCATTCTTGTTCTTGAAAGTTCATTGAATCTCTGTTCTTTTGCTGAGAATAAGAGATTGTTGGCTGTTGTATCCTAGGAGGAAGTTTGTTTACAACCCTGCAGCAACTAGTGGGGGCAAATATTTCTTTCGGAAAGTGATTCTCACGCCTCAAGCCAAGCTTCTTCTTGATCTTCTTCTCTTGTAATTTGTCTTGTTTCCTTATTTTCATAACAATTCTCACCAAGGAGAATTCTTATATTTGTCTTGTTTCCTTATTTTCATAACAATTCTCACCAAGGAGAATTCTTATAATTGGTGTGTAAGCATGAAGGCATTGTTTGGACCTTAAGATGTATGCGACATAGTCAAAAATGGTGCCAATGGAGATGATGCACTCAAGCTAATCCAAGGATTGGATGAGAAGATGTTCAAGAACAACCTCCAAACAAGCCAGCAACTTTTTTCAAGCAGCTTTTAAAAGAGTTGATAAAGTGTTATGACCCGAGATTTTCATTGAAAATGTACAAAATGTAAATATATATTACACACACATACACGGTTAAAAGAAAAGAAAATAAAACAAAATAAACCCTAATATCCTAATGTGATTAGGAAGTAAATAAGATAGAGTTTGAATTATATACAAATCCTAGTAATTTTAGAATCATGAAAACCTAATTAAACTAGGATACTAACTATACAAACACATATATCTATATACACATAGCACCAAATATACACGCTAAACCTAATAACAATCGGCAGCTCCATATAGCAGCCGCCATTCTTCAATTCTCCGAATCTTCAAAATCAACGGCAGCCCAATCCCCATCAAGGCTGCCACTTTTTTTTCTCCCCACCAAAATATCACGGCAGCAATGAAGGCAAAAGGAGAAAAATTGAGATTTCCTTTACTTTTATATGTAAATGGTCATAGATATATACATACACATGTCACACCAAATCCTTGCCCATCTGCATTCTTCAAGAACGGCCGTCACCCTTCCTTTACTATCCCAAGCGGCCGCCAGCCATATAAAGGAGGAAACACTAATTTTTGGTCTATTCCAACCCTGATTCTTCGTATAGCACGTATATTCGAGACACGAGGTAAGTATCTTTGCTATATTTGCTATGTTTTGTTAGAGTTAGTATACTATTTTTGTGTCAAATCGGATCATGCATTAGTAATTGTGATTTACATAGATTACTAATTATACGTATGTAATTGTTTTATCTATGTATCAATTATGTGTATATAAGTATAAAGCTGGCATAATCTGGTTGTTGTTACCGTGTTTGGGTTGTCTACGGGAGGATGCCACTAAGTACCATGCGTGAATAAATGACGGTGGGCTGAGATTTTTATTGTGGATCAATATATTATTGTATGTGTTAATTTGGTGTGCATATGATATAATTCTTTCGAAACTGAAGATATCGCCCTGTGGAATTAGGAGTAGTCAAATAAAGTTTGTATTTTTGTATATAGTGTATAATATGAAAAAGAATTATATATGAAGTTATTTTAATTCCTTCTCTTTCTTTTGATGTTTTTCTCCTCATTAAAGTTATATGCGCCACTGTCCATGGGTGGACAGTGGCTAAAACATGGGGTGTAAAGTAAAATTTTAGCATAGTACTATATAATTGTAATATAAAGTATTAATGTTTGTATTAGTATATACGTATTAATCGAAGTATAAGCGCGTATATGCATGTGTATGGGCGCGGACATATACGTAAGTATACTTATACGAAGGAGATAAGTTGGAATTGAAACGGTAATAAAATGGTAAACGAATAAGTATAACAGTAAATGAAAAGGTGTTTAAAGTTGTACTTGTCAACTTCCTGGATCAAGTGTGGAAGTTAAAGTTTTTGTCCTTTTCCAATGTAACCATCCGAGGCCTTTAGGAAGAAAACAAGGATTTGCCCAACAGCAAGCATAGAGGTCAGCAGGGTTGGGAAGAAGAGATTCCGCGTAGGAAGTTAATGCGTCAAAAAGGTAGGTGTCTCTTCCCCCCTCAAACGGATATGATTCATGCATGCTTTGATGGTATACTAATGTGTTTCGTTGTTTAATTGTTTAAGTGGTAAATTTAATGTGTTTCGTTGTTTATTTGTTTATGTTGTAAATTTTGTTTCGTGGTTTTTATTTGTTTAAGTGTAAATTTTGTATATGTTGGGAAGCATGAGATATATTGTTTGTGGCTGCTATGCGCGCGTATGTGTGTGAAATTGGTGGTATGATTGAATCGAAAACAAAATATCCTTAAAAAAAGTAGGGGAAAAAGGGAACTTTTACCTTATGCGCCTTTAAAAAGTCGTGATTTGGCCTTAGAATAGGTTCCTATAGACTGGAAATAGGAGAAAATGGGGGTTGGGATTGAAAAACAAATCACAGCGCGCGTTGCCACTAGTGGAGAAGCCATTAAACAAATAAATAAATAATTAAAGTAAGGCGGAGAATAGGCCTGCCAACGGACTGGGTCGACTGGCCAGCGGGTCGGGCCGAAGGCGGCCCATTAACCTCTCAAAAAAAAATGTATCGGGTCTGGCGGACCAGGCCAGGAAAATATAATTAAATACCAATAAATTCCAAATAAATTCCAGAAAATATAAAAGGTTAAAATAAAATTATTTTCACTTAATTTATGGATTTTGATAAATGTAAGTAATTAAAAATAATTAGTAATAAATAGAATTAAATAAGGGAAAATTAGTAGAAAATTCTAAAAAATTAATACAAGCTAAGGAAAAATAAAGAGAATGCTAAATAACCACTTTCCAATATTCGTAAATTTTATGAAGCCAAATATTGACCCGAGATTTTCATTGAAAATGTACAAAATGTAAATATATATTACACACACATACACGGTTAAAAGAAAAGAAAATAAAACAAAATAAACCCTAATATCCTAATGTGATTAGGAAGTAAATAAGATAGAGTTTGAATTATATACAAATCCTAGTAATTTTAGAATCATGAAAACCTAATTAAACTAGGATACTAACTATACAAACACCTATATCTATATACACATAGCACCAAATATACACGGTAAACCTAATAACAATCGGCAGCTCCATATAGCAGCCGCCATTCTTCAATTCTCCGAATCTTCAAAATCAACGGCAGCCCAATCCCCATCAAGGCTTCCACTTTTTTTTCTCCCCACCAAAATATCACGGCAGCAATGAAGGCAAAAGGAGAAAAATTGAGATTTCCTTTACTTTTATATGTAAATGGTCATAGATATATACATACACATGTCACACCAAATCCTTGCCCATCTGCATTCTTCAAGAACGGCCGTCACCTTTCTTTTACTATCCCAAGCGGCCGCCAGCCATATAAAGGAGGAAACACTAATTTTTGGTCTATTCCAACCCTGATTCTTCGTATAGCACGTATATTCAAGACACGAGGTAAGTATTTTTGCTATATTTGCTATGTTTTTATAGAGTTAGTATACTATTTTTGTATCAAATCGGATCATGCATTAGTAATTGTGATTTACATAGATTACTGATTATACGTATGTAATTGTTTTATCTATGTATCAATTATGTGTATATAAGTATAAAGCTGGCATAATCTGGTTGTTGTTACCGTGTTTGGGTTGTCTACCGGAGGATGCCACTAAGTACCATGCGTGAATAAATGACGGTGGGCTGAGATTTTTATTGTGGATCAATATATTATTGTATGTGTTAATTTGGTGTGCATATGATATAATTCACGGCAGCAATGAAGGCAAAAGGAGAAAAATTGAGATTTCCTTTACTTTTATATGTAAATGGTCATAGATATATACATACACATGTCACACCAAATCCTTGCCCATCTGCATTCTTCAAGAACGGCCGTCATCCTTCCTTTACTATCCCAAGCAGCCGCCAGCCATATAAAGGAGGAAACACTAATTTTTGGTCTATTCCTGTAGCGCCTCGCTCCCGAACCCTAGCATCGGGAATGGTGCATCCGCCGTATCTCACTAAGGAGAATACAAGGCGTCGAATCAACTTTCTACATGTCCGAAAATACGCAGAAATTTATCTCGTGGAAACGAATTACCATAACATTAAATTACCCGAATAAAGAAAACATCAATAAAACACCAAATTCCTAATGACAACAAAGTCATTGCGCCAAACTCTAACTGCTATCAGTCTAAACAGGGTAGTGTCTGATGAAACCCCAATAACATAACAACAGACAGCCGCAAGGTCTCCTCGTATCCTGGGTGCGACCGTTAGTATGCCCATACTACCGTGTCAGCCCCGTCCTCAGCAAAGATATAGTCGTACACTTCCTCGTGCTCACCTGGTGAGGGGGGGAAGTAGGGGTGAGTGACGGGGAATCACCCAGTAGGCACCTGCCTCCAAGTAGTACAAGTCGAGCATCCAATAATGATATAACACATAGCACGTAAAACATGATATCACATAAACATATGAAAAAATGCGGAAAAGTAATTCACTCCAGATAAAAATGTGCAACAACGTGATGCATATCCTACTATGTATGTCACACGCAACAAAGTCATGTCACACAAGATGCCGATAACTCCGCCATGCAATGCATGATCCCGGGACCTAACTGAGTGACTGTGGGTCGTACCCACCCACAGTCACCATCCTGAGTGTACTTGGCCCCGCCACCGTACACCATCCTGAGCGCCCGCGACCCGTACGTCACGACCCACCATCATACAATGCACGTGCCATGAATGCAAACAACACAATCGCCTGAGGCCCCTGGCCCATCCTTACCATCCTCCAGCACTCAAATCTAGGTCCATTTATTATCCGAGTAATTAATTAATGTTGCTTGATGTTAAAATTATTATTCCATAGCTTGTATATATATTTATTGTGCATTTCCTATATTTTTTCTTATTTGTTTCTAATTTATTTCTATTTACTACCTAATTATCAATAAATTATCTCCATTACCGGGATTTAATGAAAATATTTTAATCTCAGCGGGTTATAATTTCTGGAATTTATTTATAATTTTCTGATATTTATCTATATTTTTCATCTAATTATTTTTATTTTAAATTAATTAAATAACCATTATACAATTTTCAGAATAAATAAATCATTTGAATATTTATAATATCAATGGGGCTGGCCTGTTTTCCGCCAGCCCCCTCCCCCAGTTCGCCATCTTCAGGCCTGGCCCGCATAGAATCTGGCCCTGTCCAGCGCCTCCCTTTTTTTATATATATCTTAGTTAACTGGGCCGGCCAGCTAGGGCCCGGTCCGTTGGCCATTCGGCCTGGCCCGAGGTCGGCTCAGCAGGTTCTCTTTTTTTTATTTAGTTCGCAGACTGGGCCTGGTTTGTACTCAGCCAGCCCATTAAAGGGTCTTGCCTGTCAGCGCCAATCCGGCCCGGTCCACTGCAGAAATTTTTTTATTTATTATGTAATAAACGGAGGCTGCCCCAGGGAGCGCATGCTCCGCGCGCGTGAAGGCCACACGCGGCCTTTTCGGCGGCGCGTGAGCCGCTCCGGCGACCTCCGGCCTCCATTTTCTGACCCCGATTCATATTTTCGCCTGTTTTCGGTCTATGGGGACCTATTCTAATGCCAAAACAAAATGAAAATCTATAATCATGCTGCAGTTTTACTATTTTGATTATCAAATTTTTCCCTAAAATCAAAACTATATCACGCATTACACATTGCATACACGCATCGCATACGCAGTAGATACACGCATACCAGAGTCTTCAAAACTTCATGCTTTTCACAAATCAAACAACATGCATTGAGATTCAACCATTAAAAAAACAAGAAAACACGCAATATATCACCAAAGCATGTTTGAATTTGTACCAATTGGAGGGGGAAAAGGAAACCTACCTGATTGCAGACAAACTACGCGATTGACATAAATCTGGTTGGCTCCTCTTCCTTTTTCCTTCTCCTTCTTCTCTCTTCTCTCTCCTCTCTTCTTCCTCCTCTATTTTCTCTTTTTCCTCCGCTGCCAGTTCATGCGTTACCCCTTCCCTATTTTGAATCCCTCAATTGCGCAAATCAAAGGGGGGTCAGTTATCCCCCCCACTAAATCACGTTGGTATTTCTTTTTCTTTTTTTCCATTATTCTAATCACCTGGCCCCATTTTCTTTAACTATTATTATTTTATTATTTTTTATTTTTCTTCTTCCACCTTATCCACGGCACCCTCTCCTTTTTATTTTGTATTATTTTTTTTCTTTATACTTTATATCTTATTTTCTTATCCTTTATTTCTAGCAAATATATCCGATAACGAGTTACGAGATACTTACACATAAATCGTATGTTACTATTAATTAAATTTCAAGGGTCCAAACATCCAACGCCGCTCTAGTCTTTAATTGTCACATAACGGCCCACTCGAAAATTTCCGGGTTGTAACATCCTACCCCCCTTACAAGAAGTTTCGTCCTCGAAACTTGACGTACCCTAATCGAAGAGATAGAGATAGCGCTCTCGCATCTGTTCCTCCAGCTCCCATGTTGCTTCGTTCTTCCTGTGATTGCTCCATTGCATCTTGACATACAGGAATTTTCTACTTTTCATCTCTTGGTCCTTGCGGTCTATAATCTGAACAGGGGTCTCTTTATATGACGCGTTAGGTCTGATTCTCATAGGCGGTGCATTCACTTCATGACTCGGATCCGAAACGTACATTCTCAGCTGAGAAGCATAGAATACGCTGTGTACTTGGGCCAACGCCAGAGGTAACGCCAACCAGTAAGCTAACGAACTGACCCCTTCAAGCTCCTCATAAGGGCCAATATACCGAGGCCTCAGCCTTTACTTCTGTCTTGAGCAACTTTGAGTCTTTTCCGGATCAACTTTACCTTCTTCATGGTCTGTTCAATCAGCTCTGTACCGGTGATAGTGCGCTCTCCAACTTCGTTCCACTGGACTGGGGATCCGCTCTTACACCCATAGAGCACCTCAATTGGCGCCATGCCGATGGCGTTATGATAGTTGTTGTTGTAGGAGAAACTCAACCCACTTGATCATACCATCCCAGTTCCCCTTGCAGTCAATAGTGCAAGCCCTCAACATGTTCTCCAATGTTGTATCGTCTTCTCTGACTGCTCATCGGTCTGGGGATGAATGCAGTGCTCGAACGTAGCTCCGTCTACTATATATTAGCATACACGAGTTTCAACATGTGTTGTCGTTTTAATTGTTAAGTTGTTAAAAATGTTTGGTATAGATATATATATATAGTATGTTGTGTATCCTTATGTCATACGCATGTATACCTTATATATCAAACGTAGCTAATGAATTCACGATCGTTACCTGTAGTCTATCACCTGTCTTATATTAATCTTGTATATTAGTTGAGTTTTAAGTGGTACACATGCTGTGTGCGTTCCTTTTTATTTATCTATTTATTATATCTTTTTTTTCGTGATCTCTCTTTTTGTACTTATGTTAGTTGTCGATAACTTTTGTTATCTATACTCTATAATTTTTTTTCGTACGAGCTTATCTTATTACTGTACAATTATCGTACATAAATTATTCCAAAGGAATTTCATAATTGCATGGATTTTACTGTAATGCAGATATATATAATTTATTTGGGGTGCTTAAGTAAGATAATTAATAAAATTTCTCCTCTTTTTTATACACTTTTTTTTCTGTTATTAAATTATTTACACTTTAATCTATTACTATGTTGTCATGCAATACTGTGTCGTTCCTAATTCATAATTACTATGCTTTACCACAAACATGTACGTTGTTAATTTGTTTTAAAACTTGTAATTGTATGCCTATTTTTATAATCCATGTCTTGTAATTGTGTTGTTTGTTGCCGTTATATACTATGATGTTTATTACTGTTTTGTTGTGTTAGTTATATTGTGGGTTCATTGAAGCAGTCGTGTGTATACTTGTGCATGTGTACTTAGTATCGCGTAGTTACTTTTTCGTCGTGTATCTATTTGTATGTTTTTTTCTACGTTATATTATTGATGTTGTAACAATTTATGTTTGTCTATTTGCTTCTTAATTATTGTCAAAGACTGGGTGTTTTTTTTTGTATTACTCTGTGGTTTAGTAACCCCCGATATATATTAACAGCTGAACGTTTATAAATTTCTAGGTTGGTTATCTAGTATGGATTCAATTTTTTTTATAATGATCATTTAGTGCATATAATACTGACTTATCGTATATATCTTGTATGTTCGCTACTCCTACGTTGTTATGGTATTCTATATATATTGTGAGCTTTTACCTTTTGCTTCATATTTTTGTGTTGGTCGCTCGTATGTATATGTATATATGTATATATATTTACGTATATGTATGTATATGTGTGCGTGAGTATATATATATTGTCGACTCATATCGTTGTATATTTATAGTCCATTGTGTTATTTGATATCTTTTTTTTGTGCTGTATTATATCTCTTGTAGTAATTATGCTGGATATTGTATGTTAATGTTCTAGTATGTGGTTGATATGGGGAAATAGGTCGTTAGGGTGTGTGGGGTTAATTAGTGCATGCATCTATAGTTAATTAGTAACATTGTGTATTATGGTCCTGTGTTTAAGTTTTTTTTATCATTTTTTTTGCTCAGTGAAGCTTTGTCGATATCAACTGTCCACTCGAACTTTGCCTCCTTATGTTTTCGTCTGCTCAGGGACATCAGCATCGACGAAAATTCTCAAACGAATTCCACGTAGCAACTAGCCACACAATTCTTAAACGAATCCCAAATAGCAGCTGGCCACACCAAGAAAACTCCTTATTTTAGTCTCCTTGGTCGGTCAAGGCTACTCAACGATATCCTTAATCTTCTTGGGATCCATTGAGGTTCACTATTATGAACTTACACGGCTTAAGAAACCCACGCTTCCGCTGTGCAACTCTGATCAGTTATCTCTGATTATATCACTTATACTGATGACGAGGTATTGATACCTGGTCGCCGGTGGTTGAACTCCGCTATGACGTCGCCAGCTTCTCCGACGTTCGTATCGGTCGTCATGTGGGTCTGGCACCAATCCTTGCTTCCTTTTATGCTGCTCCTGCTTCTGATGTAATGATGACACCAGCCTCTGCCTAGTGCCCTCTCTCGTAAAACGTCATGGTTGTCGCACTCCTACTTGCAAAATCTTCCCTTACCCTGACCCGATTGTGGCGTCCACAATGAGCACATGGTAGCGGCGGTAACCATGCACTCCTCTGCGATTGTACATCGCAAGCGATCTTGTGATTTTTTTGGCATCCATGTCGCATAATTAGGCCTCCCTGGTGAAGGGTCCTTCTAAACATAGGCTTTCGGGCGTGCTGCATTTCCATGTAGTGGAACCTCAGATCCAGTGGCGCTAGTGGCGGAAGATGCTAGTTCAACTACTACTAGCCCTGCGCAGTCTACAGTCACCATGGCGCCCAGAGTGGTGGCCATGGTATCAACCAATGCTTGGAGGATGACCCCCTGATCCTGGTGGTCATTACCATAACCACCGTTGTCTCCTTTGCCATTTTTTTTACGACGCGACGGTATTTTTCTTGGATTTTGCACGATCCTTGACAAGAATTTGGATTGACGGGAGTAGTAGAGGGATTTGGACATTTAGGGTGCTCATGCGGGAGTTCGGGGGTTCAACGTAATTAAATAGAGAAAAACTCACCAACGGCACTCACCTCCCTTAACCCGATCATAACTTAGCTCTACTTCACTTATTAGGGGTATATTTGTCGTCTCTAGGAAAAGATCATAGCTTATGTCTAGGTGATCTAGTTAATCCTGCGTTTCTGAAGCGGATCTGAAGCCTCGGCTCTGATACCACCTGTAGCGCCCCGCTCCCGAACCCTAGCATCGGGAATGGTGCACCCGCCGTATCTCACTAAGGAGAATACAAGGCGTCGAATCAACTTTCTACATGTCCGAAAATACGTAGAAATTTTTCTCGTGGAAACAAATTACCATAACATTAAATTACCCGAATAAAGAAAACATCAATAAAACACCAAATTCCTAATGACAACAAAGTCATTGCGCCAACCTCTAACTGCTATCAGTCTAAACAGGGTAGTGTCTGATGATACCCCAATAACATAACAACAGACAGCCGCAAGGTCTCCTCGTATCCTAGGTGCGACCGTCAGTATGCCCATACTACCGTGTCAGCCCCGTCCTCAGCAAAGATATAGTCGTACACTTCCTCGTGCTCACCTGGTGGGGGGGGGGGAA
>AP025047.1:9309560-9389724 GCA_036186865.1 Eustoma russellianum | reverse complement strand
GGGGGGGGGGGAAGTAGGGGTGAGTGACGGAGAATCACCCAGTATGCACCTGCCTCCAAGTAGTACAAGTCGAGCATCCAATAATGATATAACACATAGCACGTAAAACATGATATCACATGAACATATGAAAAAATGCAGAAAAGTAATTCACTCCAGATAAAAATGTGCAACAACGTGATGCATGTCCTACTATGTATGTCACACGCAACAAAGTCATGTCACACAAGATGCCGATAACTCCGCCATGCAATGCATGATCCCGGGACCTAACTGAGTGACTGTGGGTCGTACCCACCCACAGTCACCATCCTGAGTGTACTTGGCCCCGCCACCGTACACCATCCTGAGCGCCCGCGACCCATACGTCATGACCCACCATCATGCAATGCACGTGCCATGAATGCAAACAACACAATCGTCTGAGGCCCCTGACCCATCCTTACCATCCTCCGGCACTCAAATCTAGGTCCATTTATTATCCGAGTAATTAATTAATGTTGCTTGATGTTAAAATTATTATTCCATAGCTTGTATATATATTTATTGTGCATTTCCTATATTTTTTCTTATTTTTTTTCTAATTTATTTCTATTTACTACCTAATTATCCAAATTAAATAAATTATCACCATTACCGGGATTTAATGAAAATATTTTAATCTCAGCGTGTTATAATTTCTGGAATTTATTTATAATTTTCTGATATTTATCTATATTTTTCATCTAATTATTTCTATTTTAAATTAATTAAATAACCATTATACAATTTCCAGAATAAATTAATTATTTAAATATTTATAATATCAATGTGGCTGACCTGTTTTCCGTCAGCCCCCCCCCCCAGTTCGCCATCTTCAGGCCCGGCCCACATAGAATCCGGCCCTGTCCAGCACCTCCCTTTTTTTGTTTTTATATCTTAGTTAATTGGGCCGGCCAGCTAGGGCCCGGTCCGTTGGCCATTCGGCCCGGCCCGCGGTCAGCTCAGTAGGTTCTCTTTTTTTTATTTAGTTCGCAGACTGGGCCTGGTCTGTACACAGCCAGCCCATTAAAGGGTCTTGCCTGTCAGCGCCAATCCGGCCCGATCCGCTGCAGAATTTTTTTTATTTATTTATTATGTAATAAATGGAGGCTGCCCCAGGGAGCGCGAGCTCCACGCGCGTGAAGGCCACACGCGGCCTTTTCGACGGCGCGTGAGCCGCTTCGGCGACCTCCGGCCTCCGTTTTCCGACCCCGATTCATATTTTCTCCTATTTTCGGTCTATGGGGACCTATTCTAAGGCCAAAACAAAATGAAAATCTCTAATCATGCTGCAATTTTACTATTTTGATTATCAAATTTTTCCCTAAAATCAAAACTATATCACACATTACACATTGCATACACGCATCGCATACGCAGTAGATAC
This sequence comes from Eustoma russellianum, assembly GCA_036186865.1. Taxonomy (NCBI): domain Eukaryota; kingdom Viridiplantae; phylum Streptophyta; class Magnoliopsida; order Gentianales; family Gentianaceae; genus Eustoma; species Eustoma russellianum. The sequence continues at coordinate 9,388,316 of AP025047.1, read as the reverse complement.
ACGTATACCAGAGTCTTCAAAACTTCATGCTTTTCACAGATCAAACAACATGCATTGAGATTCAACCATTAAAAAAACAACAAAACACGCAATGTATCACCAAAGCATGCTTGAATTTGTATCAATTAGAGGGGGAAAAGGAAACCTACCTGATTGCAGACAAACTACACGATTGAGATAAATCCGGTTAGCTCCTCTTCCTTTTTCCTTCTCCTTATTCTCTCTTCTCTCTCCTCTCTTCTTCCTCCTCTATTTTCTCTTTTTCCTCCGCTGCCAGTTCATGCGTTACCCCTTCCCTATTTTGAATCCCTCAATTGTGCAAATCAAGGGGGGTCAGTTATCCCCCACTAAATCACGTTGGTATTTCTTTTTCTTTTTTTCCATTATTCCAATCACCTGGCCCCATTTTCTTTAACTATTATTATTTTATTATTTTTTTTATTTTTTATTTTTCTTCTTCCACCTTATCCACGGCACCCTCTCCTTTTTATTTTGTATTATTATTTTTTTTTCTTTATACTTTATATCTTATTTTCTTATCCTTTATTTCTAGCAAATATATCCGATAACGAGTTACGAGATACTTACACATAAATCATATGTTACTATTACTTAAAGGGATTATTACCTTTTGCCCCCTTCGTATTTGGCATAATCGCCAATACCCTCCTCAATGTTTAAAAATACACCTTTAACCCCCTGATGTTTGAAAAAATATACCCTTAAATCCTTAATTTAACTTAAAAATGTTATTTGAATATATATAATATGAATTGCCCCTTTTGCCCTTGACTTCATCTTCTTCCTACGTTTCTTCTTCCTAGCTCCAAGAAACTTGAATCATCCTCATATTCTTTCTACTAAAGAACCAATAAAATTGAGCCAAGTACCAATCAAAATCAAAATGCCACCTTTAGTACAAGGATTCGAGCTTGAAGTTTCTTACTTCAAGTCAAATCATGTCAGTACAATTCCATGTAAAGAAAGTAGATTCAAGTTTGCCAACTGACCGAAATCAATCTACGAAAGTGAATGCGTGGACTCACTTTTTTCAAGCTCAGGATACTGATTTGAATTACGGGGCTACCTCGTAATATACCGAAACTCAAAAGTAAATTATAGTTCTGGTTCGTTCAAACCTGGACTTCTGCTGCTTGCATTGCTGCTTTGCTAAATTGTTGCAGGGGAGGAAGAAGAAATGTAGGAAGAAGATGAAGTCAGGGGCAAAAGTGGTAATTTATATTATATATATTCAAATAACATTTTTAAATTAAATTAAGGATTTAAGGGTATATTTTTTCAAACATCAGGGGGTTAAAGGTGTATTTTTAAACATTAAGGAGGGTATTGGCGATTATGCCAAACATAAAGGGGGCCAAAGGTAATTATCCCTTAATTAAATTTCAAGGGTCCAAACATCCAACGGCCGCTCTAGTCTTTAATTGTCACATAACGGCCCACTCAAAAATTTCCGGGTTGTAACAATTCCAACCCCGATTCTTCGTATAGCACGTATATTCGAGGCACGAGACAAGTATCTTTGCTATATTTGCTATGTTTTTATAGAGTTAGTATACTATTTTTGTACCAAATCGGATCATGCATTAGTAATTGTGATTTACATAGATTACTGATTATACGTATGTAATTGTTTTATCTATGTATCAATTATGTGTACATAAGTATAAAGCTGGCATAATCTGGTTGTTACCTTGTTTGGGTTGTCTACGGGAGGATGCCACTAAGTACCATGCGTGAATAAATGACGGTGGGCTGAGATTTTTATTGTGGATCAATATATTATTGTATGTGTTAATTTGGTGTGCATATGATATAATTCTTTCGAAACTGAAGATGTCGCCCTGTGGAATTAGGAGTAGTCAAATAAAGTTTGTATTTTTGTATATAGTGTATAATATGAAAAAGAATTATATATGAAGTTATTTTAATTCCTTCTCTTTCTTTTGGTGTTTTTCTCCTCATTAAAGTTATGTGCGCCACTGTCCATGGGTGGACAGTGGCTAAAACATGGGGTGTAAAGTAAAATTTTAGCATAGTACTATATAATTGTAATATAAAGTATTAATGTTTGTATTAGTATATACGTATTAATCGAAGTATAAGCGCATATATGCATGTGTATGGGCGCGGACATATACGTAAGTATACTTATACGAAGGAGATAAGTTGGAATTGAAACGGTAATAAAATGGTAAACGAATAAGTATAACGGTAAATGAAAATGTGTTCAAAGTTGTACTTGTCAATTTCCTGGATCAAGTGTGGAAGTTAAAGTTTTTGTCATTTTCCAATGTAACCATCCGAGGCCTTTAGGAAGAAAAGAAGGATTTGCCCAACAGCAAGCATAGAGGTCAGCGGGGTTGGGAAGAAGAGATTCCGTGTAGGAAGTTAATGCGTCAAAAATGTAGGTGCCTCTTCCCCCCTCAAACGGATATGATTCATGCATGCTTTGATGGTATACTAATGTGTTTCGTTGTTTAATTGTTTAAGTGGTAAATTTAATGTGTTTCGTTGTTTATTTGTTTATGTTGTAAATTTTATTTCGTGGTTTTTATTTGTTTAAGTTGTAAATTTTGTATATGTTGGGAAGCATGAGATATATTGTTTGTGGCTGCTATGTGCGTGTATGTGTGTGAAATTGGTGGTATGATTGAATCGAAAACAAAATATCCTTAAAAAAAGTAGGGGAAAAAGGGAACTTTTACCTTATGCGCCTTTAAAAAGTCATGATTTGGTCTTAGAATAGGTTCCTATAGACTGGAAATAGGAGAAAACGGGGGTTGGGATTGAAAAACAAATCACAGCGCGCGTTGCCACTAGTGGAGAAGCCATTAAACAAATAAATGAATAATTAAAGTAAGATGGAGAATAGGCCAGCCAACGGACCAGGTCGACTGGCCAGCGGGTCGGGCCGAAGGCGGCCCATTAACCTCTCAAAAAAATGTATCGGGTCTGGTGGGCCAGACCAGGAAAATATAATTAAATACCAATAAATTCCAAATAAATTCCAGAAAATATAAAAGGTTAAAATAAAATTATTTTCACTTAATTTCTGGATTTTGATAAATGTAAGTAATTAAAAATAATTAGTAATAAATGGAATTAAATAAGGAAAAATTAGTAGAAAATTCTAGAAAATTAATACAAGCTAAGGAAAAATAAAGAGAATGCTAAATAACCACTTTCCAATATTCGTAAATTTTATGAAGCCAAATATTGAGTGCTGGAGATGGTGAGGATGGGCGTACGGGCCCCAGACGACTAGTGTTGAGTGTTGGAGTTGGTGAGGATGTGCGTACGGGCCCCAGGCGATTTTGTTGTTGCATTCATGGCACGTGCATTGCATTGGGAGTGGGCTGAGATGTACGGGTCTCAGACGCTCGAGTGGAGTGGACCATGGTGTACGGGCCATGAGTATGTGATTATGATGGATCATGGTGTACGGACCATGGGTACTTGGTTATGTGGATCGTGGTGTACGGGCCACGGGCATCGGTTGGGGTGGATCGTGGTGTACGGGCCACGGGCATCGGTTAGGGTGGATCGTGGTGTACGGGCCACGGGCATCCGCAAGGGTGGATTGTAGTATACGGGGTACAAGTATCTAGTCAATCCCGGGATCATGCATTGCATATAGGTCTAGGGCATATTGCATGATATGATTCTTGTTGCGTGTGACACGTTAATTGAGCATGCATCACGTACTTGCGCATTTTTATGTGGAGTGCTTTACTTACCGCATTTACTTTATCTTATGCATGTTATCTTATATTTATGTGCTATGTGGTTATATCATGTCTATGTCCTATGTGGCTATATCATTTCGGTATGTACGTTTTGTATTTGTTTGAGGCGGTCATCTACTGAGTGATTTTTGTCACTCACCCCTACTTTCCAGGTGAGCCGGATGAGGACTATGAGCATATCTTCGTTGAGGACGGGACTGACATAGCAGAGTGGGCCGGTTGAGAGCTGCAGTTAGGATATAAGGGGACTCTGCAGCTGTTTTGTTCTTATTTATACTTTGAGGATTTTTTCACATACTACTTTACTATTTTTATTCCTAGAATTTTTATTTAGCAATGTAATGACGGTTATTGAAGTTTAATATATGTCATGGTTTACGTTTCTGCGAAAAAAAATTCTACGTCATTTTGACAAGTAAGAGATTGAGCCGACGCTTTGTATTCTCCTTAGTGAGATACGGCGGGTACACTGCTCCCGAAGTTAGGGCTCGGGAGCAGGCGCTACATAAAGTGAAGAAAGTACGTCTTCTACTATTAAGATGTAAGTCTCAATATTTGCATATGAAAGATTCCGAATGTGCTTCTAATTATTTTTCAAGAGCTTTAGCTGTTACTAATCAAATGAAGATAGGGGATGATAATAAAGACGATGAGATTGTCGAGAAAAACTTTTGATCTTAGGATCCAAAATTTAACTATGTGGTTATCGCTATTGAAGAATCAAAAAATGTGAACAACTTGATCGCCAATGAACTTGCTGGATCTTTGCAAGCTCATGAAGAAAGATTGTTGAAACTGGTTTAGGACTCTATAGAACAAGCTTTAAGAACAAAGTTGTCTTTTAAAGCTAATGAGAGAAACTCTACCATAATCAAACGTGGTTATGATCATGGAAGAGGAAGATGGCAAAGCGAAGGTCGAGCCTATTAACACAAGTTTAATCAAATGATTTCTTTCCTACATTCCATTCATTGACAGTCATGTACTAATATAGGTACAAAGGCCACCTATACTAGGAAAGTCTATCAAAAGATATCAATCAACATTTACATTAGATCAATCAACATTTACTTTGATTGATCCTACTTTTGTTATCATTATCCCCTTTCCTTACACTCCCCGCAAGTTGAGTCAGTGGACCACCGATTCTCAACTATGTTAACAACTTTTTTATCCAGAGGACCTCAGCCAACCCTCATGCAATCCCTCGAAACTCAGCTTCAGCACTAGACAATGCTACCACCTTTTGTTTCTTGTTTTTCCATGTAACAAGGTTCCCACCAGCCAGAGTAAAGTAACCTGTTATGGACCTTCTATCGTTTGGATTACTAGCCCAATCAGCATCGCCATATGCCTGAATCTCTATGCGACCATGTTTCAGAAAAAGTACTCCTCGTCCGGCAGACTCTTTCAGGTATTTGACTATCTTTAGTGCAGCGTCCATATGCGCCTTCCGTGGATAATGCATGAACTGACTCACCACCCCTTTTGCATATGCTATGTCTGGTCTGGTATGTGACAAGTAGATAAGTTTGCCTATAAACCTTTGATACTGACTCTGGCCAATGCCCGTCTCTCCCTTGACAACTTGTAGCCCATGATTCATAATCATCATGGTCGCTACAGGCTAGCAATCCTAATCATGTTTCTACAGAAAGGTCCAATATGTATTTTCGCTGGCAAATGAAGATCCATCACTACGACCTGAACACCTCAATTCTGAAAAAATATTTGAGCTGAACCATATCTTTCATTTCGAATTCTCAGAACAGTTTGTTCGAAGTCTACTCATCTCCTCATTACCGCTTCCAGTGATAATTATATCATCCATGTAGATAATAAGACAAGTGATCAAGCCTACTCTCATCTTGAGGAACAACGTATGATCCAAGTTGCTTTGTCGGTACCACTTTCATTCATAGCTTTGGTGAATCTGCTAGACCATGCTCTTGGCGACTGCTTTAGCCCATAAGTGCCCTTTTTAACCTACATCAGTCGCTTTTTCAAACACCTAAAGAAAAACATGGAGGAGCCTCCATATATACTTCTTCTTTCAGTTCTCCGTGTAGGAAGGCATTTTTCACATCGAACTGATATAATGGACAGTCTTGGTTAGCTGCTACTGGAAAAAAGAACTCGGATCATATATATATTGGCCACAGGAGAGAAAGTTTTTGAGTAATCCACCCATATGTTTGAGTATATCCTTTGGCCACAAGCCTCGCTTTATATTTTTCAACTGTTCTGTCAGATCGGTACTTTATTGTAAACACACACCGGCATCCTACAAGTCTCTTTCATGGCTGCATCTTGCACTTCTTCCAGGTCTCATTCTTCTCTAATGCATTCATCTCATCCTGCATAGCGTGTCTCTATTTTAGACATTTCTGTGCTTCTTCCATAGTCCTTGGGATATCTACACTATGTACGGATGTGGTGAAGCCACTCGCTGATGGGGGCAGTCTCCCTTAGCCATGTTAGTCATCGGATATCTGGAATTACATGGATAATACTCGGGCCCATATCGCACCGAGGGTACACCACGATTCCGTCTTGGTGAGAATACATATCTGTCAGTAAGTGACTCTTCTATAACAAGTCATGCAGAGATCTTAGCAGGAGTAGGAGAATTATTAACTTGAGCGTCAAGAGATGGGGTACTAACCTCAGGAGATTCGGATGGAGTCAAGTCTGAATGTGGAGCTGAGGTGTTGGATTGTCCTCTGTTTTCTGAATATTGGGACGAGACTTTCGAAGACTTAGTTGAGAGAGTTATTTTCGCTATTCGAGGTTTATGTACTTTAGAGATTTAGTTATATCTACGTTCAACATTGGTATCGGATTTAGATTTGCCTAAACATTACTATTAATAATGATGATTATTTTGAGCTTTTAAATTTTGACTTCCGCTGACGTGTATTAGTTTCCACGTTCTTTGTGATCTATTTTATGGTATACTGATTAGCGGAAAGGTGACAAGTTATTATTTGCCCTCGCTTATATTTTCTACGGCTTGTATAAATTTTACCGGCATTTTCTACTATTTCTCCCTTTTTTCCCTACTGTTTCCTAATTATTTTAATTGATTAAAGTGATTTTTTTTTCAAAAAATTAGGTGAAAATAGTTTGTTTCAGCATTTTATATTTTCTAGAATTTTATGGAATTTATTTATAATTTTTTAGAATTTAAAATCATTTTCTCATATTTATTTATTATTTATTTAATTCTGAAATTAATCAAGAATTTTTCTCTCTTTTTTTCATCTTCGGCTTAATGGGCCGGACTTGAGGCTCGATCCGTTTCTGCTGACCTGATGTAGCGCCCCGTACCCGGGTCTGTCCCACGTACGGTGCACCCGCCGTACCTCGCTATGGAGAGTACAAAGCATCGATGCAATATAGTATCAGTCCACGAGTAAGCCACAGACTGCTGAATAAAACATCATAACTGTGGCAGTAAACTAGCAGAAATATCAAACATTAATAAAGAGTGTTCATCATAATACAACAATACCACATAACCCACAAAGTTCACGAAATAACATCATACATCAACCAAAATTAAAGCCTAGACAGCAATCACTCTCTCGGATACTCTTTTTGTGGTTCATCTTCGATATATTCGATCTCGGACTCCGGAGGCTCTGAAAAAAATATAAAAGATAACAAGAGTGAGTGATCAAAATCACTCAGCAAGTATTTCCCCGATCTACTAAGAAATACATCAGAAAGTTGAATAAAACTGTAATTTGCTAATTAACATAACTTAACTGTAACTTATCTTACCTGGAGCAGTACTTCATTCATCTATGGTATTAAGGATGCAACATGATGCATAATGATGTTGTATGAAATGCAATGATACCATTTGAAAACGATATGATACAATACTTTACCTTTGAAAACATTACATTCGAAAATGATACAATACATTACGTTTCCTTTAGAAAACATTCCATACCGTGCTATACTCTAGAAACGATACCATACTGTACAATACTTTAAAACAGCCATGGCATGCCTTTTCTCCTTATGAACAAAAAGTCAAGTACGAATGATTCCGTCCATAACCACAACTGTACGTTATCCCGGCAACTTACAAGAGGATGTTACGCTCGGATCCATAACCATAACTGTACATTATCCCGGCAACCTATAAGAGGATGTTACGCGCGGGTCCATAACCATAACCATAACTGTACATTATCCCGGCAACCTACAAGAGGATGTTACGCACGGGTCCATAACTATAACAATATCGGAATCAATCGCAATGACAGTTTATTCGATACGGTTTTTAAAGCACTTTCTTTCAAAGCAAAACAATACATTACTCCCTTACTTTTCAAAACAATACCATACTTAAAAGGATGCCATGATGTGTATGTGATGCAATATGAAATGCGATGATATCACTCAGTGCAATACTATACGTTACCCTTTTGAAATCATACTATATTGTACCATACTTTTAAAATATAGTCATGGCATACCTTTTCATCGTATGAATAAAAAGTCAAATACGAGTGATTCCATCCATAACCATAACTGCACATTTTCCTGGCAACCTACAAGAGGATGTTACGCTCGGGTCCATAACTATAACCATAACTGTACATTACCCGGCAACCTACAAGAGGATGCTACGCTCGGGTCCATAACCGTAACCATAACAATACTGGAATCAATCGTAATGACAGTTTATTCCATATGAATTTGTAAATCAATATCACATTTTAACTGTTAAAAACAGTGTCATGCTATACTTTAAAATAAAACCATGCAGTATCTTTTGAAAAGAATGCCATGATATGCAATAGTGCAAGGAAACGTACTCGGTAACCATCGATACCTTTGTCTCTAATTTCTTTATATTGTTTTCCATTCTCATTTCCGGGTTCATTATTTTGTGCTATAAGCTGGAAAATTCCAGCATCTTAAACAATTTTGTTTCCTCACTATAACCCCAAAATCGGTTCTGGATCGATACTAATGTGACCCCGGTTTGCACGGTACCAAACCACCATCATCTTAGCCTAGTTACAAGGATAATATCGGTAATAAGAGAGCCGGTCCGGGACTGTTTTGGGCTGTTTTACATATCTCCATTTCTGCGTTTTTAATCAAGTCTGATTCCCAAAGTAGATTCCCTAAATCCTCTTAAAATGTATTAACATCACAGTGCAACCCACCCTACAAAATTATCAATAAAATAATCTTTTACAGCCCTTATCAATGCCGGAACACATAAATATATCCATATTCAAGAGTAGATTTTTGCCTTACCATAGGCCATACTTACAGACCTCTTCATCCTTATTAATCATGATACCATCCTACAATGGTGCTTAAACTTATGAACATAATAAGAAAATATCACCATAATACCATGTAAGCATATTTTAAAACTAGTTGCAACTTTTTCACAATAGCCTAAGAAATACAATCATCAATTGACTATTTGATTTATTTTTCTTAAACTTCGATTGTCATGACATAATTTTTAGATCCTTAATCTTCTTATTTTTCTTTAGAAAAATAAATGCCTATCTTCTACTCCTACTAAAACCGAAACATACACACATGCTCCAGGGAGTAAACTTTTGCCTATGAAAGGCTTCATGCTTAAAGATTTCTCATCCTTTTCTCCACATAAATCGTAGTACTATCTTAGGATGATTCCTTAGCTTATGAACATAAAAAACATCAACATCAAAAAACTATGTAAAGTTTATTACAAAACAGTCCCAAAAGTCCACATTAGTTACAAATTCTTGCCACAAATATACGGTAAAAATAGCCATTTCTTCACCTCTTGGCTTCACTTCTTGGCTACAAAAGAGAAACCCATATTAGTAACCTTAATATTAAAAAAGTCCATAACTTGAACAAAATAATGTTTATTTGCCACCATCTATCACATAACCTATCATAAAATATAAGGTTTGAAAACAACATCTACTCCCTCACTTCCATGACCAGAACCGTGGGTTAGAGAACCCCAATCACTAATTCTTGCTTCACCTTTCATTAAGCATAAATCTTAATCATTCTAACAATCCCTTGTCTATCTCCTTTAGTGCTAAACCCATGCTTCCAACAATTTTCTCTGCCACTGCTCCAAAACTGTCCCCTGTCTTCCGCAAATTCCTTCTAAAACAGTTTGTAACTTTGACAAAATGCAGTTCCTTTATGATCCATCACACAGGTATAAAGTTTAAAGCCAACAAAAGTTTTGAGCACCAACAATTTATTTTTCTTTCCCTCCAGTTCCGTGACCAACAGTAGGGTGGAGAACCACTATTTCCTTCTTCTCTTTATTATCAAATATAGATTCCAATCGTTTCACCTAAAACCCTCTGTTCTCTCCTTAAGTTTAAACTATCAAGGCGTGCTTCCACTAATTTTTTTTCTTGCTACTGCCGAAACATCTCCTTCCCCCTTGAATATTGTCAAAATTAAGCAATCAACCAAAAAGAATTCGACTGAGAAAGGAATAAAACCAAGGAGAGAACGAAAACTCAGAGCTATGCTCTACTTGCTTGATTGATCCTCGAGAATGGTAACCGCTTGCTGCTTATATGCAGCTTACAGAAGGAGGGAAAATGAAAAAGGCAGGAAAATTACAAGAATGTCCCTATTTACAAAACACAACTGATTTAACTACCAAGGGCATTATGGTACTTTCGTCCTATTCAAATAACGCGCCATGGACTTCTTCTTCTTCTCAACGCAACAACCTCCCTGCTCTTCCTCACCATTCTGTTTTGATCACAGCTTCCTTCACCCGATCACTCCTTGATCACTCCTTAATTCTAAAACTTCAACACCCCCCTCAATCATGACTGCTGAAATATGTTGCACATCCCCAATATGCCAGTCAGGATTGACAGCCTTTTGGAATCCAACGCTTTTGTAAAGATGTCAGCCAGCTGCAAGTCCGTCCGTATAGGCATTGGTTTAATGATCCCTTCTTGAAATTTATCTCTCACTATGTGACAATCAATTTCGATGTGTTTCGTTCTCTCATGGAATACCGGATTCTCCACTATGTAAATGGCACTTTTATTGTCACAAAACAACTCAATGGGTCTAGTTACTTCCACTTGAAAGTCCTTAAGCAGGTAGAGTATCCATTGCACCTCACAAGTAGCTGAGGCAAGAGCTCTATATTCGGCTTCTGACGAAGACTTTGATACTGTGGTCTGTTTCTTTGCCTTCCACGAGACCAATGCATCCCCCAACATCATACAGTACCCAGTTATGGATCTTCTACTGTCTAAACACCCCCCCCCCCCCCAATCTGAATCTGAAAAAGCCCTTAGCTGCAACTTCCCTTTACTTGGGAACAAAAGCCCCTGACCTGGGCACCCCTTAAGGTATCTCAACAATCTTTGTGCTGCCTTCATATGACATTCTGTTGGCACACTCAAGAACTGACTAAGCTGCTGAACCGTGTAAGTAATATCTGGTCTTGTTATGGTAAGATAAAGTAGCTTGCCTACTAGTCGTCTATATCCAGATACATCCTGCAACAACTCTGAATCATCGTTAGCAAGCTTCAAATTCTGTTCCATAAGGCTCTTGGCTGGCTTGGATGCCAAATAACCTGTCTGCTCCAAGAGCTCCAACGTATATTTCCTTTGACTTATGAATACCCCCCGCTGGGACCTAGCCACTTCAAGGCCCAGGAAATAGCGAAGTTCACCCAAATCTTTGATTTTAAATGCATGATGCAAAGTGGCCTTGAGTTCTGTAATGAGAGACATGGAGTTACTAGCCACAACTATATCATCAACATATACTAAGAGGGCCAGAAAATGATCCTGCTGAATCTTGGTGAAAAGAGTATAGTCATGTTTAGACTGTGTATAACCTTGTCCTAACAGAAAAGTCGTGAGTTTTTCGTTCCATTGTCTACTAGCCTGCTTCAATCCATATAATGACTTGTTGAGCTTACACACAGCTGTGGGAATGGAAGAGTAGACACCGTCTGGCAAGGTCATATAGATATCTTCATATAAGTCTCCGTGTAGAAAGGCGTTGTTCACATCCAGCTGGTGTAAATACCAGCCTTTAAGGGATGCTAAAGCCAAAAGTATTCGCACCGTCGTCATCTTTGCTACAGGGGAAAAGGTATCTCCATAATCCACACCAGCCTGTTGCGTATACCCCTTTGCAACTAACCTTGCCTTATAACGCTCAATACTTCCATCTGCCCGTCTCTTGATCTTATAGACCCATTTACAGCCAATTGGCCTTTTTCCGGGGGGTAAAGGCACTAGGTCCCAAGTGTGATTGGCGTCCAAGGCAGCCAATTCTGAGTTCATAGCTGCCTGCCACTCTGCTGTACTAGCTGCCTGTTGATAAGATGTAGGCTCCTGCTGCATACTGAGATTAACCACATAATTTTTGTATTCTGAGGCTAAATGATCAAATGTGTGATGATTCTCTATAGGGTACAAAGAATGAGTAGCCAGATGAGCAGATGAAGGGGAAGAATAAGACTGGTGACAATAATAATCCTTAAGATATTTAGGAGGATGTTTTTGTCTGTGGGGCCTGAAGGAATTTTCAACTGGAGAAGAACTGCTTTCAGGTAAGGAGTCATTAACAGTGGGGAGTTCATGAAGAAGAAGACTGTCAGCTGAATCAATGGTTAAGGGAATGTCAAGAGTAATGTTTGGCACAGAAGAACTAGCTTCAGTGTTTGTTGTCTGCTCAGCATTCTGAGAACATTGTGGAACAGGAAGGATTGGCGAAGCAGTACATTCTGAAGCTGGTAGATGAGTAGAGTATGGAATTTCGGGTGTAAACACATTGTTATTATTAGATGCAGGAGACAAAGGAAAAGATGATTGTGAGACAGAAGAGGTTGGATGAGAAGTAACATCTGTGCTGGCGTATGGAAATTGAGATTCACAAAACTGGACATCCCTAGAGACAATGATTTTTCTGTCATTCAATGTCTGCAAAATGAAACCCTTTGTGGTGCTGGATATTCCAAGGAACAAACAAGGAACACCCCTAGGTGAAAATTTATGCCTGGCTGGATCTTTGTTATGTGCATATGCCAGACATCCAAAAATCCTCAGATGATCATACGTAGGAGGTGTCTGAAATAACACTTCATAAGGTGTTTTGTGACTGAGAATGGGAGTAGGAATAACATTGATGAGGTACACAGCATGAGAAATGGAATACCCCCAGTAGGACATAGGTAGACATGCCTGAAATAGCAAAGATCTAGCAACCACTAATATATGTTGGTGTTTCCTCTCCACAAGTCCATTCTGCTGAGGGGTATATATGCAAGTAGTTTGATGAATAATACCATGCTTAGAAAAAAAATTTGGCATGGTGAACTCAGGCCCATTATCTGTTCTTAGCACTTTAATGTGCCTGTCAAACTGGGTGTGTATCAATTGACAGAAATTTTGAACCAACTGTCTAGCTTCATTTTTGGATTTCATCAAATATATCCACGTGTATCTACTACAATCATCAACTATAGTAAGAAAATACTTTTGGCCATACAAAGTGGGGTGCCTATTCGGCCCCCATATGTCAACATGAACAAGATCAAAAGGTAGTTTCGAAACAGAACAAGAAACTGGAAAAGGTAGTCTTTGAAGTCTTGCTAAAGGACAAACTTGACACGGAGCAGGAAGAGGTCCTCCAACCACAGAGTGATGATGTCTTTGGACCTCTTGAATCCTTGGACCTGAGGCATGTCCAAGCCTACAATGCCACAACAAAGAAGGTGACAAACTGATCAAGGAAGAAGAACAAACAGTAGCTTGACTAGGCAAATTGCTTCCCTGTAAATAGTAGAGACCTCGAGATAGGCTAGCTGAACCAATCATCCTCTTGGACAATTGATCCTGGATTAAACAACAAGAACCACGGAACAGAATGATCAAGGCAGGATTTTCAGCAAGTTTACTTAGGGATAGTAAGTTAAAGCTGAAAGATGGAACATATAAGGCATCTGATATCGTAAGTGCAGAATTGATCACTACAGATCCAATGTGGGTTGCTGATACAGATTGATTATTAGGCAATTTGATCAAGATATGATTAATAGGTTTAAAGGATGAAAACAAGGACAGATGGGACACAATATGGTCAGTAGCACCAGAATCAAGAATCCACGTGTTTAAGCTGTCATATGCAGGGTTACCTGGTAATTTGTCAACTTGGGCAGATAGAACAACATTTTGGGAGGAAGCTACTGCATCAGAATCCTTGCCATCATCTTGCCTATTCAACCAATTCAGCAGCTTCTGGTTTTGATGTGGCGTCAACATCACAGATTGATAATTCTGACCAGGTTGAAGGCACAACTGAGGTTTCTCAGGCTTCAACTCCACAACTTCACTCATGTGCACCTGAGTCTTAGGTTTAAAACCGGGGGGATACCCATGCAACTTGTAACATCTATCTATGGTGTGTCCCACCATACCACAATGTGTACACACATACCTCTTCATGCTCTCAGCAGGAGGTTTGTTACCACCTCTTTTGTACCCTCCATACTGCTGTTTACCAACATACGTGTTTGCCACCACAGTCTCAACTGGTTGGCCATCAGCCATCAAGGCCGTAAGTCCATCCTCAACAACACTCACACCATTGTCAGCCATTACCTTCCTTTCATATTTCAAGGCCATCGAAAAAGTAGTGTTTATGTCAGGCATAGGCGACATCACAAACACTTGAGACTTCACAGGATCAAAGCTATCATTCAGACCTTTTATAAACTTAATCACGTAATCTTCTTCGATGAACCTCTGCATCTTCCTAGTCACATCACATCTACACCCTCTACAAACACAATTAGGTACAGCCCTCACAGCCATCAACTCTTCCCATACTAGTTTCAACTTCGTGAAATACTCATTCACAGACAATCCTTCCTGCTTAATACAATAAAAATTCTCAAGCAAATCAGACAGCCTAAACGGATCAGTGCTCCCGTACCTCAGTTTCAAATCATTCCAAGCATCAAACGCAGTGTCAAGCCACATAATACTCTGAGAAATAGAGTGAGACACCGAATTCATGATCCACGACTGTACCATTGTATTTACTTGTCTCCAAACCGGAAATTGTGGATCCGTAGTGAGCGGTTTAGGAATAGTTCCATCGATAAAACCAATTTTGTTCTTAACAACCAATGCCATTTCAAAAGTTCGACTCCATGTGTGATAATTGTGTGTATTCAAAAGCGGCTGAGCTAATATAACAGCTGGACTATCATTAGGATGCAAATAATATGGATTTTGCAGTGGATTATCAACTGACTGACCTTGATTTCCTCTGGAGCCAAAAATCACATTCTGCAGCGGACTGCTCTCATTCTGATTCTGGTTTCCTCTCGATCCTGAAGCCACATTAGTCTGAGACGCCATCACGAAGGAAATTCTTCAATCGTTCACTTCCAAAGAGAAATTCAAATTCCAAAAAAAACAACACAATCAATGCTCAGTGCATCGAAAGGAACCAGGAAGCAAAAGGAAAAAGCTCTCTGATACCATGTCAAAATTAAGCAATCAACCAAAAAGAATTCGACTGAGAAAGGAATAAAACCAAGGAGAGAACGAAAACTCAGAGCTATGCTCTACTTGCTTGATTGATCCTCGAGAATGGTAACCGCTTGCTGCTTATATGCAGCTTACAGAAGGAGGGAAAATGAAAAAGGCAGGAAAATTACAAGAATGTCCCTATTTACAAAACACAACTGATTTAACTACCAAGGGCATTATGGTACTTTCGTCCTATTCAAATAACGCGCCATGGACTTCTTCTTCTTCTCAACGCAACAACCTCCCTGCTCTTCCTCACCATTCTGTTTTGATCACAGCTTCCTTCACCCGATCACTCCTTGATCACTCCTTAATTCTAAAACTTCAACAAATATCATTTCTAAAGTTTCATCAATTTCATCAAAAGAGGTAGAACCCACTTGACCGTAAATAACTCATCCTGCTCTTTTTTTTAATGGTGAATCTAAAATCTGAATACACCCATTACCGTCCCAACCGTACCCTCTTTTCTTCATCAATCATTTCATTCATCCACAAATTTTTAACCAACTCATAACATCTAGCCCAAACAATCTACACTAGAAGAAATTACTCCATTAAGGCTTCCAAACACCAACAGTTTACACTCGCATTTTAAGAGTTAACCTAAGACTAACAATAGCATATTCGAGGTTCAAATACATTTCTAAGTAGATTCAAAAGAGAGATACTTGCCTTCAAGTCTTTATTCTTGGTGGGTTCTTGTACTTGAGCCTAGTTCTTCCACTTGAAGCTTGGGTGATTCCTCCCTTAGCTTGCTTAGGAACCTAGTCTTCCCTTTGTTCTTTATCTATCCGAGAGTTGAAAAAGAGAGAGGGAGAGAAAACTTGATTCTTGCAATAAGTAGAGGTTTTTGAAAGAGAAGTTGAAGGTAAACCCATGGAGTTCAAGGGTTGGGCGTTGATATAGGAAGAGATGCAAGGTTGGAGAGATTGAGGTGGAAGGAAGTAATTTTCTTCCAATTGGAGAGGGAGAGGGAGGATGATGGCTTTTATGTTTTTAGGGTGTAGGGAAATGATTGTGTTGGTGGGATTTTTTTGTTATTATTATTATTACCATTTTATTTAAGATGAAGATATTTTTAAGGAGAGGGTTCTAGAATTAGGGCCTTTTATTTGGTCTTTTGTTATTTGGGTTGAAGGGTTTTGGGTTTCAAGGCTTAATGGGTTTGGACATTAAGGGGTTGAGGTGACTGGCCCTATAAGCCTTTGAGAAATTTTCAATTTCCAAATTTAAGTCCCCTTATATTATATTATACTTCAATTACATAGGGGTTTAATTAATGTGTTACATAGTACTTTAGTGTTATTAGCATTATAACTTCCGATGAGTTGAAACACACTTATTGTAAAATGTACGACATTGCCCGGGAGCGGGCTGCAACACCTGACCTGAAACTCGGGCCAGGCCGTCGGGTCAGACCTGACCCGCTGATCCAAAATATTTTTATTTATTTATTTATTTCATCTCAGTTCAGCTTGGTACATTTATTATTATTTTTCTTATACTGCAGGTCAGCTCGGCCCAATTCAGGTCAAACCAGGCTGACCTGGTTCTGGTCCAGCTCGCCACTGGCGGGTCAGCTGTTCTGCAAACTGGGTCAAGTTGACCTGGATTTTCTTTCTTTTTTATTTTAAATCATATTTCCTTCTAACCTCAATTAAATCTTTATTATAACTACAAATTGACCCAAACCAATTTCATTTGACTCTGTTTAATGCGACGCATTCTCTGCAATAAGCGCTCAGCATGTGTCCTGCACATGCTGCTTAGGGGCCACGTGTAGGCCTCGTGCCCCCTGCATGCGCGCGTGTGTCGTACGCGCCACCCCGTTCGAACCGTTTTTTGATTCGCAGTCCGATTCCAACCTATTCCAAGCTGGATGAACCTACTGTAATGCCACATGAAAATTTAAAAGCCCCTAACATGGAAAATTACAACCCTTTTGATTCCAATTTCATACAATTTTGCGTCATTTATCAAATTGACACATACACACGCATAAACCCTCAGTCACACATATCAAAGATTATACTTTTACAATTAAAACATAGAGTTAACAATTTAAACAATTAAAAACAACAAATCACATAAAATATATCATTAAAGAATGCCAGTTTTGTGCCAAAACGACGGAGAATGAGCAACCTACCACTTAAACGAATAATTCGCTAATCAAAAGGGTTGGATTCGGTGGTTTGTTAGCTTCATTCTTCTCTTTTCCTCTTCTTTTTTGTCTTTTTTTCCTCTCTTTTTTCCCTTCTCTCTCTTCTCCTCCCCCCACCTTGCTGCATGTTTCTTTTTCTTTCTTTTCCTTGAATGGCTGCCGAATAAATGTAGAGAGGAGGGGGGGGTTTGGAAGAGTTTTAATCTAAGAAAGGGGAGGGATTAGTGGGTGATTAGGATTAGATTTAGGAATTTTAAATTTTAAATTTAAATCTTAGCTTATATTATTGGAAGATATTGTTTATTGGTTAAGATATTTGATATATTTAAGTCTGTTAGTTTGTATATTATCCTACTAGACTTGTAGATATTACTAGACTTGTAGATAACTTTTATCACTTAATTGTAGGGAGTAGGTTGTTGTATAAGTCTATATGCGCGTACCACCTGGTTTTTCTCGTCAGGGGGAGAATCATGTTTTTAAGCTTCGTAAGTCATTGTATGGTTTGCGACAGGCATCACGGAATTGGTATGCCAAATTTACTACCTCGCTTCTTTCACTCGGTTATGTTCAGTCACAAGCGGATGCATCTTTATTCGTTTTGGCTGTTGATTCTTCTTTTGTTGCTGTTTTAATTTATGTTGATGATGTTATCGTGGCTGGTAATGATCTTTCTCGCATCGACGCATTGAAAGCGTATCTTGATCATCGTTTTAAAATCAAGAACCTGGGTCCCCTCAAATATTTTCTTGGCATTGAAGTTGCACGTTCTTCTTCTGGCATGATTCTAAATCAGCGTAAGTATATTCTTGATATTCTCATGGAATGTGGACTACTTGGTTGTCGCCCCACTAGCACTCCCATGGATCAGAAGTGTCACTTTTCTGATTCTGATCCGCTTCTTGATGATCCGTCGTTTTATCGTCGCATTGTGGGCCGTTTGCTTTATCTTACTGTTACGCGTCCTGACATTTGCTTTGCAGTTAATACGCTTAGTCAATTTATGCATATGCCACGCAAATGTCATCTTGCTGCTGTTTTTCATTTGCTAAGATATCTTAAAGGTGCTCCTGGCCAAGGGCTCTTCTTTCCTGCTGATACGTCTTTATGTCTTCAAGCCTATTCTGATGCTGACTGGGCTGGATGTCCTATTACTCGTCGGTCTACTACTGGCTATCTAATCTTTATTGGTTCGGCACCCATTTCTTGGAGGTCTAAGAAACAGTCTGTTGTTTCTCGTTCTTCTGCTGAGGCTGAATATCGTGCCATGGCTTATGCGACTAGTGAGATTGTTTGGTTACGTCGTCTACTTGTTGATCTTCGTGTACCGGTTACTGCGCCTGTACTTCTTCATTGTGACAATCAAGCTGCTTTGCACATAGTGGCTAATCCTGTTTTTCATGAGCGCACCAAACACATCGAGATCGATTGTCATTTTGTTCGTCAACATTATCTCAATGGGCTCATTAAACCGTCAAAGCTTTCGAGTTCTCTACAACTCGCTGATGGTTTCACCAAGGCTCTTGGTCCGGACAAATTTCGTCAGTTTTTGATCAAGTTGGGCATTCTTAACATTCACGCGCCAACTTGAGGGGGAGTATTGGAAGATATTGTTTATTGGTTAAGATATTTGATATATTTAAGTCTGTTAGTTTGTATATTATCCTACTAGACTTGTAGATATTACTAGACTTGTAGATAACTTTTATCACTTAATTGTAGGGAGTAGGTTGTTGTATAAGTCTATATGTACGCATACTCTGTAAACAGTTTTATTCAATGAATCAAATTATACGATTCTTCATATATATTGGCAAAAGAATCTCCCCCATTCTCTTTCACACGCACACACCTGCACATTTATATATATATTATTTATTTTTTTGATTTATAATCCCGGATATAGCAATTACTCTTAGTACTCTAATGGAATCATGACAGGATCAAAACACGGCCTTGAAAATTGTATATGTTTCAAACGTTAACATAATTTTGGGAAACCAAATGAAGGTTTTGAAATAACCTTAAAAGGGAAGATTGTTGGGTGAGAAAAAAAGTTTGATGATTTATAGACTTCGTAGGAAGACAAGATTTCAAAAAGGGATTCAAAAGAACAAGTTTAAAATGCTAATCAATTGCCAACATGTCACAGGCAATTGTTTACGGACCTTACCATATGGTTGATTGAAACTTAGGTTAGAAATTGATGGCCTGCTAGAGTCGTTGAAAGTTAGGATAACCTTCTTTAATGTTTGTCTTCAATGCTGTTTTGAGTTTGTCAACATTAATTTACATAGTTTTTGTGCGAAATTATTCAACAATTAAAGAAATTGTTATGGATATATCAGAATATCAAGAATAAACATTATGTTGATGTACATTGTAGAGATAGACATTGTGTTAGATGTGGATATCCAAAGTATTATATCTTTTGTATTATCCAAATGGTTTGTTCAAGTTTATCTTCACTCCATTGAGTCCTATAAATAGGACCATATATCATATATGAAAGACATACTTTTTGAGATACAAATTTCTCCTGTTTCTCTTTATTATACTTTTTGAGTTTATAACACGTTATCAGCACGAGCTAACCTTCTGTGGAACAAGGCCCAACGTCGACCCTTGATTCGTCGAAGCTTCAGTTTTGACATCATTTTAAGGTACCCTATTACCTCTTTGCCTAACAATCATTAGTTTCAATTTAGGTAAAATCAAATTGCACTAATATGTTATCATGTTTATCAAATTGCACTAATTTCGGTGAAATCAAATTGCACTGTATAACTATCAATCATGTTTCATTTTCGTCGTGTGTGTATATATATATATATATATATATATATATATGAACTAATTGCACTTATATGTTACCGACATATTATGTCAAATTATACTGTATTATATCCAATTATAATGAGAAGTACGTTTATTTGGTTTGTATATATATATATATACTTGGAGTATATCATTACCATTATTTACGTACAAATATTTAATATACTTGAAGTATATCAATGTCACTATTTATACTTGACATACCTGAAGTATGAATAATTATCATCCATGAAGCATGACATGACTAAATAAGAGACATACCCGAATCATGAATAGTTGTTATGCCCGAAGCATAAATCGTTGTTATCATGTCCGAAGCATCAATCATTTTATCATGCCTGAAGCATGAATTGTTAACATAACATTAATTGTTATCATGTCCGAAGCATGAATGGTTATCATGCCCGAAGCATGAATGTTTAACATGCCCGAAGCATGAATTGTTCCTTTTTTATTTCCATAATTTTTTTATTCTCGTGGAACTCTGGTTTTTGTTTCATATGCAAAACAGTTCTGACTTTGTCAACAACTGTTGCTGGCCTGGTGGCCAGCTCCTCAGCCAGAGAAAGAGAGGTCTCAGGTTCGATACCAAGAATATCAAGGATAAACATTATGTTGATGTACATTGCAGAGATAGACATTGTGTTAGATGTGGATATCCAAAGTATTATATCTTTTGTATTATCCAAATGGTTTGTCCAAGTTTATCTTCGCTTCATTGAGTACTATAAATAGGACCACATATCATATATGAAAGATATTAGAAAAGGAAAATAAAGGAAACAGTTGGAGAGGCAAGAGGACCTATAAATTTTCCATGAGAACTATAGAAAATTATAAAGGACTCTGATATTTACTAGTGAAAATACTTTTATATGTCTCTTTTTATAAAACTAGTGGTTGTGTGTATATACACACACCACACATGTATATTTTATATGTGTGTCTATTTTTATGCATACAAATAGACACACGCATATATATATACACACACATATACATGTATAGACACGGATATATATCGATGCATAAAAATACCGTGTGAGATCTCTTCACATAAAACTATGAGTTCCATCGTATAGATGATCATTGTTTTTTCCCTCCTTTTTTTGCTTTTCTTTTAATCAATGAGTTTCAGATAGTTCTTTTTGTCTAATAATGACTCAATCACGGGGAGTCGGCAACACATCCAGACTATGTACTGTACTTTATGAGAAACTATAAAGATATTAAAGTATATATCAAATGTATAATGATTAATTATGATGTTTCAGAATTTATTTAAGGTATTTTTCTAAAAGATTGGAGCTGAGGAATTATTTAGATGTGTTTTCAAATGACTTACCTACATGCACTTATTTTTGGTCATAAAAGATAGAGAAAATTGGAGTTAAAGGCAATTAAAACTTGAAAATTGTAATTGCAGGTGCATATACATCAAAAATAATTATAAATGCAGCAAGGAAGAAATAAAAATTAGAAAATTCTTATGACCCTAGATAATAATTTAAGGCTACATTATTAGTCAAATAATTCAACATGGTCACCCATCCATCAAATTATATCAAGATCATTTTTTCATAGTATCCGCATCTAGTTTAGCAATAATAATTTATGAAACACAATTGTTTAAATTTCTTGATATACACACACACACACACAGATATATATATACACACACACACACATATATACACACAGATATATATATATATATATATATATATATATATATATATATATATATATATATATATATATATATATATATATATATGCCTACATTAGCAAACGAGTGAGACAGAATATTAGTGCATATAGTCGTCAACTTCCGAAGGTTATATATTTTTCTAATTTCTAAAGTGGAACATTAATCATTGGTATACAGACCTTAAAATGTTGTTTTGCTTTATTTTAACTTATTGTTTCTATTACTTATGCGAGAGCAATATTTGCGGATTCTACTGGTGTATAATATTTTGTTTATGAGTTTTCCTATTTTGCAGATCATTTTATGGTGAGTGTAAAGAGATGATTGGCAACCGAAATCTGCCACTTTCTCTCATTTTACATATGAATTTATAGAGTACAATTCGATACGTTAGGATAAACACTACCTAAAAAGCTACGCTAATCTCTATCAATCAAATCTACAAAATATGATAAGGATTTGTACAAATCAAGTCAATCACAATCAGATAACTGGAAGAATTTGATTAGATTAGATATTCCAATTACATCCGCGATTTCCGCAATCTTTCTCTGTCATCGCGGTTGCAGATCCGCCGAGCTCCACACAACTCGGAAGATCGTTCGGCCAGTCAGGAAGTCAGTCCAAGTAGATTGAGAGCAGACCAGTTCAGCTCGACAGGTCGGTCAGCAGCAAGTCGGTCTAAGTCATCCTGGGTCTGCCGAGCTCAGTTCAGCTCGACAGGTCAGGTCAGCACTAACACCCCCTCTGAAGTTGGCGTGTGTAGGTTCAGAAATGCCCAACTTGGACAACAAAAAGCAAAAAATCTCGAGCTTCGAGAGACTTAATTAAGATGTTGGCAAGTTGATGAGTGGTGCACACATGTCAAGGCCGGATCAGTCCGTCGGTAATATCATCGCATAAGAAATGGTAGTCAACTTTAATATGTTTGGTACGTTCATAAGCAACTGGGTTTTGTGGAAAATGCAGCGTAGACTGGCTGTTTGTGTATAAACTTAGAGCAAAATGATGAGAGATGTCCAAGAAATGAAGGAGGCCGAACAGCCATTTGACTTCACAGGCGGTATACGCCATAGCACGATATTCTGCTTAAGCTGGGGAACGAGAAACCATGGTCTGTTTCTTAATTTTCCAAGAAATGGGTGTTGTGCCAAGCTTGATGAAGTAGGCTGTGATGGACTGACGAGTAAGGGAACAATTGGCCTTATCAGAATCACAGTAAGTGGTAAGATGAAAGTCACTAGTGGAAGAGAATAAAAGACCCTAACCAGGATTGCCCTTGAGATAGCGCACAACCTTGAGAGCAGCATGCCATTGATCAAGACAAAGGGACTGCATAAAATGGGCAAGAGTATGAACTGCATAAGATGATTCAGGACGAGTAACATAAAGATACATCAGTCGGCCAACAAGTCGACGATATGGAAGTGGATCGTCTAACAAGGAGCTGATGGATTGAGAGAGATGATGCTGTTGTTCAAGAGGGGTGGCCGAGGGTTTGGAGCCTAGCAAGCCACAATCGGAAATGAGATCAAGAGTGTATTTGTGTTGAGATACAAAGATGTCTGTCTTGTGATGGAAAACTCCAAGACCGAGGAAATATGTGAGTGGGCCGAGGTCTTTCATGTGAAACTATCAACTGAGATAAGCTTTTAATAAATCCATAGCGTGTGCGTCGTTTCCAACCAGAAGCAAATCATCCACATAGACTAAAAGATAGAGAGAAATATGGTTCTTGGAATAACGAAATAAAAAATAACCGGAATAAGACTGAACAAACCCATAACGACGAAGAGCTACAGAAACTTAGCAAACCAACAACGAGGCACCTGCTTGAGAAAATAAAGAGGTTTGTATAAGCGCCAAACATGATCAGTTGTGCAGCATGGAAACCCGGAGGGAATTTCATGTACACTTCTTCAGCAAGATCACTATGGAGGAAAGCATTTCGAACATCCATTTGGCACATGGTGAAGTTACAGGCGGCAACATTAGCTAGAAGGGTACGGAAAGTGACCATTTTAGCCGTACAAGCGAAGGTCTTGGAGTAGTCGATTCCTTCAACTTTTCGACAGGCTTTATAACACCCAATGCTGCCATCTGAGTGGTGTTTTATTTTGTAGATCCATTTGCATCCGATGGCACGTTTACAGGGTGGTAAAGGCTCAAGTCCAAGTGTTATTGTCTTCAAGGGCCTGGATTTCCTCCTGCAAGTCCTTCCGCCACAAATTGTCTTTAACACCATCCATGTACCACAGCTTGGCAGGTCGGTCGGTCAATCAGTAAGTTAGTCCAAATAGATGGAGAGCAGGTCAGTTCAGCTCGGCAGGTAAGTCAGCTTAAGTCTGCCGAGCTAAACTGTCAAGTCAGCACTAACGGTGAGACATGCATTCAGAAAGGGTGACTATAGATGAAGCATTTTTCATCTCCTTGAACAGTTACAGACTAAAATTAAAATGGGATAAAAGATTTTTTTGGATTTATTTGATTACGTGCCATTTCAAAGATTCTTGGGGGTTCACTAAGAATGCGTTAGTAATTATGTGTAATGGATATGGTTTGAAATTTTCAACATCATAGAGAAAGAAACTGTGGACATATTCTAATGGATGATGTTGTCATCTATGAATATATCAGCAGGGCAAAGTGTTAGGATATGTATCAGTAGGTGATATGATGGCTAGGTTGGCATGCTTGGTTGTCTGCCTTCTACGTACTTGTCATGGCATGTTAGTGTTTCTTTCTCTTGTAGACGATATTTATACGACTAATAGTAGATTTTGCGTCAGGATTTTGATTCCAAACCCCCCCCCCCCCCCAACCTCCCTTATCCCCTTTATTTCGACAAGTTTATCGTTTGATTGACCTATACCAATGGTTAAATGACGCCTCTTGTAGCTGAGAAGTCAATGACTAAATCGTCTGAGGCAGGGGCCAATGGTCTTGCCCAACATGGAAATTTTAGATCCAGGAAGTGTCTTTCAGATGTTTGTGGCACAAATGGTGTAAGGGGTTGCCGTAATGACGACGATTGTGGACAAGTTATCGTCGATAATTTACTTATTGATTGCGATTGCAATGAAGTCTCAGGTTATTGTTACGAAAATTACGAGTAATAACTGGTGAGTATAATGTTTCAATAACTTTCTTGAAGTCTAAATGAGTGTATGCTGAAACTAATTCTTCATGCTTTATGTTTTAGAACACTTCCTTTTTATGAATAGTGCAAACTGATTACTCCCATGTTACTTCTCGCTGTGTACTTAGATTTTTCACTAGATTTTGGTTCCGTTGTTTGGGTGATTTCTTTTAAATATTTGTATACATAGCATGTTGCATAAAAAAGGATTTTAATTTAATGGATGCTGGAAATATTTTTACCATTTCCAATGAATTCAATACACACTCTTTCTTGGATTTGGATTATCATGGAATAAAGCAAAGTGACTCACTAAATTGGCTGCACTTCTTATATTATGAAGTAGCAGTTGATCGACACGCAATTTTCATTATGAGTTATCGAGAAACAATCTGTGTTTCTAACACTTAGGTATGCATGGTTGCGTACGTCCAACACCTCATATCTCCATACGTAGAAGCCTCTAAAGCAATAGATTAATGTTGTTGTTGGATGTTGGAAATATTGGATACTTATATTTGAAATAAATATAAGTATCCAATCATACCATTAGCTTGGTTGGTATTGGAGATCGTTCAAGTTTTGGTTTGTACAGGTGGAGGTGGAGCTACTGCCACTATAACCGCAAACTACTTTCCTCCGAGAACAAGAAGCTAGAAGAAGACGAAGCAATGATGAATTACAATAGACCTAAGCTTATGCTGTGTACTTTGGTTAGAATCGTGAAATTACCAAACTCTGCTGGTAATTTGGCAGAAACCTTATATATTAGTATCTTGTTATTTTAATGTAACAAGTGTCTGTCGAAATAATAAACTACATTTTTCTAGAATGTTTTGGGACGTCTTAGATATATTTGTTTTTAGTTTGTTTCTATGCCGTTTGAAATGCCAGTTTGGCTTTTAGATTTACCTAAGACATTTATAAATCAGAATATGCGTTTACACTATTGAACTTTCATCTCATAAACTACCTATAAATACTCCTTGGATGAAGAATTTTTTAATTAGTTGAAATGAAGTGACATTAAAATATTAAAGTTTCCATTGTAATAAGTTGAAATGAAGTAACAATAAAATATCAAATTTTCCTCCACTAATCTTCTCTTGTGTGAGTACAAAGTGATATATGTTCTACATTCTAACAAAGTGGTATCAGAGTGAAGATGTGTTTAGAGTTCAAGGCTAAAAAAGATGTTCAATGGAAGACCATTCCAAGTTTCGATTTTTACCAAGGAGAATTCTTATAATTGGTGTGTAAGCATGAAGGCTTTGTTTGGACCTTAGGATATATGGGACATAGACAAAAATGGTGTCAATGGAGATGATGCACTCACGCTAATCTAAGGATTGATGAGAATATGTTCACGAAAGTTGCTAGCGCAACAACTTCCAAACAAGCAAGGATTTTTTCAAGCATCTTTTAAAAGAGTCTCATCCCTTCTAAAATTCGAGGAATTCGTTGATAGTTATAATAGATTCGTAAACCTGGCCGACTGATTCGGTTTAAATTGAAAAATTTTTTATAAGGGTTTTTTTCCTGATAAAGTGAAGAAAGTACGTCTTCTGCCATTAAGATGTGAGTTTGAGTATTTGCATATGAAAGATTCCGAATCTGCTTCTAATTAAATTTCAAGAGCTTTAGTTGTTACTAATGAAATGAAGATATATGAGGATGATATTAAAGACAATGAAATTGTGGAGAAAAGTTTTGATCTTTGGATCCAAAATTTAACGATGTGATTGTCGTCATTGGCTGTGAAATCCCGAGATTTAGGGATAATCACATAATTTAAGGAATCAGAGATAGGGTGAATTTATGTGATTGATTGTAACATAATGATGATTGACTGTGACGTAAAATTAGGGATTAGATTAATTTCTTTGTATACGTGAGTGTAAAGTGTATAAATCCAGTTGTATGTACCGTGAATCTCAAGAAGAAATACAGAAAATATTTTTCCCAAATTTCTCTTCAATTGCTTCTAGCTTCCTTTGCTCTCAAATACATATGGTATCAGAGCAAGAGCCTTACTCGTGCAATATTTGAGTTAAGTAAAATTATTGGCTCAGAGATTATACTCATCACTGCCTTGTTTCTTACCCACTGTGATCAAAAAACTGTAACTGTTCTGTTCAGACGAAAGGCTCTGAATTTCGTTTTTCGTCATTGCCTGTGATACCCACCTTGACTGCACCAGATCAAGGTTGCACCCTGTTTTTATCAGCCGTATACCTGCATATCCAAAAACAACAGAATGTCACAAAACCCCTAGCACCGCCGAAGCAAGCCAAGAAACACCAGAAAAAACCTCAAACTTCCGTGCACAATTCGATCTATCTGAACAATTTGCCCTTTTTTTGCAACAAAGTATGAACCTTTCTCAACTAGCACCACCTGCAAATTTGTCCCTGAAAATCAAACTTAGCAGTACAAACCATACCCTGTAGAGCAGACTTATGCGAATAGCACTTGGTGGTAGGGGGAGGAGCGCCCACATCACTGGGGTACCTCCACCCCCCACCCACAGATTCTGCCTATCCCTCTTGGGAACAAAGTGACCAACTGGTCTTCACTTGGATTATTGACAACATTGATGACAATTTAGTAAACAATGTGTCCAGATATTCAACAGCCAAAGCCTTATGGGATCGTTTGGCTATCACGTATGGATTAGATGGAGATCCACTCCAGATTTTTGATTTGCACAAACAATGCTATACGATTAAGCAATGAAACCGTCCTCTTGAAATACTTTGGAATCAGTTTCAGGGACTGTGGATGTCCATTGACTCCATGGACCCTAATCCCAAGGAGTCATCTAACGATATTGCAACGTACAACCGCAAGATTCAAGAGCAGAGACTATACCAACTACTGCTTGCAGTAGATGATAATACGCTGATGCCAAGAAAGAGATTTTGAAAATGGACCCAAGACCCACTATTGAAGCTGCGTACAATGAGCTTCGCAGATCAGGTGTACAGAGGGAAGTTCTCACCCCATGAGAACCACAATCATCACTTGGGGTGGGTCAGAGCTTGGCTGTCAAACCCTCAATCGAAAACAAAAAATAGAAATGAACCACGGAATATCCACGCTCAGGACCACCTTCATCGCGTGGAAAGGATGACAAATCCCAAATGGAATGCACTTATTGTAAGAAAAGGGGTTACATTAGAGAAAAATGCTTCCAATTACATTGACATCCGGAATGGTGGGCAGATATTAAAAAGAAAACTCATGCTTCCGCCAGAAGAAGTGCCGAAGACTAGAATCTCAGCCAAATCGAGAGAAAAGTCAACGCAGCAATGGTGGCGGCCGTGGCATCAGAAGAATTGCACACCAACGGCGCTAAAAGAGGAGGTCGACGGCGTTAAATAACCATACAACATTGCCCTTTCACCCCCTGACCCCTGTTTAGTTCCTGTGTTTTTTGAGCATATTAATTCAGTCTCTAATTTTCCTGAAACTTCCCCTGGAAGATGCCATTACTCTCACTACAGTCCTCCCAGAATCCACATATTATTCCTGGACCCCTATAGTCTTCCCAATTACCCCTTTTACCCTACAACCCATCTCCACCAATGCTCACAACTCATTCACAATGCCACCAGGTTCAAACAACCCCTCAATGGATATTTGACTGTGGTGCCACCGACATTATGACATGTGACCCATCTGATATCCTAACTCATACTAAACCAACAAAGACTATTGTCGAGACTGCCAATGGGGCCTCTGTTCCAGTAGAAAGTGGAGGCACTATATCTATTATCCCAAATATTACCCTTAACCATTGTCTATATGTTCCTTCCTTGTCCACTAAACTTTTATCTGTTAGCCAACTTACTAAAATCCTTGACTGTATTGTTCTAATGTGTCCTAATTTTTGCCTTGTTCAGGATATTCATACGAAGACGATCATGGGCGTGGTACTGAGCGTCAATGGTTGTACTTTGTTGATGCGGTGGTGCAACAGGGACAGTCTAATCTTGCTGCCGGGATGTCTGGTCGACAAGTGGGGTTATGGCACTGCCGTTTAGGTCATCCTCATTTGGTTATTTACATCGTCTATTTCCTACATTGTTTACTTTCTCCTCCAGTTAATTTTACCTGTGATACATGCCTTCGGGCAAAACAAACACGTGCATCCTATTTTGCCAATAATACAAGAGTTGATTGTATGTTTTCATCAATACATTCTGATGTCTGGGGTCCCTCACCCTATAATACCTCTCTTGGCTTCTGCTATTATGTGTTGTTTGTTGACGATTTTTCCAGAATGACATGGCTATATATTATGAAGCACAAGTATGAGGTTACTCAAAAATCCAGTCACTTCCATCACATGGTTCAGATCAGTTTGATACAAAAATACAAATTCTTCGATCTGATAATGGAGGTGAATATCTTGATTCAAATCTCAGTCAATTCCTTATTTGCCATGGTATTATACATCAAACTTCGTGTTCTCATACACCTGAACAAAACGGTGTAACCGAACGAAAAAATCGTATTATTCTTGAGATGACTCGTGCTATGATGTATGATTCTCATGTCCCAATGAGTTTTTGGCCCGAAGCTGTCTCTACTGCTGCATACTTGATTACTCGTCTACCTACCAAAATCCTCAAATATAAAACTCCGCTTCAAACATTGTCTTCCCAGCATACTCTTCCATCTATCCACACTCTTCCACCACGAGTGCTCGGATGCACTGTATTTGTTCATACACCTAAGCATGAGCATACTAAACTTGATCCTTGTGCTGAAAAGTGTATCTTTGTCGGCTACGCCACTACCCAAAGGGTTATCGCTGTTATAATCCTCACACTCACCGCATTCAAGTTACCATGAACTGTGTCTTCTTAGAAACCAAATATTACTATTCCCCCCAATCTCGGGTTCAGGGGGAGCGATCATCTGACGGAACCCTAGAATGGCTGGTACCATCACTCACTTCCTCAACTGATGTTCCAACACGGTAAGTAGATGGCGTCGACTGTACTATAGCTACCAACAAAGGCATACCTGAGGCGTTAGACTCACCTCGTGATCCGCCATCTGAGAATGAGGTAACAAATTTCGATACAAATGATGAACAAACTTGCCTTATACCTAACCAAGCAAAAAATAGTACTTTTGCCACAGATACATCCCTTGCCCATCAAAGTATGCCATAAACACACACTAATACTGATAATCTCATTGAGCAGCAACAGGTACGGGTATTACCACCCAGAGCTAAGCTCGGAATACCTCCCGAATGATATCTCATGACAGAATGTCCAAAGCATCAAGGTACCCAATAAATATCTATGTGGAAGGTGTGTCTAACATAGCTCGAGGATTCTTTGTGTCTATATATACAGAACAAGTACCATGGACCGTGGAAGAGGCCCAGACTAAACCCGCATGGAGAGAAGCTATGAAAACCGAAATGACCGCCCTGGAGAAAAATCAAACACAGGAGAAGTGTGTTCTTCCATCGGGGAAAAGGCCTGTCGGGTGTCGACGGGTGTTTACCATCAAACACAAAGCTGATGGAAGCATCGAAAGATATAAGGCTCGATTGGTCGCGAAGGTATATACTCAGACATATGGAGTCGATTATTGAGAAACTTTTTCACCTGTGGCCCGGATAGACACTATTAGAGTATTATTTTCTGTTGCGGTGAATCAGAATTGGCCACTCCATCAATTCAACGTTAAGAATGCTTTTCTACATGGAAAGTTGAAGGAAGGGGTATATATGGACCCTCCACCTGGTTTTTCTGCAGATTTTCAGACAGGAGAAGTATGGAAATTAAAGAAGGTGTTGTATGGGTTGAAATAGTCTCCTCGTGCTTGGTTCGGAAGATTTACGATGGTCATAAAGCAAGATGGTTACCAACAAAGTAACGCAGATCATACGTTATTTGTCAAACACAGGGAAGGTATGGTAACATGTTTAATTATTTACGTGGATGACATGATCATTACAGGAAATGACACTAAAGAGATAACTCGACTCCGGAAACATCTGTTCAACAAGTTTGAGATGAAAGATCTTGGAGGACTCAAGTATTTCCTAGGCATTGAAGTCTTGAGATCAGGTACTTGAATTTATATTTCATAGCAAAAGTATATTCTGGATTTGTTAGCTGAAGTTGAAATGCTAGATTGTAAACCATGCGATACTCCAATGGCACCAAAACACAAGTTGCAAATGGTTGATGGCGACCCCCGGCAGAAAAGGGGCAGTATCAGCGTTTAGTAGGTAAGCTCATATATTTGTCACATACACGGCCTGATATTGCATACGCAGTAAGTGTGGTGAGCCAGTTTATGCATGAGCCTCAAGAGCACCATATGGATTCAGTAAGACGTATTTTGCGATACCTGAAGTACACACCAGGGAGAGGTATTATGTTTCGTAACAATGGGCATTTAAAGAAGTCTAGTTGATCGAAAGTAAACTTCAGAATATTTTACACTTGTAGGAGGCAACCTGGTGACCTAGAGAAGCAAGAAACAGAAGGTAGTTGCTCTCTCTAGTGCTGAAGCAGAATTTTGAGGAATTGCAAAGGGGATAACCGAGATCCTATGGTTACAAAAACTGCCCAAGGATATTGGAGTGCGTGTTGATCTTCCTACTACACTGTTGTGTGACAATAAAGCATCAATCAGCATATCTGAAAATCCAGTACACCATGATCGGACCAAGCACATTGAAATTGATAGGCATTTTATCAAAGAAAAGTTAGAGGGAGGCGTGATCAGTCTTCCGTTTGTTCGGTCAGATGACCAGTTGGCAGATATGTTAACCAAGGTTATCAATGGAAGGTCGTTTGAGTCTGTTCTGCACAAGTTAAACGTCGTGGATCCTACTGTTTAACTTGAGGGAGAGTGTGAGAAATCCCGTGATTTAGGGATAATCACATAATTTAAGGAATCAGAGATGGGGTGAATTATGTGATTGATTGTAACATAATGATGATTGATTGTAACGTAAAATTAGGGATTAGATTAATTTCCTTATATACGTAAGTGTAAAGTGTATAATCCAGTTGTATATACCGTGAATCTCAAGAAGAAATACAGAAAATATTTTTCCCAAATTTCTCTTCAATTGCTTCTAGCGTCCTTTGCTCTCAAATACACATTGAAGAATCAAAAGATTTGGACAGCTTGACCGTTGATGAACTTCCTGGATCTTTGCAATCTCGTGAAGAAAGATTGTTGAAACTGGTTTAAGATTGAAGAAAGATTGTTGAAACTGATTTAAGTGCAAAGTTGTCTTTCAAAGAGGATAAGAAATTTCAAACAAAGAGAGGCGCTGTGGCCGAAGTAGAGTTCCAAGAGGTGGATGTCATGAGCAAAATGAATCAAGGTATGGTAAATCGAATCTTGAATGTTATAAATGTCACCGGTTTGACCATTATTCTTGAAAATTTAGATGTAATGTGGAGGATACAAACAATCTTGTGAAGAGCAAACGATAAAAAGAAAGACGAAGGTCCCACTTTTCTTATTGCTTGTAAAAATGATCACCATGAATAAAGAAGTGAGTCCAGAGCTAATAGTCAAATTAGTGGAAAGCAAAACACGTCTTGGTGAGTATTCAAAAGTTCAAGTAAAAGGAAAACGTATGTTTTTGATTCCATTAAAAGATGGATGCAATCAATTTGTTTCTAATGTCTTCCATGTGCCGGATATGAAAAATAATATTTTGAGTTTGGGAAAACTTTTGGAGAAAAATTATGATATTCCCTTGAAGAATAAAAGTTTGATTGACCATGAAAAATTAAAATAGAAAATCGCTTACCAAAGTGCCTATGTTTTTGTCGAACATTCAAAGTGCTGTTCCTATGTGCTTGAATTCATGTTTTAGAGAGCATCTTGGTTATCATATATGAGATTTGAGCACTTGCATTTTGACAAATTAAAAATCACTAGTGAAGAAAGGATGGTAATGGGTTCCCAACCATCGACTACTCAAATAAACTTTGTGAAGGATGTCTTTTTGACAAACATACGAAAAAACTGTTTTTAATGGATTCTGCGTCAAAGAGCTCAACGTCCATTGAAGTTGGTTCACTCGGATTTGTGTAGATCTATCACATCATCATCGCTTGGTAACAATAATTACTTCATACTTTTGATTGATGATTATTATTGGAAAACTTGGTTGTACTCTTATCGGAAGTGTTTTAGACTTTAAAGAAGTTCAAAGCCTTGTGGAGGAACAAAGTCATGAAAATAAAGCTCTTTTGGTCCAATAGAGGTGATGAATTCACTTCAAATGCATTCAAACAATTTTGTGAGAGGAATGCATACATGACCTATGACGAGTCCACCAGCAAAATAAGAGTGGCAGAGAAAGATCCACAATCAAACTGACAATTAGTATGTTGAAAAGCAATAATGCAAAAGGAATATTTGGCAGAAACTCTCTATAGCAGTCTATTTGATGAACTGAAGTCCTACAAAAAGAGTAAGTGGTGAGATATCTCAAGAAGATTGGAGCAGCTACAAGCCTAGCGTTTCACGCTTGCGCGTGTTTGGAAGCATATCTTATACACGTGCCGGATGAGAACATATCTAAACTTGACTAAAAGCCAAAGGTCCGTCTTTATCGGCTATGATCAAAATTCTAAATGCTACAAATTGCATCCAAACAATGGAGAAACTATTATGAGTGGAGTTGTTGAGTTTGATGAAGAAGGTTCTTCGGACTGGAATGTTAGGTCCGTGACAAACACTCTAGAGATAGGGATTGATAGAGTGTTGGACGATTTTACGGAATTTTCTTGTTTTTGGCTATCTCCAACTCAAATGGAATTCAAAATCAAAGAAAAAATTGGAGATGAGAGACAATGAATGAGTACATATATATAGAGTGGTTCGAATCGTAAATGATTCTACTCCATTACCACTTTGTTTCCAAAGTGGATTTTCAACAACTACACTTCTTATTATTCTTAATAAGAATAACCACAGCAACACTTACAGTAACAACTTAGAGTAAGCAACCACAATAACAACTTCTTGCACAAAACAACTTTGTGCAACTACAACAACTTCAGCTCTAAGCAAGAACAACTTCTTGCTACCTCACAACTTCAACAAAGTTCTCTCAAAGAACTTTCACATAGTTGGTTTCGTTGGAGGAATTGAAAGTTTGGGCTTTGGCCCATTAAGAAGTTGCAAACTTGGTCAAGCAACATATTTTTAGTTTAATTTTAATTAGTTTCTGTTAATTAAAAATGAAAACGAATAGGCCTTTAATTATCTATGTAACGAGTAGTTAATTTTAGGCTTTGGAATCACTCAATTACGATACCGGGTGAATGAGAATTTAATGCTCAAAGTAGATGGAAAACATGATTTAGTGGGTGATGTGTCCTATTCTTAGGAGACCACATCACCCTTATGGAGGAATACCACATTGGAAAATTGAACTAATTTAGCCACCTTATAAATGGCTAGACTGACCACTTTAGATGTGCCCTTAGGGCATGAGAATTTTTTGACCGGAAGGAAGACCTAGAAAGTGCCCCATGCGCGCGCGCGTGTCGCCGCCCACCCGCCCGTCTAGCCGGCTTGGCTTGGCTCGGGCTCATGGCTTGTTGGCACGTGGGCTCGTGGGCTGGGCCGGTTCTTATCTTTTTGGAGAAAATTTATTTGGGCTTTTAGATTATTTATTTTTTTGTAAATAGTTAAATCCTTCATGCCTAGCTGCGCAGCAGCCCAAATGTTCTCAAATTCAGGTCCGGTCCAGTAATAATCAACAAAACGTATCAAACGTTTGGCTTTGATTATTTAAATCAAACATTCGGTTTTGATTATTTAAATCAAACGCTTGTTTTTTTATTATTTAAATCAAACGGTCTCCTAATCTGTAAGATCAAACGGTTTTGATCTAATGGCAGTGGAAGGGTCAGCTTTGATACAACGGATGAAATTCAACGGATCTACCGTCCAACCGAATGTGGTTTCATCCAACGCTCTAAGATTAATCATGTTTCCATCTGACGGCGGGGATTTGAATTGTGGAAAACCGCCCAACAGATGATGGTTGGTTTCATCCAACGGTTCTAGTTGATCTATGGTTGTGATACGACGGTCATAAGTCCATCTGCAAAAACAAATTTCCAACCAACCCCTCTATATAAACAGAGGATGGGTGTGCGATCTGAACGCACACTCATCTTCTGATTTCATTTTCTTCATCTTATTTTTGCATCACGTCCAAGAGAAGTCAGGACACTCGAAGGTTCGCTGCAGTTCAAGTTCAGCAGTGCCACTCAACTGAACAGGTACCCGTTATATCATGAGAGATGATTACTAACGCCGGTCGGACACAGTATACCGAAGCAATACATCTTAAGGACAGAGTCCTCCACTCGCTCCATGTTTGGTCTTTTGTTTACTGTTTTCATACGCACACATCGAACGATTGCGTCTTCGTACAGGATTGATTGTCTCCAACAATCTTAAGACGTATTCTGATTCAATTAATTTATATACTATTCTTTAAAATTTGTACGCAAAGCAGTGATCATACACTGATTTGCAGTCTGTTTCTACCTGTTTCTTATATCTAAAATTGTTCTGATCTGTACATTTTGATCAACTGAACAGGAATAGAAAACGAGATATATAACTCTGTTCACGGGTTTAACGGTGCACACTCCGTGTCTGCACCTGAAGGAACCAATAACGCTGCTGCCGGTGCCCAGAACAATGTGCCGTTTAACACATTCCCCCTGGCGCCTAACGGAGGGCCTCAGATGAATCCTGATGCCACAGCTGCACACGTGGAGAAGCCTGAAAAATTCGTATCCAGTTTCTTTTGTAGAGAAAAAGGGGTTTGAGTGATTTTCAAATACATGATTTAAATGTGCACAAAAACGAGCATAAGATAAATGTGCATGATATATTGCTTATTACTTGCCTTATATAGTTCATATATTATGTTGCCGTACTAACGAGCCATGAAGCTACAAAGCTTACATCAAATGGCAAACATTTGTTGTGTTTACACTACTTTCAGGTGCCACCATTAATGAACTAAACTAGTTCATTAAGTGAAGTACTTAGTTAATTAAACTAAGTAGTTCATTAAAGGAAGCTACATTTGGAAAAGGCACAAAGGCAACAAGGCTAAGGAAGGAAAGTCTCCTCCTCCTCTCCTTATTAAATATACACGCCATACATATATATATATATATACACATATATTTTCAGATTTTTTGAAAAAGGCACATACACATGTATTCCAACGTACTACCGACACGTTATATATTTTACGTACGTACGTTAACGTCACACCATCATACTTAACTCATATTTATGAGTATATTCAGGTCTTATATCATATGATATAAGTCATGGTGATGACAAATTAAATACGACACGTTAAAAGGTTCTAAACCGAAAATTGTCGTATCGGGCGAATACCGAAACTTCGCCAATGTGTCACGTACTTGCCATAAATAAATGGCCAGCCCCTATAATTCAAAAATATGTATAATTTTCGTAGCTAGGGTGATATTTTCAGCCATAAAATCATTCCATGTTGGCACACACAAATCACCCCACATTAATGCCAAAATGTGAAGATTCCAATTTTAATTTTATCACATGTTAATGGCGCCACTTTAGACCAGCCAAGTGCTGAGATTTAAAGTATATATTATATATATTATGTGTAACATAATATATATAACATGTGCACAAAGTTGGAATTTAATTAGAGAAAAATCGGGTAATCGATAAATATCGAAAATTCGGTTTTCTACGTACACAATACATGGAACGTTTTTGGCACATCATACGACACGTATCTAGACAATTTTTACATATATCATACATCTTAAAGTGTTCTAGAAAATTAAATTAAGGGCTGGTTGGAATATAACATGTGTGTATTATTAAATGTGCACTATTTTACAAAGTTAGCAAAAAATAAATTTCAGCACATGCATATACATTATCCAACGCCCCTACAGCTGAGATCAAGCTTATGTGGAGCCTTGTTGGCATATTGATTGGTCAAGAATCAATCATACAATTTTGGTGACTTAAAGAAAGGAACTACAAAAGGTAACATTTCAAATTTTTGTCACAGTTGTGACACATGCTGAAAATTCAGCATGTGTGCTAATGTGTGCACGTTTTCAACATCATTATGAGGGAGATTTTAATTCTTGATTAAGGTGGATTAATTGAAAGATAATTTGGAAGCATTTTGAATAAGTTATGGAATTAAAGTGGTGATATATTTGAATATCACACATGCTGAAAATTTCAGCATGTGTAGAAGTGTACATGGCCGAATTTTAGGCCACATTATTGTCTAATTTTTATTCCATAAAAGATGAGAATAATGCATGCTAAATGGTGATTGAATTATCCTTTGATTTCTTTGATTAAATCAATACAAAATAGGCAATATTTTGAATGAAATGCAAATGTGACACATGCTGAAATTTCAGCATGGTATGGCCGATTTTTGCATCCTTGTTTGGAGAAAATTGTCTTGCTAAATTTATGTGATGATCTTGGAAGTTATGGTAATGGTTTTATGATGATTTTGACACATGTTTTAAGTGTTATTCTCAGATTTTCCTAGTCATCAAATGATGACAACATTCAACCAATCAATGAGTGCCAAGTAAGCAAGAGCTTAATGATCATCCAATGAGAATATGCCAAGTAAGCAAGATCATGTCACAATGATGCCACACATTCTCCCAAGGACTTAGAAGACAATTTTCAAGAGGAGAATGACTCCTAAAGGGGCGGCCATGATGATTAAAAAGGAAGGAAGAAGAGCAAGAACAAGAACAAGAACAAGTGTTGCAAGTTGAAAGATCAAAAGTGTTCTATCCTTCTTCTTCTACACTCTCTTTCTTTCTTCTTCTTGAAAGCCTATTGTACTTATATTCTCATTCTTGAGTAGGCTTGTCATATACCACCATATACTCTATATCTTTGTAAAAGATTGATCAAGGTGTGATCAATCTTCAATCTTGTAAGGTGGTGGTGTTCGTGTGCATTGTATTGAACATACAAGGTTTGTAAAGGGTTGGAGTTGGTGTGTAACTCCATCAACCCTGTGGTAAGGTATTTTTGAGTTGTGTGATTAGTGTGAACCAGGAAGGTGTTCCTTGAAGACTGGAGTAGGTTGTTGATAACCGAACCAGTATAAAATTCTTGGTGTCATTTACTTTCAGCACTGTTTACTGTTTTTAATCACGTTCGTAAAAATAGTAAACGAATTTCAAAAAATACGAAACTTTCAAAAAACACAGTCATACGTTCTAGGGTTCTTTTGGCACAAGTTTCAACCCTTTTGGATAAGTATAAAAGTCGATCAAACATCAAAAGTTCTGAGACTAGTGCAGTCTGATTTTAAGACTTGCAAAGGTTGAGACTTTGATAGTAATTGACCAACTTTCCAAAAGAATTTTGCAAAACTGTTTCATCCCATTTAAACAAAACTTATAAGGGGTTAGTCTTTAAATTTTCAGAGCATTTGGAGTTGTGTACAAATAGGAATTAATTTTTCAAAACAGTCTACCGTTTCTGGCAGATTCGCACAATCTGACCACCAACGATTTTTCAAGGGGCTAGAGGTTGAATTTTAATCTGAAATTTTTAGGAGATACTTATAACATATGAGTCTAAGTGCTCTCCAAATTTAAGAATTTTTGAATACCTGCAACCTAGTTTTCAAAACGTTTTAAAACTGGTCCTGAAAAAAGAAACTGTTTTCAGAAGTTGGGTTTTTAGTTTAAAACTATTTTAAAAACCACATTTTCTGCACCCACTATTCAACCCCCCTTCTAGTGGTGCCTTGCAGATCCTACATCTTTAAGAGGTGGCAGCAAAAGATATTGTTCTATCTCACAACCCTAAGCTTTGCTAGAATTCTGAGCGAGGATCCACCAGTGGTGGAACCTGTGGAGAATCAGAATCAGAACATGCAGAATAGCTTGAGTTCTGAAGCATGGACATATATTTTGAGTTATCTGGATAATGCTATCTATGGCGTGTTTTGTACTTTTAAAACTGCAAAAGCGTTGTGGTTGGCTTTAGATAAAAAATATCGCACAGAAGATGCTGGAACAAAAAAATTAATAGTCGGTAAATTTCTGGACTATAAAATGCTAGATTCCAAAATTGTAATTTTGCAGGTTGAAGAAATACAAATGTTAGTGTCTGAAATGGAAGAGGAGGGCATGACGCTCAGTGAATCTTTCCAAGTTGTGACTATGATTGAGAAGCTACCTCCTTCGTGGAGGGAATTTAAGAGATATCTCAAGCACAAACGAAAGGAAATGAAAATGGAAGATTTGATTGTTTGGCTTCGAATAGAGGATGACAATCGTCGTGCAGATAGAAAGCCAACCTCTCACTCTGGTCAATCCAAGGCTCATGTTGCTGAGGCAAAGAACAAAAAGAAAATAACACTTTTGGCGTAAATGTCAAGGGCAAACAGATTGCAAAGAAGTTCATGGGTAAGTGTTATAACTGCAGAAAACCGGGGCACCGCAGCAGTGACTGTCGTAAGCCCAAAAAGAATCAGAATCAAACCAAAGCAAAAGCGAATCTGGTCGGTACAATGGAATATCTGAATCTTTACGTAGTGGTGACTGAATGCAATGCAGTGGGGAATCCGCATGAATGGTGGGTGGACACAGGGGCCACTCGACACGTATGTGCAAATAGGGCAATGTTCAAAGACTATG
Source organism: Eustoma russellianum (assembly GCA_036186865.1). NCBI lineage: Eukaryota > Viridiplantae > Streptophyta > Magnoliopsida > Gentianales > Gentianaceae > Eustoma > Eustoma russellianum. The sequence goes on along the minus strand of AP025047.1, from coordinate 9,348,362 downwards.
TACCCACAACAAATAATGAAGAACTCTTCATGAGAAACTCCGACAGATCGAAGATTGAAGGATCAGGCAAGGTAGTTCTGAAACTGAACTCAGGAAGGGAGTTGACCCTGCAAAATGTGTTGCATGTTCCTGACATCCGCAAGAACTTGATATCTGGCACTCTACTAGTCAGTCATGGTTTCAGATTTGTTTTTGAGGCAAACAAATTTACTCTTTCTAAGAATGGCTTGTTTTTGGAAAAGGGATACCTTACTGATAGCATCTTTAAATTGAATGTTATGACTATTGTACCCAAGAAAGTTGCGCTCAATGAGGCTAATAAAATTGTTTCCTCTTCTGCTTACATGCTTGAGTCTTCTTGTTTATGGCATTTTCACATAGGACATGTTAATTACAAGTCAATACAACGAATGATTAACCTTGACTTATTACCTAAACTGGACTTTAATAATAAAGAAAAATGCCAAATATGTGTTGAAGCAAAAATGGCAAAAGCACAATTTCCTTCAATGGAATGAAACACTGAACCCTTGGATTTAATTTATACAGACTCGTGTGATTTAAAGTTTATGCAAACAAGAGGAGGTAAAAAGTATTTTGTAACTTTTATCGACGATTGCACTAGATACTGTTATGTTTATTTGCTAAGTAGCAAAGATGAGGCCGTTGATGCTTTTAAAGATTATAAGAATGAAGTTGAGAATCAATTTAGCAAACGAATTAAAACAATTCGAAGTGATAGAGGCGGAGAAAATGACGCATCGTTTAATGACTTCTTTTCAGAACATGGCATTGTTCATCAAATGACTGCACCATATTCACCTCAATCTAATGGTATTGCAGAATGCAAAAACCGTGCTTTGAAGGAAATGATGAATGCTATGTTGATAAGTTTAGGTTTACTTCAGAACTTGTGGGGGAAGCAATTCTCTCCGCCAACGTCATTTTAAATAGGGTTCCGTCTAAAAAGATGTATAAAACCCCATATGAACTTTGGAAAGTCTATAAGCCTAGCTACAAATACTTAAAAATGTGGGGATGTCTGGCGAAGGTCGCTGTACCTAAACCAAGACAAGTGAGAATCGGGCCTAAAACAATTGATTGCATATTTATAGGTTATGCAACGAACAGTAATGCATATCATTTCTTAGTGCACAAATCGGACATTCCCGAGATACATGAAAATGTTGTCATGGAGTCGAGGAATGTATTGTTCTTTGAAAATTTCTTTCCGAAGAAAGACAAAAACAATGAAGAATCTAGTACTAGTAAGCGTGTGCGTGAGACGACTCCTCAAGAAACTGAGGAACTTCGTCAAAGCAAACGAGCCAAAATACTGACATCTTTTGGACCAGATTTTCTAATCTACATGGTAGAAAACGAGCCGATATCTTTCTCTGAGGCAATGACAACTCCAGAAGCTCCTTTCTGGAAAGAGGCAGTGAATAGTGAGATAAATTCTATTCTTTAAAATCACACTTGGGAGTTGGTAGATCTTCCACCAGGAAGTAAACCACTCGGATGCAAGTGGATTTTTAGGAAAAAACTGAAAGAAGATGGATATATTGACAAGTACAAGGCCAGGTTGGTAGCCAAGGGCTACAAACAGAAAGAAGGCTTTGACTTCTTTGACACCTACTCACCAGTGACTAGGATCACTTCCATCAGGATGCTAGTGGCTATTGCTGCAGTCTACGACTTAGAAATCGATCAAATGGATGTGAAGACTGCCTTTATGAATGGTGAGTTAGAGGAAGAAATTTATATGGAAGGGTTCATTGTCCCAAGACAAGAAAAGAAAGTGTGTAAGCTTGTTAAGTCTCTATACGGACTTAAACAAGAACCCAAGCAGTGGCATTTAAAGTTTGATCAGGTAATGATGTCAAACGACTTCAGGATCAACGAGTGTGACAAGTGTGTACATCAAGAGCACACCAAATGCCTATATGATAGTATGTCTCTATAGAGACGACATGCTAATCATGGGCAGTACTCGTGGCATCATCTTGAATACAAAGAAGATGTTAACAAAGAATTTTGATATGAAGGATATAAGGGTTGCCAATGTTATTCTAGGAATTAAAATTTCTCGGGTAACTGATGGTCTCGCTATGTCACAAACTCATTATATTAAATCGTTCTCAAACGATTCAATAGGTTTGACACAAAACCAATAAAGACCCCACTTGACTTAAGTATACACTTAAGGAAAAACCGATGCGAACCTGTAACTCAATTGAAGTACTCACAGGTAACTGAGAGTCTGATGTACATAACAAACTGTACAAGACCAGACATAGCTTGTTCAGTAAACAAATTGAGCAGGTTTACCAGTAATCCAAGTAATGATCATTGAAAAGCTCTAAATAGAGTGATGAGGTACCTGAAGTACACAATGAACCTTGGATTACATTATACGAGATATCCAACAGTATTAGAAGGATATTGCGATGCAGTCCACCAGTGGATACTTATTCACTGTTGGTGGTGCTGTTGTGTCGTGGAAATCCACAAAACAACGTGCATAGCTCAGTCCACTATGGAAGCTGAGTTTATACCACTAGATAAAGCTGGGGAAGAGGTTGAATGGCTTCGAAATTTCCTAGAAGATGTTCCATGCTGGCCTAAGCCAATCGCTCCTATTAGCATGCACTGTGATAGTCAATCCGCTATAGGACGTGCTCAAAGCAGCATCTACAATGGTAAGTCACGACACATACGTCGGAGACATAACATCATTAAACAGTTGATCTCTAATGGTGTCATTTCCATTGATTACATAAAATCAATGGAGAATCTTGCGAATCCACTTACAAAACGATTGCCTAGAGATCAGATGTCAAAATTGACAAACGGAATGGGACTTAAGCCTATAATGCAAGAAACTTTGTAATGGTAACCCAACCTTTTTGACTGGAGATCCCAGAATCTTGGTTCAATGGGACAACTAACTTATGAAGTTTCAATATAGCACTTGCTCATTCCGTTACATAAAAGTGCCGTCTGCAGAGAATATTTAGGATAAGCTAAAGCTTTCAATGATGTCCTATAACTTGATACATCAAGTGGGGTATGGCAGAATGCTCCTGATAGGAATCACCTATGTAAGTGTGAAGTGGGGCCGCTTCTATGAGAACTCTGTGAGGCAAGATTTCTCTAAAACACTTTCTGAAACCAGGTTGTTCATGACAAAAACTAACACAACCATGAGAACCAAAAAGGTGTTAAAGGAAATGATTTGTGAGTATCATTCTCTAGGTTCACAACAAAGGCTGACTGGTTCAAGACATCAAGTCACTAATCAGCGGAGTGAATCCGCTGGTACATCACTATGAAAGGTTCAAAGCCAGAAGCTACATCTTCTGATGCAACATTTTCTTATCTGACTTCTTCTTAGATTCTGCATCTGCATTTGCATTAATTTTCATTCATGTGGGGGATTGTTGGAGGAATTGAAAGTTTGGGCTTTGGCCCATTAAGATAAGTTGCAAACTTGGTTAAGCAACATACTTTGAGCTTAATTATAATTAGTTTCTTTTAATGGAAAATGGAAACTAATAGGTCCTTAATTATCTACGCAACAAGTAGTTAATTTTAGGCTTTGAAATCACTCAATTACGATACCGGGTGAATGAGGAATTAATTCTCAAAGTAGATGGAAAACATGATTTAGTGGGTGATTTGTCCTATTCTTAGGAGGCCGCATCACCCTTATGGAGGAATACCACTTTAGACAATTGAACTAATTTAGCCACCTTATAAATGGCTAGAATGTCCACTTTAGATGTGCCCTTAGGGCATGAGAAGTTTTTGACCAGAGGGAAGACCTAGAAAGTGCCACACGTGCGAACATGCATGCACGCTGTCGGCGCCCCTCTGCTCAGACTCGGGCTCGAGCTCGTGGCTCGTGGGCTCGTGGGCCGGGCCGGTTCCTATGTTTTTGGAGAAAATTTATTTGGGCTTTTGGATTAATTGTTTTTTGTAAATAATTAAAGACTTCAGGCCTAGCTGCGCAGCGGCCCAAATACTCTCCTATTCAGGTCTGGTCCAGTAATAAACAACAAAGTGATTGTATTTAAATCCAACATTTGATTTTGATTATTTAAATCAAACGTTTGGTTTTGATTATTTAAATCAAACGGTCTCCTAATCTGTAAGATGAAACGGTTTTGATTTAATGGTGGCGGAAAGGTTAGCTTTGATCCAACGGTTGAAATTCAAACGAACCTAACCGCCTAATCGAATGTGGTTTTCATCCAACGCTCTAAGATTAATCATGTTTCCATCTGACGGTGGGGATTTGAATTATGCAAAACCGCCCAACAGATATGGTTGGTTTCATCCAACGGCTCTAGTTGATCTACGGTTGTGATCCGATGGTCACAAGTCCATCTGTGAAAACCGATTTCCAACCAACCCCTCTATATAAACAGAGGATGAATGTGCGATCTGAACACACACTCAGCTTCTGATTTTTTTCTTCATCTCATTTCTGCATCATGTCCAAGAGAAGTCAGGACACTCGAAGGTTCGCTGCAGTTCAAGTTCAGCAGTGCTGCTGAACTGAATAGGTACCTATTGTATTCTGGGAGACGATTGCTAATGCCGGTTGGGCACAATATACTAGAACAATACGTCTTAAGGACAGAGTCCTCGACTCACCCTCGGTTTGGTCTTTTGTTTACTGTTTTCATACTTACACGCCGAAAGATTGCGTCTTCATACAGGATTGATTGTCTCCAATATGTTTAAGGAGGTAGTGGGGTGTACACTTTCTCACTAGTCTAAACACAAGCAAGAGATCAAATATTTATGGTTCCTCTTGTGTTAGACATACAATCTCTCAACATGCAACAATGAAAAACAAAAAGAGATTAACAAGCTTTTAGTACTCTTTACACAAATGAGAGAAATTTATAACAATGAAGATTGAAGCTTGAAGATAGTGAAAGTGTATGAATGCCTCATTTGAGCTTCTTCTATTTATAGGAGTTATTATCCGCATTTTTGGAGCCTTCCCCATGTCTTCAAGTCAATCTCAAGTCTTGCCAATTTTGAAAATAGCCTTTAGCCACTCTATGTATTGAGTTGATCCTCCAAAGCCACCTTAGAGAATCTTAGACATGGATAAGATAGTCAAAGAAGCATGTTTAATGTTAGAGAAAAGTTCACAAGAAATTTGAGCAAGATTAAAAAGAGAAAACACCATGAATCTCCCTTGGATTTTGTTCCAACGGTCATAAAAATTTGAATTCTTGGTGACATCGATCCATCGATGTGTCTGGCTTGAGAGATCAATGTCCTCCAGAGAGGTTCCAGTTTTGAACCTGCCATACATCGATCAATCGAAGTCTCTCCTTGAGAGACTGAAGTGACATCGATCGATCGATATCCCCAAGACTGAGAGATCAATGTCTTCGAGAGAGGTTCCAGTTTGAACCTGCCATACATCGATCGATCGAAGTCTCTCCTTGAGAGACTGATGTGACATCGATCGATCGATGTCCATAAGACTCAGAGATCGATGTTTTCTAAAGAGGTTTCAGTGTGAACCTGCCATACATCGATCGTTCTAAGTCTCTCCTTGAGAGACCGATGTGAAATCAATCGATTGATGTCCCCAGTTTGACAGATTGATGTTGAAAAGAAAGGTTCTAACCTTGGACCTTTCCAACATAGATCAAGACACATGATAACCAGAATCTATAAGTTGCGAAATGCTTAATAAATTATAAGAAATATTGCTTACTAACAACCATTTCGTATTTGAAATGTGCTAGGTCCCCGATTGTTCCTTTTCCAGAACTTTTCCTTTGTTGTTGTCATCGAATGTAACTTTTCCTCCATTCTCAATATGTTCAAGTTCGGTAAATAGTTTGGGGTTGCCCGTCATATGCCTTAAACATCTGCTGTCTAAAAACCACTTGGTTTTTAGATTCTTTGACTTTGCCTCCTTCTTGCATTCCTTGCGATTTTCCTACAATGGAGACAAATTTTTAGGTACCCTTTACTTGGGTCCTTGAATGTTAGGGACACCACTCTTGTTTAAATATCCATTAGGTATCCAAACTTGGATGTACCTTCTAGGCACATATTTCACATTTGTTAAATATAAAGGATTAACATGTACTTGACCATTCCGTTTAAACGATAATGCATTTTATACATGCTGTACCTTGGTTTATATGTGCTATGTTGTGGCGATTTTGACAGCTAAAGTAAGACATATGATTTTGTTTCTTATATGGTGCTATGTATGTGTGTTTATATGCATTTCTATAAGCCTTATATGAATGTTGTCTATATTTAGGTCTATATGCATTATAATGAGTTGGTTGTATTTTATTATGTCTAGTCACATTTGTATACATATAGGCATAATTTCTAGATGGTCTAGATGCAAAGCTTTGCCTACTTTCTTATGGGGGTGCATGTTGCATTTTTACCTTTGTATAAGCAGAAGAAGGTGTAGAAGAAGATGTAGCAGGCACAATTGATTTTGTTGTACTGTATGGCAACTTAGACTTAGATGATACAAAGTTAGTCTTTTTGCCTAACTTGTCATTTTCTTTTATATACCCTAAGCCCTTTTTATCATTTCCATATTTTTGTGACGATATAAGTGTGTCAAGCATGTTCGTGCCTGATTTAAATTGTTCTAACATTTTTCTAAGTTTAGTTTAGAAGATTAAAGTTGTACTATCTCATTTTCACAACTTTCTAACTTAGATTTGAACATATTATTTTAAGTTTGTAATGTTTTTCATTTTTTCTATATGATTTAATTTTAATCTCTAAAGAATCAAGAGTATTTGTAGACTCTTATTTAAAAGATTCCAAGTTGGGCATCTTCAACTTGTCATTTTCTTCAATTAATTTCTTCTTTTCTTTAGACAGCCTTTTATAGTGAGCATGCATCTTTAAAAATTCTTCATACATCTCATCAAATAAAAAATTTCATTATCAGAATCTACATCAGATGAAGAACTTACCTCGTTGTATACGAATGAGACTTGAGCTTCTTCAGTGTCAGATTCTGAGTCGGACGAGTCGCTCCACGTGCTCGCCTTCATTTCTTGTTTGCCTCTTCTTGACTTGGACTCCTTTGTCTTATGCTTTTGCGCCTCCTTGTTCTTGACTTGTTTATTATTCTTATTGTTATTATTATTTTTCTTTGTTGGGCAATCATACGAGATATGTCCTTTTTGACCACATTCATAACATTTTCACTCTTTATTATGGCACTTGTTATTAGAGTTTTTCTTAAGTTAAGAAGAAGTAGAAGAAGATTGTTTTCCATTTCTATTTGGTCGTTTAAAAAACTTTCTAAGTTTTCAAGCTATTAATATTAAATCATTGTCTAATTCATTATCACTATTGCTATCATCATTATTTCTATGTGACTCAGTGATTTGAAAGCAATAGACTTACCGGATGATTTAGATGATTCGGACTTTTCTTGGTTCAGTTTTACCTCGTAAACTCTGAGTGAACCGATCAATTGATCCAATTTAGTGATTGACTTTGTTTCTTCGATTGCTGTTACCTTCGGATCCCATTCAGCAGGAGGACTCCGTAGCACTTTTTTAACCTTTTCATTACTGGTAAAAGATTTACCTAAAGCTTCAAGCGCATTAAAAATATAGTAATCCTCCAATCCATAGATGTTATGGATTCGTTCGACAACATTTTAAACGATTCGAGTTTAGTCATAAGCATGTTTATTTTTGACTCTTTTACACCACTAGTACCTTCATGCTTTAATTCTAATGATTTCCACATGTCATGTGCACTTGTGCAGTTTGGCACATATCATACTTCAGAAGTCGTAAGTCCATTTAAACGCAATTGCATAGCTTTAGCATTCATAGACATTTTCTTTTTATCATCAGATGACCATTCACTTTTATATTTTTCTACTTCCTATGTAACATCGTTTACTTGTGCAACTTTCATTGGAATGTACGTTCCATCTTCAACTATAGGCCGTAATCGATGTCTATAGCCGTTAAGAATAGTCTCTTCCTAAATTTCCAATGAAAAAAATTATTGCCATCGAAAAGAGGAGGACATTGTGTAGATATACCTTCCAACTCACCTTTGTGAGAAACTATAGCCATTGTATGTACCTTTAATTTGAAATGTGCAGGCTACAAAGAATTGTTGTTTCTTGGCATTGTCTTGTTCGTATGGTGTTGAATCTTGCTTATTTGAGTGGTGTTGGCCTTGCTCTGATACCAAATATTGGACCATGCACTGCAGTAAACACCACTAGAGGAGGGGTGAATAGTGGTTAGCGAAAATTACACTACTACCCTTGGTTAAAAACCCCTTTGAAAAAAGAATCTAAGACCTCCTCAGATTAAGTACCCGTTATTAAAAAATTCAAAACTCAGTGTACACAACTCCAAAAATTATGAAAATTTCCATAAATTAAGATCAATGTCTTTACTAGAGTATTTCCAAAAATGAGATAAAAATAAGATCGTTTGTCCCTTCAACCAAATAAAAAGATTCAGATGGTCAATCTAGACAGAATTGGACAGCATATTGTTGAAATTTGAAAACGTGTTTCTTATTGAATACTGAATAGGTTGATCTTTATGTCAAAGCACTCCTTAGGATGTCTAGTTTGTATTTTCAAAAAGTCCTGACCTTAAACAATTCTTGATTAAAACAGAATCCAAGTTTTCTTAAAACTGGTCAGACTGCAGTCATAATGGAGCAATTATTTTGCAACGACTGAAAGACTAACTTTTCTTTGCTCAAATCAAGTGATTTCTTATTTCAAATGAAAGGTAACAGTCTGAAGTATAAATCCACCAAAAATCACAAATTTTGGAAGTGTTTTGCTATTTTTTTTCAAAACATGATAAGTTGTGTGAAATCTGCAGTGAAAACGATCAGAAAAACAGAAAAGAGAAAGGAAGATAAGAACACCAAATATTTATCCTGGTTTGGTCAATGTGACCTACTCCAGTCCCAAGGAACACCTTTTCTTGGATTTCACCATAGTATGAACTAACTTACAATAAGAACCAAGCTTGATCCTTGAGTTAAATACCAACCCTATTCAAGACTTGGATGAACACCTCTAAGCAACTCTTGGTTGCAGCACCTCTATCATCTATTGGTATAGCCTTATAAACTTGGCAACCAATCTTACAAAGATAACCCAAGAAGGCGTGTATATGTAGCTCAACAACAATAAAAAATGAAACACCTTAGCTACACTAAGAAAGAATCAAAAAGAAGAGAATAGCAAGAATGATCTTCAAATTTGCTTGAAAGTTGTGTGTTCTTCTTTTTCACCTTTGCCTTCTATTTATAGGGTGAAATGAGCCTTGAAGATAAGAACTCCAATGTGTCACCATCTTCATCATCAATGCTTAAGTGTCTTCACACCATTGGTTGGCCATATAATCACCTTGTACACTTGGCAAAATAAAACAACACAATTGGTCCACCTTTGTACACATATTGGCCAAAATTTTGTCTTACAAAATGACATGGAAATTGTGAAGATAATACCCATGGATAAGATGTCATAGTCCTTCACTATACCCTCAACTTCTTGCCATGAGAATAGGCATGTGAGGAGCTTCAAAAGTTTGAAGAAATTAGCTCCCAACCAACAAAACTAGCCGTTGGTTTTGACTTAGAAATTTCCAAGTTAGCAATTTTGCCAACTAGCTTCTTTTTGGTTGGTCCACTTGGCATAAAGTCATAAAATGAGTATAACATCATTCCCACCTGTATATACACGTTCGGAGGCTTGTATATATGAATATCAACTCAATTTTCTGAAGAAGAAATCAACAAATAATAGTTGACAAAATTATGTCCACATATAATATCGAAATTCCCACAATTTCTCCTTATATGTTGTGATGAGTTCCATGTTAAGTCCAAAACACACTCTAGAGGGGGGGGGGGTGAATAGAGTGTTTGAAACTTTTTGTGGAATTTCTTCGTTTGGCTCAACTCAAATGGAATTCAAAATCAAAGCAAGAATGGGAGATGAGAAGCAATGAATGTGTGCACTTGATATAGAGTGGTTCAAATCGTAAATGATTCTACTCCACTACGACTTTGTTGCCAAAGTGGATTTTCAACAACTACTCTTCTTATTAAAGCTAATAAGAACAACCACAACAACACTTACACTAACACCTTAGTGTAAGCAACAACAACATCAACTTCTTGCACAAAACACACTTGTGCAACTACATCAACTACAGCTCTAGCAAGAACAACTTCTTGCTACCTCACAACTTCAACAAAGTTCCCTCAAGAACTTTCTCACAGTGGGTTAAAGGAAATAGTAAGGTTCACACTTTCTCACTAGTCTAAGTACAAGCAAGAGAGCAAATATTTATGGTTCCTCTTGTGCTAGACTCTCTATCTCTCAATATACAACAATGAAGAACAAAGAAAAGCTTAACAAGCATTAAGCTCTTTTACAGACGTGAGAGAAGTATACAACAATGAATAATGAAGCTAGATGATTGTGAAAGTGTGTATTTGCCTCATCCAAGCTTCTCCCATTTATAGATGAAGTTCACCATGTTTTTGAGGCTCCACAAAGTCTTCACAATGTATTCAAAGTCTTTATAATGCCCAAGATAGTCTTTAACCACCCTATGGATTGATTTGATCCTCAATAGCCAACCTAGGATTGCTTAGACATGGATATAATAGTCAAGGAAGCATTTAGTATGTTGGAGTAAAGTCTACAAGAAATTTGAGCAAGATTGGATAGAGAAAATACCATGAATCTCCCTTGGATTTTGTTCCAACGTTCAAAAAATTTTGAATTCTGGGGGACATCGATCGATCGAAGTGACTGGGGTGAGAGATCGATGTCCTCTAGAAACTTTGCAGTTTTTGAAACTGTTGACATCGATCGATCGAAGTCTCTCTTGGAGAGACTGATGTCATTTCGATCGATCGATATCCTCTGGACCGAGAGATCGATGTTGGACAGAAAGTATTCTGCCTGACATCGGTCGATCAAAGTCTCCCTGGAGAGAGACTGAAGTGACATCGATGGATCGTTGTCCCTAGGTTGAGAGATCGATGTTGGACAGAAAGGTTTCTGCCCGACATCGATCGATCAAAGTCAGAGGCTGAAGTGACATCGATCGATCGATGTCCTCAGTCTGAGAGATCGATGCTGGACGATAAGTTCCAATCTCAACCATCTTTGACGTTGTGTAATTTTCTCATTTTGCATCAAGTCTCAAGCATAAATTTAACTTATTTAAAACATCTTTTCATCATCAAAACAATCTATATCTTAACAATCTCCCCCTTTTTGATGATTTCATTACTATGATTCAAAAGATGTTTTTACTTGATACATTTACATCCAAACTTGATATTTTACAACTCCCCCATAGTTCATGCTCCCTCATTATATGAACACATAAAAAAAAACTTTCCCTCAACATGTACTCTACCCAAAATCAATAAGTATGATGTCAACACCAAAATGCTCCCCCTCAACCCATGCACCACATTGCATATTTTCAATAAGTGTATTATCAACCAAGCATACCATATCAAATCCAACTTCTCAAATATGCAAACCATGTCATATTATGCAATACATCAAAACTTAATCCATACCAACACATCAAGACAACTTAAACCAAAACCATACCATCAACACCAACATATCAAGAAGACAACTTTAACCAACATATCAACTTCTCCCCCTTTTGAAAACATCAAAAAAACATAAGAGACACGAAAATAGAGAATTGAAATATCATTAAACAAATAAGAAGTTCATGAGATACATGAGTAATCTCAACTTCTAAGCTATTCTTATAGCGATGGGTGAAATGGGGAAACATATAGTAACTACTCTTCATCAGAAGAGAAGCATAAACCAGAGAGGGCCGCCTTGAGCTTTGTCTTCAACTTTTGGTATTTTGTCTTTTGTGCGTTCAACTCCGTCTCTAAAGTCTTGACCCTCTTTGTGAGATTTATGTTTTCTTTTCCCAAATCATCAATGTGCACAGCTTCCTTGATGAATTGCTAAAATTAAGTACTCCTCGTCAAACCCTTTGCAAAGAGAAAAATTCTCAAAGGAAGAGTGCTAAGAAAATTGAAGTAGTAAAAGATGCATCTACTTCAAGCATGAAAACTAAAATTAATTCTAGTGCCATATATGTTTCTAAGAAGGTTAAATCAAATGAACAAGCATCATCCTTCAAGAAGTCAAAAACCTTCTTGAAGAAGAAAAGGCACATGCCTAACAGAAGTGCTAATTCAACCAAGGTGTCAAAACCTTCCGTTGGGTCCGTGAAAAATGTTTCTTCCTTGATTCCAAGGAATTTCATCCCTAAACGGGATTCACGAAACGTGTCATTGAATAATTATGGAAAACATTCTTACCCCTACAAACATATTCCCACATGTTTTTGTTGTAATAAGAAAGGACATGTAGAAAGAGTTTGTAGGGCTAAGAATAATAATAATCTTGTGTGGGTGCCCAAGGGTGTAGTGTAGGTAACTAACCCTCAAGAACCCAAACAAAAAGGGTACCAATGTCGTATGGTTCTTTTGTAGGCCCTAGCACTAAATGGAGAAAGCAAAGACAAGAAGGTCCAATGTATCGTGGACAGTGGATGTTCCAACCATATGATGGGAGACAAAAGATTATTTCATAGACTCACTATGTAAGATGGAGGAGTTGTCCACTTTGGAGGTAGCAAAGACCAAATCAAAGGACATGGTATTGTGGATAACGATTCCTTCTCTCTTAGAGGTGTTCTATATGTTTGTGGCTAAAACTTAATCTGAAAAGTGTCAGTCAATTATATGATGCTCATTACGAGGTTACATTTTTGAAAACAATGTGCATTGTGAAAAAGGACAATATTATTTTATTTGAAGCTTTAAGGTCCAAAAACATTTATAAACTTAGCATCAATGACTTGATTTTACAAAATATATCTTGCCTAGTAGCCAAGAATGACTTGACACAACTATGGCATAGACGTCTCAGACACGTATGTTCAAAACCTTTGAGCTTATTTGTGAAAACAAAAAGGTCCAAGTCCTTCCAAAAATAAGTTTCGAAAACCAAGACTTATGCGACACTTGTCAAAAGGCAAAGCTTATGAAAACAAGCTTTAAGCCCAAAACAAATATCTCCACCTCTAAACCCTATAGTTACTACATATGGATTTGTATGGGGATGTTGGCACTAAAAGTTTTGGTGGTAAACACTATACCTTCGTGGTAGTAGATGACTATACTTGTTATACATGGGTGATGTTTCATGTAAAGAAAAATGATACGTGTAGTGAATTCATTAACTTGAGTTAACGATTGGAAAATCACAAGAGTGACACCATTAAAACCATACGAAGTGATCATGGTGGTGAGTTTGATGGAGATTTTGAAAGGTCTTGTGTATCAAAGGATACACTCATGATCTTTCGGCTCCTAGAACTCCACAAAAAAATGGTGTAGCCGAACGAAAGAATAGAACCTTAGGGCATTGTTAAATGAGTTCGGCTTGCCCAAATATTTTTGGACCGAAGCGGTATATGCCGCTTGTCATGTGTCCATTGCGTATATTTGAGACCTTACCTAAGTGTCACACCTTATGAGCTTTGGAATGGTAAAGTTTCTAATATTGGGTACTTCGAAGTGTTTGAGTTTAAGTGTTTCATACTTAGCACTAAGGACACTTTGGATAAACTTGACCTCAAGGCGGATGAAGGTATCTTTTTAGGTTATTCCAGAAACAGTAAAGCATTTTGTGTTTTCAACAAAAGGAGTCAAAAGTTGGAAGAATCAATTCGCGTGAAGTTTAACAAGTCACTCATTGATGAACCTAAGCTTAATGAGAATGATGAAGAAAGTGAAGTTGATGTTTCTCAAGAAGAAATTATTGATGACACTCAAATGGTCGCTCATCAACAAGAAATTTTGATAAGTCTTCGAAAGGAAATATTTTCATTGATTTGAGAGTAGAGCATATTGAAGGCACTCCTCCACCAAAAGTCCATGAACTTAATGAATCAAATAGAAATACTTCTCACACTCATCTTGTTGATGCACAAAATGCTGAAAATGCATCTCATATTCTGGAAAATGATGATCAATTGAATCGTGATGATTCTTTTCTTCCAGAAAGTGATCATGAAGAAATTGGAAGAGATATCTCGAATCTTCCTAGGTCATTTAAGCACAACATCTGTCACCCACACGAGTTGTTCATAGGTGATTTAAATATAGGTATCACTACACGAAGACAATATAGAGAAAACGCTTTCGTTTCTCTCATAGAGCTGAAAAATATAAAAGATGCACTTCTTGATGAAAGTGGATCTTGGCAATGCAAGAGGAATTAAACCAATTTGAAAGAAGTGATGTTTGGGAGTTAGTTCCCAAACCCCTTGATCATCCTATTATAGGTAAAAAATGGGTATCATGTAACAAAATGGATGATCAAGGAAATGTTACTAGAAATAAAGCTAGACTTGTTGCTCAAGGATACCGTCAAGAAGAAAATACCGATTTTGATGAGACATTTGCACCCGTGACACGGATTGAAGCCATTAGAATGTTATTGGCGTATGCTTGCTACAAAGATTTTAAACTTTACCAAATGGATGTTAAATCCGCCTTCTTAAATGGTGTTATCTAAGAAGAAGTGTACGTCGCACAACCTCCCGGATTTGAATGTCATGATGTACCACATCATGTATTCAAACTCAAAAAGGCTCTCTATGGCCTTAAACAAGCTCCTAGAGCTTGGTATGAGAGGTTAAGTACTTTTCTTCTTAATAATGGATTTTCAAGGGGTAAATTTGACACCACTTTGTTTATTAAAGAACAAAGCAAAAATCAATTGATTGTACAAGTATATGTGGATGATATTATTTTTGATGCTACTAACAATTGTCTTTGTTAGTAATTTTCTAGCTTGATGCAAGGTGAATTCGAAATTAGTATGATGTGCGAGCTTACATACTTTCTCGGACTTCGAATCAAGCAAACTCAAGAAGGTGTGTACATCTCTCAAACCAAATATACAAAGGACTTTCTCAAAAGTACAACTTTGGTGAAGAGAGACAAGTGAACACTGCAATGAGAACAAACCAGAAGCTTGAGAAGGATGAGAAAGGAAAGCACATCGAGGTAACCTTGTATCGTGGCATGATATGGAGTCAACTTTACTTAACAGCTAGTAGACCTGATATATTGCATGTAGTGCGCTTATGTGCTAGATTTCAAAGTGATCCTAGGGAATTTCATCTAGTTGCGGTAAAATGTATCCTTAGATACCTTAGGTGTACTTTGAAATTTGGATTGTTTTATCCTAAGAATGCATGTTTGATTTAAGAGGCTACTGTGACTTCGATTATGCGGGAAGTCTTGTTGATAGGAAGAGCACATCCGGAACTTGTCAGTTTCTCGGTGATTTTCTTGTTTCTTGGTTCTCCAAGAAACAAAACAGTGTAGCTCTCTCCACGGCGGAATCCAAATATGTGTCGGCTGCCTCATGTTGTGCACAATTGCTATGGATGACTAACACATTGAATGATTATAATATTCACTTCTCTAAAGTGCCTATATTGTGTGATAACACTTCCGCTATTAATATTGCACAAAATCCTGTTCACCACAGTCGGACTAAGCACATTGAAGTGATATACCATTTGATTCGTCATTGTGTACAAAAGGAATTGGTTAGTCTGGAATTTGTTCCAACACATGACCAATTGGCAGATATTTTTTCAAAACCCTTTCCAAGTGATGTATTTGCCTCTGTAAGAAGTAAGTTAGGGTTACTTAATATGGGTTAAAATTAACCCATCAAGAGTTGCAGCAAAAAAATATTCAAATTTTCAAGCTTGGCTCACATAAAGCGCCTTATATGAAAAGGCTTAGACGTTCACTGTAACATTAAGCGTCTAATCCTAACTAAGTCACTCGTTCAAAGTGACATCAAGTGCTTTATGTTTTTAAAACAGTTGTTTGAAGTGGCATTAAGCGCCTTAAATAAACTGGGTAACTTGTTCGAAGTGACATCAGACACTGAATCCCTTCAATACAGTCATTCAAAGTCACTTCAAGCGCTTCATCCTGCCTAAAACAGTCGTTGGAAGTGACATAAGGCGCCTAGTCCCATTTTTTTCCTTATCAAACTACACAACTGTTCACTTTTTTGCGCCAATTGATTGACGCTGACCACCACCGCAATTTTATCTTCCCCAGTTGTTCAAATCCCTATTTTTCAAAGCTATTAACAGCAGTCAAGAGAAATTTGACTGCAAAATTCATTTCTCTGTGCAAATTCATTCCGAGGTTATTAATTGCAGATCATTCCTCTCTCTCTTCAAACAAATCGTTTTCTTCCTTCCTAGAATTCCATCTTCATCCGCTGCAGAACACCTTAAACTCTCTTTGCAATTGCCATCTCTTTTCTTCTCTATCTCCGAAAATTATATCTTCTTGCTCTGATCAATAATGGCATCTGTTGGACCTTCATGGACTATCTAAAGGGACAGAAAAGAAAGCAGAGTGTAAGGGTCACTGAGCCAGAAAATTTGACAATAATCCGCCAAGGGCTCACAAAAGACGACTTCCCTTGGATGAAGAAGAAGTTTGACACAGATGTCACAAAACCTCCAACCCATGCCGTAAATAGGTATCCATCTTTCTTCACACTCGCATATGCTGTATGAGGAGTGGAGGAGTAGCAATTGGCCAGTGGTGCCTTTGAAATTGATTCAAGTTAGTGACTTCACTGAAGCTCACAACGCGAATCAGGTCGTTGCACTCCTGGATAAACAAGGCTGGACCAAAGTTTGGTCCAAAATTGATATGTAATCCTTTTCAAAAAGCTATACCCGAATGTTCTATGCCAACATGTGGATCACCCCAAAAACTAAGTCTCAAGAATTTTCCCTGCACACCGTCATAAATGGTACACCATTTAGTTTCTCAATGCAGGACATTTGCAATACATTAAGATTTAAAAATGAGGGATTGAGTGATTTCTCCATATCCGACTGGAGTGACAACTACGGAGTTAGCGAGTAGGAGGTTAAGTTCAATCTAAAATACTTCCCAACCAAAAAGACTTAAAACATGCCGTTGGTGAATAGGATTCTGTTGGCTGTGGTGACATACCGCATAAACAGTAAGGAAACTAGGGAATCCAAGTAACATAGATTTCTATGTCATTTACCATATCAAGCATGAGATGCAGCTAAATTTGGATTGGATTATGGTGGAGGTGATGATGGCTGCCCTTAGAAAGGGATCAAAGGCCTTGCCTTTTGCAAATGTGGTTACAATTTTGATCAAGTCAAAAGGCATTTAGATTCCTGAAGGATCAATGACAAGGGTGGCCAAGACAGATTATTATGACAATTTCAACATTGCCCAAGTAGTCGACTCACAGCGGACAAAACCGACAACAGTTGCTGATATTAGAGATGAGGTTGATGAAGGACCTCAAGATGTTAAAGGTGGTAGCAATGATACTAAAATGCTATCACGAATTCAGTCTCTAGAGCAAAATGTTCAGCGGTTGGAGCTCCGTGATGCAAAGCACGAGGCTCGGCATGCACGGAATGAATATCGTGTTGTTGTTTTCGAGACAGCCTTATTGCAAGTTATGTTGTGGTTGCAATTCCCTCCTGATTTTGATGATTTGAGGGAGAAACTGGTGGAGGATCTTGTGGACAAGCTGGTGGAGGTGGTGTTGGTGGCGCTGGTGGCTCGATGAGTGGATTTGCTGATTTTGTGACAAATGGAGGAGTTGGTTTTGGAGGTTTCACATTTGGGGGTGGTGATGTTGGTGCCGACGAATCGAGAGATGCGTGGGATGATGATGATGTTTTAGTCTTATTTATTTAGTTATTACATTTTTTGTTTTACGATGACATTAGAACAAAACTTCTTTGTGCCTGGTGATGATGTAAATGTCGATGAATTTGATTTATCTTGCTTATAATGAAATGTGATGATGATGATTTTGATTATTGTTATATGCATTATGAAATTTGATTCATCATATCTATTTAGGCAAATTTTAGGAATAATGTGAGGGGGAGCATAAGTTAAGGGGGAGTTAACTTCAAAAGTTATGTTGTGAAATCATCAAAAAGAAGGAGAATGTTAGAATACGTTAAGTTTTGATGATTTGCACAATTGACACTTAGAACGTCTAGATAAGGCGCCTTATGTGAAGTGGTTGTGGTTCAGAACACTTCGAACGCCTACATAAGGCTCTTCATGTGAAGTGTCTGAAAACAGAGTAGTTCGAAAGCAGCACAAGGCGCCTCATGTGAAGTGGCTGTGAAACATCACACTTTGGACGCCTTAACAGGAACTTCATATGTGTGGAAAAAATCAAATGTGGTTGTTTCCCTCCCAAAATGGGCACGAATATCAAACTAGTTTTCACAAATCTCAGAATCACTTCGAACGAGTATGAAAGCTTAGAACATGCACTTCATCTTGCATCGAACGATTGTATTGCCTACAATAAGCGCTTCGTGTGACATTGAACAAGTGTTCTTTATTCACTTAAGACGCTTTATGCCACATTGAACACCAGTTCAAAATTCACATTAGGCGCTCCATGTCACTTTGAACGCCTGTTCGCAAATCACATCAGGCGCTTCAAGTGAGTAAATGTTGCAAATGTTTTATGTTGCACTTTCTTATGATAACTTGACATTTGTAGCTTTCCTCTAAGTGAAAATCATAGGCAACATCCTTCATGTAAACTGCTATCTTTCCTCTTTGAGCTTACAAAAAAAGGCTTCTTGAAAAAGTTTGACTTCATCCAAGAGAAGATCTTCATGGAACAAGACATGTCATCAGAAGAGACAAAACTCATTATTTTCTTCCACGGAATGGAAAACGGCTAGAAGGTGAATAAAACAGGGAGCTTCACCATTTTTCAAGATCCAACTTTCTAACCTATGAGCTCTCAAGTTTCTCTCAAGCTTTTGATCTCAAAATATTTGTATTATTGATCATGTTCTGATTAAGGGATTGCATATGAAATTATGAATGTGGATCATGAACCAATGTTGACTGAAAAGTGTCGACACAGAAATCATTGGCCAAAACAGAAAGATGCAATCCAAACCCCTGAAGGGAAAGTCGCAAAGCATTTGGACCCGCAGTCCAAAACCCTTGAAGGGAAAGTCGCATTCGCAAATTATTTGACCTGCAGCCAAACCCCTGAAAGGATCAAACATATTGGATATAAATGAGTTTTTCACAAAGAACTAGGCTTGACTATGATGAAACATATTCCCCGATAATTGATGCCATAACATTACAATATTCAGTCAGCCTAGCAGTCACTTAAAACTTGATATGCGGTTAATGAATGAAGTTACTGCTTACTCATATGAATCATAAGATGATGATATAAAATCCTAGAAGGATTTAAATTGCTTGCAGCATGTAATCAAAGGATGAATGAGCTATACTCAATAAAATTATAGAAATCACTCTATGGATTAAAACAATCTGTGAGGATGTACATGTTGATGATCTAAATTTTGTTGGAACTCCTGAAGAGCTTACTAAAACCCTAGTTGTATCATGAAAGAGTTTGAGATGAAAAACTTTGAGTAGATTAATTTTCCTTCGACCTGCAGATCGAGCCTTGAGTAGTCATAGCGTGGTACTATCGTTAGATATAAAGAAGACTCATTTCGACCACCAGAAGACAGCGAAGAATTATTAGATCCTGAAGTACCATATCTTAGTGTTGTTGGTGCTTTAAAGAATCTTGCGATTTTCAATACCATATATAGAATTTTCAGTGCATTTATTAGCAAAGTATAGCTCAACACCAACACGAAGACATTGAAATGATGTTAAAGACATTTTTTATCTTCTTAAAAAGCCATAGGGGTGTTTATACTACTCAAGGAAGGTAGCACCACATTTAGTTGGTTATGCTGATGTTGGCTATCTATCTGACTCGCATAAGGAAAGACCACAGAGTTTTTCTTGGCAAGGTTTTAACGAGGCAGTGTATCACAATTAGCAATGATTATGAATATGTACTCTTTTTCCTTCTACCAAGTTTTTATCCCACTGGGTTTTTCTTGGCAAGGTTTTAATGGGGCATATTCTATAAAGTTTGGATATCCAAGGGGGAGTGTTATGGATATATTGGAATCTCAAGTATAAACATTATGTTGATATACATTGTAGAGATAGACATTATATGAGATGTGGATATCCAAAGTATTATATCTATTGTATACTATCTATATCAGATTAGACATAGATATCCAAAGGGTTTGTCCAAGTTTATCTTCACTCCATGAGTCCTATAAATAGGACCACATATTATATATGAAAAACAGACCTTGAGATATAAAGTTCTCTAGTTTCTCTTTTCTCTTCTTTACTACATTCTTGCTTGAGTTTATAACAAAGATCATCTTTTTTAAATTGTATCCGGATCTAGTTTTTGAATAATGATATCCTTGAAAAGATTTTTCTTGTAAATCGCAGACTTGAACACAATCATTAAAATCTTGTAAGGAGCGCAATGTGGGCGAGGATCGTCCCCGATGTTCCTCTAATATACGATATGTATTAAAATCTCCACCCATCAACCATGGAATATTTAGCAAAGTATGAAATGATTTCAAATCAGCCCACAATGGATGTCGAGCAGACATAGAATGTTGCCCGTATACCGAAGTGAGCCAAAACCGCTCACTTGTTGCCAACCACTGATATTTAATGGAGAAGTTCTGCTGATCGGACCGAATATCTTCTTGCGCCACTATTGATTCCCTCCAAAAAAAACCATATATGATCATTACATGTGGATAAAGATTTTGAGAAACCTAATTGCAACTGATACAATAACAATAACGAAGAGCGAATTTTTGGCTCTATGACAACTAAAATATGCAACTTATGTCGTCTCACAAGAGCAAGCAAACGATTGATCGATGTATTTATACCTCTTACATTCCATATAATTATCTTCATTAAGATAACGCATCAAAAGAGTTAGTGAGGTGAGCAGCACGTAGCCTTGTAAGACGAGGCGAAATTGCTTGTAGCGTACGACGTAGCAATCGAGGACCCACACTAGATTGCGAGTCTGCAAATATCTCAACTATTGCCCCTTGCGGATTGGTCTCTAAGTCATTTACTTCGAATAAATTGGAAACAACTTCATAAGGATCATGATCCTGTTCATCCAATCGATACACCTCTAAAGGAAGATTCAGCTCATTATCCGAGTGAGAGGAGGAGGCTGTGCGCACTGCGATATCCCCCATCATACAATCATCAATACCTCTTAATCGTGAAATCTCCTGAACGTCTGTAACCACAACTGTTACCCCCAGATCAGACGGAGGTTGCACATGATCATGGGGGAGTGAACTTCTTGTGCCGCAGATGGGACATGGCTTACAACAGGCATTATTTCATGCAAAACAATCTGTGGAGGATTTTTTGGCGTCCAGCGTTGGCGTTTTCCTTTTTGAATTTGTTTCATTTCCTTGTCCTCTATTGTAGTGCACCAGAGCAACTGCTCATGATCAGAGGTAGCAGTGGCCGTTTTGCCACAATCTGCAGTGATGTGACCTAATCTATAACAGTCAGCACAATATGAAGGCAGATCCTCATATTCAACATTTGTGCTATAATTCGCGTAGAAGTCAGTATATGGATGCGTTTTGGTAACTCTTTTGAGATGTCCAACTCAACACATATACGGGCCACGGAGGGGCGGTTTGTCGCTGTAGTAGCTACATCAAGTTTAAGAGGTGTACCAAGCATTTGTGTAATATTAAAGAGCGCACCTTTGCGATGAAAAGAAATAAGAAGGCCAGGGAACGATACCCATATAGGAACAATTGGAACTTCGGCGGCTGGGTCATAATCAGGTGTCCACTTGATGACACGCATATGCGTCTCGAAAATCATCCAGCTACGGCGCGAAAAGCAGCAGTAGTAATCTTGTTCTTGATCAAAATGTAGTGAAACATGAGTTGCGTCCAACAATCCAACCTTGATTGCACCTGCGAATCCAACATGATCGATAGTCGATCGGATCTTGGCAAGAGGCGGACGCCCATACCAAAACGTTCCCAATAATGTAAATCTGTATGGGGCCGCTAATGATTGTATCTCCTCCTCCATAAATGTGATCATTGGGTCACCCTTGTATTTTTGGATAGGCTTAGAGGCCATGATCGGCGGAGATGTCAAAAGCAAGGAGGCATATGATCACGACAGAACCGAATTAGAGGGTGTCGACTGAGTAGGGTTGTTTGTACTATCAGCGATCATGGTTAAGAAATAGAGCGAAGACGAAATAGAATGAAGAAAGGTGAAGAAGGAATGGTCAGCAGGGATGGCAACGCAGCCGGGAGGCAGCTACACCGCCAGGCACTGCAGATCGCAGGGAGAGGGCAGAGAGAGGAGCATTTTCTTTACTTGGTTACCAGTGGGTGTGTGTGTGTGTGTGTGTGTGTATATATATTAGCAATATTAATTTTATTTATATAACCCTCACTTTTGGTGGAGGAATACCATATTACAAGTTACAAGAAACTGTCGTCATACGCAAAATGAGAATATAAAGCTACAATAATCTGTATTCTCCAATCATATATGATATGTCACATTAAAACCTTACCAAATAAAGCCACCCTTGTGGATAAAACTTTGGCGAAGGAAAAAGCGTGCATATTTATATGACTAGAATGCGTGTCTAGCTTATGTGTACAATGATAAAAAAATGTAACTGTCCACCCACAAATAAAAAGATGTGAAGAAGCTAATGTATAGCTCCCAAGAAACCTGTCTCTCCCAGCAATTGATTCAATCCGTCCTGCAATTACAGTCCTGTGATCATAATTTCCCATTGTATTCAGGAAGTGAAAACCAGTCAGCATATGAGCATTGTTTCCTTGGCAAACCGAAGCAGCCTTGTTAATCTGCCTTCCAGAATGTATGAAGTCCATCAGCACAATTCCAATAAATGTGTGTGTCATCTGCCAAGCAATAGTAATATATGAGAGTGTTCTCCAATTGACACCAATGCGCATCCATGGCAGATAAGAATTCAGCACAGAAATGGAAAATGAATTAGTGAACAATATTGTAGAAGATATGCTAGTAAAAGCCAACATGAAACGAAGTGTGTGTGCTGTAGTAATACCCGTTCTGCCCGCATCCTTAGATACGGACAGGGCATATAGAATCACATGATATAATAAGATTATGTTGCAGCACAAGAACAATATTACCCGTGCTGCCTGTGTCAGCTATCGACACAGGCATTCAGAATGACAAAGTTGGCGTAATCTTCCCATGTTAAAGGCGTAATTAAGGAAGAGATACATCTGTAAGCAAAGCTCCTTTAGCTATAGGCGATAATGAAGAAATTGTGCAGAATTGATGATATTGTTGATGTAATTGTCCATGTTGTTCCAAAAAATACGCCACCATTTTTGCCTGCCGTGGTATGTATGCTATCTGAACATCTCCATATCTAATTAAATCACGAAGGATATAAGGACATTCTGTAGACTGAATATGCTAAACCACTCCTTGCGAATCCACCTCCATATCTATATATCGATAGCGCTGCAGAAAATATAATAGTGCAATCTGGGACGTCTGAAGCTCTGCTTGGAATGGCATGGATAATGGAAGATAAAACACTATTGCTTTCTTCAAATTGCCATTTGAGTCTCTCAATATTGCTCCGCCAGAGGCAGAGAAAGAACCATGGGCCGCATCAACATTGAGTTTGAATCTCTCAAAGGGTGGCGTATGCCATCTGACAACTTGCAGGCGATTGAGTCGAAGCTTGGGAGTCAATCCGTGTGCAAGTAAGATTGGATCATTGCTGGCATATTTTTTCCATGTTGTGCACTGCTCCACATATAAATGTGATACCTAATTCGCTCTTGTTGTTGAACCGATGTGCATCCTTCATCACCAAATATTGCAGAGGAATATGCCTTTCATACATTCAATATCATGATGCCTGGAAAAATAATGCGTAATATTCCACGAAATGAATTCTCAGTAGTTGAAGTCCACCATAATATTAGATATTGGAATACTGTAAAGTTTTGCGGTTGGGGGCCGTCCAATAACGCCGCATAGTGAGACCAGATATGGCGGATGTGCGAACATTGAAGGAATATATGATTTTGTGTTGCAGAAGACGAACGACAGAAAGGGCAACAGGTTGGACTAGCCGTTAAGAACCGATGCAGATTATCCTCAATAGGTAGCGCCCGATGATATAATTTCCATAACATGGCTTGGATACTAGGCTGTTGATATCTATGCCAAATGAAACGATGCGAAAAACTTTAAATTCTTGTAGCACGCAGCATACCGTATGCGGAGCATATTGTGAACTTTCCATGTGTCTCCAATGTCCATATATATGAATATCTCGGACCCATCACATGGGAAGAACAAAAATTATGAATATCACAAATTCGCTTCCAAGTTCTTGTATCTATAATTCGAGGATGAAAATGTTGTCGACCACCATATTTCGATTGCATGAAGTTTGCCCAAAGACTATCCTTTATATGATATGACCACCACAAACAACTTGAGTATGCCTTATATAAAATATCCAACCGGCGTAATCCTAAGCCTCCCTCCTCCTTAGGCTTGAAGAGAGTTTCCCATCTCACCCAATGATGCCTAGGAGCATTGCCTTGACTAGTCCACAGAAAATTACATATTCTTTGTTGGATAGCTCGTGTAATACTTTTAGGAAGTTGATGTGCTGCTATAACATGAACTGGTGTTATGCCCCGCATCCTCCGTAGGATAATTAAGAGGCAAAGAAAGAATTTAATGAGAATAATGACGGTCAAGCGTAACTAATTACGAATTAAGTAATAGGATTAATGGGGATTAATTGAGGATTTTAATTATCGGAATTAATTAGCATTTAAGTTGAATTAAATATTAGGAGTTTATCTTTTAAGGTAAACCAGAAAATAGATATAATTTAGAAACACCAAACTTTACCCTAAGTCCTTATTAAACTGACAACGTCAGTTTCCTCTCCCCATTATACACACGACGCAGCCTCTTCCCTCCCCATAAGCGATTTCTGAATCTCTTCAACCCTAGAGAGAAACTTCCTCCAGGAACCAATCCGATTCTCAACCGTTCTTCAATCCGTCTTTGAGTAATCACAGGCAAGTAATCTACTTATAAGTTCCTGCGATTTGTGAAAGATAAACGGCCTATTTTGATATCAACTTGGATCACCATGCAGTAGATTCGTTCTTTGATTATTTGCATATGATTTATGTGTTTGATTTCAAGATTTGGCCAACGTATATCAGAAAGCAATTGTTGACATTGTTGATTCGTGAAATCCTGCAAATCCCTACCCCGGTATCCCTTTTTGATGTGATTGCGTGGTTGAGAGGGTCGAGGAAAGGATGAGACTTTTGGGGATTGGGGAAGTCGGAGGATTGCGTTGTAGGCTTGAATCGTTGTACGGTATGTGCATAAGTGTGTGAATCTAAAGTTAAGCATGAATGATAACGGGGATTAGGACTGGACTGAAGGGATCGATGTTTGGATTTGTTGGTGTTTTTGGTTCTGCAGTGGTTGCAGAAAACGCAAGGCAAATTTGGGGAGAGCGCAGACATCGATCGATCGATGTCAGAGATCGATGTCCCCAGAAGGACATCGATCGATCGATGTATAGGTTGTTGAGAGATTGATGTCCCCAGAAGGACATCGATCGATCGATGTGCAGGAGGTCTGAGAGATCGATGTCCTCAGACGGACATCGATCGATCGATGTAAGTGAAACTGAGAGATCGATGTCCCCAGTTGGACATCGATCGATCGAAGTTGAGAGATCGATGTCCTCAGCTGGACATCGAACGATCGAAGCCTAGGGGATGAAGTCCATAAATTTTGTGGAAAATAGAGAAAGGAAGGGGGAAGTTCGGGGAGTTTTCGGGTGACTTTAGAGACTTCGTACGACTTGATTAAAGGTAGTCTAAGTCTTGGGAACATGACCTAGGATGGTGAATCAACCTCGGTGATTTCAACGGGTTCTCGAATCGAGTTTCAACGGGAACGACTTTGGCGGGTTAGGAGATGAAAGTACGAGGTGTATGATCGTTCAACGAGGAATGGTTAGGGATATTTGCCTTAGGTTATGGATCTTAGGATCATGACTAAGTGTTGACGCGATAGTCGAAGCCTAAGTGATGACGTGTAAGTTAGTGAAAACTCGTGTGTTTGTATTTGCGCATGTGTACATGAATGACTTATATGAATGTGAATTGCATACGAGAATGAGAAATGAGAATGAAATGAGGAGTCTTGCATCATGGCACGTGCATTGCATATGGTTTTGAAAAGAGAGGTGTTTCGGCACCGATTTGCGAAGGTGACCTACAGTGTTAACCGGGATGGAAATTTAAGCCGGGGTGCACTGTAGGGCACAAAAGACTGTATCGTTAACCGGGATGGAAATTTAAGCCGGGGTGCGTTACAGGGTATAAAGTCCTCTACAATGTTAATCGGGATGGAAATATAAGCCGAGGTGCATTGTAGAGTTTATGAGATCTGTGATGTTAATCGGGATGGAAATATAAGCCGAGGTGCATCACAGAGCATACGAGCTTGTAACGTTAACCGGGATGGAAATATAAGCCGGGGTGCGTTACAAGGAAATGAGTACAAGACCGGACATTGTGCACGCATTGCATTGATTTGAAAAGAAACGGCTCATGCATATGTGATTGTGTAGTGTAGTGCATTATTTTGACATGCATCACGAGAGTCGTTGTGGAATGTGTGCTTATGTTATTTGATCAGTGTTAAATTGATTATTTGCGATTTGAATTACTGTACTTGCTATTACGTGACTCATTCTATATTTGGAGGTTACAAGACATGTGCCCTTAATTCCCTTGATTTATATATTACTCATGTCTTGCCATGTGTTGATCCCGTATGTCTTATAAGCGGGTTACTTGCTAGCGTTTTCGCTAAGGATACTACTTTTGTCATTGCAGATGAGCCTAGTTACGACATGATCTTTATTGAGGATGACGGCGAGTGGGCTGAATGGGATACCTAAACCTTGTTGGGAAGATTGATTAGCTAGTTGAAACTGTTTTCCATTTGTTCCATTTTATCTTGTTATTCGTTGGAAGTTTTAGATGGCTGCGACCATATACGTTTGACATTCACATTGTCGTTGACGTACAGCTTTGATGGTTTAGATTGACATGATATGTTTCCGCGCTTATTTCTCTTATGTCATTGATGATGTGTATCCGAGTGATGAGACGTCTTGTAGTCTTCTCAGTAAGCTACGACGGGTGTGAACCGGTTCGGATTCCGCTGTCCGGGTCGGGGCGCTACAGGTGGTATCAGAGCCTAGGCTTCAGATCTACCTCGGAGACCTAGGTTATGACATGTAGAGTCTTTAGTTATGATTTTCACCTTAAGTTGATCTTTAAGTCTAAGCATGTAATCTTAGATTTAATCTTGATTGGGATGGGTGTGTGTACGAGCGCGATAGAATACAATCAAAATATGTTATTTAAATTAGTTTACGAATTTCGCTTTGTACACATTATGGACCCCAAGTACTTATTTTGGAACTGCCCAAGTACTAATAAGCTTGAACTTGCAGAAAATGCCTCCTAGACGCGATAATCAAGGAAATGGTTGGAAATGGAAACAACAACCCTCCACCACCGCCACCTCCAGTATTAGTGCCCCAAGCACTGATTGATGCTATCACAGTGATAGCGCAAGGGGTTGCTCAGCAGCAGCAACACCACAACAACCTCCTCCACCACCTCCTCAACAAGGCATCAGATATTATATTGGGGAGATGCGCAAGATGCATGCCCCTAACTTTGAAGGGACAACTGACCCAGAGGTGGCTGGATTTTGGCTTGATTGAGGTGGAGAAATGCTTCAGGCTCGTACAAGTGCCTGAGGAACACAAAGTGGATGTAGCCATGCCTTTTCTGACTGGCAGAGTGAATGCCTGGTGGAGCGGCATCCTGCCAAAGATGACCCCTCCTATTATGTGGAGTCAGTTTGTGAAGGCCTACAAGGACTATTATGTGCCTGAGACTGCCATTTTGGAGGAAAATGAGGCAGTTTGACAAGTTTGAGCAGGGAAGGATGTCCGTCTCTGACTACGCAGATCGGTTCCATGCCTTGGGCAAATTCACGCCCATGGTACTGGAAAACAACCGAATGAAAATGCTGAAATTTGAGGAAGGATTGAATCCCGGCATTCGGACAGCTATAGCGGGGTCCATCTTGAAAACTTTTGAGGAGATGTTAGATGCCTGTTATCGTGTAGAGAGCGACATGCGCAGGTCACAACCAAGAGAGGCTCGAGAGGAATCGAGCAAGAGACCAAGGGTGGAGCAAAGTGGTAATAGACCCGGACGTTGGGTCAAGATCCCCAGAAAAGGACAAGCGGGGCCAATTCAAAGGGCACTGCAACCCAACCAACCCAACCGCCAAGCACCAGCAGAGTGCCCACACTGCCAAAGGAGACACGTGGGTGAATGTTGGAAGATAACTGGTGCGTGCTTCAAATGCGGAAAGGCAGGCCATAGGATCAAAGACTGCCCTGAATGGAACCCTAAGCCTCAAACAGGAGCTGGGCCGGCTCAACAGCAGAGAGGCAGGCCCAATGTAAGAGTCCACGCGATGACGGACGCTGAAGTCTAGGAGGACGCAAACGTGGTGACAGATACGACTTAAGTTTAATAATAGTTGTTTAAGCTGAATTTTAGTCCTTTAAGTTGATGATTGTATATTGTTATGTGAAAACCTTCATGTGTTACCCTCTTGTTGAATAGGTGTGATCCTAGTTAATAACGTGCCCGCAAATGTGTTATTTGATAGTGGAGCTAGCCACACTTTCATCTCTAAGCGTTTCGCTAAAGGACTCGACTGTTTACCCGAATGGCTTTGAGAACCCATTTAGGGTACAGGCAGCAGGAGAACAAGTACTGATTTCTCACCATCAGTACAAAGACTGCGATTTGGAATTAGATGGAAAACTATTCTCAGTGACCTTAGTCCTAATCCCAATGAAGGACTTTGACGTAATATTGGGTATGGATTGGTTGACCAAGAATCATGCCAATATCGATTGTAAACTCAAGCGAGTAACCCTCAAGGACCCTGAGATGAATGATGTCACGGTGCAAGGAAATACCAAGATAACCAAAGCTCCAAAGAAGATATACATGACGGCAATTAAGGCCTTTAAGGCTTTACAGAAGGGAGCAGAGGGGTTTATGGTATATGCTCTAGATGCGAAGCAGGAGGTTCCCTCTATGGAGCAAATTCCGGTGATCAACGAGTTTAATGATGTATTTCTGGAAGACTTACCAGGGGTACCGCCATCAAGGGAAGTGGAGTTTGAAATCAACTTGACTCCTGGAGCAGAGCCTATATCTAAGGCACCTTACAGAATGGCTCCAGCTGAACTTAAGGAACTGAAGGGGCAACTCCAGGAATTGTTGGACAAGAAGTTGATTCGCCCCAGTGTATCACCCTGGGGAGCTCCTGTATTATTTGTGAAGAAGAAAGATGGCAGCATGAGGTTATGCATCGATTACCGGGAGTTGAACAAGATCACCATTAAGAACAAATATCCTCTGCCAAGGATCGAAGATTTATTTGATCAGCTAAAGGGAGCTCGCTGGTTTTCAAAGATTGACCTCCGTTAAGGATACCATCAATTGCTTGTGAAAGCGGGAGACGTCCCTAAGACCGCTTTTCGGACTCGATACGGGTATTATGAATTTTTAGTGATGCCTTTTGGATTAACTAATGCCCCAGCGGCCTTTATGGACTTGATGAACACTGTGTTTCGAGAGCAGTTGGATCAATCTGTGGTGGTGTTCATCGATGACATCTTGGTCTACTCTCCCGACGAGGCAAACACACGCCGAACACTTGCGAGTGGTGTTGCAAATTCTGAGGCAACAAAGGCTCTATGCCAAATTCAGCAAGTGTGAATTCTGGCTCAGAAGTGTAGCCTTCCTTGGTCACGTAATTTCGGAAGATGGGATCTCTGTGGATCCTAAGAAGATAGAAGCCATCACTGAATGGCCAAGACCCACAAATGTGACCGAAGTCAGAAGCTTCCTGGGTTTAGCAGGCTACTACAGGAAGTTCGTTGAGGGATTCTCAACAATAGCAGTGCCATTGAGCCGGCTTACGCAGAAGAAGACCAAATTCGAATGGACCGCTGAATGCGAACAGAGCTTTAATGAGCTCAAGAAGAGGTTGACCACAGCCCCGGTGTTGGCACAACCCTCCGGCACCGATGGTTTTGTGATCTATAGCGATGCGTCCAAGATGGGACTAGGTATGTACATCATTACAATTAATGCATTGTATATACTTATGGTAGTCCTAAATCAACTTTCTGTTTATAGGTTGTGTCTTGATGCAAAATGAACGAGTCATATCATACGCGTCAAGACAATTGAAACCTTATGAGCAGAACTACCCGACACATGACTTGGAACTCGCAGCTGTGGTATTTGCTCTTAAGATTTGGAGACACTATCTATATGGAGAGAAGTGTGCAGTGTTCACGGATCACAAAAGCTTGAAATATCTGTTCTCACAGAAGGAGTTGAATATGAGACAAAGAAGATGGTTGGAGTTACTCAAGGACTATGACTTAACCATCAACTACCATCCGGGTAAAGCTAACAGAGTGGCGGACGCGTTGAGCAGAAAATCTAGCCACGCAAGACAATCTCCACTAGAAAGGGAGATCGAGGAATTTGACCTCGAATGGGTGGACTCAGTGGCAAATGTCCTTACAGCGCTATCTATCAGCCCAGACTTG
The DNA here is from genome assembly GCA_036186865.1 of Eustoma russellianum. Classification (NCBI taxonomy): domain Eukaryota; kingdom Viridiplantae; phylum Streptophyta; class Magnoliopsida; order Gentianales; family Gentianaceae; genus Eustoma; species Eustoma russellianum. The sequence goes on along the minus strand of AP025047.1, from coordinate 9,317,452 downwards.
GTAGACAGAATTAAAGAAGCGCAGTACGAGGACCCAGCACTGAAAGAAATCCGCGACAAAGTATCCACAGGATCAATGAAGGACTTCCGGTTGCGAGACGATGGAAGTCTATGGTTTCAAAACCGGTTATGCGTGCCAAGTAAAGATGAACTCCGAACAGAATACTCCAAGAAGCGCATAACTCAAGGATATCTATCCACCCGGGAAGTACTAAGATGTATAAGGACCTCAAAAGAAACTATTGGTGGATAGGGATGAAGAGGTCAATAGCGGCATATGTCGAAAGATGTTTGGTATGCCAACAAGTCAAAGCAGAACATCAACGACCTGGTGGTTTGATGAAGCCACTAGAGATTCCAGAATGGAAGTGGGAGCACGTGACGATGGATTTCGTAATGGGACTACCCAAGACCAGAAATGGAAACGAGATGATTTGGGTAATTGTAGACCGATTGACAAAGACGGCTCACTTTATAGCTATGCCACATGGTACGTCTTATGAGAAATTTTCCAACATATATGTGGATAACATTGTGAGTCTACATGGAGTCCCAGTTAGCATTGTATCGGACCGTGACCCCAAGTTTACCTCTAAATTCTGGAGAGCATTTCAGAAGGCGATGGGTACCGAGCTGAGGATGAGTACCGCAATATCACCCGCAAACGGATGGACAATCCGAGAGGACCATACAACATTGGAAGACATGTTGAGATCATGCGCCTTGGACTTTAAAGGAAACTGGAATAGCATGTTGAAGTTAATGGAGTTCTCCTATAATAACAGCTATCACAGTGCAATTGGCATGGCGCCATTTGAAGCCTTATATGGACGTAAGTGCAGATCTCCGGTTTGTTGGGATGAGGTGGAGAAAGGACAATCACCGCACCCGAGTTGGTGGAACAAACGATTGAAAAAGTCAAATTGATAAGAGAGAAATTGAAAGTGGCACAAGATCGTAATAAGAGTTGGGCCGATTCCAAGAGACGACCTTTGGAGTTTGAAGAAGGCGTTAAGGTCTATCTACGAGTTTCACCCACCAAAGGGGTTGCAAGATTCGGAATGAAGGGCAAGTTAAGCTCTAGGTACATTGGCCCTTACGAAATACTTGGAAAGGTCGGTGAAAAAGCTTACAGACTAGCCTTACCTCCGAGCTTATCCCAAGTCCATAACGTATTTCATGTGTCCCAACTAAGGAAATACGTATCGGATCCAAACCATGTCCTGGAATCTCAACCGTTGGATGTTAAGGAGGACATCACTTACGAAGAACATCCAATAAAGATTGTGGATAGGAAGGATCAAGTTCTACGCCGACGCATCATTCCGTATGTCAAAGTTCAGTGGAGTAACCATACGGAGCGCGAAGCCACGTGGGAGCTGGAGGATCAAATGAAAGAGCTGTATCCACACCTCTTCCAATAAGGTATGTCAGTTTCGAGGACGAAACTTTTTATAAGGGGGGTGGAATGTTATGCCCCGCACCCTCCGTAGGATAATTAAGAGGCAAAGAAAGAATTTAATGAGAATAATGACGGTCAAGCGTAACTAATTACGAATTAAGTAATAGGATTAATGGGGATTAATTGAGGATTTTAATTATCGGAATTAATTAGCATTTAAGTTGAATTAAATATTAGGAGTTTATCTTTTAAGGTAAACCAGAAAATAGATATAATTTAGAAACACCAAACTTTACCCTAAGTCCTTATTAAACTGACAACGTCAGTTTCCTCTCCCCATTATACACACGACGCAGCCTCTTCCCTCCCCATAAGCGATTTCTGAATCTCTTCAACCCTAGAGAGAAACTTCCTCCAGGAACCAATCCGATTCTCAACCGTTCTTCAATCCGTCTTCGAGTAATCACAGGCAAGTAATCTACTTATAAGTTCCTGCGATTTGTGAAAGATAAACGGCCTATTTTGATATCAACTTGGATCACCATGCAGTAGATTCGTTCTTTGATTATTTGCATATGATTTATGTGTTTGATTTCAAGATTTGGCCAACGTATATCAGAAAGCAATTGTTGACATTGTTGATTCGTGAAATCCTGCAAATCCCTACCCCGGTATCCCTTTTTGATGTGATTGCGTGGTTGAGAGGGTCGAGGAAAGGATGAGACTTTTGGGGATTGGGGAAGTAGGAGGATTGCGTTGTAGGCTTGAATCGTTGTACGGTATGTGCATAAGTGGTGTGAATCTAAGTTAAGCATGAATGATAACGGGGATTAGGACTGGACTGAAGGGATCGATGTTTGGATTTATTGGTGTTTTTGGTTCTGCAGTGGTTGCAGAAAATGCAAGGCAAATTTGGGGAGAGCGCAGACATCGATCGATCGATGTCAGAGATCGATGTCCCCAGAAGGACATCGATCGATCGATGTATAGGTTGCTGAGAGATCGATGTCCCCAGAAGGACATCGATCGATCGATGTGCAGGAGGTCTGAGAGATCGATGCCCCAGTTGGACATCGATCGATCGAAGTTGAGAGATCGATGTCCTCAGCTGAACATCGATCGATCGAAGCCTAGGGGATGAAGTCCATAAATTTTGTGGAAAATAGAGAAAGGAAGGGGGAAGTTCGGGGAGTTTTTGGGTGACTTTAGAGACTTCGTACGACTTGATTAAAGGTAGTCTAAGTCTTGGGAACATGACCTAGGATGGTGAATCAACCTCGGTGATTTCAACGGGTTCTCGAATCGAGTTTCAACGGAATGACTTAGGCGGGTTAGGAGATGAAAGTACAAGGTGTATGATAGTTCAACGAGGAATGGTTAGGGATATTTGCCTTAGTTATGGATCTTAGGATCATGACTAAGTGTTGACGCGATAGTCGAAGCCTAAGTGATGACGTGTAAGTTAGTGAAAACTCGTGTGTTTGTATTTGCGCATGTGTACATGAATGACTTATATGAATGTGAATTGCATACGAGAATGAGAAATGAGAATGAAATGAGGAGTCTTGCATCATGGACGTGCATTGCATATGGTTTGAAAAGAGAGGTGTTTCGGCACCGATTTGCGAAGGTGACCTACAGTGTTAACCGGGGATGAAAATTTAAGCCGGGGTGCACTGTAGGGCACAAAAGACTGTAACGTTAACCGGGATGGAAATTTAAGCCGGGGGTGCGTTACAGGGTATAAAAGTCCTCTACAATGTTAATCGGGATGGAAATATAAGCCGAGGTGCATTGTAGAGTTTACGAGATCTGTGATGTTAATCGGGATGGAAATATAAGCCGAGGTGCATCACAGAGCATACGAGCTTGTAACGTTAACCGGGATGGAAATATAAGCCAGGGTGCGTTACAAGGAAATGAGTACGAGACCGGACATTGTGCACGCATTGCATTGATTTGAAAAGAAACGGCTCATGCATATGTGATTGTGTAGTGTAGTGCATTATTTTGACATGCATCACGAGAGTCGTTGTGGAATGTGTGCTTATGTTATTTGATCGGTGTTAAATTGATTATTTGCGATTTGAATTACTGTACTTGCTATTACGTGACTCATTCTATATTTGGAGGTTACAAGACATGTGCCCTTAATTCCCTTGATTTATATATTACTCATGTCTTGCCATGTGTTGATCCCGTATGTCTTATAAGCGGGTTACTTGCTAGCGTTTTTGCTAAGGATACTACTTTTGTCATTGCAGATGAGCCTAGTTACGACATGATCTTTATTGAGGATGACGGCGAGTGGGCTGAATGGGATACCAAAACCTTGTTGGGAAGATTGATTAGCTAGGTGAAACTGTTTTCCATTTGTTCCATTTTATCTTGTTATTCGTTGGAAGTTTTAGATGGCTGCGACCATATACGTTGACATTCACATTGTCGTTGACGTACAGCTTTGATGGTTTAGATCGACATGATATGTTTCTGCGTTTATTTCTCTTACGTCATTGATGATGTGTATCCGAGTGATGAGACGTCTTGTAGTCTTCTCAGTAAGCTACGACGGGTGAACCGGTTCGGATTCCGCTGTCCGGGTCGGGCGCTACAACTGGTATGGCACTTAATACGTGTTTGATCAAGATTAGCCTTCCCGCTGTGGAAAGATAACTATTTTGTCAACACACACATATGTGTGTGTGTGTATATATATATGTATATCTATAGATATATATATAATAGAGACATATAATAGAAAAGATGGCGGCGGCGCTCACGAATGGCAATTTTCATGGCATACCCTATTGACGTCGGCGACGAATTGCCGTTTCTTCTCCATCTCATCTTCATCATTCTCATTGCATTGTCATCCTTCATTCCAGAAAAGACGTGTTTTTTTCCGTATTCATGCATGGTCACGGTGGTTTTCTGCAATGGATCAGAAGCGAACTTACGCCTCCGTCCTCCATCCTTCATCAACACCACTCTCTCCTCGTGAGATCACAAGATTTAAAGGTGTTCCGGCTATCAAATTTACAACCGAGGAGGTAAAGAAACTATCCGCCCCATTCCAACATTGTCTCGTAGGTACGTTTTGGTATGGTCGTCCAAGATTAGAAGCTATTCGCAAATGTTTTGAAAAGATTGGATTTTCTGCAGCAGTGAAAATCACATTGCTTGATCCTACACATATATTGTTAAATTTTGACGCTGAAGTAGATTACTATCGTTGTTTTTCACGTCGAACATGGACTGTCCTAGGTTACCACCATGAGGGTTACTAATGAACAATGATTTTGATCCGAAAATAGATGTTCCCATTGTGCCTGTTGGATTTCATTGCCGGGCTGCCTATTTATCTTCACAGCCATGAAGCTCTATGCGAGATTGCTAGAATGATTGGACACCCCTGCGGCATGACAGCAACATCTAATTTATGAGGCCATCGGTTGCTAGAATCTGTGTTGAGATTGACGTCTCCCAAGAACTTCCACAGAAACTATTTATTCACAGTGTTGATCATCAGTTTTTCCAACCAGTTGAATATAAAATTTGCCATATTACTGTGCCACATGCAAAACGTTAGGCCATGCTGCAAGCTCTTGTAAAAAGGAAAGTCCAACAGAACTGGAGGGAGCCTGCTCACCCCAAAACCAACAACCTGCCAAGACAATTGCTAAACGTCCTCAACGTTGGACCCCCAAAAAAGGAATATCATCAAGGTCAGATTTACATCCGTAATTATTCCTTCCACATCCACACGTGGGCTGTTGGAGGAGGATATAATAGCTGTTGTTTTACGGATGAGATTGTTGAAAAGGCGACAGAAGTGTAGGATCTGCAAGGCACCACTAGAAGGGGGGGGGGTTGAATAGATGGTGCGGAAAGTATGCTTTTTAAAATTTTCTTTAAACCTAAACCAATTCAAGTTCTGAAAACAGATTCTGTTTTCAGGACCAGTTTTAAACGTTTTTAAAACTAGGTTAGAGGTCTCCAAAATTATGAAATTTTGAGAGAACTTAGCCTCAGATGTTATGAGGGTCCCCTAAAAATTTCAAATCAAAATTCAACCTTTAACCCCTTCAAAACGATATGGCACTCAGATTGTGCAAATCTGCCAGAAACGGTAGATGATTTTGAAAATTAATTCCTATTTTGTGAATGTTCCAATGATCTGAAAATTTGACCAATAAACTCCTCACCACTATTTGAAATGGGTTGAAACAGTTTTTGAATAATTCTTTTGGGAAGTAGGTCAAATACCACCAAAATCTCAACCTTTGCAAGTCTGAAAATCAGACTGCACTAGCCTCAGAACTTTGATGTTTGACTGAACCTATACTTGTCCAAAAGGGTTGAAACTTGTGCCAAATTAACCGTAGAACGTTTATGTATGTTTCTGGAAATTTTTATAATTTTTAGAAATCGTTTTCTATTTTTCCGAACGTGAAGAAAACGTATAAACAGTGCAGAAACTGAAAAGTAAATGCTGAAAGTAAATTGCACCAAGAATTTTATACTGGTTCGGTTATAAACAACCTACTCCAGTCTTCAAGGAACACCTTCCTTGGTTCACACTAATTTCACACACGCAGTACACCTTACCGCAGGGTTGATAGAGTTACACCTTAACTCCAACCCTTTACAAACCTTGTATTGCTAGTACAATTTTCACGAACACCACAACCTCGCTAGAATGAGATTGATCACACCTTGATCAATCTTTACAAAGATGTATGAATGGTGGTTTCTATGAAGCCTATTCAAGAATGAAAGAAGTAAGTACAATAGGCTTTTTACAAGAGAAGAAAGAAAGAAGATGTAGGGGAAAAGAGGCTTGGCACTTTGATCACTTTAGAATGCAATCTTGGTGTTGTTTTTGTTTGCTCTCATCTTCCTTCCTTATAGAAGTCCAGCCGTCCCCTATGCCTTTCTCCCCCTCTTGAAAATTTCCTTTTAAGTGCTTGAGAGGGTGTGAAACATCATGGTGACAATGTTTTGCTTACTTGGCATCACTCCATTGGACCATCATTTAGTCATTGCTTACTTGGCACCTTTTGATTGGCTCAATGTTGTCATCATTTGATGACATGGAAAATCTGAAATAAACACTAAATATTTGCCAAATAATCAATTATTAAATCATGCCATAATTGTCACATTTTGTCATAAAGAGCAAGACACACAAATATCTTCCTTCCATCTTCAAAAAATCGACCACACCCTTTTGTTAATGCTGAAATTTTCAGCATTTACAAGATCAGATAAATTCAGATTTCTTCCATTTTTCCTTTGAATTTTTTCATAAAATAAATCAATTATATAAGGTAAGTCTTGCTACCAAATGAAGAGTGAACTTAGACACTAAGAAGAGCAAGATTCGGCCAGCACATCCCCTCACACATGCTGAAAAATTTCAGCATGTGTGATATGAAAATATCACACTTAATTACCTTACATACAATTCAAATCATTTCCATAACTCCTTTGATTTATCCTTTAATGAAAAATTGACAAAATACCTTGCTTAATGGTGAAGAATTCGGCCATGGTATGTGTAACATGCTGAAATTTTCAGCATGTGACATATGAGAGGTATATGTTGAATACTTACCTTTTGTAGCTTCTCTCTTTGATTCATCAACATTGTATGATTGATTCTTGACCAATCAACATGCCAAAAAGGCTCCACATTTGATCCAACTCAGCTGTATAGGCGTTTATGAAAGTGTATATACATGTGCTGAAATTTATTTTTGCTAACTTTGTAAAATAGTGCACATTTAATATTACACACATGTAATATTCCAATCAGCCTTTAATTTAATTTTCTAGAACACTTTAAGATGTACATTATATGTAAAAAGTGTCTAGATACGTGTCACATGATGTTCAAGACAAACGTTCCATGTCATGTGCGTAGAAAACCGAATTTTCGATATTTATCGATTACCCGATTTTTCTCTAATTTAAATTCCAACTTTTGCACATGCTATATATATTATGTTATACATAATATATATATAATATATACTTTAAATTTCAGCACTTGACTGATTTAAATTGGTACCATAAACATGTGACAAAAATAAAATTGGAATCTTCACATTTTGGCCTAAATGTGGGGTGATTTGTGTGTGCCAACATGGAAAGTATTTTTGTCTCAATATACAGTCATGTGCACGAAATTATTATTAAATTTTGATGTATATGGGCTGGCCATTTATTTATGGCAAGTACGTGACACGTTGGCGAAGTTTCGGTATTCGCCCGATACGACAAATTTCGGTTTAGAACCTTTTATCGTGTCATATTTAATTTGTCATCACCATATCTTATATCATATGATATAAGACCTGGATACACTCATAAATATGAGTTAAGTATAGTGGTGTGATGTTAACGTACGTACGTAAGATATATAACGTGTCGGTAGTACGTTGGAATACATGTGTACGTGCCTTTTATAACAAATCTGAAAATATAGT
>AP025047.1:9246352-9300770 GCA_036186865.1 Eustoma russellianum | reverse complement strand
GTTATCATGCATACATGTACACTTGTGTATATATATACTCAACGTTTATATAGGTATATATATATTCAAATTTCTTATTTTGAAATCACTCAAACCCTCTTATTTCTACAAGAAGCTCCACACACAGATCTTCATACTGCCACAGTCACAGACTCAGACTTGCCTGTACACCCAAATATTCATATCCAAATCATAGACAAACAGGATGTCACACGCCTAATTTCAACTTCGGTGGAACCTTTACCACAAAATGACTATTCTGGCTCACCAAGATCAGGTCATGCTACAGACACAGAAGAATATCTATCCCTTCCATTAGAAGATACATCTAACCTTCTGACTGCAGCTGAGGATATATCTTTGAGATTGCACCAAGAGGAAGGTTCACAACACGATCCTCAGCAAACAGTTCGCAATTTATATAATATGGTGGTGGGTGGAATAATTGAATGCACACAGAAAAGACATCGTACGAAGAAAAAGGATGTGGCTCGTCCACCACCTTCGGGTATGATCACCAGATCTTCCACAAGCTTGGAGCCTCAGTCTCCAAAATGAACTGCATAATATGGAATGTGAGGGGTTTGCGCACCTCCTATAATCGTGTGCAGTATCTGGTGCGTCAGCATCACATTCACTTGCTTGTTCTCATTGAACCAAAGCTATCCGCATCTAAGTTAGAATTATATCGGCTAAAACTTGGATTTACAAAAGCAGCAAGTTCGTCGGATGGAAATATCTGGGCCTTTTGGGTTCCAGCGCTGCTGAATTCCTCAGAAATTAAACAAGGATACAGAAACATTTCATTTCGTTTTAACTGGATCCCAAATAACACATACTTTTGGTGGACAGCAGTGTACGGTCCTCACACCATGGCCGCACGTAGGAATTTATGGTCTGACCTGCTAACTTTTTCAGATAACCTTCAGGAGCCTTGGATTGTAGGGGGAGATTTTAATACTTTTGCTACCTTGGATGAACATAGAGGAGTATCGGTACCAACCGTCCGACAAATAACAGACTTTGCTGCATGGATCAACACAGTAGGTTTGGATGACATTCCTTATCATGGTTCTAAATACACATGGTCGGATGGAAGAGGACTTGGGAGAGTAAGTAGAAGATTGGATAGATTACTATGTTCGACATCGTTTCATGACACATTCGGTACAGTGCAGATTCAACATTTAAACCGCGCTACTTCGGACCACGCGCCTCTGTTCCTCACGTGCCGTGATACGCAAGTAACAGGTCCACGTTCTTTTCGTTTTCTAGATGTGTGGTCGACTCACCCAGATTTTATGCAATTTATGAAACACACTTGGACTTCATATCCAACAACTGGAGGTATGCGGGGTTTATACACCAAACTACGCCAATTAAAAACTGATCTGAGACAATGGAATAAAACAGTCTTCGGAAATATGTTTGATGCTGTAGTGGACGCAGAATTAAAGGTAGTTGAGAAGGAATGAGCATACGACAATACTCCTACTGATCATAATCGGAAACAATATCATCAGGAAAAAGCGGTGTTGCAGTTAGCGCAGACTAGAGTCTGCCAATATTGGCAGCAGAAAGCACGAGTGTCTTGGCTGAAGGAAGGTGATGCTAACACTGCATATTTTCATAACATTGTCAAAGACAAACATCGAAAGCAGAAGTTAGTGCGTATCACTTTGGTGAATTGACAAGTATATGATCAGGAGACTGATATCGAAAATGAGGCTGTCAGATACTATGCTGCAATATTTCAAGCTGAGCCTACATCAGGACACGACAATGTGTTACAGTATATTCAGCCTTTACTATCGGAATCAGAGAATGATGTTCTGCTTGCCATCCCACAGTTATTGGAGGTGAAAGAAGCGTTCTGGAAGCTTAGCCCGACTAGTGTTGCAGGCCCAGACGGGTACAACGGTCGTTTTTACAGGCATTGCTGGGATATTATACACACGAATGTTCTTAAAGCTGTACAGGAATTTTTCATAGGGATCAAGGTACCTACAGCCATGGCAGCTGCACTAATTACATTAATCCCAAAGGTGAATTCACCGACCACATTTGCGGATTTTAGGCCTATATGCCTCACTAATTTTGTCTCAAAGGTCATAACTCGTTTGATTGCGACTCGTCTTGTTCCCCTATTATCGAAATTGATTTCACCAGAGCAATCGGGTTTTATGCCAGGGCGTGGAATTACGGAACAAATTCTTCTAGCCAAAGAAATGATACACGTTATTGATAAACCGCAAAGAGGTGGACGTGCAATAATTAAACTAGACATGGCTAAAGCTTTTGATAGAGTATCATGGGAATACCTACGCCTTCTCATGTTAAAGATGGGCTTCAAACCTTTCTTTGTGCGGCTGATCATCAACAACTTACATGCCACCAAATGTTCTATACTAGTTAATGGCACACCATGTCGATTTTTTAGCCCGAGTAGAGGGGTCAAACAAGGAGATCCGTTGTCTCCAATTCTTTTTATATTGGCATCCGAAGGCTTTAGTAGAGGTCTCAAATCATTGACAAATTCTCAATGGATCAAAGGTTTTCATGAAGGGAGAGTACCTATGCCATCTCACTTAGGTTATGCTGATGACTTACTCGTCTTCTTAAACGCAGCACCAAGGAATTTACGTCGCTTCATTTCTTTTCTACAAATGTATCAGCAAGCCTCAGGCCAGCAAGTCAACTTTCTTAAAAGTTCGGTTGTGGTAAGCGAAAGACAAAATGGTCATGGCACGGCGGACATTCTTGGCATGAGACTCGGTGCATTGCCAATGAGATATCTTGGAGCGCCAATTCACAAGGGCATAAGCCGTAGTACACATTGCTCCACCTTATTGCAACATTTTGATAAAAGACTCTTTGGATGGTCAATCAAACTACTTAGTATGGCAGGGAGGTTAGTTCTAATTAACTCAGTGTTGTCTTCTATACCATTGCATCTCTTTGCAGCATCTAGATTACCGGTGAGCATATTAAAAGAGCTGGAAAAACAAATGTCTGCTTTCTTTTGGGCAAACAAGCATCGCTGGCGATCATGGAAGGATTTATGTTACCCAGTATCAGAGGGAGGCGTTGGTGTTTGTTCACTACATGCACTGCAAAAGGCATTTGATTGTAAAAGTTGGTGGTCATATCACCAAGGATCCACATTATGGTCAACATACATGCAGCAAAAATATGGCAGAAGAACACACTACAGAATTCTCTTATATGATTCTCCAGTATGGAAACGAATTTGCCGGATAAATGCTTTCTGTCAGGAAAGGGCCCAAGCAGGACACACAGGATTGACTTGGCTGCCGGATACAAATGGACAATTCACTTTAAAGGGAGCATATGAAGAATGTAGAAATAAGAAAGCCACCTTACGAAGCTGCAAGTATATTTGGTGGCCAGGTACCCCAGCTTCCTGTAAGCTGTTTATATGGAAACTTTGCAATGGAGCTTTGCCTTTACCAGAAAACTTGTCCAATTTTCTGCAAGCATACCCTTCGCAGTGCCCATTTTGCAAAAACAACAGCAACAACAATAATCACTTATTTCTGAACTGTCCCATTATTGCACAAATATGGCAGAAATATACGGTATGGATTGACGGCCCATGCTATTCACGCACTTCTTTACGTTCCAATTTATGGAGTTGGTGGCTACGGTCTTCTTCCTCCTCTATGCAAGGTCACCTGACAGTAATCGCTCCTCACTACATATGCTGGAATATATGGAAGGAATATGCACACGTAACATTTGGTCTGGAACAAACTCAGCAATATCGTTTGGAAGAACGCATCCGTATGGATATATACAGTTGGTGTGCGTCCGTTTCTGGGAAAAAGTTTGCATCTCCCATCCCCTCTTTAGTTGCAGTGGGTTTATCTCCCGCAATACGCTCACGCCGCCTAATTCTGGTACGTTGGCACACTCCACCCCCTGGTAGACTAAAGCTAAATGTAGACGCCGCAGCGGGACAAAGAAGTGCTGCAGCAGGAGCTATTGTCCGAGATTCTTCGGGCCGTTTTATTAATGCAATTGCTTTTGCTCTGCCCAAATTATCTCCCTTAAGAGCAGAAATACAGGCTTTGTTGTATTCCCTCGTATACTTCTCACAACGGCATGCAGGGTTCCTTATAGAAACTGACTGCTTATTCATACAGACGCTATTAGCCTCACAAGGTTCCACTGGAGACATGCAGATGGATTTGAATCGCTTGCATATGTTTCTGCAAATAACTCGGTCAGATATACAATACTGATGAGGATCAAGGGTCCGATGAGGATCAAGGACCCCATCAAGAGGTCAAAGGTCCTATAACAAGAAGGAGGGCAAGGGAACTTTGTCATCAAGTTGCCACCTTCTTGTACAAGCATGTTCAAGATGAACCTAAGACTCCTTGGGTTCATTTCATTGAACCTTCAACTTGAGCATGTATCACATGCACGTCTACATTCTTGTTTTTGAATTTTATCTTGTGTCTTGTGATCTTTGTTTTATGTCTTTTCTTTGTAGGTAAATTAGGTACAAAAGAATGTTTGAAGAGAATGTTCAAGAGAATGTTTCAAGAGAATGTTTGAAGAGAATGTTCAAGAGAATGTTTTTGTTTCAAGAGAATGTTTCAAGAGAATGTTTGTCTATGCTAAGACAAATTCAAAAGTGTCCAAGATAGAATCTCTTGATCAAGTTGAAAAACATCTCCATTATCCATATGAAGGGGGCGGCCACTTTGAAATAGGAAGATGACATCTTATTTGAATTTGAAGTTGAAGATAAACTTGAATTCAAATTCAACCATAATTTGAATTCAAGTTTCAACCCATTTGAGACTTAAAGTTCAAAAAAGGGATTTCAACCTAATCTACATAAGTCACACGCCAACATGAAGGATGAGGATCCACACGCCAATTTTTGAAGCAAAGATGAGATGGTAATTCAAATTTAAATCCAAGTTTAGGATTCAAGTTCAAGTTAAACTCAATCTCCAACCAGCATTTGAAATCAACATCCCAACCAATTGAAGGCATCTCCAACGCCTAGATAAGGATCCACACGCCATTTGAAGATCAAGAAGGATGGGATTATGATTCAAAGATTGAATTCAAGTTTGAAGTCAAATTGAATCCAATCTTCAACTAGCCTTTGAATGCAATGTCAACCACATCTCCAACGCCCATCTCAGCATTTCCAACGCCAATTTCATCACCAAAACATGACTAGATTCATTGAGGATAACATCTTGCAAGCATTTCAAGTTTTAGCTAGAATTATCTTAGTTTAAATTTTTAAGCAAAGTTCAAATTTAAACATTTGTTAGATAGCTTTATTTGGATTATCTCTAGCCATTTTCAAGCTAAAGGGGGCGTTCCTTAGGCCTATAAATAGACCCCTTTGGCTGATTGTAAACGCACCTTTCGATGAATAACAATTCTTGATACTTTCTTCACTTTGAGTGATACTTTGTTTTCTTGGTTTTGCATTAAAAACCTAAGTTAAGATCCTTCAAAGTTGAGCGATTTGAAGGTATTGCCATTGCTAAAAGGTGCCGTCCAGGAGGGCCATCTTGGTTTGCCTGATCAACGACCATCTTATAGTGTTGGTCTTGCTCGTTGTCCACACGTTTGATCACTAAGGAAGCAAGGGGAAGTTTACTTCTTTGTGCCTAACCCTTTGTGAAGGACGTTTGGAAGGTGGAATCGTTGGAGCCCACGAGTTGCACGCATCAAAACCAAGTTTGGGCTCTATGAGTGGTTAGTGATGCCCTTCGGGCTCACCAACGCCCCTAGTACCTTTATGAGGCTAATGAATGAAGTCTTACGTGCGTTCATAGGACGCTTTGTCGTTGTCTATTTCGATGATATCCTAATCTATTCCCACACCATAGAAGATCATCTTGACCACATTAGAGCCGTTTTTGAAAAGCTTAAGCAAGAACAACTTTACGCCAACTTTAAGAAGTGCTCTTTCTGTTTAGAACGCGTAGTTTTTCTCGGCTTTGTCATTTCGGCTGAGGGAGTAGAGATGGATGAGGAAAAAGTTAGGTCAATTGTGGAGTGGCCTACACCTAAGAATGTAGGGGACGTTCGCAGTTTTCATGGACTAGCCAGCTTTTATAGACGCTTTGTCAAAGATTTTTCTTCCATAGCTGCACCCCTAAACGAAATTGTGAAAAAAGATGTGCCTTTTAGGTGGGAAGAGCCACAACAACAGGCATTTGACGAACTTAAACGTAGGCTGACCACTGCACCCATACTTAGACTACCAAATTTTGACGAGACCTTTGAGATCGAGTGTGATGCAAGTGGAGTGGGTATAGGCGCAGTTTTGACCCAAAGTAAGAAACCCATAGCCTACTTTAGTGAAAAGTTGAAAGGAGCATCATTGAATTACTCTACCTATGATAAGGAACTTTATGCCCTTGTGAGATCCCTACAAACTTGGCAACACTATCTTCAACCTAAAGAGTTTGTGATCCACACTGACCACGAAAGCCTTAAGTATCTTAAAGGGCAAGGAAAGTTGAACAAAAGACATGCCAAATGGGTAGAATTCATAGAACAATTCCCTTACGTGATCAAGTACAAACAAGGAAAGGATAATATAGTTGCCGATGCCCTCTCTAGGAGATACACGTTAGTGACTACATTATCTTCCCGCTTCTTAGGATTTGAATCACTTAAGGACTTGTACCCCAATGACCATGACTTTGGCACCATATTCGAGGCATGTAAAGAAGCACCATTTGGAAAATTTTACATACATGAGGGTTATCTTTTCAAAGAACAAAAATTGTGCGTTCCCCAATCATCTCTACGAGAAGCATTGACCAGAGAAGCCCATGGGGGAGGTTTAATGGGTCATTTCGGAGTGTTCAAAACCCTTGAGACTCTTAAAGAACATTTCTATTGGCCCCACATGAGAGTAGACGTCGAGAGATTGTGTGGTAATTGCATCACTTGCAAACAAGCCAAATCCAAGTCCCAACCACATGGCCTTTACACGCCTTTACCCGTCCCTGATTCCCCTTGGATTGACATTTCTATGGACTTTGTTTTAGGCCTTCCTAGGTCTCGGGGAGGACGCGATAGCATTTATGTTGTGGTTGACCGATTTTCCAAAATGGCACATTTCATTGCATGTAGGAAAGTTGATGATGCCACACACGTTGCTGATTTGTTCTTCAAAGAAATTGTTAGATTGCATGGCATGCCACGTACAATTGTAAGTGATAGAGACACGAAATTCTTGAGTCATTTTTGGCGTGTTTTGTGGGCTAAACTTGGTACACAATTGCTGTTTTCCACCACCGCACACCCACAAACTGATGGACAAACTGAAGTCGTTAATCGTACTCTTTCTCAACTTTTGCGTGCCATTTTGCAAAAACACATTAAACATTGGGAAGATTGTTTACCATATATCGAATTTGCATATAATAGGAGTGTCCATCACGGTACTTTGCATAGTCCATTTGAAATCGTGTATGGCTTTAATCCCTTGTCTCCCATTGATTTGATTCCTATTCCCGTGCATGAACGTTCTAGTCTTGATGGTAAACAAAAAGCAGACAACATAAAGAAACTGCATGAACAAGTTAAAACACAACTAGAAAAGAAAAACAAAGCTTATGAAAGACGAGCTAACAAACATCGAAAAAAAGTTGTGTTCAAACCTGGAGATTTAGTGTGGTTACATTTACGTAAAGAAAGATTTCCCAATGAAAGAAAGTCCAAATTGTTGCCTCGAGGAGATGGACCCTTTAAAGTATTGAAACGCATAGGTGACAATGCATACATCCTCGATCTTCCCGACAGGTATGGTTCAGTTTCACCTACTTTTAATGTTGCTGATCTCACCCCTTTCAACGATGACCTTTTTGATTCGAGGACGAATCCTTTTGAGGAGGGGGGGATTGATGAGGATCAAGGGTCCGATGAGGATCAAGGACCCCATCAAGAGGTCAAAGGTCCTATAACAAGAAGGAGGGCAAGGGAACTTTGTCATCAAGTTGCCACCTTCTTGTACAAGCATGTTCAAGATGAACCTAAGACTCCTTGGGTTCATTTCATTGAACCTTCAACTTGAGCATGTATCACATGCACGTCTACATTCTTGTTTTTGAATTTTATCTTGTGTCTTGTGATCTTTGTTTTATGTCTTTTCTTTGTAGGTAAATTAGGTACAAAAGAATGTTTGAAGAGAATGTTCAAGAGAATGTTTCAAGAGAATGTTTGAAGAGAATGTTCAAGAGAATGTTTTTGTTTCAAGAGAATGTTTCAAGAGAATGTTTGTCTATGCTAAGACAAATTCAAAAGTGTCCAAGATAGAATCTCTTGATCAAGTTGAAAAACATCTCCATTATCCATATGAAGGGGGCGGCCACTTTGAAATAGGAAGATGACATCTTATTTGAATTTGAAGTTGAAGATAAACTTGAATTCAAATTCAACCATAATTTGAATTCAAGTTTCAACCCATTTGAGACTTAAAGTTCAAAAAAGGGATTTCAACCTAATCTACATAAGTCACACGCCAACATGAAGGATGAGGATCCACACGCCAATTTTTGAAGCAAAGATGAGATGGTAATTCAAATTTAAATCCAAGTTTAGGATTCAAGTTCAAGTTAAACTCAATCTCCAACCAGCATTTGAAATCAACATCCCAACCAATTGAAGGCATCTCCAACGCCTAGATAAGGATCCACACGCCATTTGAAGATCAAGAAGGATGGGATTATGATTCAAAGATTGAATTCAAGTTTGAAGTCAAATTGAATCCAATCTTCAACTAGCCTTTGAATGCAAAGTCAACCACATCTCCAACGCCCATCTCAGCATTTCCAACGCCAATTTCATCACCAAAACATGACTAGATTCATTGAGGATAACATCTTGCAAGCATTTCAAGTTTTAGCTAGAATTATCTTAGTTTAAATTTTTAAGCAAAGTTCAAATTTAAACATTTGTTAGATAGCTTTATTTGGATTATCTCTAGCCATTTTCAAGCTAAAGGGGGCGTTCCTTAGGCCTATAAATAGACCCCTTTGGCTGATTGTAAACGCACCTTTCGATGAATAACAATTCTTGATACTTTCTTCACTTTGAGTGATACTTTGTTTTCTTGGTTTTGCATTAAAAACCTAAGTTAAGATCCTTCAAAGTTGAGCGATTTGAAGGTATTGCCATTGCTAAAAGGTGCCGTCCAGGAGGGCCATCTTGGTTTGCCTGATCAACGACCATCTTATAGTGTTGGTCTTGCTCGTTGTCCACACGTTTGATCACTAAGGAAGCAAGGGGAAGTTTACTTCTTTGTGCCTAACCCTTTGTGAAGGACGTTTGGAAGGTGGAATCGTTGGAGCCCACGAGTTGCACGCATCAAATACACGCCTAGAGAAACAAATGCAGTAGCACACCATTTGGCAGCCTACGCGATGCAACACACAAATCTTCATGTATTCACTTCTTCAACGCAACTACCGCCGGTGGTCAGAGGATGCATTCTCACAGACTTATCAACTCCATATTTAAGTCATGAGCATGGCTAGTTTGCTGCTATCTGCCTGTATCTCAGCATGGATACAGGCAGCATCGGTACTCTGTTTCCCCTTCAACTGCTTAATTTTCCTACACAATTTTGTTTCTTACATCCTTTATCGATTGCTGTACTTGCTAGGCAAATGGTTGGCCACATGGATTCAATGTTGGTGGAGGCACTGGACTATACATATACCACCAATCTTGCATTATCTGTTGTCTGTGCTCCTGCGGAGTGCAGACAACGTCGGTACGTTCCTTAAACGCACAAGACTTGGTGGTTTCCAGATTTATAATTATGTCCTTAACTTATGGTTCTCACATGCATGCTCCATGGGCTGCGATTGCATGGCTAATATGGTCACGAGGGCTTTGGATCTTTCAGCAGAGACGACGTCAATATACACAAACTACAATCATCGAGAAGGATCGTCCACCTCACGCTTTCCATTCACACTCATGTTTAGATTGTACATTGCCATGCACAAACACTCCAATTATATAAATATGCACGCTTTTTCCTTCGCCAAGGTTTTATCCACAAGGGTGGTTTTACTTGGCAAGGTTTTAATGCGGCATATCATATATGATTTGAGAATGGCAATCCTTACCTTTTTACATTATCTTTTCACTTACGATGACTCTCTTGTATAATGGTTTCCCTCCACCTTGAGTGAGGAATTACGTCTTAATAAATTTACATTTTGATTAAATATATATATATATATATATATATATATATATATATATATCTATAGACACGTAAACACCACACAGGTATATTTTATATATGTGTGACTATTTATATACATACAAATAGACACACGCATAGATATACACACATATATGTATAGATACGGATATATATATCGATGAATAAAAATACTGTCATAGGTCTCTTCCAAAAAAACTATGGGTACCATCATATAGATGATCATCGTTCCTTTTGTTTCTCTTTTTTTTTCCCTTTTAATCAATGAGTTTCAGATAGCAGCCGGTATGTCATTGTCATTGAGGTTGGTAAGTTCTTTTTGTCTAATAATGACTCAATCAGGGGGAGTCGGCAACATATCCAAATTATGTATTCTAATTTATGAGAAACTATAAAGATATTAAAGTATATATCAAATGTATAATGATTTATTATGATGTTTCAGAATTTATTTAAGGCATTTTTCTAAAAGAGTCGACCTGAGGAATTATTTAGATGTGTTTTCAATTGACTTACCCACATGCACTTATTTTTGGTCATAAAAGATGGAGAAAATTGGAGTTAAAGACAACTAAAACTTGAAAATCGTAAATGTAGGTGCATATATATCAAAAATAATTATAAATGATGCAAGGAAGAAATAAAAATTAGAAAATTCTTATGACCCTAGATAATAATTCAAGGTTACATTATTAGTCAAATAATTCAACGTGTTGTTTTGATTTATTTTAACTCATTTTTTCTACCTCTTTCTCTCATTCCACATATAAATTATAGAGTACAATTTGATACGTAAGGATAAACATTGCCTAAAAAGCTACTATAATCTCTGTCAATCAAATATACAAAATATGGTAAGGATTTGTACAAATCAAGTCAATCACAATCAGATAACTAGAAGAATTTGATTAGATTAGATACTCCAATTACATCCACAATCTTCTCGTTATCGCGATTGCAGATCTGCCGAGCTCCACGCAGCTCGGCAGATCATTAGGTCAGTTAGGAAGTCAGTCCAAAGAGAGCAGGTCAGTTCAGCTCGACAGGTCGGTCTTAGTCATCCTGGGTCTGCCGAGCCTAGTTCAGCCTGACACGTCATGTCAGCACTAAACCCCCGCTCAAGTTGGCGCGTGTAGGTAGGAAACGTCCAACTTGGACAACGGAAAGTGAAAATCTCGAGCTCCGAGAGACTTAGTGTGGATGTCGGCAAGCTGATGAGTGGTCGACACGTGTAAAGGCTAGATTAGTCCGTCGGTAATATCATCGTGTAAGAAATGGTAGTCAACTTTGATATCTTTGGTACGTTCATAAGCAACTGGGTTTTGAGCCAAATGCAACGCAGATTGGCTGTTCGTGTATGAAGTTACAGCATCAAGATGAAGGATGCCCAAGAAATAAAGGAGGCTGAGCAGCCATTTGACTTCACAGGTGGTATACGCCATAGCACGATATTCTGCTTCAGCAAAGGAATGAGAAACCGTGGTCAGTTTCTTAATTTTCCAATAAATTGGTGTTGTGCCAAGCTTGATGAAATCGGCCATGAGGGACCGTAGAGTAAGGGGACAACTAGCCCAATCAAAATTGCAGTAAGCGGTAAGATGAAAGTCATTAGTGGAAGAGTAGAAAAGACCCTGACCAGGACTGCCCTTGAGATAGCGCACAACCTTGAGAGCAACACGCCAGTGATCAAGCCAAGGGGACTGCATAAACTGGGCAAGAGTATGAACTGCATAAGATAATTCAAGATGAGTAATAGAAAGATACATCAGTCGTCCAACAAGACGACGATATGGAAGAGGATCGTCTAACAAGGCTTGATGGATTGAGAGAGGTGATGTTGTTGTTTAAGAGGGGTGGTCGAGGGTTTGGAGCCGAGCATGCCATAATCGGAAATGATATCAAGAGCGTATTTGTGTTGAGATACAAAGATGCTTGTCTTGTGCCAGGCAACTTTAAGACCGAAGAAATATGTGAGTGGGCCGAGGTCTTTCATGTGAAACTATCGACTAAGATAAGCTTTTAACAAATCCATAGTGTGTGCGTCGTTGCCAACCAGAAGCAAATCATCCACATAGACTAAAAGATAGAGAGAAATGTGGTTCTTGGAATAATGAAATAAAGAATAATTGGAATAAGACTGAACAAACCCATAATGGTGAAGAGCTACAGAAAACTTAGCAAACCAACAACGAGGTGCCTGCTTGAGACAATAAAGAGGTTCGTATAAGCGGCAAACATGATCAGTTGTGCAGGCATGGAAACCCGAAGGGAGTTTCATGTACACTCTTCAGCAAGATCACCTGGAGGAAAGCATTCCGAACAGCCATTTGGCACATGGTGAAGTTGCGGGTGGCAGCAATATCTAGAAGAGTACGGACAGTGACTATTTTAGCCGTAGGAGAAAAGGTCTCGGAGTAGTTGATTCCTTCAACTTGTCAATTTCTGTGGACAATGAGGCGGTCTTTATAACGTTCAATGCTGTCGTCTGAGTGGCGTTTTATTTTGTAGATCCATTTGCATCCGATGACACGTTTGTCGGGTGGTAAAGGCTCAATAGTCCAAGCGTTATTGTCTTCAAGGGCCTGGATTTCCTCTTGCATGGCCTTCCGCCACAGAGGGTCTTTAACAACTTCCAGGTAGGAGGTGGGTTCTGTAGTCAAAGAGAGAGCAGCAAGAAAGCTCTGATACCATGTAAAGAAATAATTGGCAATCAAAATCTGTCTCTTTCTCTCATTCCACATATGAATTTAGAGAGTACAATTTGGTATGTAAGAATAAACATTACTTAAAAAGTTATGATAATCTCTATCAATCAAATCTGTAAAATATGGTAAGGATTTGTACCGCAGCTCCGCAGGTCGGACGGTCAATTAGCAAGTCAGTCCAAATAGATTGAGAGCAGGTCAGTTCAGTTCGGCAAGTCGGTCCAAGTCAGCCTGGGTCTGCGTAGCTCAGTTCAGCTCGGTAGATCAGGTCAGCACTGACAGTGAGACATGCATTCAGAAAGGGTAACTATAGATGAAGCATTTTTCATCTCCTTGAATGGTTACTGATGAAGTCGGATCTTCACCAAGGGTCAAGATGACCTCAAATGCATGCCGTCAGTTAACTTGAAGAGTTGTTAACTGGATTAAAGGTTGTAGCTGGAATAGCTTCCAAAATATCCTGCACAATGTAGCACAGATCAGAGGTCCCAGAGGGTTGGCCCCGGGAAAAACCCTCCGACGCTCAAGTCAGTTTGGGCCATTTCTCACTGAGAATATAATTTTAAATGGTGAGTTAAGTGTTTCTCACAGTATGAGCTGAAGAGCGAAACGTATGAACTTGCTTTAGGATGTGAATCTTTGAATTCTGGATCCCTCTCCTCGTCTGTATTGACTTGCTTTTATTAACCTTTTCCCGCCTTTGGCCTCTGCTGGCGGATGAGATGTTTGCTGGGGGCAGAAAGACTAGGACGCCGTAGGTCTGCTGATGTGACCAGTAGACTGGCTGATGTGACTAATAGGTCTGCTGGAATGACCTTGGCGTGTACAGGCTGAATAGTGAGCTTTAGTCACTATATTTGAATTGCACTCCTGCCTGATGGTCCCACGAGGTAATGTCGTGTTTGGTTCCTTCTCCGAAGTGCCAAATCAAGCTTTGCCGAAGTGCATGATTAGGCCTTGCCGAAGTGCAGAGCTGGATCCAGCTGAAGTGGTCTGAAGTGCGGCACTTGAACATAAGCTGAAGTCGGTTCCGAGGTACAAACCTTGGCATATTCGTCGATAATATCATGAGTGTTATGCAACCCCACTAAAGTGCAAACAAGGCTAAACAGTGATGCTTGGGCACTGAACTGCTGAACAGAATATTTGAGTGCTGAGCTGCAGGAGTTGCACCGTTGACTGTTGTTAACTAACAGACGATTTAATTATGGTTTATCATTTGCCCCCAGATTTTGTGTGGCTGAGCTGAATTGCGAAGGCAGACAAATCTTGTTCTAGTAAGCCTATGACGTGTCTTCATTAATTGAGCAGTTATCCTTTTATTTACACCGTAACTCCCGCTTTTAATGTAAGCGTTAATTCCAACACCTCATCATTATCTTTTCAGCGGTTTTAGCTCTCGAGGGGGGGGGGGAAAGCTTTAACCACTGCCTCTTCAAATTTTCAAACGAAAAGTTGTGACCTTTCGTTTTTTCTCACTTATAAATAGGGACAATTACCCTAACCTTTTTTCTTCTTCTTCTATTCTGCACACCTGCCTATTCTGCATTTCTGTTCATCTTCTCCGTCTCTGAAGCCTTTCTTCATCTTACTCCGGTGCTCTTCCTTTCAGCTCAACCCTTCACTCTTCTGTAAGCATTCTTACCCAGATGATCTGGAGGGTGACCGTGAGGTTCAATCCCTCCACGAGAAATTTGATTCTGATGAGGACAACCGTCTTTTAAGGAGGTTACGCCCTGCTGGTGGACCTTCTTCTGTTGCTGCCACATCTTCTGCCCTAGTACCCCTGCCGTCTCTTAACAGGGGTTCTCCTTCTCCGATAGTGCAGGGTTCACTCTGCACTTTAAAGGTTGCTGATATCTCTCACTTCTGCAGTGAGTTGAGCATTGATAGAGATATTTTCTCTCCACTTTTGCCTCTCCCTCATCAAACTGCCTATGATCCACCCGTTGGGTATGAGGCAGTTTATAAGGAATACTTCAGGTTAGGGTTTGACCTTCCTGTCCCTGGCCCTCTTCTTCAAATTCTTGACTTTTACCACCTTAGATTACCACAAATTATGCCCAATGGTCTAAAATTCATTTCCAGCTATCGGCTCTACCTGAGAGCAGCTAAGGCTGAGTTTGATTTAGACGTCTTTAGGGGGATGTTTGTGTGTAAGCACAAAGAAAGCTGGTATTACTTTAGTAGGAGACATCCTAATAAAGCTATTAACCATGCTATAAACATCCCCTCTTCTGTCAAGAACTGGAAGGGCAGATTTTTCTTTGTCAAGGCCATAGGGTTACCTAGGAGAACCCTATGGAAATCTGGCCATGCAGATAACAAGAGGCCAAGCGAAAGATTCTATCATGAAGCATCAAGATTATTGCATCTTCCCCAGGATATAGACTGGAAGATGGTGGACAAGTCGGTTGTAAAGGCGGCCGACCTGTACCACATGTGGCCCTCCCATCAGTATGAAACTTTGGGCTCTTCTGCTTTAGCCTTAATCTTGGGTATGTTTACATGCTTTAGGCATTTATTGACTCTTCTTGAGGTTGTGCATACATTTTGACTAATGTGTTATTCCATTTTGCAGGAACCATGGTGTCTGAAAGCCTTGGAAAACTGAAGAAATTGGTTCCCAAGAAGAGGAAGAGAGAGGATGAACAACCTTCTTCCTCTGCTCAGCCTCCTTCCAAGGCTTCTACAGAGGTGTGGTCCCTGCCTGCTCCTCCAGTCGTTCCTCCCTCCAAACAAGGTAAAGACGAACCATTTTGTTGTTGATATCGTTGTTATTTGATTTCAGCACTTTTAACTTGAGTTTTTATTGCAGCCAAAAATTCTGCTGGCACTTCTGCTACAACCAAGAAGTCTCTTCAAGCTGCAGCTCAGTCCCTTAAGAAGAAAACTTCTGGGCCCCATCTTTGCCTCCCAAATCCATGGTAAAGGCTGGGGGAAGTGTCAAGAAGACTGCCCCTCCTCCAAAGGTCATCATCAAGGCTCCTCAAGCCAAGGTGACTCCACCAGCTGCGTCAACCAGTGATGTTCAAGCTCCTGAGGCACCCATTTTTGATCCAGTCTTGGCTGCACCAGTTCCTGATCCAGTTTCTGCTGCACCAGTCTCCATTCAAGCCTCGGCGGCCTCAGTTTCTCCTCCAGGGGGGTCAATCATCAAGGACCCAAAAGATGCCCTTACTGGATGGGTTGTGGTTACTTCAGGAGAGGCTACCCCCCGTCATCCTCTTGGGAAAGCTTCATCAGAGGGAGAGCCCTCCCATCAATATCGTCGTGAATGGAGAGACCTGGTGTATGGAGTTGCTGATACTGCAGCTCATCTAGGCGTGGCAAGAAAGTTAGCTGATCTACCCATGCTGCCTATGGATGAGGCCCAATTTGCACGCTAGGACTAGGAGTCTGCCTTTGACACGTATTTAAGCAACATGTCCTTGGTGAGTTTCTTTCGAACCCTACAATCCTTTTACTTAGATTGTTGAAATGATGACTTGACCATGTTGGTTATTGCAGTACCGTGCTCAGGAGTGTGACATGCTGAGGAGAGCTGAGGAAATGCGTAGCTTGGTGGTGAAGCTCTCTGTGGCCAATGCTGTACTGAAAAAGGCCAATGATGAGTTAGCTGAGACAGCAAGACCTGATGATTCCAGGCTGGATGAGATGGATGCTGAGCTGAAGACGTTAAGATCAGAAATGGACTCAACAAAATCAGAGTTGGACTCCCTAAGGTCTGAAAACTCCCAATTGAGAGAAGGAAAAGAGGAGTCCGAAACTCGGCTGGTGGTGGCCAATTCACAAGTGGACGAGCTGAAGGGAGTGATCTCCAACTTAGAGCTGGCATCTACCAAAACCTAGGCTGAGTTGGAGTCCTTCCAGAAGGGATTCCATGATGTGGAGCAAGAACTGTCCCAGCTGAAGAGCCAATCTGAAGCAGACCAGAAGATCAAAGATTAACTGGCTTAGCAGCTTGAAGCAGAAAAGAAAAGCAAAGCTGAGCTCACTTCTCAGTTTGAGTCTCAAGCTAAAGAGATCAAGAAATCTGCAGTTGCTGAGTTCAGGAAGTCTCAGTACTTTGAAGAAAATCTGATGAAGATGCAAGGGGCTATTTTGGCAATGGGGCAGACTTGTGCAATTGACGCCTGCCAAGAAGTCTATCCAGACCTGGATAAGGAGCATCCTCAACTTGCCATCTCTACAACACTGAGGCTGAAGCTATTTTCGATAAGCTCCTTGAGCAATTCAAGGAAGGCATTGACCTCAGAGAAGCTGATCAGGAATAGGAGGAGTAGTCTAGGGATTTTTTTTTGTAATCTTTTGTACTTGTAATAGAAGATTTGCCTAATGAAATCTACTTTTTTTCCAACTCATGCTCTTCAGTTTGTTTCAATTTCCTTAACTATCTTTGTCTTCTGCATGCAAAGTTTCATTTGCTCTATTTCAATAGTTAATGCAAATATTTGTCTTCAGCACTGCAAAGTTTTTCTTGCTCTATTTCCATAGTTTGCAAGTGTTTGTCTTCGGCTTGAGAAACTTTCATTTGCTCTACATCCATAATTATTGCAAGTATTTGTCTTCATTACTGCGAAGTTTTACTTGCACTATTTCCATAGTTTGCAAATGTTTGTCTTCAACTTGCTCTATTTCCATAGTTTGCAAACATCTCTCTTCTACACTGCGAAGTTTTTTTTGCTCTATTTCAATAGTTATGCAAGCATTTGAACTTCTGAACTGCGAAGTTCCATCTTCATTTGCTCTATTTCAATAGTTTGCAAACATCTCTCTTCTACACTGCGAAGTTTTGTTTGCTCTATTTCAATAGTTATGCAAATATTTGATCTTCTGCACTGCGAAGTTCCATCTTCATTTGCTCTATTTCAATAGTTTGCAAACATCTCTCTTCTGTATTGCGAAGTTTTGTTTTCTCTATTTCAATAGTTATGCAAATATTTGATCTTCTGCACTACGAAGTTCCATCTTCATTTACTCTATTTCAATAGTTATGCAAATATTTGATCTTCTGCACTGCGAAGTTCCATCTTCATTTGCTCTATTTCAATAGTTATGCAAATATTTGATCTTCTGCACTGCGAAGTTCCATCTTCATTTGCTCTATTTCAATAGTTTGCAAACATCTCTCTTCTGCACTGCGAAGTTTTGTTTGCTCTATTTCAATAGTTATGCAAATATTTGATCTTCTGCACTGCGAATTTCCATCTTCATTTGCTCTATTTCAATAGTTATGCAAATATTTGATCTTCTGCACTGCGAAGTTCCATCTTCATTTGCTCTAATTCAATAGTTTGCAAACATCTCTCTTCTGCACTGCGAAGTTTTGTTTGCTCTATGTCAATAGTTATGCAAATATTTGATCTTCTTCACTGCGAAGTTCCATCTTCATTTGCTCTATTTCAATAGTTTGCAAACATCTCTCTTCTGCACTGCGAAGTTTTGTTTGCTCTATTTCAATAGTCATGCAAATATTTGTCTTCAACTTGCTCTATTTCCATAGTTTGCAAGTATTTGATCTTCTGGACTGCGAAGTTCCATCTTCATTTGCTCTATTTCAATAGTTTGCAAACATCTCTCTTCTGCACTGTGAAGTTTTGTTTGCTCTATTTCAATAGTTATGCAAATATTTGATCTTCTGCACTGCGAAGTCCCATCTTCATTTGCTCTATTTCAATAGTTATGCAAATATTTGATCTTCTGCACTGCGAAGTCCCATCTTCATTTGCTCTATTTCAATAGTTTGCAAACATCTCTCTTCTGCACTGTGAAGTTTTGTTTTCTCTATTTCAATAGTTATGCAAATATTTGTCTTCAACTTGCTCTATTTCCATAGTTTGCAAGTATTTGATCTTCTGCACTGCGAAGTTCCATCTTCATTTGCTCTATTTCAATAGTTTGCAAACATCTCTCTTCTGCACTGCGAAGTTTTGTTTGCTCTATTTCAATAGTTATGCGAATATTTGTCTTCAACTTGCTCTATTTCCATAGTTTGCAAGTATTTGATCTTCTGCACTGCAAAGTTCCATCTTCATTTGCTCTATTTCAATAGTTTGCAAATATCTCTCTTCTGCACTGCGAAGTTTTGTTTGCTCTATTTCAATAGTTATGCAAATATTTGTCTTCAACTTGCTCTATTTCCAGAGTTTGCAAACATCTCTCTTCTGCACTGCGAAGTTCCATCTTCATTTGCTCTATTTCAATAGTTTGCAAATATTTATATTTAGCCTCGGCCCTTGGCTCCGCCAAATTATTTCGCCATTTGACTGAAGTGCAGCTCAGGCATGCTTTAACTTGCCATTAATAATTTTTAGATAAAGTAAAACCTGTTACTTAATCTATTTAGGCAAAATGAATGAACCACAAGTCGACTTTGTCACGAACATCGTTTTATTCAATCTTCAGTACCACTGGTAATAAATAATTTACATTTTTCTAGCACTGCTAGAAAAAGAAAACAATGAAAGACTTCTTTACGAAAACCACACAGACCTGCCGAGGTGAAATTCTTCACTGATGTAGAAGCCTTAAATGAGTAGAATGCCAAGTCCTTGGTAATGTTTTGCCTTCCAAGGTTTGTAATTTATACACCCCATTTGAGCGCACCTCCTCAATCCGGTAAGGTCCTTCCCACTTAGGATTGAGAGTTCCAGTTGGTGCTACATGGCTTGCTTCATTGTTGCGCAATACCAAGTCCCCCACTTGATAGGATCTTGGCCGTACTCGGGAATTGTAATATTGCGCAATTAGATTCTTGTATTGAGCCATGCAGACATGAGCCCGCTCCCTTTTCTCTTCCCGTTTATCCAAATTCAACCGTAACTCCTGGTCATTGATTCCAGCAGAGTAATAATCCATTCGGGTAGAGCTGGAACCAATTTCGGCTGGGATGACTGCCTTAGTGCCATACACTAAGGAAAACGGTGTTTCTTTAGTTGAGGTAGAGGGAGTAGTTCGATATGCCCATGATACGCTTGAGAGCTCCTCTATCCAACTTGCTCCAATTCGGTATAGACGTTTTCTCAGTCCATCCTTGATTGTTCTGTTGGCCAATTCAACTTGTCCGTTAGCTTGAGGGTGTGCTACCGAAGTAAAACGTTGTTCAATCTTGAGCTCGGCACACAAACTCTTAACAGGGTCATCAGCGAACTGTTTTCCATTGTCTGATATAAGAACTTGTGGAAGGCCAAAACGACATATGATGTTCTTCCATAAGAATTTCTTGATATGATTCCCCGTTATTGTAGCTAAGGGTTCTGCTTCCACCCATTTGGTGAAGTAGTCGATGGCTAAAACCAAAAATTTGACTGATCCTGGAGCTTAGGGTAGAGGTCCAACAAGGTCTATCCCCCATTGTACAAATGGCCAGGGACTTGAAATAAAGGTAAGCTCTTGACTTGGCAAATGTGTCATAGGAACATTGACTTGGCATGCTGGATACTTTTTGACCAATTCTTATGCATCCCGCCACAGAGTGAGCTAGTAGTATCCAGCAAGATAGCATTTCCTTGCCAACGACTGAGCACCAGAATGATTTCCACAAATTCCTTGATGCATTTCTCGAAGGATGTAATCTCCTTCATCTTCCGTCATACACTTCAACCAAGACTGCGAAAATGACATTTATAAAGGTGGTCGTTGAAAAGGGCATACCTTACTGCCTTCAAACAAAGGCGCCGAGCTGCACGCTTATCCTCGGGCTGAACTCCATGCTGCAAGAAATTAACAAGTTCGTCCATCCAGGTGTTGCGATAGTCTACTCGCAGTACTTCATTAGCATCATAAGCACGATGTTTCACTAGCTCCACAACTATCTTCTTCTCCAAAGTCGTTGAAGTGGATGATGCTAGCCGAGATAACGCGTCAGCTCTCTTGTTGGCATACTTGGGGATATGTTCAATGCTGAAGTGATCGAATGCCTGTCCGAGCTGCAGCACTTTAGCCAGATATGTTTTCATGTTTTCTTCTTTGGCTTTATAATCCCCATTGACCTGAGAAACAATCAGTTGTGAATCACTTCGGGAGATGATTCGTTCTGCCCCTAACTTTCTCGCGAGGCCTAGTCCTGCTATGAGGGCCTCATATTCTGCCTCGTTGTTGGTTGATTCAAAGTCAAATGGCAAGGCGTACTCAAATTCTTCTTTGTTAGGTTTGATGATTAGGAGTCCTGCTCCACAATTGTCTTTGGAGGAAGACCCATCCACATATAATGTCCATTCAACCACTGGCTTGATATCTTCCTCCACGGATATCCCTTCAGCTAAGAAATCTGCTAATGCATGGGCTTTGATAGAAGTTCTTGATTTGTATTAAATGTCGTACTCTGCAAGCTCCACAGCCCATTTTGCAGCTCGGCCAGATGTGTCTGGCCTTGATAAGATTTGCTTTAAGGGCTGGTCAGTGACAACTATAATGGGATGAGCTTGCAAGTAAGGCCTGAACTTCCTCACTGCCACTACGAGTGCTAAGACTATCTTCTCTGCATTGGGATATCTTACTTCAGGCCCATGTAAAATTTTACTTACGAAATAAATGGGCGTTTGTACATTATCTTGCTCCCTGAGCAGAACTGCACTAACAACTTCTTTGCACGTTTAAAGATATATATATATAACTCTTCTTCGGGCAGAGGTGAAGTAAGCATTGGCACCTCAGCCAGATGGGATTTTATCTCATCGAAGGCCTTTTGACATTGGTCGTCCAACTAGAAAGCTGTTTTCTTTTTCAAAACCTGGAAGAAAGGAAGGGATCTTTCGTCTGACTCGGATAGAAATCTGCTCAAGGCTGCGATTCGAACCGTTAACCTCTGCACTTCCTTTACGTTCCTAGGGGGATGCATGTTTTGTATAGCTTCAATTTTAGTAGGGTTTGCCTGTACCCCATCTTTGGAAACCATGTATCCCAAGAACTTTCCAGTATGAACCCCAAACGTGCACTTCTTTGGGTTTAGTCTCATGCGTGAGTCTCTCAGCACAGTGAAAACTTCCCTTAAATTTTTGATATATTGATCAAGAGTCCTGCTCTTGATTAGCATATCATCGATGTAGACTTCCATTATTCGACCATTTTGTTCACTGAACAAGGAATTGACCAGACGTTGATAAGTGGCCCCAGCGTTCTTCAATCCGAATGGCATAGTTACATAACAATAAGTACCTGAATCAGTTATGAAAGCAGTCTTTTCTTGATCTTCTAATGCCACGAGGATCTGATGATAGCCTTTGAAGGCATCCAAGAAATCAAAGACTTCATGCCCAAGTGTTGAATCCACTAGCCTATCGATTTTCGGAAGTGGGTAACAATCTTTTGGACACGCTTTGTTGAGATCAGTGTAATCTATACACATTCTCCAAGACTCATCTTGCTTGGGGACCACTACTGGGTTAGCCAACCAGATTAGAAAAAGCACTTCAATAATGAATTTTGTGGCCAACAACTTATTGACTTCTTTTTTGCCAAAGGATCAACGTTTAGTTTATGCTCAGCCAGGTGTCATGGAATCCCTGGCATGTCTTCAGCAGTCCATGCGAAAATAATCGCGAATTCTCTCAGCAAATCCTGCAGGTGCGCTAACAGTTCGGACAGCATCCATGTACCGATCTTTCTTTATGACATTTTCAGGTCTGCTCGGATCCAGGATAAAGTCTTGTACTGCATCATCCGACTGTAAATGTTCTTCATCTGAAGGTATTAGTTCATCAAGACTGACTTGCTGAACTGATTCATTCCCCTTAGTGGTAATAGCGTAACAACTCTGTGCCACTTGTGTATCGCCTTGTATAGTAGCCACACCCCCTGGAGTGGGAAACTTCATGCTGACATGCAAAGGTGACACAATGGCCTCCAATGCCACCAAAGCTGGGCGTCCCAATATGACGTGGTATGGGGATACGTCCTTGACAACCACAAAGTCTATCCATATGCATTGATAGGCAGGGGGTTTGCCAAAACTGCAGCTGAGCGTGACCAGACCTGCTGGCTGCACTGCAGCTCTAGTGAATCCATACAAGGACGAGGTTACTGGTTTCATCAAAGAATCGGGTAAACCAAGATGTTGATATACCCGATAGAACATTATATTTACGGCACTGCCAGTATCCACATAGACACGTCGGACCTGCACAACTTTATCAAGAGGAACATGTACACACAGCTCTATCACTAAGCCTGTGTTGTTGGAGTCCAGAGGAATGGGATGTTCTGGCCCATAAGTTAGCTTTCTTGCCATCTTGGCTCTTTTAGATGGTGGATGACGAGATTCCTGAGGAACTAGCTGCTCTTTGGCCTGAGTGAGGTGGGTCCCCAGAGATTGTATATATAATAGCATTGACTTGGGGCTAACCTGCAGCCCCACGCCTTCCTTGTTCCCCGTCATCCTCATTTCTGCGATGCCGAGGTGCAGGCTCTGGTCGGAATTTGTCTTTCTAGGGGTCCTTGTGGAAATCCAAACGGTTGTTCAGGCGTGATCGGGGGTCATAAAACTATTTTAAATGACCCTGTTCAATCAGTCGTTTAATAGCCTGAGCCAACTGCCTGCAATCTTCAGTATCATGCCCGATATCTCCATGGTAGCGCCAATAGAATTTAGGATTTCTCTTTGTGCTAGGCCCGTACAGAGGCTCTGGATCTGTCCTCAATCTGTCTTTTTCCATGACGGTCAGAATATAATCCTGTGAGGCAAAAAGTGCTAAGCCCTCCTTACCACCCTTGTCCTTTCCACTTATGCGATCGAACGCACTACGCCAATCACGATTTTTTCCTTCATGGCGCCGATCTTCCTTTTTTGAACTAGATCGGCTTTCTTGTCGGGCTC
The DNA here is from genome assembly GCA_036186865.1 of Eustoma russellianum. Taxonomy (NCBI): domain Eukaryota; kingdom Viridiplantae; phylum Streptophyta; class Magnoliopsida; order Gentianales; family Gentianaceae; genus Eustoma; species Eustoma russellianum. Next base: position 9,276,997 of record AP025047.1, on the reverse strand, counting down.
CATGCTCGGCTTCTCTCTTTAATTTGTTTGCCTCCTCTCCTCGGGAAAATTGATGAGCTTTCTTTAAGCATTCTCTTAGAGTTGTAGGTCCCTCTTCAGCCAGTTAGGAGAAGAGGCGGCCAGCTCGGAGTCCATTAATGAAGGCTGCAGCTTTAACACCCTCATTTGTATCACTGACCTGCAGTGATTCGTCTGAGAAACGCTGCATGTATTTCAACACAGATTCATTTGGACCTTGTCTCAAGGTCATCAGATGAGATGAGTTCTTCACAAATGGGGTACTGGACACGAACTGTGACTTGAACTTCTGTGCCAGCTGTTTAAAAGACTTTACAGATTTTGATGGAAGCTCTTGGAACCATCTCCTGGCCTTTTCCCTTAAATATAAAGGGAAAGTTTTTCAACGCAAAGGGTCTGGGATGTTTATCAGATTCATTGCAGTTTGAAACTGGAAGAGATGGTCCGTTGGGTCTGTGGTCCCATCATAAATGTCCATCTTTGGCACCTTAAAGTTGTCCGGTGCCAAATATTCTGCTATATCCCAGGAAAAAGGACTTTCCTAGACTGCTTGCACAAACTCTTGCCTGTGCTCTTCGTAGTAAGCCCTCGGCCTGTGAGGAACTTCTTCGTCCCTGGGGACGCTTTTCAAAGACATTGACCTCACACTTAAGTGAGGTCTAGGCATATGTTCTGACTCTACGGTTGGAGCTTTGAAACTGTGTCTTCTAACATCCGCCATAAATCATTTATGCGGTCTAGAAGACTGGCCTTGTGATACTTCTCTCTGGGGAAGAGGTGGATCTACCTCCATATTCTGCACCTCTGGTTGCTTGCCTTTGAGATGCTGAACCATGGCTTCGAACACTTCCATGTTCTCAGCAACGTATTTTATTGCTTTATCCCTTACTTCCCTTGAAACTTGCGGGACAGGAATAGGATTAGGCATAGGAGATTCAGGTACCCTAGAAACCTATTCTGGGGCAGCTAAACACGTAACCATGCGTCGTGGTGGGTTGGATGACTCACCCAAACCTTTTCGACGACCCTTTGTCATAGGTAAATGTTGGCTGGTTTAAGTTTGAACTTTTTTTACTGGATTAAGGGACTAAGGGGCCCTCCTTCTAGCGCCAAATGATGAAGCCGGATCTTCACCAAGGGTCAAGATGACCTCAAATTCATGTCGTCAGTTAACTTGAAGAGTTGTTAACTGGATTAAAGGTTGTAGCTGGAATAGCTTCCAAAATATCCTGCACAACGTAGCATAGATCAGAGGTCCCGGAGGGTTAGCCCCGGGAAAAACCCTCCGACGCTCAAGTCAGTTTGGGCCATTTCTCACTAAGAATATAATTTTAAATGGTGAGTTTAGTGTTTCTCACAATATGAGCTAAAGAGCAAAACGTATGAACTTTCTTTAGGATGTGAATCTTTGAATTCCGGATCCCTCTCCTCGTCTGTATTGGCTTGCTTTTATTAACCTTTTCTCGCCTTTGGCCTCTGCTGGCGGATGAGATGTTTGCTTGAGGTAGAAAGCCTAAGACGCTGTAGGTCTGCTGATGTGACTAATAGATCTGCTGGAATGACCTTGGCGTGTACATGCTGAATAGCCAGCTGTAGTCACTATATTTGAATTGCACTCCTGCCTCATGGTCCCACGAGGTAATGTCGTGTTTGGTTCCTTCTCCGAAGTGCCAAATCAAGCTTTGCCAAAGTGCATGATTAGGCCTTGCCGAAGTGCAGAGTTGGATCCAGCTGAAGTGGTCTGAAGTGCGGCACTTGAACATAAGCTGAAGTCGTTACCGAGGTGCAAACCTTGGCATATTCGTCGATAATATCATGAGTGTTATGCAGCCCCGCTGAAGTGCAAACATGGCTGAACAGTGATGCTTGGGCACTGAACTGCTGAACAGAATATTTGAGTGCTGAGCTGCAGGAGTTGCACCGTTGACTGTTGTTGACTAACAGACAATTTAATTATGATTTATCAGTTACGGACTAAAATTAAAATGGGATAAAAGATTTTTTGGATTTATTTGATCATGTGCCATTTCAAAGATCCTTGGGGGTTCACTAAGAACGCGTTAGTAATGATGTTTAATGGATATGGTTTGAAATTTTCAACATCAGAGAGAAAGAAGCTGTGGACATATTCTAATGGATATGTTGTCATCTATAAATTTATCAGCAGGGCAAAAGTGTTAGGATATGTATCAGTAGGTGATATGATGGCTAGGTTGGTATGCTTGGTTGTCTGCCTTCTACTTGTCATGGCATGTTAGTGTTTCTTCTCTTGTAGACGAAATTTATACGACTAATAGTAGATTTTGCGTCAGGATTTTGATTCCCCACTCCGCCCCTCATCCCCTTAATTTCCACAAGTTATCGTTTGATTTGACTATACCAATTGTTAAATGACGACTCTTGCAGCTGAGAAGTCAATGACTAAATCGTCTGAAGCAGGGCCCGATGGTCTTGTCCAACATCGAAATTTTAGATCCAGAAAGTGTCTTTCAGATGTTTGTGGCACAAATGGAGTAAGGAATTGCGTTGATGACAACGACTGTGGATATGTCGTGGTCGGAAATTTTCTTATTATTGCAGTTGCAATCCAATCTCAGGTTTTTGTTACGACATTCACCGGTAATATAACTGGTAAGTATAATGTTTCAATAACTTTATGAAGTTTAAATGAGTGTATGCTGAAAGTAATTCTTCATGCTTTATGTTTTAGAATACTTCCTATTTATGAATAGTGGAATCTGATTACTCCCATGTTACTGGTCGCCGTGTGCTTATATATTTGGGTGATTTCTTTTAAATACTCGTGTACATAGCATGTTGCATACGGGAAAAAAATGAAGCTGCTCTTTATATTTTAATTTAATGGACGCTGGAAATATTGGATACTTATATTTGAAATCAACTATATAAGTATCCAGTCATAATATTTGCTTGGTTGGTATTGAAGATCGTTCAACTTTTGGTTTGTACAGGTGATAATTGGTGGATGCAAAATAGTTTCCTCTGAGAACAAGAAGCTAGTAAAAGACGAAACGAGTGACGAATTATGATGGACTCGTCTCAAAACGTTGTTTCTCCCACAGTTTTGTACGTTGAATTATTTTTCCTAAGTTTCTGTTGTGTGCTTTTGTAACAATCGTTAAATTACCAAACTCTGCTGCTAATTTGGCAGAAATCTTTTACATTACTACCTCTTGATTTAATGTAACCTGTATTGTTGAAATAATAAACCATATTTCTCATCTTTTATCACCCAGGAAAGATATAATTGGTGTTATCATCAAATGATTTTTATCCAGTATTAATATTATTCAATACAAAATAATAAATATTAATATTTAATATTTAATACTATGTACCGACATTTTTTTCACTGACCACACGTGGGTTTTCTCCCCTCGGGGACCAGACGTCGTACACTTCATGGTCGTTGCACTTTGAGTCCATCTATCGCGGTCTCTGACCACATGAGTTTCTACATATTCTGGATTTCTATTTTTAGACCACACTATACATCCATGAACACGCCCGATGATCATTTAAAATTTGGATGTTTTACGCAATAATTAATATTATTACGTGACGTATGTGACATATAAAATTATCATATATAATATCCACCTAATGATTAATTTGTGTTTACTCAATCAACGTGTTGCGCATAACGCGTGTCACGAATTGATTCTAACAATCTTCCACTTAGACTATGTATGCTTCTTAAAGATTATATGTCACTTGTTTTGAGCTCCCTTACTGAATGTCCCTTAGTGTGTCTTATTTTTTCCGGTCCATCAGCAAATGTTAGAAAAAGACTTAAGACGTACGCCGCCACATTGAGTTAGTGACTTGTCCTTCTTAAATCATGATACTAACTTTCCACTGAATGACATGGATGCTGCAATGGATATATAGTGTGGAATTAATATACTAAGTGATCGTACATATCTAATTCCAACTTGGCCCTAACTTAGCGAGATCAACAGAATTCAAAATATATGCCATGACCGCTTAATGTACATTACTTCTACAGAAGACTTTAATATAACTGAAATGTACATTATACTGTTTGTCTGAAAAGTTTAAAACAATCAACTTCTTTGAGCATAAGAAAACATAACCTCTAAGACTTCCACTAGGATAAAACATCTTCAACCGGACTAAGACCCATACGGCTAACGTGCTTGTGAAGCACTATGGGTTTCACGGCCTTAGTCAAAGGATCGGCCACCATCGAGTCTGTACTAATATGCTCAATTCTGATCAGACCACTCTGAACTCTTTCTTTAACAGCCAGATACTTTATTTCTGTATATTTCGCTTTTGATTAACTCCGGTTGTTATTTGATATAGAACTGTAGCACGGACATAGTAAATCTTCATTGGAGACGAAATAGTCTCCACCACTCGCAGCTCTGTGATGAAATTGCGAAGCCATATCGCCTGGTTGGATGCGTGAAAGCATGCCACAAATTCTGCCTCCATAGTGGAGGATGCCAATAAGGACTGTTTTACGCTTTTCCACAAGATCGCTCTCCTGACTAGAGTAAATATGTAGACCGAGGCAGCCTTTACGCTATCTTGGCATCCAGCAAAATCGGAATCTGTGTATCCAGTGATCTCTAACTCACCAAATCTCCGATACTTCAGCGCGTGTTGCTTTGTTCCTTGTAAGTATCTCAGCACCCTTTTTGTTGCGGTCCAATGATCCTTACCCAGATCACAGAGGTATCTGCCTAACATTCCAGTAATGTATGTCAAATCTGGTCGTGTGCGTACTTGGGTATACATTATACTCCATACCACAGAAGCATAGGGAGTATTCCTCATTTCTGAACGTTCAATCTCAATTTTTGGGTATTGCTTTAGGCTGAAGTTATCTCCTCTAGCCACAGGGGTATTAAGTGATTTACACTTATCCATACTATACCGCTTGAACACCTTTTCGATGTATGCTTGTTGTGAGAGACCTAGGATATTTTTGCTACGATTCCTTCATATCTCAAGTCCCAACACAAATGAGGCTTCACCAAGGTCTTTCATTTCGAAGTGTTTTCTCAGAAAAGGCTTTGGTGTTGCTCAACATGTTTACATCGTCTGTTGCAAGCGGTATATCATGTACATTCAACATCGCCTTGGAGGCATTTGTTTTTGGAATACTGCGGGTTCCTAAACTTCATCAGTAGGCAATTCTTCTTGTTCTTGAGTGACTTCCTCAGGAACTTGTTCCTGTTTTGCGACACTACTGGATGAGATACCTTAGGAGCGGGTAACGCTAATGTTATTTCCCTAAATGTTGGTTCGATTCGCAATTCTGTCGTATCCGAGTGACTCTCATCGAACTCAATGATCTGCTGATGCAAATCATTCCCCAGAACCAAAGTATCCTCAAAGAACTTTACTGAATTTGTCTCGAAAAATATTTTACTTGTGGGATCCTAAAATTTGTACCCTTGTGACCTTTCCGAGTAACAAGAAGAATAGCAACTAACTGTTTTGGTCTCCAGTTTTCTTTCATTTGGTTTGTCAGGCGTTGCCTCTGCTGGATAACCCCAAACCTTAAAGTGGTTAAGGCTAGGCTTGTACTTAGTCCATAACTCATAAGTGGTCTTGATTGTTGCTTTAGCGGGTACCTGGTTGAGGATGTAAGCTGCGGTTTTAAGCACTTCTCTCCAGAGGAATAATGGTAGCGTAGTTTGGCTCATCATACTATGTACTATGTCCATAAGCATGCGGTTTCGTCTTTCGGCTACACCATTCATACTTGGTGACCCAGACATGGTGTACTAAGGGACGGCTCCATTTTCCTCTAAGTATTTAGAAAATAATCCCGGACATTGCTCTCCTGATCCATCATATCGACCATAGTATTCTCCTCCACGGTCTAATCTGACGGCATTAATCCTTTTGTTGAGCTGTAGCTCAACTTCTGCGTTAAAGGATTTGAACATGTACAGTGCTTGTGCTTTTTCATTAAGTAAGAATATGTATCCAAATTATGAATAGTAATCTATAATAGTGATAAAATAAGAGTGACCATTTCGGTGGCCGGATGAAATGGGCCATTTATATCGGTGTAAATCAACTCTAATAGACTATTTGCACGACTTGCTTCATATATTTGGACTTTAATTTGTTTTCCTTCAGCATAAAATGCACACAAATCTACATCGGTTAAGTCTAAAGGATTGAGAATTTCTATTTTGACAAGACATTCAATTCTGGTTTTCACATGTGTCCTAAAATTCGATGCCATAATGATCCTCAATTCTCACAAAACTTAATTTTGCTTTAATGTTTCGTGTAACAACATGCAAGGTTTCTTGGTTTGAAGCTACATTTATTGAGTAAAGTTTGTCAATTTCAAACATTTTACTGTGACCAATTAATCTAGATGCATGATACAGATGGAAATTTCTATTTTTAAGAAAACCGTAATAGCCACATTTATCCAATCGATAAAACAAAATAAGGTTTCGTCTAAACGACGGAACGACAAAGGTATCATGCAAATCTAGATAAAAACCGAAAGTCAACAGCAATCTGAAATGCCTTACGGCTTCAGGCTTCGTGCCGCTACCATTTCCCTAATAGACGTATCTCTCATCGTCCCTTGGTTTCCTGTGGCTGAGGCAACCCTACATAGTCACGGATAAGTGAGCCGTGGCTCGTGTATCGATCCACCAAGTGGCTATATCTAAAACAAAATTAACTTCAGAACAAACCAATAATATACCTTTCTTCTTGAGCCAAGAATGATATCCGGTACAGTTCTTCTTTAGATGTCCCTCCTTTTTGCAAAAGAAAGAAGACATACTTTTGGGTTCGTCAGCATTAGTCGCCCACTTTTTCCTTTTGCTTGTCTTTTGCACCTCAGTTTTATCTGCACCTTTTACGTTTCTTACCATCGGACTTGGTGGTGACATCATTCATAATTTCATGCCTCTCATTCTTAAACCTTTCCTCGTCTTGCACGCAATGCGAGATAAGTTCATCACCGTCCTTTTTTCTTTTGGCAGTTGTGACTGACCAAAAAGTGTTTGAACTTCGAAGGCAAGGAGTTGAGAATCATGCCAACCAGCATGTCTTCAGAGGTATCAAGTTTCATGTTTCTTAATTGAGAAGCCATTTGACTCATCTCTAGGATGTACTCCCTTATGCTGCCATTACCACGGTACTGTTTCGAGCAAAATTTCTTTAAGAGATTGCATGCTTCGGCTTTCTCTTTCTTAAAAAACATTTGCTCGAGATCGGCCAAAAATTCTTTAGCCTTCATGGTCTCAGAAACGTCTCTCCTAAAGCACTCAGGGATGGCCTTTTGCATGACCATAAGACATATGTGATTTGAGCAAATCCAGCATGCTATGTGAGCTTTCTCCTCACTTGTGCTATTTCGTGTTAGCATAGTTGGTCAATCTATCATAACATAGTGTCAGGTCAGCAATCCCCAGAAAAATCTTGAGCTGATCCTTCCATTGCTTATAGTTTGAACCATTCAATGCAGGAATGTATTTAATGTTAGGCATACTTGCTGAAAAGAAAACAAGAAACTGAAGTAAATACACAGCACATGTGATCTTTAAATTGTCATATATAAATTCAAAATCAAAATAGAATCTTAATTCTATGTACCAATTGTCTTCCAACATTAGGGCTCTTTGGAGTCATCCCAATGTCTTCCAACAATTGGGTGTAGTGGTCAATGTAACGACTCTCCAAGCATGGTTAACCACCTTCCTTTGGCCCGATGAGTTGACCTATGCATTCAAAGCTTCGCCGTCGGGCCCATTTGGGTCCACTACCCTACTCATATGTGCTTTCGACAATCACACCTTCCTTTGGGGCGGTCAATGATTGCACACAACAGATATGTGCCCTTCATGATTATAACAAATGTAGTGGCGATGATATGATTGCCGCACTTTAAGGGGATCATATTAAAGCCCCACATTTGCTAAGTGGCGTAACTTTATGTTTCTAAGTGATCCCACAGTTTCCTGACTCATCCTTTTGCATATACCGTGCATGCTTGACCTCAACATACATTGTGGTGTATGTCTTTGTTTTGCTTAAACCAATTTGAACTATCTTGATTCCCTTTACGGTTCAAACAAAAGCCACCTTGAACCAAGCTTGGGTCTCTTTACGGTTTAAGAAAACAATATCTTTATCAATCAATTTAACAAGTGATATGACCTTATTATGAGTCATATTGAGTGTGAAATAAACCGATTCGGTAATACCCACTTGTCATAAGTGTATATTGCCATTCTACATGATTCCCACACCACCGGTGGAGTCACAAATGGTCTCGCTTAAGAACCGGCTTTCTAAGACAGAATTATGCGTATGGTGTTTTTATCACAACTCAATGAGTCATCTGTCACGATTATTTTAAGCTGCATTGATTGATAAACCCACATAATACAGGCTAGCGTTGGTCAAAATGGTCAACACAGTCAACTTAACCCATCGAATCAACTAGGTTGAACTCGGTCAAACCAGGTCAAATGAGATTTAGGTCCTGATTGGGTTAAGTTCGGGTCTAGGTCATGACCGGTTTAATGATCTCATTCTTTAATTTTTTAATTTAAGTGGTAGCATTAAATCCTTTTTGTTTGGGTCAAAGGCCAGATCATGCAACTTGAAACAGGGTCATTTTTTAAAAAAAAATCTCACACCATAACTTATTTTTCTTGTATTTATTTATTTATTACCATGAACAAATAACATAAATAAATAAATGAACAAATAAATACATAAATAAACAAATAATCTAATAACCAAAAATTAAACTTATAGTTAATTATTATTATTATTTTAGATTTCTTTTAAATTATAATAATGATAATTTATTATTGTTACTATTTTCCTCAATAATCTTTAATAAAAATAACAATTGAATTATTATCATTACTATTTACTTTATTTTCTTAAAAAATTAAAATAATAATAACAAAAAATATTAGTATTTACTTTATCCAAAATAATAATAATAAATGAAAAATAAAAAAACTAAAATTTAAGGACCCGTAGTCCGACCCGCTCCTTAATCCTTTTTCCTTTTTTTGGGTGTTGTTACTACACAGGGCCGGGTCAGGTCAGAACTCGTCCGGCCCATCCAAGAGCCCTTTTTTATTTTATTTACGAAATTGGGCCGAAGCCTATTCTGAACCAGGTCGGGTAAGACCCGCCCAGCCCATTCTGAAATATAAATTTTCCTTTTTTTCTTTTTGTTGATTTTGTAATTGGGCCAAAGCCCAATTTTTGAACCGGGTCAGATCGGGTTGAACCTGGATCCGAACCTAGAACCACTCGACCCGCCAGGAGACAAAAAGGTGGCAGAAAATCGCCCTCAATAGGTTTTTTGAACTAGACACTTCTGAATCGAAGTCCAGGGCGCTGACCACTAGGCTAGGAGGCCTTTCTTGTCCGAGAAGGGGGGTTTTTTTATTTATACCAAAAAAGTACCTTTTTTTGCCCCAGCATTTTATTCCATTGAAAAAGAACTTTTGGCCAAATTTTTTTTTTCAATCATGAACAAAAAAACACAAGTGATTCAGATTAAACCTGCTCTGATACCACTTGTTGGATTTATCTAATAAATTCCTGAATCAATACCGTTTAATCTAATCACTGGGCAAAGTAACAAAGACGGAATTTTTACCTTGCTCCATGTTTGATGTTGATATGTTCACCACTTGTGCTGCCGCTGTTTGATGAATCTGGCATGATCCAAAGATTCACAACATCCTACCAATTGTTGATGCTCCTCTTGAATGGATCCAACAATTCAATGCTTTATCGGATAGAGAGGCTAAATAATATGGGCTGTATAGAAGGGTTGGCACTCCCTCTCCTTTCACCCTCTAGGGCGGTAGTTTAATGTTGTGTATGTGAACAGGTGAAGACTCTCCTCCTTTAAATAGAGGGAGAATCCTGATGGTGATAGGATTCAAAGTTACGATTGCAACCAAATCCTTTTCCTTTATATATGAGAAATCTTTGTCATCTTTACCATCAAGGGAGGATATAATTGATGTTATCATCAAGTTATCTTTATCCAGTATTAAATATTATTTAATACATAATAATAAATATTAATATCTAATTTTAATATTATTTAATATTTAATAATATGTACCAACATTTTTCTACTGACCACACGTGGGTTGTCTTCCTTCGAGGACTAGACGTCGTATACTTTATGGTCGTTGGACTTTGAGCCCATTCATCGCGGTCTCTGACTATATGACTTTCTACATATTCGGGGTTTCTATTTTTAGACAACACTATACATCCACGAACACGCCCGATGATCACTTAACGGTGTGTGTGTTTTATGCAATAATTAATATTATTACGTGACATATGTGACACATAAAATTATCATATATAACGTCCACCTTATGATTAATTCATGTTTACTTAATCAACGTGCTGCACATTACACGTGTCACGAATTATTTCCAAGAGAACTTGCTAGATCTTTGCTAGCTCAGGAAGAAAGATTGTTGAAACCGGCTTTAAGTGTAATGTTGTTTTTTAAAAAGAACGAGAAAAGTTCTACCGTAATCCAACGAGGTTGTAGACATACAAGAGGAAGATGGCAAGGCGAAGGTCGAGGCCGTGGAAGAGATGTTCTTGGAGACCACCAGTTTTCAAACATAATGACACATTCAGAAATTTCAACCAAAGAAGGGGCCGTTGCCCACGTAGAATTCCAAGAGGTGGATTTTATAGGTATAATCAATCAAGGTATGATAAACTGAATTTGAATTTTATAAATGTCACTGGGTTGGTCATTAGTCTTGGAAACATCGAAGTAACGTGGAGGAGACAAACATTCTTGTGAATAGCCAGCGATAAAAAAGAAGATAAAGATTACACTTTGTTTCTCGCTTGCAAATATAATCACATGAGAAAATTAATCATTAATACCTTGGTGCCGGGGCTGTTAATCAAAGTAGTGGGAAGAAAAAACTTTTTGTAGATCAACTAGTGGCAATATCACTTTTGGTGACTCTTCCAAAGTTTATGTAACAGAAAAAAAAATGCGATTTTGATTCAGTTAAAAGATGAACAAATCAATTTATTTACGATGTCTTCTATGTGTCAGATGTGGAAAATAATATTTTGTGTTTGGGACAATTTTTGGAGAAAAATTATGATATTCCCTTGAAGAATAAAAGTTTGAATATGAAAGATGACCCAATACAACATCGAATATACTAACACACCTATATCATACACATATATCGAACTCATACCCTATATATGCATATGTTTACTCCATTAGCCTCATATATCATATATCAAGCCCCGTACATTGTCAATGTGAGCTAAAATCTGATCTTCTTAGATAAGACAAAAATCGTTACTTAGTCAAATAGTCAACGTAGTTCAGGTTCAACTACTTGTCTGGTCAGCCCCGGATAGAAGGTATCAGCCTCGGGTTTCATCATCAACATTCCGGGCAAATCATCTAAAAAAACTAAGGCAAATCCAAGTATTTCTTAGTCTGATTCGGCTCGGCAGATTTAGTTGCTCTCGGCCAAACCACACAGAGCAACTCGGCTTGGACATATTCCCGGCAAAACAAGTGTTGCACCTCTGCTCAGCAAGATGTTATGTGACCAAGACGTTCACTTCGGCCATACACCTTGAGCAAAAACTCTAATGTCACCTTGGCTCAACAATGTACTGGATGATCAAGTCAACCACCTCAAAACGGCTTCAGCTAATAATTGTACAAATATCATATTAGCAGTGCTTAAGACATAGAGTCTGCTCGGCCTCTGATTATTAGCGGTGTTATATTATTGATGGCCGAGCTCTAGCCTCGGGCTCGGCTTCCTAAAGGTTTCCGCCCCCAAAAAAGACTTGGCCAGTTCAGACCAGATGTTTATCAACCGACGTCTGGGACCCGCCAAGGCAATCCTGCAAGTGCTTTTCAGGTGTCAAGCATCGCTTGGTTAAGTACAGAACCATCATTGCTGGCCGACCTATGTATCATAGATTCAGCCACTAACACAGCTGCAGTCGCAGGCACTTGTCCCATCAGACTGATCTCCTACAGCGGACAAGATAGCCATCTCAGACACGCAACAATCCCATCATCGGGCAGAGGGACAGACCTCCTCAACCTTGTGTATAAAGATACCTCTTTCCAGACGAAAGGGGGGATCAATAACTTGGGGAGCCAACGACAACTTTCGGAGCCTTCTTCTCTAAGGAAAGAACTCCATTTTTCTCTATTTTCTAACTCTCAGTGAGAGATCTCCTACACGGCATCTCGGCTAACCTTTAAATAGCCTTATTCTCAGAGAGATCTTGAACCAGGTTTATTTTAAACCTTTATTCCAGCATAAAATGCATACTAAAACACCCATAACTGACTTGAGCATCGGAGGTTTTTTCCAGGGCAGCGTCCTGAGCCTCTAACGTTTCTTTTCCTTCTCAGGTTCTATTGACGGACCTAAATAGAAAGCAAACGGCATACTACAAGGATCATCTCTGATTCACCCGGTTAGGGTTTCGGCCTCATCATTTGGTGCTAGAAGGAGGGCTGTGAACCTCCGCATTCCTTAAAAATAGCCTTTCAAGGGCCTTCTTTGAAAATAGCCTACAAAACCATTGTTGGGAGAATGGATAAAAAAGATGGGAAAGGGTCCAAGCGACCTGTGACCCCCAGAAGACATTAGCAATCTCTTCAACTACAACCGGAGTAGTGTTCCCAAGAACCAACAGGATCTTCAAATCCTACTACTGCTTTCACCTATGAGGAACATATGCGAGCCATTCGCTATGTGGCCTAGAATTCTAATGTATTCCAGGCTGTGGTAAAAGAAATGAAAGGAAAAGCTCCTGTGGCGGAACCCAGTGGGTTCCATCCCAACGATTCTCCTCCGTAAGAAGGACTTCTGGAATACTCTCCAACTCGGCCAGAATATCATACCGGGATTCAGAGTGGATTCATGACTGAGGCTAGACGTTCAGAAAAAAGGTCTGGTCATCATCACTTTGCGTCCGAGCCTATAGAGGCTCTGGACTATCATTTGAACTACGCAAGAAAAGCGTTGTTGCCACTCAGGCATGGCAGAGAAGTTGACCAGAAAGGCAGAGCTCTACCCCAAGAAAGGTGCTCTGTCAAGATTCGATTGGGAGGCCGAGGAAAAGAAAGAAATTCTCTGCTGGCCTCAAAGGCTCATATTCTCTCCTACATGAGGAAGAAGAGTCTAGCAAGAGATCCTCAACCCCTTACAGGACCTATCCATAAAAGGAATTATCAACTGTATTGCCTTTATCATCATGACATTGGGCATGATACAGAGGACTGCAGACAGCTCATCCAGGAGATTGGACGTATGATCGAGCTCGGCTATTTACAACGGTTCTACAATCCGAGATGGAGGCTACACAATAGGCTAGACTTTACTCGGCCTCTTCCTGATGAAAGATGCCAACCCAACCATAGGCATCGGCTACTAGAAGATGAGAATTCAGATTCGGCAGGTCAGAGACTATGGGTTTCTGAGATGATACAGCTGACCTGAAATAAGAAGCTCACAAAGAATTATGATTCGCCTTTCTAGCGTGTACCCAGAATCCTCATGTACATAAATGTACTTTAAATGCATTGATTTTCAATGTTTATTACAAATTTGCTATTCACAAAAAAAATTGTCCAGATATTAAGCAGCGCTTTTTCTTGACAAATGAGACTTAGATTCCCCATCATTTTAATCAAGTTCTTCAACCGGATCAGCCCGACACTTTCTTCTGCTCGGCAATAAGTTTCTCCAGAAGACTTATTTCTTCATGGAATATGAAGAATTCTACCTGGGTTGACAAGGCAAAGACATTCCTTGGTTATTCTACACAAATATCTGGTTTAGATTAGTTCGGCCTTATGATATCAGTACATCAATCATCATACTGGGGTCAGCTTGGCATGACAATCTCAGACATTTAGCCTGAGTTGGGGGCATAATTATTATTCCTTCACCTTATGGTTCATACAGAGGGATTCATCTAGATTGTAAGAAAAGTTTTTTTGCCTACCTGACGTTCACTTTATGATTCGTAACCAAATTGGAGCTCGACAAGATTCGCGCTTAGCCGATCTCTGCCTTATGGCTCATAAAGGGACTCGGGACACAAGCTTTTCCACATCGGTGACTTCTCTCTTATGGCTCATCATTTCAAGGAAATGATATACTATCCTTCCAACAACGGCAAAGGTTTACCTCAGTCTTAAGGCTTGTCAGGGGTCCACTCCGGCATGCATGTCTACCCTGCGGTGGGCCTCGGCCTTAAGGTTTGTCAGGGGTTTACCTTGATTCTCTCCAGGCCTCTGCTTTATGGCTTGATAAGGCCTCGGCTTGGACAAAATGCCTTCCCATGATGGAGGCTCAACTATTTGCTATCTGCATAATGATCTTAAAGGAACTCCGAGTGTGACAAGTCTCACACCTCGGTTCAAAATGACCTAAGAGGTTTACTCAGCTCTATAAAATGACTCATCGTCAATGCTTTGAAGATTCCAAGAAAATTCGGCAAGACAGATCCTGGAGTCCAGATCGGTCCTAGAAAGTTGTTCAATTCAAAGAATTGATGAATAAACAAGCAGAGCTGGATACATTTATCAGCCTTATGGCGATGAAAAACTTAAAATTATTCCAAGTTATTTCAAGGCATTGCACAGAATTATCCCGGTCGTTACAAGGGAAACCTGGGCCATATAATCTTATCTCGGCCGTTACAAGGGAAACCTGGCCGTATAACCTTATCTCGGCCTAAGTGCCTCGGCTCGGCCTGAATAAAGACGGACACTTGGCTATAAAACTTACAAGTTAAAAAGGGGGCAAGTTTCTGCTCAAGCTAGAATAGCCAAAACAGAGGAAGATGATTGCCAGATCTGGCAGCAATTAAAGACTTAGACTATTTCTAAGCATCATTTAGCTTGAATCTCGGCTAAAGCAGATCAAGTCTATTAGCTCAGAAAAGTTTCATTTTTAGCCAATTCTCGGTTCAGCTTGGCAGAATAACAAGTTTATTCTAAATTCTTAGAGTTTGTTGACTTAGTTTATTTTCATTTAAACTAACTGCGAAGTTGAGATTACCAAGTGCAAAGCCGACATCTAGTCTCGACAACAACAAGTCTGAAAATTAACTTTGTAAAAATTCTAAAAGAAGAGCAAAGCAGAATAAAGAACTAAAGCATAGAGAATGTTTGAAACACATAAAGGAAGTTCATTACAAGTGCAGATATCCTATTCAGCCCTATTACAAAGAAGGATCCTAAGTCTACTCTTCATTTTCCCTTAAATCTGCTCCTTCCATAAACTTCTGAAATTGGGACTCGAAGTCCACTTCAGCATTTGAGTTATAAAGTTTGACAAGCCGAAGATCCTCTTTGTTCAGCTGGGGGCAGACCTCTGAGCAGACATCGATGGCTTTGGTCTGCCACATCTGCATAACTGGTCCTTGAAGCAACATGTTTTCTTCAAAAAATTCAGATCTCCTGAAATCTGTCACTGCCTCAATTTTGGCTGCTGCTAGCTGCTGAATCAGATCTGCCACCCGCTGCTCTAGATCTTTTTCCCTCTGCAGCCCATCCTCCTTATCTTTTTGTAGGGGCTCCTTATCCTTTTGCAAAGAAGCCACTTCTGAAGATGTTTGAGTAAAGCATGCTTCCAAGTCGGCATTTCTTCTTACAAGCTCTGTATTTTTGCCTTCCAACTCAGTCACCAAAGAGTTGGAAGCTGCCCACTTTACCTCAGCTTCTTCCTTTAATCCTTGAAGTTTGGTGACTTCTAATTTCAAAGTCGAATTTTCCTTGGCCTGCTCAGCCATGACTTAGAAGCCTCCTCAAGTTCTTGAAGCTCAACTCTCTGCCTCGGCCAAGGATTTTCATTTGTTGGACGCGAATCTGCTTAATCAGAGTTAAAAGTTAGCAAGAATGGCTGGATCAAACATATACACTAAAGAAACAGTTCCTTACCAGAGTAAATTACAATGGTAAGCATCTTCCAGATATTCCCAGAGGCAGCAGAAAACCTCTGACGATCCAAAGGAAGGATCAAGTTGTTCATTTTCTTAGCTGCGGTTGGGTTCGCTACAGTATCCTACTCAGAAAATTTGCCCAAGGTCAGTGTTTGTTGTTCTACTTGGGGAGCCAGGATCTCAGTCTCTGGAGCATATGACTTTTTACCCTTCGCCTTTTCCATAGGCCGGAGTCCTCGGCCATCTGAACTTGCTCAGGATCAGCCTGAGCTGAGTCTCATGAAGATGTCTCAGCACCTTCTTCCTCTGCCGCCTCAATTGGCATATCTATGATGAAATTTTAAGGGATAAGTTATCCGCTAAGCTGAAAAGGCAAAGTAGGAAATACCTGGATCTGCAGACTCAGATGCAACTAAAATCGACTGATTCACAGCAGCCTCAGCTGGCGCTAATTCAGTCATCTCAGCCATAGCTATGTCTTCTTTGGGGGGCAGTGCTGGTGTAGGGGATACCTCGACCTCAGCCTTCGGCATAGGCTTTTTTGACTTCTTACGGACGGCTATCTCAGCAAGTTTGGTTGCATGTTTTTTACCTTCTGGAGCCATGGAACCTACATAAAAAGCAAAAGCTTTAACGATATGAACAACAAGAGCATAAAAAATTACAAGAAATGCAAACACATACCCCTGACTATTTCCAAGTTGTCTTGGGAGAGAGGCTTAAAGTGGGGACCCGAGGCTAAAGAGCCCAGATCAGCCGCCTTCAAAATTGCTCCATCCACTCTGTGCCAGTCTATGACTACAGGCAGAGAATGCAATTTGTTTGCCTCATCACAATATTTCGGGCTCGGCTTCATGTTATCCGCCTTACTAGACTTCCAGATATCCAACTTGGGCAGTCCTAGCTTCTTAATAAAGAAGAATCTACCCTTCCAATTCTTGCTAAATGTAGGAATATTAATGGCAAAATTGAACTCACTGGTAGGAGCTCGTTTGCTAAAATAATACCAACTATCAAAAGATCTACAAGAGAATAGACCTCTGAAAACTCTATGATCAAATGGGATTTCAGAAATTCTCAGAAAAAGGAAAAAACACAGAATGGTTTTTAAACTATTGGGCTTTATTTGGGGAAGCCTGAGATTATAAGATTGAAGGATCCAAAATAGAGATACAGGGACTGGAATGCTGAATCCAGACTTAAAATATTCTTCATAGACAGTCTCATAACCCATTGGAGGATCATATGCTGTCTGACAAGATTGAGGCAAAAGGGAATTAAACTGATCAAGATTAATCTCGTATGTATCACATATCCTGGACAGGTCAGCCACAGATAAGGTACAAAAAGCCTCTTGCACTTGAGCCGAAGGGGAACCTCGGTAAATTACCCCCGTCTGCAGAGTCAAGGTTCTCGGCATAGTTGCAGGAATAGCAGTTGCCAGAGTAGGAATAGTTTCCGCCTGCTCCGGCGGGAATTCTATTACAGTAACGGCTCTGCTAGGCTGAGCACACTTACTGGGACCGGCAGGGCCACCAGAGGCCTTACGCAGTCTAGCCAAAGGACGGTTGTCAATGGTGAATGTCCTTTCCGATGATGACGAACTAAAACTTCCTTCGTCACCACCAAATTTCAAAGATCAAAGTGAGTCATATTAAGGCTACTCCTTAAGTACACTTTATTTGTAATCAACTAGTATTTAACACTTCCATCAAAAAGTGTTTGGACAAGGAAAGTCACGACAAACTCATCCTTAGAAGTGTTTTAGTTTCACTTTTCTCTATCCAATTTTGTTTAGAAGTTTAGAAACCAAGATGTGGTGAAAACATCCTCTCATTTCACAAATTTTTTTATATTTCTTTCAAACTTCCAAATTCTATTTTTCCTAGAGGATTAATTCTATGGTGGTTTTCATTCTCATTCTCAGGTCATTTTAAGAAAAATCATAATCATATATTATACTTCCTAACAAAGAAATATACCTAAGTAAAGAAATTAGAATCAACTAGTTTCAAATGCTCAAATAAGCCACATAACTCAGATAAAGTGTGAATTTACTCACTAACACAATAGCACAACATATCTCTATTATCATGTCATTTATGCAGGTGGAGCCAGGAGTCTCACTGGAAGCAGACTCTCTATCCCTTGGGATAGAGGTATTTTCTGCCTACCACTTACTCTCCCCAGACCCTAACGATAGCTTTTGCTATCGTTGGGATATACTGGGTTCGGATGATGATGATGATGAACTCAGATAAAGTGTAAAGTAACTATATACTACCACAAGTATACGATTATCCTATCAAATGTCTTAATAAAACACTTATAGAGGCTTGATATTATAATTCTAATGTTAGACTTAAGTCTTTACTATCAAGGGTTTAGACAGTTTTCCAACATAACATATGTCATCATGATTTACAAAAACTTTGATAAGCTGGTACCTATAGTTTTTAGAAACTCTGTAACCAACATATTCAAGCCATTTACCAAGTGATAAGTAAACCCAAATACGTGGCATAAGTGTTTTCATAATAAAACCTTGTAAGTTAAGATTATTTTCTTTTCAAAATTTTAAAGACATAAAACAACTATCATGCTTTCTACAAATATTTTAGCATTTTCATAAAATTCTTTAAGTATTATCATCAGAATAATGGATAACACTTCAAATCCGAATTTTGTCCCATCTATACATATTATAGGACTAAAAGAAAAATTAAAATGTTTACCAACTTTTGAACTCCAAGGTTCTATGCTATCCCATTGCCAAAATGGACTTCCATACCACCTTTGGTCTTGAACTTGATAAGAAAATACTTGTTGACAACCATGTGGATTAAAAATTTTATTTCCATGAGTCATTTGGTTTTCTCCCATTTGCCTTCTCCACAAATTCCTTGTTCCTACATAAGACAAATGTCTTTACGTATCAATTTATTGTTGCGTACATTTTGGTTAGTTCTCATGCCTTTCAATCTCCAATAAACTTAAAGCTTTTCTTAGATATATAGACACTTATACTAAGTAGGTACGTGATGTGATTATGTGTTTTTTTGGCTTGGAAGGTTTAATTACCTTCATAGATTTAGAAATCTTCTTGACTTTTTTAAGCACATCTATTTGAAGTAAAATCTTAGCATTAGATGAATCATATAGAGGTGTTCCTTTTATCTCAGAAAATTTCATCTTGGGTGAAAAAATAGAAGCTTCAAATCCTCAGTTAGATTTTCTATTATTGATTTTTTGCTTGGCAAAAGATTTATTAACCTTCTCACATGTCATCATACAGAATTTTTCGAGTTTAACACACTTATTCTTAAATCAATGTTTTCTAGAGCTAAAGATATATGCATCTCTAAGGTAACATCATGGTCTAGATGAAGCAAAAGACTCATGCAATTTTTTTTTCTAATTTTCATATACTAAGTTTCTGTTTAGCATGGTTGTACTAGAGAAGTAGTTTTTTGATTCTCCATGTAAAGTAATATATTCATTTTGTTATTCATCATATGAGGAACTTGAAATAAACATGTCTTTATCATCTTTAATAGCTATGAGACACATTGTTTTTGTATCACCATGACCCTAGTCATCTAGGTATGATTGATGAATATTGATTGCTAAATCCTCAAGATTCTTCTATGTGTCATATATGGAAAAGATTTCTTGAACTTTTATTAGCTCCTTGTATGAGATAGTAAGAGGGAGATGAAAGATTTTAAGAGATTCCCCTTCTAGCTCAAAATTCATCTTATCTTCATCATTATAGTCATCCAACTCCTTTATGACTATTCTTGTATTTTTGTCCAACCTAGTTGATGGAAGTATTCCCTCTATAACCACTCTCCATATGTCATAACTATGCCCACACAAATATGAACTCATTCTATATTTTCATAAGCAATAGCTAAATGCATCAAATAGAGGTGGTATGGAAAAAGATATCTTGTGGTCTATGCGTATCTTTGTTTTTTGGGGAAATGGATCTTTTACTAGAAAATCATCAAAAAAACTTTACATCCGTCATTCGATAATCAGGCAGCAAACTGCCACCATCAACAACAAAGCCTACAAAGCATTATCATCTACATCTAACATGTGTGCTTTAAACAAAATATGTACCCGTTGCAATGTTGTTCTTGCAAAAATTCCGTGATGTGTATCCGGCACGTTATCATTGTGTCGCTTACGATTCCAAAAACACCATATACCGTACAGCGCTTCTCGAAAGATATACCTCCAATGAGGATGGTCACCCGGCTGGCCCATTTCATGGGTCATATTCATATCAACCCAATCACACATCTTATGGTGGTTCCAAAACATATGCCATTTCCTATCATCAACTAGTAGCTTCCACACCCTCCGCGGCCAGTGGCAGTCCCTGAGTTCATGCAATTCACCCGTATTCTGAAGACCGCAAAACTCACAGCCACTATCGTCACTAATGTGTCTACTGCGTAAAAAGAACATCGTAGGCAACACAGCGTGGCGCATACGCCACAAAAACATATTCGACCTCAGGGGGCCTTTCATCTTCCAAACCCACCACCAAGCTTCGCTCTCCGAGTCATCCTCTTGGAAGAAATGCAGACTATAGGCACTTTTCACCACGGTCTTCCTTGTGACATCCTTCCATATATTCGACTCCACCAATTCCCCATCATGGAAAAAGTTTGAACTTCCGATGCCGCGCCTCAGGAGATCCACACAACGCACAATACTCCTCCAAGTGCGAGACACATTTGCCTTTCTCTGCTGAGCCAGTGGTGAGCCATATTTAGCCCACAACATTTTTACCCAAGCCTTCTCCTTCTCCGCAAACATTTGCCAACCAAGCTTTACCAAAAACGCCATGTTCATTTTCCTTAAACTTTTGAAGCCGAGTCCCCCTTGATCTTTAGGCATACACAACTTATCCCATGCCATGTAATGCAAGTTTTTGCTACCATCAAGCTCACCCCAGAAAAAAGTGCAGATTTGTTTTTCCATATTGGCAATAACCGACAATGGAAGCTCCGCAGTCTGCATTACGTATGACGGCATTGCATCAAGCACCGACTGGAGCAGAATGCCCCTCGAAGCTTGTGACATCTGGCGGGCTTTCCACGCAGAGAGTCTACTTCTAAGATTGTCCATCAAAAAGTCGTATGTGGCCATCGTGACACGGCAGTGGAGAACAGGAATCCCCAAATACTTCTCAAGGTTCTCCGTCTTCTTAATTTTCAGTCGCTGAGCAATTGCATCCTTAACATCGCAGAGGGTATTGCCGGACGCAAAGGACACACTCTTAGAGAAGCTCACTTTCTGGCCAGAAATCCTACAAAACTCCTCAAGGACTGCCTCCATAACCCCAGACTGCTCCACCGTACCTTCACTGAAAAATAGCAGGTCATCGGCGAAAAAGACGTGAGATATATTGGGGCCACTCCTAGAAGCCCTCACCGGCTTCCACTTTTTACTTGCAACGGCTTCATTAATCAATTGACTCAAGATGTCCATAACTAGAAGGAAAAGGTAGGGAGCGAGCGGGCCACCCTGTCTAATCCCACGGGTTGGCTGAAAAGGCGCAAGGCATTGGCCATTCCAAAGAACAGAGAGTGTAGGAGACATGATACAAAACATGATAAGCTCCACCAAGTCATTTCCGAAACCCGCCGCTTCAAAAACCCGTCTCAAGAATGACCAATTGACACGCTCATAGGCTTTCTCTAAGTCCACTTTAACCACCATAAGTCTCTTATTTCCCTTCTTATTTCGCATAGTGTGAATCAGCTCTTGGGCAATGATGACATTCTCCGAGGCTTGTCTGTCAGCCGTAAAGGCGCATTGCGCCGGGTTAACCAATTTAGGAATAAGAGATTTCACCCTGTTGGCAATAGTCTTCGTTATCAGCTTTGTCGTGACATTCGCCAATGCAATAGGGCGAAATTGGGAAATGCCTTCCGGATGCTTGACCTTCGGGATAAGTGACACGATTGTTTCGCTCATGTGACAAGGAAACAGTTTATCCCTAAAAGCATTTAGGACAAACTGTGTAACCGCCGGCCCCACAACCTGCCAATTTCGTTGATAGAAACCCGGAGGGAGTCCATCCGGTCCAGGGGCTTTGAACGCGCCCATTTGAAACAAAGCATTTTCGACCTCCTTCCCCGAGATCGGTCCATTTAAAAAACGTCTATCATCAGTGGAAAGGACCGGAAAGGTGATCTTCCGTTGAGAAGTCCGCCCCCTACATTCATCAGTATAGAGATGCATATAATATTCCTTGACCATCTGTTTCAAGTCATCCGCCTCCTCAATCCAGCGGCCGGAGTCATCCTTCAAAGTTGTACATTTGGATTTGGCTTTAATTTTCCCCGTCGACATATGAAAAAAATTTGAGTTCCTCTCACCTTTAGCAAGCCAATTTAAATGAGCCTTTTGCTGCCAGTAAATCTCCTCATGCCTCAAAATATCGCCGTACTCAAAAGAAAGTTCGGCCTCCAAGTTAACAAGAAAGCGAGAGGGCCTTCTTTCCAAAGCCTTCTGGATTCCAACCAAACGTGCTTCACAACGCTTTTTTTTCTGGAAAAGATTTCCATAGACATCCTTGCTCCAACTCCTCATCTTCTCCCAGAAAAGCTCGATGGACTCACTGAGATTGTTTGAGTGATGGGGCCACGCCTTGTCAACAAAAGTTTTAAAATTTTTATGCTCCATCAAGTTAGCTTGGAATCTAATACAAGTTGGGCTGCGGTATACATCACTCAGGCCACAAGTATCCAACAAAATTGGATTGTGGTCAGAGTGGATGCGTGGTAGGTGGCGAACGGAGGAAGTCGGGAATGAATCATGCCACCTGCCATTTCCCCAGCACTGGACCAGCCTCTGCTGGATATTACGGCCACCTGCATGCCTATTTGTCCATGTTAAACGTGGACCGAAGAAATTAAGGTCCACAAACTCACAAACATCCATGACCCTCCTCATCTTATCCACCGGATACCCCGCAACTCTTCTCTCGCCTTTTTTGTCCTCTTGGCGAGTAACTTGATTCAAATCACCAATAAGGGCCCATGGAAATTTGACATATTGGTTCAACTCCTAACATAATCGCAAAAAGCATCCCGAATCGTAACAATCAGAGAGGCATAAACCAGAGAGAGCAGCCACTTCGTATTTTCCTTCTCCAATATTCCCAGCGTCATCATTTGGGCAGTGTAATCCCAAACTTTAATATCAATCTTATTTCCGTCCCAATAGCACCATAACCCGCCTGCAAAGCCTCTTGTTTCCACCACTGCAAATTTGGTAAACTGGAAACCATCCAAAATCCATCTTCCTTGACTGCTATGTACCCTGGTCTCACAAAGAAACAAAACATCAGGGCAATACTGTCTCACTAAATCCTTAACCGCTCTGCGGAAATCTTGTGATGATGCGCCTCTGCAATTCCAAGCGAGCACACTAACCATGGACAACGTAATCAGTCAGTTTGGATGGTATCATCCCCCATCCCTGGGTTCTCCTCCGTGATTTGAACATCCCTTTCTCCCAGTTTAGTAAAGGCAGTAGGGTCAGCGCATGACTCAACTGTAATCTCCAACATGTGTTCTTCGCTTAGCAGATGATCCGGAGGTTGCTGTTTAATATTAACCTCCATACGATCCTCATTCGGAGTGGTATGTTTCGGTACCAGTGCTGGCCACTCAATCCCGTACCTTTTCTGTTCCAACGAGTACGACAAAGGCCCGGCCAGCTCATTCGTAATGTCACGCAATGAAGGTGAACTTACGCCGCCCCCTCGCATTCTTCTCGATGTTCCTCTGCCCCTCGACGAGGACCTCCTGTTGTTATATCCCATACCTCCATCATTGTGTGATTCCACCTCCATTCTGCCTGTTGCCTTCTTTTGTGTACACACATGTCCCCTTGAACTGCTACCTATATGTGTACCTTTCGTCCGTCTTTCCTGTACATGTAATGTCGCTGTTTTCCCCGCAGCTTGAAAGATTGCTGCAGGACCTTTGTCTTGAACGTTGCTTAGGCCTCTTTGTAACAATTCCTCTGGGGTCTCTTCATTTGTCTCCTGCTCGAGGTCTCTGAGTATATTAAAACCCGACCCCAGGTTGTTCCGCGTAGGTTTGATCAGAACTCTTTCCTCTCTAGCCTTTTCAGCTTGCCCTAAAGGTCTCTCCTTAGAGCCCTCTGCCTTGGACGCAAAGCCAAACTGGTCAGTGATATTATTTGTTCGTCGCCTTCTATTGTTAGTTGCGACCATCCATGGTCCAAATGGCTCGTCCTTGCTTACTCTATTCGCACGGACTGTACCTGCTCCAGTCCCATTCTCCTCTCCCCTCGACTCCTTGCCACATTCCTCAGAGCTATGCCCGTAACGACCACATTTGAAGCAGATCGTGTTAAGTCCTTCGTATTCAACCGTAAAAGATAACCCATTCAAATTAATTCGTGAAACCAGTGGTTTGTTCAAGTCGATTTCCACACACACGTGCGTATTTCCCTCTCTCCACATTCATTGTTGTATCATCAACCTTGACAGCCTTCCCCAAACGACTGCCAATTTGCAACAGGACGGATTCCTCAAAATATTCCAGCGGCAACATAGGGATTCTTATCCAAGCTAAAGTGCTGGAAATACAATCATGGGCAGGCGAAAATAGTAGTTGCCATTTTCTAACAGTAATATAGTGCCCTTGGATCATTCAAGGGCCACTGCCTAGTGCATTCCAGTAGTGAACAGCAGAGTAGAATCTTACAACAAAATATCCATTTGGTAAATCAATAATGTCTAGTTGGCACCCAAAAGCCCACAATTCCATCAGCCGTTTTTCAAGCAGTCTATAAGAGAAATGTTTACCTAAAACCTTCACAATAAGAGCCCTACGCCAAGATTTTCAGAGTTGCTTACACTGTTCGATTGGAATGTCCAAAGAAATGCACCCCGCGGCTGGTTCTACAGTCTCCTCCATCATAGCCCCATCATATTGCTCCAAATGTTCTTCAATCGTTTGGTCATCTTCATCTTCACCACAATAGATTTCTGCATGTGTCATCGGTGGCTGGATGAGAGAAGCCCAACTTCTTCCCGCCCCGTTTGCAGATACAGCTGCATCTTCGACATCGCTCATCTCGGGAGCCTCCGTTGCTGGTCTCTTGAATTTCTTGGCACTGCATTGTAAGAGGTCTGTTTCTTCGCTTGATTTCAGCAGATTTTGGCCTTCCATCCCGGGTAGAAGGGTCGAATTCGGAGCCTGTGGATGAACCCTAGAAAAACGCCTTTTTTCGCCAGAGAGTCCCAAAAGGAAGAATGTAAATCTAAGAGAAGTTACTGACCGTCTATGCGTATCTTTTGAATCCATCAGTACCGGATCTATAGACCTTGCTACTTGTAATAATTTACCAAGAACTCAAGGATAAACTTTGATATCAATTGATAGATCTGTCATAATCACTCTAGAGTAGAGGTAAACAGAGTGTTGGGCTATTTTTGGTTTTTCTCGATTTTGCTCAAACCAATCAAATGATCTTCAAATCATGCTACTCTGCTGCCACTTTGTTTCTTAAGTGAATTTTCAGCAACGATTTGCTTATTGCCTTTAACCAGGAACAAGAACAACAACAATAATACTTACACCAACAACTACAACAATAGCCACTATTGGACCACCAACTTGTGTCACATCAACTACTACAACTACAAAAAAGCGCATTTGAGATTTTCTACTTGCTTCCTCAAACCTTCAATAAATTTCCTTCAAAGAACTTTCACCAAATAGATTTTGGGAAGAAGTGAAATTATAATTTCAAGTAAGACTAAATCACAAGAAAGAGATTAAATATGTTTAGCTCCTCTTGTGTTAGACTTTTACTCTAGCAATAAAATGAAAACAAGAAACAATAGCTCAGTGCGCTTTAAACAATTTTGCACCATCGGGAACTTTTGATATCAACAGAGGATGGAGCTTGAAGCGGATGAAAGTGTGTCAATATCTCTCGCGAGCTTCTTCAATATATAGAAGAGGTGAAACTCATTTTGCAACGTCTATGAAGTCTTACACTTTATTAATAACTTTAAGGAAGTTCAAATTGTCTTCAACCACTCTATACATTAATTTGATGAATTTTAGCCACCTTAAAGAAGTTTAGATAAGTTTAACATAGTCAAAATTGTAGGATCTGCAAGGAACCATTAGAAGGGGGGGGGGGGGTTGAATAGGTGGTGCGGAAAGTGTGGTTTTTAAAATTGGTTTAAAACTAAACAACTCAACTTCTGAAAACAGATTCTGTTTTCAGGACCAGTTTTAAAACGTTTTTAAAACCAGGTTATAGGTCTCCAAAAATTCTGAAATTTTGAGAGAACTTAGCCTCAGATGTTATGAGGGTCTCCTAAAAATTTCAAATATAAATTCAACCTTTAAACCCTTTAAAAATCGTTGGTGGTCAGATTGCGCGAATCTGCCAGAAACGGTAGACTGTTTTGAAAAATTTATTCCTATTTTGTCTTAACTCTAATTGCTCTGAAATTTTAACTACTAACCCCTTATATGTTTTATTTGAATGGGTTGAACCATTTTTGAAAAATACTTTCGGGAAGTTAGTCAAATACACTGAAAGGCTCAACCTTTGCAAGTCTGAAAATCAGACTGCACTAGTCTCAGAAATTTGGATGTTTGAGTGACTTATACTTATCCAAAAGGGTTGCACCTTGTGCCAAATTAACCCTAGGACGTGTGGCTATATTTCTGGACATTTTCGGGATTTTTCAAAATCGTTTACTATTTTTACAAACGTAAACAAAAAGAGTAAACAGTGCAGAAACAGAATATAAGTGCTGAAAGTAAATGACACCGAGAATTTTATACTGGTTCGGTTATAAACAACCCACTCCAGTCTTCAAGGAACACCTTCCTTAGTCCACACTAGTCACACACACGCAATACACCTTACCATAGGGTTGATGGAGTTACACACCAACTCCAACCCTTTACAAACCTTGTACGATGAATACAATTCGCACGAACACCACCACCTAGCAAGATTGAAGATTGATCACACCTTGATCAATCTTTTACAAAGATAAAGAGTATGTGGTGGTATAATACAAGCCTATTCAAGGATAGAAATATAAGTACAATAGGCTTTCAAGAAGAAGAAAAAAGAAGTGTAGAGAGAAGAAGGCTTTAGGCGTTTTTGATCTTCAAGAATGTAATGCTTGTTCTTGTCTTTTGTTTTTGCTCATCTTCTTTCCTTTTAACCTTGAGTGGCCATCCCCTATGGTGCTATTACCCTCTTAAAAATTATCTTCTAAGTCCTTGGGAGAATGTATGGCATCATTGTGACATGATCTTGCTTACTTGGCATCTTCTCATTGGATGATCATTTAAGCTTTGCTTACTTGGCACTTCATGATAGGTTGAATGTTGTCATCATTTGATGACTTGGAAAATCTAAATATTTCACTCGAAACATGTGTCAAAATCAACATAGAATAATTTCCATAATCCACAAGATTGTTACATAAATTAAGCAAGACAAAATTCTCACAAAAAGGGGAATAAAATCGGCCATGATGAGGTTATTAACATGCTAAAATTTCAGCATGTGTTACTTAGTGAAATAATTCAAATTACTTCCATTTTTCTTTGATTTTTCTTTTTAAAATAAATCATCAATTGATAGCAAATATCCTTATCAAATTGGAAATGAAATTTGGACACCCTTATGACCATAAATTCGGCCAAGACATATTGTACACATGCTGAAATTTTCAACATGTGTGATATTCAAGAATATCACAATTTTAATTCCATAAGTTATTCAAAATACTCCCAAATCATCTTCCAATCAATCCACCTTAATCAAGAAGTAAAATATGTCTAATAATAACATAGAAATTGGCCAGCTATAGTTCAACATGCTGAAATTTTCAGCATATATTTTAAATGAGACAAAGTTTGAAACCTTACCATTTGTAGCTTCTTTCTTTAAATCACCAACATTGTATGATTGATTCTTGACCAATCAATATGCCAACAAGGCTCCACATATGCTCCATCTCAGCTGTAGGTGGCGTGTACAAGTGTATATGCATGTGCTGAATTTTATTTTTGCTAACTTTGTAAAATAGTGCACATTTAATAATACACACATGTTATATTCCAATCAGCCCTTAATTTAATTTTCTAGAACATTTTAAGATGTATGACATATGTAAAAATTGTCTAGATACGTGTCATATGATGTGCCAAAAATGTTCCATGCATTGTGTACGTAGAAAATCGAATTTTCGATATTTATCGATTACCCGATTTTTCTCTAATTAAATTCCAACTTTTTGCACATGTTATATATATTATGTTACACATAATATATATAATATATACTTTAATTCTCAGCACTTGGCTGGTCTAAAGTGGCGCCATTAACATGTGACAAAATTAAAATTGGAATCTCCATAATTTGGCCGTAATGTGGGGTGATTTGTGTGTGCCAACATGGAATGATTTTATGGCTGATAATATCACCATTAGCACGAAATTTTTGAGCATTTTTGAAGTGTAGGGGCTGGCCATCTATTTATGGCAAGTACGTGACACGTTGGCGAAGTTTCGGTATTCGCCCGATACGACAATTTTTGGTCTAAAACCTTTTAACGTGTCGTATTTAATTTGTCATCACCATGACTTATATCATACGATATAAGACCTGAATATACTCATAAATATGAGTTAAGTATAATGGTGTGACGTTAACGTACGTTCGTAAAATATATAACGTGTCGGTAGTACGTTGGAATACATGTGTATGTGCCTTTTTCAAAACAAATCTGAAAATATATGTATTTATATGTGTATATGCGTGTATATTAAATGAGGGGAGGAGGAGAAGACTTTTCTTCCTTAGCCTTGTTGCCTTTGTGCCTTTTCCAAATGTTGCTTCCTTTAATGAACTACTTAGATTAATTAACTAAGTACTTTACTTAATGAACTAGTTTAGTTCATTAATGGTGGCACCTGAAAATAGTGTAAACACAACAAATGTTTGCCATATGATGTAAGCTTTAACGCTTTATGGCTCTTTAGTACGGCAACATTATATATGAGCTAAATAAGGCAAGTAATAAGCAATATCATGCACACGTTTGTTTATATCATGCACGTTTTATTGTCATTCATTTAAATCACATATTTTGAAATCACTCAAACCCCTTTTTCTCTACAATCTCCCCTTTTGATGATTTTCAAAATAACTCTTGTACATGATTTAAATTCTATCGCTCCCCCTTCAATCATGCATAAATTTGAAATTTGAATTTCAAATTTCAAATCCGGCTCCCCTTGATTTGTGCAATCAGTATCAATTATCAATTAGTAGCTTTCTCTCTCCCCCTTAAATCATGCTTTCTCTCCCCCTTTATTTTGGAAAATAAATCAAAAGATATCTGTAAATAAGGAAAGAAAATCAAATCACGTCAAATCAAATCATATCAACTGAAATCATGCCTAATTTAGACCGAAGAGATTCATACGTAGCTTGATTTAAGGCTTTTGTAAAGATATCCGCTACTTGTGCTTCTGTGCGTACGTGATCTATGACGATATCACCATTGTTTACGTGATCACGAAGAAAGTGATAACGTACTTCTATATGCTTAGCCTTAGAGTGTAACACGGGGTTCTTAGACAGATTAATGGCACTCATACTATCACAATATATATGAATTCTATTTACGATAATTTCAAAGTCCGAGAGTTGTTGTTTTATCCACAACAACTGTGTGCAGCAAAGGCTAAGTGCCATGTACTCAGCCTCAGTAGTGGACAAAGCAACGCTTGCTTGCTTTTTGGAAAACCATGAAATGAGTGAGTTTCCTATAAATTGACAAGTCCCACTCGTGCTCTTTCTATCTATTTTGCAGCCCCCATAATCTGCATCAGTATAAGCATGTAAGTTAAATTTGGAATCCTTATCGTACCAAATTCCTAAGGTGGGCGTGTGCTTAATATAGCGAAAGATTCTTTTACCGCATTATAATGATACACCTTAGGTTGACTTTGAAAACGTGCACACATGCATACACTGAACATTATATCAGGCCTACTGGCAGTTAAATATAGCAAAGAACCAATCATAGATCTATATAAACCATTATCAAAGTCTTTACCATGTTCATCTTTGTCCAATTTAGTAGTGACACTCATAGGGGTGGGGGATGGTTTCAAATTTTCAAAGTTGAACTTTTTAATCATGTCATTGACATATTTTGCTTGACTTATGTGAATCCCTTTACTCGTTTGCTTAATCTTCGAGCCAAGAAAATAGTTAAGTTCGCCAACCATAGACATTTCAAATTCGGATTTCATGCAATTTTCAAAATCTTCAACAAGTCTATGTGAGGTAGAACCGAAAATAATGTCATCAACATAGATTTGAATAATAGTAAATCCGATTTGTCTTGTTTCAAAAATAGTGTACTATCTATAGTACCTCGTTTAAAATCATTTTCTAAAAGGAAAGTAGCAAAACGATCATACCATGCTCTCGGCGCTTGCTTTAGTCCGTATAGTGCCTTCTTTAGTTTGTACACGTGATCGGGATGTTTCAAATCTTCAA